>WOVY01010479.1:382500-1110393 GCA_013436015.1 Rhipicephalus annulatus | reverse complement strand
AGTGACCATTTTTCCAACTCTTTTAGCAACAAAAACAACGGGATGACCGGCCGTCTTATCCCAAAAAGTGGAACTTTCATGTTGCAAACTGGGTCAAATTCAGAGAGCTATGTACACTACGCCTCGAAGAGGTAGACCATTTGGAAGTAGAAGAGATGGCCAACTATATTTCGGAATATGTTCTTACTTGTGCAAAAAGTGCATACCGCAGTCCAGGAATGATAAGGTTAACGCAAAGCCATGGTGGAATCGGGAGTGTGAAATTGCTAAAAAACGGCAAAACAAAGCATGGAGGGTTTTTTTCTCGCTACCCAACAGCAGAAAACTTGATAACCTTTAAACGTTGCAAAGCGAATGGCAGGCGTGTTCGCCGTATAGCCAAACGGGAAAGCTGGACACGCTATATATCCTCAATAAACTCCTACACAGACGCCAGCAAGGTTTATAATAGGGTGCATAAACTCAAAGGACAAGGCCCAAATCCCTTCCCTTTGGTGAATGACTGCGGTGATACAATAGAAGAACAGGCAAACGCTCTTGGCGTACACTTCGAGAAAATGTCAAGCTCAGAAAACTATACCACTAAGTTCTTACGCCACAAAAGCATAGCTGAAAGTGTACCTCTGTGCCGGAACAAGCCTCGATCAGACGGATACAATAAACCACTAACAGTATATGAACTGAAGCTCGCCCTTGGTTCCTGTGGGAGTTCTGCTCCTGGTTCTGATGCAATTACTTATGAAATGATCGGAAATCTCCCTGATGAAACCCTAAACTGCCTTTTAGCTCTTTACAACAAGATTTTCAGTACCGGCAAAATACCCTCTGCTTGGAAAGAGGCAATAGTACTACCAATCCTTAAACAGGGCAAAGATCCCTCTTCGGTAAATAGTTACAGGCCTATTGCCCTCACGAGCTGCCTACTCAAAGTGTTTGAAAAAATGATTAACCGCCGCTTGGTCTATTACTTGGAGTACAATGGCATATTGGACCCGTGCCAGTCTGGTTTCCGTACAGCTAGATCCACAACCGACAATCTTGTCCTCCTCGAGTCGTATATACGTGACGCGTTTGTACACAATCAATACTGTCTGTCTGTTTTTTTCGATCTTGAGAAGGCATATGATACTGCCTGGCGATATGGAATCTTGCAAGATCTACTGTCTTTCGGAATATGTGGCAGGTTGTTTACCATCTTAAAGATTACCTGTCTGAAAGGAAGTTCCGTGTAGAATAGGTACTGTGTTATCGCGCACATTTCTTCAAGAAAATGGAGTGCCGCAGGGAGGAGTATTAAGCTGCACACTGTTTATAGTCAAAATGAACTCTCTTCGCTCTGTTATTCCACCTGCGATATCGTACTCCTCTATACGTGGACGACATTCAAATCAGTTTCAAATCGTGTAACTTGACTGTATGTGAACGCCAGATACAGTTAGGTGTTAACCGACTTGCAAAATGGGCTGACGAGAATGGTTTTAAGTTTAACACTGACAAGACTACTAGTGTGCTGTTCTCGAGACGACGAGGTGTGCATCCTGACCCCTGCATACTAATGAATGGACAAAACATAGTCATCGCGAAAGAACAAAAATTCCTCGGTGTAATTTTCGATTCCAAACTCACCTTCATCCAGCACATAAAACAGCTGAAGTTAAATGTCTCAAGACCATGAACCTTTTAAAGATTTATCGCATCAGTCGTGGGGGACAGACAGGCACTGCCTCATATCTCTGTTTCGAAGCCTGGTTCTGTCACGCATAGACTATGGATGCATAGTATATCAGTCAGCTTCAAGAACAGCACTGAAAATGTTGGACCCTGTATACCACCTAGGTATCCGGTTGGCACTTGGTGCCTTTCGTACCAGCTCCTATTCAAAGCCTTTATGCAGAGTCAGATCAGTGGCCACTAGACTATCAGCGCACGTATCTAGGAGTCAACTATGCAGTTAAGATCATGTCTTTGAAGCAGCACCCATGTAAAACACTTATGAACGATGTGTCTACTACCCAGTTATACCTAAACCGTCCTTCTATCGCCCCACCGTTTCCATTGGCAATACGACCTGCATTAAAACAACTTGCAATTTTTTTCAATGACTTGGAGGAAAGTGACCTTGTCGAACACATCCCTCCCTGGCAGCAAAGTCCAGTCACTTGTGACTGGTCTTTCAAAGACATCATGAAGGAAAACTGTCCAAGTGCACTCATTGAGCAACATTTCTTAGCCCTTGAACACAAATATCGTTCAACCGCGTTCTTCTCTGATGGCTCAAAATCTCAAACATCTGTATCTTGTGCAGCCTATGGACAAAAGCTCTCGGACACCAGAACCATGCATACACATACCAGCATTTTCACAGCGGAAGCCTATGGTATCCTGCTCATTATACAACATATTAAACAACACAAGATACAAAAGTCTATAGTGTACACAGATTCATTAAGTGTTGTCAGGGCCCTGTCTTGTGGCAAGTACAGCAAGAACCCTACTTTTAATAAGCTCCTTAACGAAATCTATGCAGCCTACAACCTAAAACTTTCTATTGTTATTTGCTGGGTTCCAGGTCATTCTGGAATTGCGGGCAATGAAATAGTGGACAAGAATGCACGAGAAGCCGCTGGTCGGCAAACCATAGATATAACCTCTGTTCCGGGTGTAGATCTAAAACCTGTTGTACGTAGAGGTCTACGCAACCACTGGCAAGCTGAATGGGACAGAGAAGTCGACAACAAACTCCACCTAGTAAAACCCCAGCTGAGAAAAGTTATCCCCCAAAAACTCAACAGGTTCGCTGAAGTCACTCTAACACGGCTCAGAATAGGCCACACTTATGCCACACATAAACACCTTTTGACAGGCACTGATCCACCTACATGTATACACTGTGGAGAGAGTCTAACTGTTGTGCATGTTCTCATACAATGTCCTGTTCTTCACCAAGCACGACTGACCCATTTCAGGGAGCTCTATCGACATCATGTCCCACTTCATCCAGCGTTGTTTTTATCACTTGATGCAGTGGTTGACCTTAAGAGACTTCTCCATTATCTTGCGAAAGTGCAATTTTTAACAATAATATCATTCCATCCTAGGCACCAGCTGCGCCTCAAGTGTGAGGTACTGCCTGGTGCATAAAAAGTATGTCTTAGCCTTCGCAGTTCTTGCTCAGGCAAGGACTTCAGCTGCGAGGGTCTTGGGCCTTGCAGACTAATTTATTAGCACAGATTTCAGCCAACAAAATGAAGGTTTTAGCAAAGTGACATTCCTTTTTAAACAAAGTGACATTCTTTTAAATATACTGCATTTTAAATGGTTCGTAGATATTTGTTTTAATATTTAATCATGTTTTAATCATTTGTTTTAATTTTTAAACTAATAACCGAATTGAAAGAACACTTGTACTGGCGCTCTTTGGCCTTAGATGCCCTTGCGCCAATAAAACTTAACGTAATAATAATAATAATACGTATCAAGTGCATCAAACTATACAGAAACGTTCTTAAAATTCAAAGAACGCGAAGAGCGACAGCCCCTTAAATGTAAACGTCCATCCAGTGAGTCTTACAACTGCCCATTTACATTAGCTGAACTTAAGGCATCTCTTGCGTGCTGCAACAACTCAGCGCCAGGTGTTGATCGTATAACATACGAAATGGTCAAGTACCTTCACCCCGAAGCACTAAAAACACTCCTAACTCTCTTCAATAACATGTGGGCAGCTGGGTATATTCCATTGTCATGGAAAGAAGCTATAGTCATCCCAGTACTTAAACAAGGCAAAGATTCGTCTTTGGCCGCCAGCTACAGGCCAATAGCGCTAACAAGCTGCCTATGCAAACTATATGAGAAAATGATAAACCGGCGCTTAATCCACTTTTTAGAAAGTAACAGTATACTAGACCCCCTTCAGTGTGGTTTCAGAGAGGGGAGGTCGACAACAGACCACCTTGTTCGCATAGAGACATACATCAGAGATGCATTTATTCATAGGCAGTTTGTACTTTCGGTATTCCTAGACTTAGAGAAGGCGTATGACACCACATGGCGATTTGGGATTCTCCGCGATCTTGTCACCATGGGCATCCGTGGGAACATGCTAAACACAATTAAAAGTTACCTGTCTAACCGAACCTTTCGCGTAAAAGTGGGAAATGCTCTCTCTAGAACTTTTACCCAAGAGACTGGTGTTCCGCAAGGGGGTGTGCTTAGTTGCACACTCTTTATTGTAAAAATGAACTCCCTGCAGTCAGTCATTCCAAGTGCGATGTTTTATTCCGTGTATGTTGATGATGTGCAGATGAGTTTCAAATCGTGCAATATGTCTGTCTGCGAACGCCAAGTGCAGCTTGGAATGAATAAATTCTCTAAATGGGCGGATGAGAATGGTTTTAAAATAAACACCGAGAAAAGTACTTACGTACTCTTCTCCAACAAACGAGGGGTAATGCCACTTCCAAATATTACGATCAAGGGAGACCAACTCTCTGTGAGAAGCGAGCATAAATTCCTAGGAACTACTTTAGATTCTAAGCTCACGTTTATTCCCCATATTAAACATGTAAAAATGAAATGTCTGAAAGCGATGAACCTCCTAAAGCTCCTATCACGTACAACATGGGGTAGTGATCGAAAGTGCCTCTTGAAGTTGTACAAAAGCCTTGTCGGGTCGCGCCTTGATTATGCCTCTATAATTTATCATTCCGCAACGCCAAGTGCATTAAAAATCCTAGACCCCGTTCACCATTTGGGTATCCGACTTGCAACCGGTGCTTTCAGGACAAGCCCGATCCAGAGCCTCTATGTAGAGTCGAATCAGTGGTCGCTTCACCTGCAGCGATCCTATAGCAGTTTCACATATTTTATAAAGGTGCGTGCAAACATCAAGCATCCATCTTATTCAACTATAAACGATCTGACCGCTGCCACCCTCTTCCACAATCGACCCACAGTGAGAAAGCCGTTCTCCTTGCGTGTGAGAAACCTATGTGAGGAAATGGGTGTTCCGCTGCTGGAACTCTGTCCTACGCCCACAGCGATACTTTTACCGCCGTGGCAGTGGCAGCTTATACACTGTGACACCTCATTTGTTGAGATCACTAAACACGCACCAGAAGCACATATTAAAATGCATTTCCGAGAACTCCAGTCCAACTACTCATGCGTAGAGTTTTATACTGACGCTTCTAAGTCGCATGCAGGGGTGGCTTATGCAGCCGTCGGACCATCCTTCTCGGAATCCGGCGTGCTGCACCCGGAAACAAGTATATTTACGGCTGAGGGTTACGCATTATTGTCCGCTGTGAAGCATATACGGAAATCAAACATACGAAAATCAATTATATTCACAGACTCGTTAAGCGTCGTAAATGCATTAAGATCCCTTTTCATATTCAGAAATCCGATAATAATTGAGCTATATTCCGTTCTGTGTACAGCGTATATGTCCAACCAGCATGTCACTATTTGCTGGGTACCTGGCCATAGAAGTATCGAGGGCAATGTGTTAGCTGACCAAATGGCCACGTCAATTATAATGCGCGCTATTAACCCCACCGCTACTGTCCCTGCAACAGATCTAAAACCCTTTCTACGAAAGAAACTGCGAAACCACTGGCAACGCTTTTGGGACACAGAAATAAATAATAAGCTTCATTTGATTAAGCCGCGGTTGGGTTACTGGTCCTCCGCTACAAGAACACGGCGAACTGATGTCCTATTCTGTCGCCTCAGAATAGGACACACCTATGGTACTCATAACTTTCTTTTGACGGGCGATGAGCCTCCTACTTGTGGTAGATGTGGTGAGAGGCTAACCGTCCTCCACGTCCTCCTGGAGTGTCCGGAAGCTGAAAGTGAGAGAAAGAAATACTTTGGTTTAGCATACCGCTATCATCTTCCCCTACATCCTACTATGTTCCTCGGCGAAGAGCCGCTTTTCGATGCAAAATCTGTTTTAAGCTTTTTAAAGGATGTAGTATTGAATGTTTTTAGCCCAACATTGAATGTTTTAGCCAAACAGGTTCATAGCGCATCCTCTATTCAGAGGATACCGCTGTGATAGCAACCTTTAATGAGCCCAGGCCTCCATGCTCTTGTTTTAAGGGTTCTGTCGAGGCACTGGTGCTCCATCCCAAGTTTTTATTTCACATACATACCACTTTTAAACCATTTTATGTTTCCATAGCACACATCAATTGTCATTGCCATAATCTTACTATATATATATATATTTTTTACGCACCTACAGCGACTTTTTTAGGCCCATTTACAGCCACATCATATCTCTTTTATCTACACTGCACATCGTACAATTCATTATCATCGTTCTGGCGCTCTTTGGCCACATCTGGCCCTTGCGCCAATAAACCCCACTAATCATCATCATCACCGACAAAACTGCGTAATTCTTTCAGTGTAGTAGGTTTCGGGAACTCAGCGACTGCTCGCAGTTTTGCAGGGTCGGATCGAACATCATGCTTGGATACGATGTGCCCTAAGATGGACAGCTCTCACGCCGCGAAGCGGCACTTTTTAAGGTTCAGTTGGAGCCCAGCGTTGGTCAAACACGTCAGAACCAGTTGGAGCCGAAGCAGATGTGTAGGAAAATCGGGAGAGAAAACGACAATGTCGTCGAGGTAGCATAGACACACAGACCACTTCAGTCCATGCAGTGTGTTGTCCATGAGTCGTTCAAACGTGGCAGGAGCATTACAAAGCCCAAAGGGCATTACGTTAAATTCGTACAGGCCATCTGGAGTAATGAACGCAGTTTTCTGGCAATAAGCTTTTGCCATAGGAACCTGCCAGTATCCAGATCGTAAGTCTAAGGAGGAGAAGAATTCGGCTCATTGGAGGCTGTCAAGGGCGTCGTCGATGCGCGGTAATGGATAGACGTCTTTCCGCGTCACCTTGTGTAATCGCCGGTAGTCGACGCAAAATCGAATCGGTCCATCCTTCTTTCGAACTAGAACGACAGGAGATGCCCAAGGACTGTGCGATGGTTGAATAACGCGACGGCGTAGCATCTCTTCGACCTGGTTGTTGATGACGTGACGTTCTGCAGCAGAGACACGGTACGGTCTTTGACGCAATGGCTGGTGCGAACCGGTGTCAATGTAGTGGTGCACTGCGGAAGTCCGACCCAACTGCAGCTGAGCAACGTCGAACGAATTCGCGAAGTGCTGGAGGAGATTAACAAGCTCGGCGCATTCATGGGCACTTGTGTCGTCGATGGAACTCGAGAAGGTGTCACTCGATGAGCATTCCAGTGGGGAAAGGGCATGAAGTTCGGTCGAGGCGCTACTGCACGATTCGTCTGGCATGTTAAGGAATAAAGAGGAATCGAGGTACTCCACCCGACCGAGACATTCGCCGGCAAGTAGCGTAAGCGGTGCAGAAAGGGGGTTGTGGACGAAAATATTGCTTCGGCCCGCAGTGACGTCGAGTGTAGCGAAAGGCAAGGAAACGGCTCTGCGGCTCATGAAAATGTTGGAAAGTGTAAACATTACTGTAGCGTCGTTATGGTCATCGCAGCAAACTGGGTCAACGGCAAGAGAGGCTGGCGGAGTTTCAGTGTCTTCACGTACGATGAGTTTTGGGGACCGCTCAAAAGTTTCGTGCAAAGGTTCGTCAGACAGGTGCGAAAATTGAACTTCAGCGCGTGTGCAGTCGATGACGGCATGATGTGACAGGAAGTCCCACCCGAGGATAATGTCATGCGAGCACACCGAAAGGACGATGAACTCTGTCTTGTGGCTGGTGCCGCGCCAGCGTGGCGTAGCACGAGCGGAGAGAGACGATACGCACGACAGCTGCTCAGCTAACGAAAAGGGCCTCCCACTTTATTCGGGGCAGAATATATACAATCTCAGGGGCGCCACCTGCTAATGGCAGCCGAACTAAATGACTGAAGGGTGGCGACCTCTACAAACTCCGCAACGTACATAGAGCCTTGGATGAAAATGCGGGCTGTACGGGAGCCGAGAGGTCGAACTGGTTGCGCGCTAGCCGTACGAAGCGATAGTCCAGAGAGCGGCGTGGTCACTTTGCGTAGGGAGCGGCAGAGCTGGGCGGCTATAACAGAAATGGCAGCACCTGTGTCGATGAGGGCAAAGGTAGAAACACCATCGACAGATATGGCGACGACGTTAGCAGGTGGAGTGCGATGATGATGAGTAGTTTTTAATGGCGCAAGGGCCAATTGATGGCCAAAGAGCGCCATTTCAATTGACTACAGATATGAACAATGATATGGTGCGTGGCTGTAAAGGGGCCTTAAAATTCCTCGCTCTAACGCGGGTTAAAACATGAAAGTAATAAAATCATGACAGTGGCGTGACATATGTGTGGTGATAGCTGATGGCAAAATGTCATGATAATAAAACCATGATGAAGATATAGTCACCGCAGCCACGACCACTCTATAGTGGTCGTGCTACGGATGACCTCGAAATATTGGGTGAAAGTTTTGCAGTTCTTTTAAAAATGTAAAAAGTGTTTGTAGTTTAAAAAGCGGATCCCTACCGATGAGCATCCCAGGGTGTAGAGGGAGCTGCTGTCGGTAGGGCAGTAAAAAGAGCTTTTTTCTTAGAGCATCTAGCTCATTGCACTGGACGAGAATGTGGAGAACCGTAAGGGGCTCTCCACATCTCTCACAATATGGTGGATCACCGGTAGACAGAAGAAATGAATGTGTAGAATGTGTGTGTCCAGTCCTAAGCCTTGTGAGTATTACTTCCGTGTGTCGTGATTTTGATAGTGGCGGCCAATAACCTAGTTGCGGCTTAATAGCATGGAGTTTATTATCTGTTTGTTTATCCCACATGCTCTGCCAATACCCCCTGAGCTTTCGTTTTATAAAAGGTTTTAAGTCAAGTGCAGGGACTGATGTTGGTGCATTGGCAGTAGTGACATTGGCGCAAGCAGCCAGATTGTCGGCCAAAACGTTCCCTTGTATTTCACTGTGCCCTGGAACCCAGCAGACAACGACATGCTGTTTTGATGTGTAAAGTGTGCACAGAAGTGAGTAAAGCGACACCAGCACTGGGTTCTTGTGTTTTTTAGGAGTTTTGAGGGCTTTGACCACACTTAGAGAATCTGTGTATATTACCGCCTTTTGTAATTTTACCTGTTTAATGTGTTTTACGACCGGCAGTATTGCGAAAGCTTCTCCTGTGAAAATGCTTGCATTAGGATGAAGAACGCCGGCCTCAGAAAAGGATTGGCCTATTGCTGCATATGACACAGAAGTGTTTGACTTTGACGCATCAGTGAAGAACTCAGGGCATGTGTATTTATGTTGTAGTTCTAAAAAGTATGTATGTATGTGTGCAAGTGGTGCGTGCTTTGTGACATCAACAAAAGAAACATCACAGTCTATAAGCTGCCACTGCCACGGTGGCAGATATGTTGCAGGAGCCATCAAACTGGGTTCAAGAAGAGGCACACCTGTTCCTTCGGCCAGGCTCCTTACACGCAGCGCGTAGGGCTGCCTAAACGAAGGTCAGTTCTCGAACAAGCCAGAACAAGACAAATCATTAATTGTGAAATGGGAAGGATGTTTCTTGTCTGCCTTCACCTTCAAAAAGTACAAAAAGGACAGGGAACATCTTTGTAGGTGGAGCGACCATTCATTCGAATCCACGTACAGGCTCTCCACAGGGCTGG
Organism: Rhipicephalus annulatus; assembly: GCA_013436015.1. Taxonomy (NCBI): domain Eukaryota; kingdom Metazoa; phylum Arthropoda; class Arachnida; order Ixodida; family Ixodidae; genus Rhipicephalus; species Rhipicephalus annulatus. Next base: position 1,100,721 of record WOVY01010479.1, on the reverse strand, counting down.
TGCGGAAAGCACCCGTAGAGAGGCGAATACCTAGATGGTGGACAGGGTCAAGAATTTTCAAGGCCGATGGTGTTGCCGACTGATAGATTATAGCACCGTAATCTAGGCGTGTGCGTACGAGGCTTTTATATAAGTTAATTAAACATTTTTAGTCACTACCCCATGTAGCGTGTGACAACACTTTCAAAATGTTCATTGTTTTTAAGCACGTGTCCCTTAAATACTTGATGTGTGGGATGAAAGTTAGCTTAGTGTCTAATATGAGACCGAGAAACTTGTGCTCGGTCTTCACTGACAGAAGTTGACCATGCAGGTCAATGTCGGGGTCAGGATGGAGGCCCCTCTTTCGGCTGAACAAGACACAAGTGCTCTTTTGCGCGTTGAGTATAAAACCATTCTCGTTTGCCCATTGAGATACCTTGTTCAATCCTAGTTGAACTTGACGTTGGGACATTGAGATGTTGCAAGATTTGTAACCAATCTGCACATCATCGACATATATGCAGTAAAAAATATTTCGTGGGAGAGACAGGTGCAAGGAATTCATTTTAACTATGAAAAGTGTACAGCTCAATACACCTCCTTGTGGCACTCCTGTTTCTTGGACAAATACTCGAGATAAGACAGTGCCAACTTGGACACGGAATGTACGGTTGGACAGGTAGCTTTCGATAACTGTCAGCATTCTACCCCGCACACCTAAATGTGACAGGTCTCGCAATATGCCGAAGCGCCATGCAGTGTCATATGCCTTTTCCATATCGAGAAACACAGAAAGAAAAAATTGCTTATGAACAAAAGCGTCGCGAATTTGTGCCTCGATACGGACAAGGTGGTCAGTGGTGGACCGAGCCTCTCGAAACCCACACTGGTATGGGTCAAGTAGACCACTAATTTCAAGGAAATGCATCAGGCGCCTGTTAATCATTTTTTCAAAGACTTTGCAAATACAGCTGGTTAATGCTATTGGCCTGTAGCTGGAAACTGAGGCCGGGTCCTTGCCTTGTTTTAGAATTGGGATAATGATAGCTTCCTTCCAGGCTGAGGGTAGCTCGCCAGAAGACCATATCGCATTATAGAGAGAGAGGAGAGCTTTCTGGGTTTCAGTGGGCAGGTGTTTCAACATTTCATATGCCACACGGTCCGGGCCTGGGGCAGATTTATTGCAGCACGCAAGTGAGGCCTGCAGTTCAGCAAAACAGAAAGGTTCGTTGTATGCCTCATGTGTTCTGGGCTTGCGCTCTAATCTCTGTTTTTCTATTGCGGTTTTGTATCGTCGGAACGCTTCACTATAGTGTGTTGAGCTGGAGACCTGTTCAAAGTGCGCTCCGAGAGTGTTTGCCTGGTCTTCCAAACTCTCCCCTTGTGTGTTCACTAGAGGAAGCGAATGTGCTTCTCGTCCTGCCACCTTACCAACCATGCTCCAGACTCTCGACTCATCTGTGTATGAATTAATGCCCGATACGAATTTGTGCCAACTTTCTCTTCTCGCCTGTCGGCGCGTCCTCCTTGCTTGCGACTTGACGTTCTTAAAGTTTACAAGATTCTCGGCTGTGGGCGAGTCTCTAAGCAACCTCCATGCCTTATTTTGTTTTTTTCGAGCATCACGGCACTCATTATTCCACCATGGGACTGGTCGTTTCCTTGACGGTCCACATGTTTGGGGAATACATTTTGCTGCTACATCAACCAAGAAAGCTGTAAAGTAGCATACAGCATCCTCTATGCTCAATGCCGCCATGTCTTTCCAAGATAATAAAGTCATTTTTTGAAACTTTCCCCAATCAGCTTTGTCGGTGAGCCATTTGGGAACTTGTGCAGGACATGTATTTGTTATTGATGAGCTGATAACGATAGGAAAATGATCACTACCATATGGATCATTGATAACTTCCCATTTAAGTAGAGGCAGGAGTGATGGGGATATTATGCTGAGGTCTATTGCTGAGTACGTATTGTTAGCGATGTTGTAGTATGTTGGCTCTTTCCGATTCAGCAGGCACGCACCGGAAGAAAAAAGTAGCTGTTCAATCAGGCGACCTCGAGCATCGCAGCGAGAGTCACCCCATAGATTGCTATGTGCATTGAAATCTCCAAGGAGGATATAAGGTTCTGGAAGTTCCTCTATGAGGGACTCGAATTCATGCCTTTCAAGACGGTGTTGTGGAGGTATGTAGAGAGAGCAGATGGTGACGAGCTTATTCAAAAGAACTGCTCGAACAGCCACCGCCTCAAGGGATGTTTGTAGTGGTAGGTGTGTGCATGCAATCCCTTGATTGACTATAATGGCAACACCACCGGATGGCAAAATGGCATCATTCCGGTCTTTCCGAAAGATAACGTAATGACGTAAAAAGTTGGTGTGTTTAGGTTTCAGGTGTGTCTCTTGTACGCACAGCACCTTAGGTGTATGTTTGTGTAAAAGTTCATGGATATCGTCGAGGTTTCTCAACAGTCCTCTGACGTTCCACTGTATAAGTTGTGTCATTTTAATGTAGTGTGGTGCTGTGTGTACGGAGGTGTTGCGTTAGTTTACAGGGCCTTTTGAGGGCCCTGTGATTCGAGGTTTTTCTTTTTTGGCGCGCTCCAAGGAGTTGCGCCTATCCTTCGGCGTCTGAGGCGCCGGAGGAGTGGGACTTGTATCCATCACCTCTTGTGAGGTGGTGGATGGTGCCTGCTGGGCAGGCACATTCACTGAACTTTTGGACCTAACTGCGCCTGCAGTGGTCCCAGGTTCGGCAGACACCGGGGTCTGCCGGCCCTGTTTGTCAGGTGGCGGAGCAGTACAGGCTGCTCCGGCCGGGGGCGCTGGCGGCACGACCGCGGCCACACACTGTGCGACATTCGCGGGTGCCGAGGCATGTGGCGCGGCGCCCCGGCGCGTCACATCTGCAAAGGAGGGATAAGATGGGTTGTGTATTGCGAAACGTTGGCGTGCTTCTTGGAATGTGAGATTGAATTTAACTTTGAGTTCTACTATTTGTTTCTCTTTTTTCCATGCGGGGCATGATCGTGAGTAGGCAGCGTGATCTCCTTCACAGTTCGAACAACGAGTTGTTTCTGAAGTGCAGTTGTCCGATATGTGTTGAATGGATGCGCACTTTGCGCAAGTGGCACGCCCTCTGCAACTCTGCGATCCATGACCGAAACGTTGGCACTTGAAACATCGACGAGGGTTGGGAATGTATGGTCTTACACGAAGCTTACAATAGCCGGTTTCGATTGATTCTGGTAGGTCACTTGTTCCGAAGGTAATTATTACGTGTTTTGTAGGAATCAGTTTGTTGTTGCGCCTTATTGTTATTCGTTGGACTTTGACCACGTTCTGGTCCTGCCAACCTTCGAGCAGCTCACTTTCAGAAAGCTCAGTAAGATCTTCATCAGAAATTACGCCACGGACAGTGTTCATAGACCTGTGTGGGCCCACCGAAACAGGGGTTTCCCCAAAGGCTACAAGCTTAGACAGCTTTTCGTACTGAGCTTTGTCACGAACCTCCAAAAGAAGATCGCCACTTCCCATCTTTGTCACTTTATAACCTGGGCCTATTGCTTCTGTGAGAGTTTTGGAAACGAGGAAAGGTGAAATGGCTCGGACTGTCTTGTTTTCGTTTTGACTGTGGATTACATGGTACTTTGGGAATGTCGGCTGTGATGTGTTAAGCAGGAAATTATCATCGGTGCGCCACCTTTTTAGGGAGCGATCAGGAAGGAGGGGAAAAGCTTTTGCCATAAAAATGCTATAAAGTTCGGCGGCGATGGTGGCCACCCACCACCGAGCCCAACAAGGGGACGCTACAAGGTTGACTAGTAAACACTTGGAGACGCCAGCCATGCATCGCCGCTATAACCGAATATAACTACCCAAGGTTGGGTAACTACACAGGGTTAACCCTCGCCGCCAGGAAATTCGGAAGTAAACGGAAGAGAGAAGATGACAGGACAGATAAAAAGAGAGAGATAAAGACGAAGATGTAGGAAGAGAGTGATAGGAAAAGGCGACTGCCGATTTCCCCTGGGTGGGTCAGCCCAGGGGTGCCGTCTACGTGAAGCCGGGGCCAAAGGGGTGTGTTGCCGCCGCTGGGGGGCCTTTAAGGTCCAATCACCCAGCATTAGCTCAACCCCCAGGATCCCCTTTTCCCCGGACACGGCAAAGCCACGCACGGCTAGGCGTGGGAGGGAGTAGAAACTCCCCCGTTAGCTCGGGTCCGTGGTGTCGCTACACACCAAACGCCTGGTTTCACAGGCGCCCCTGCGGGGCAGGTGGAGTGCGAGGACTTGGGCATTTTGATGACGGTGCAGTTCTTGCCTTTGGAACTGCGGCGTTCAGTTTTTCCGGTTGGAGGAAGCGGGTCGGGGACGCATTGGGGACAGAGATCGCCTGCGAGGAGACGGCGAGCGAGGAGAGTGAGTCGGAGCTGGGGGCTGGGGTGACTGAGACTCAGGAAGATTAGTGTAGCCATACTGCGGTGAAGGATAGGGAGCAGGTAGGTGCGTGGGCTGCGGGTCATACGGTAACGGCCAAGTAGCGTTGTGTTGCGATTGGAAGCGACGACGACAATATCGTGCCATGTGTCCTGGAGTACCGCAGGCGTAGCAGATCGGTCGATTGTCAGCAGTGTGCCAGGAATTGCTGACTCGTGATGCGGCCCAAGGTGTCGAAAGAGGGGTAGAGTGGGGAGCAACTGCAGGCATGGGTGGCAAAAGCTGCTGGCGGGGTCTGCTGCGTACCACCTGGACATAAGTAAGAGGCGCGGCCACGGGCTGCATAGCTGGCGCATGGGGAACAGGCATGGCCACAGGCTGCTGGTGGGCAGCGACGGGAACAGCCTGAGCTACCTCTTCGGCAATAACGTCGAGGAGTGGTGTGGGCAGACGAGAGGACGGCGGCTGCTGCGTGAAGGAAATCAACGACAGTTGCCGAGCTACTTCTTCACGCACAAAGTCTTTGATCTCTTGCAGGGTTGTTGAGTAATCAGGAACAGAAGTAAGACTAGAAAGTGAGTCAGCGTGTGAGGGAAATGGCCAAGTCAGGGCGCACTGCTTCCTCAACTCGTCGAAACTTTGACATAAAGTCACAAGTTCCGCAGGATTGCGGAACTTGTGGCAGGATTGCGCGCCAGGAGCACCTGAAATGCGCCGTCATTTATCCCTTTGAGGATGTGTTGAATCTTCTCCGACTCGGCCATGGCGTTGTTCACACGGTTGCAAAGACCAATAATGTCTTCGATGTAACTGGTGAACGATTCAGATGGCTTCTGTGCGCGAGTCCGCAAGCGTTGTTTGGCTCTGGACTTGCGGACAGCGGGTCGGCCGAAAACGTCAGCAAACGACGTTTTGAAGATGGACCACGTCGTAATGTTGTTTTTGTAGTTGTTATACCACATTTCGGCCGCGTCAGTGAGGTAAAAGATGACGTTAGTCAGTTTGTCCGCGTCCGTCATCCCACTTGTTGCTTGCGCTCACCAGTTCGTAGTTAGCGAACCAGTCTTCCACGTCAGTCTCATCAGCTCCGCTAAAGACTTTGGGCTCTCGCAAACGAAGAGCGCCGGGGTTGCTGGGGGATGGAGTGGAAGAGCCAAGTTGCGCGTTGTTGGTAGCCATGATAGAGGTAGCGTTTGGTTGCGCAGCTCCAGGTTTAGGCGACGGTGAATGGCAGCACCCAGGTTCAGGCGACGGGGAACGTCAGCACCCTCCACCAATTGAAAAAGGGTTTATTGGCGACTGTTGCGATGGTGGTCCTACGATCAAACACGATCGGGCGAGAGCGACGGTCAAGCAGACGCCGGCGATGATCAGCACGAGCCGAGCGAGAGAAGCCCAGCACCCAGTACCCAAGCGGTGGCGATGTTGCTTGCCAACGATGCGTTTTCTTCTTCACAATCTGTACTCACATTATTTACATTGCACGCTTATCATTAGCTCCCATTTTCTCTACGTTATAGGTGTGTTATATGGGCTCAAAAATGGTTAAAGAATGAAGGTAACTTCTACACTGGTTCATTAATACTAGCTGACTTTCGGTGATGTAGCAACAGTTATTTTTCAGGGGCGGAGGAGAGTGGGTGAACCTGCAAATATGTTCGTGCATGTGTTTCTATGTGTGCGTGCATGTATACATCCATTTGCAATTTAGATGTTTAGACAAGAGGCAAGTTGAACCCCCCCTCCCAACTGACTTCTCACTCCTTGGCATCGCTCATGCTGATTTTGATTAGTAGGCGCGCATAGTTTCGCATGGACTTACTGTTCTGCTCGTGTTCTCAGAGTTGTGGGGGTCTATCGATTTAAGCTGACGCTATGCGGTGAGTGATGCAAACACGTCATCATTTTCATACGAAGTTTTTTTGCCCTTCGCGGCTCCAGTAATAATATTATGTTTGCCTTTTTGTCGACTATTCTAAGTTAATAAGGCTAGCCTGTGATATAATTAATAATTATTAGTTCCTACAGACGGGTCCACTGTTAAAGGGAACACTTGTTTGTATAATATATTTTGATTTCACTCAGTTGCGAAAAAAACACAGTAGCTTAGATTCGCGTAGGGCTACCACGTATTGACAGTCCTGAATTTCTATGGCAGACGAGTGCCACGCATGAACATTGTTTAGTCCTGCACTTGCTGTTAGACGGCCGGTGATTTGAACGGTGCTCATTGTAGTGGTTTCTTTAACAATTGACGGTACTGTACAATTGACTACCGACTGAGGACCAGTGTGTACTAATTGTATGTATTCACCACAGTTTTATTTACTACTCCAAAACGCCAACAAAAAACGATACAGCCTTAAAAGCAGCGCCTCCATTCTTTAGCAGAAACTTTTCTTGTTTACTTTTCATGCGCTCAAACCGCCTTCGGCAAATACACTCAACGTAACAATCGCATTAAAGTAGTCCATGCTCCCAATGTTAAAAATTTAAGAGTAAAGTCTGCAGCGAGAGGCAGAGAGACGTCTGGGAATCATAGTATCTACGATGAAAGCGGACTGGCGGCGGCCGCCTGCGTCCCTTAGTCACCAGGCGCGAGGACTTGTTCTCTTCTAGCGCGCGCCTCGAGCTCCAAGCACGAGCAGCGCGAAAGGCGCAGCGCTGGGACTGAGAAATGATGATTGATGAAGGTGAAGGCGCAACGAGTGTCGGTGTTTAGAAAAAGTAATTAACGATGCTGAGTACTGCGTGATATGGGAGAGCTGAAAACCGCCCCGTGAGCCTTTCACTTGATGAGACCGCTGAACGGATTGGGTGTCGTTTAAGAGAATTTTATTTCCGATACATCTTACATAGCTTGTGTGCACACAGAAAACTGGACAATGGAGATCAATGCGTAGGTACAATGCAAGCTGTTATATGCAGTGAAAAGAACTGATTTGCGTATGCAGTGATGTACAATTCAAAAATTGTACTTCAAAAACAGGACAATAATGACCACCATGTATAGAAAAGATTTAATTTCTGCCACACCGTAAAGACAATATTTCAGAGAGGTACATTTCAGCTGAAGAACCGGGAAACTTCCAAAGATAATACAACACCTATTGTCAAAACCGATCACAATCTATGAACCAAATGCTTTCTTATGGCTTATCCCAACACAAGAACACACAGGACAGGTATCTTTCCTAACAAATAAACATAAACCACTTGCAATCACATATACAAAAACCAGTACAAGCCATCATATTTCACGTCTTTCAAGTATCGGCCTTAACTCGGCCTGATAAGACCGTGTCATGGCACTGCAACATCTGGGAGCGCCACTGTGAGCCGCACTTTTTTTATTAACCACTACCAAAAAAGGACACGACCAGTGCCGCAGGAAATCCGCTTCGCCGTGTGTTTCGATTTGAGACTCAAGATAACTGAGCAATGTTTGCCTAAACTGCGCTAAAAGCGGCCACTGCAGCCGCAAGCGATGCCGACAAATACATGCTCTGCAGCGATTCCGCCAAAAGACGTACTCGCCCGCGGCGATTACCAGCCTCCCGATGGCGCCCCGTGGGCACCGGCCTCTCGTGTGGTAGTGTGCGATCCGTAATCCTGGCATACATCTGTGGATAATCCTCCAAAAGGTCTTCGCTACTACACACGTTGCAACGGCATGAGCTGCGGTTTCGTTACCACCGCAGTTGGGGCACCTAGCGTAATGTACTAGCCCCCACCCCTGTAAACGATCTAGGGTCGGCAAAATTTGCCACGCTTGTTCCCATTGAACATCTGCTACCCGTTTGGGTAGCCTGCCTAAGGTTAGCTCTACCCAGGGGAACGTTGGTGGCGGGCTACTTTGTGACGATCTGGCAGACACCAAAAGTTCGCACAACCGTGCTGGTGACACTTCTCTAGGTTCGAGGTCAGGATCCACAGTTGCGAGCTCCCGAAACAGTGCTACGGGTGCTTTGTAGTAGGGTGGGGGGCTTTCCGCACTTGGGCACAGATTTCCTAGTGCTCGAGGAACAAGAACTCTACGCAGTGGACCCCCAAAAAAAACATGGCAAGTGGCCTTGCGGGTGCCCCAATGTCGTCTAACACTCTTAACAGTGCCTTCAGTGTGAGTAGCTGTGACGTCGTTGCCAGACACGGGAGACCAAAACCCCCGAGACCCCGGGGTAGACGTAGTGAGTCTCTACGGAGACGCTCTGTGCTCCCGTCCCAAAAAAAGGAAAACACGGCTGGGCTGAGAACCTGCACCACCGGTGGCGGCGGCCAAACCAACCGCGCTACATAAAAGAAGCGAGCAAGAAAAATGCACTTGATAAGATACGCCTTTTCGGCGAACGAAAACTTGCATCTTATCGCCTTCTGTGTTGAGTCAGTTACTTCGTCGATTATCTGGTTCCAAACTTCCGCCGCTACTCCTGTACGCTCAAAAATAACCCCGAGAATTTTTATGTGTTCTTCTATTTTTAAGTTGCTAGGCAAGCCAACCTTCCGCGGATCGCCAAGCGCTAGGGCGCTACTTTTGTTCATGTTTAGTTTAGCACCAGAGAGCCGGCTGTACTCTTCAAACTGCCTCAAGACATGGATCATACTTTCCCCGTCGCGGATAAAAACCGTCACGTCGTCTGCATAAGCAGAAACTTTCACTGTCGTGAAACCCAGCAAGGGGAGACCGCGTATTTTGGAATCGGCCAAGATCAACCGAATAAACGGGTCAATACACATGAGAAATAGCATAGGGCTAAAAGCGCACCCTTGCCGTACCCCTCTGGTTACCCGTATCCTATCCTTGACCACACCATTGATGACCAGAGTACTCGTCATGCTGCCGTACATGCTACGAAACAGATCAATCACGCCCGATTGAAAACCGTACATACGTAGCGCTGCGAAAAGATACTCGTGTCGGACACGGTCAAAAGCGTGTTCCTGGTCGAGCGAAACGCAGAGCCTCGGAATTTTCGTGTGCTGCATATAGGCCAACAGATCGCGGGTAAGCGTTAATGCGTTAAAGATATTTCTCCCGATGACAGAGCCTGTTTGTTGACTGAAAATTATTACCGGCCACCAGTGCTTAAGTCTGTTCACCAGAAGTGCAGCAAGTATTTTATAGTCAGCATTTAATACCGTGATTGGTCGCCAAGCCCCGGGTTCTCGGTGATCTTTGCCTTCCTTGGGGATCAAAACTAGCTTACCCTCTGCCAATGACTCTGGAAGCTTATCATTGTTCAAAACACGGTTAATCATCCTTACGAGAGCTGTGCCAACTTCCCCCCAGAATTCTTGATAAAATTCTGTTGGTAAGCCATCCGGACCAGGGGCTGAGCCCAACTTCATCGCGCGTAAAGTTATGAATACTTCCGCTGCCGAAGCAGCCTTTAACAGGTTGACGCTCGCCTCCTCAGGGAGTTTCGGCACTATGGCTCACAGGCGTTCCAATTCCTTGATTAACGCATCCGCGCTGGCCTCCGGATCGCTCTCGGTGAACAGGCGTGTGAAGTACTCCAAAAAACGCGTCTCGATGTCTGCGATGTTTTCGGACGCGGACCGACGTAACGTACTTGCTGGAGCTATCCTGTGTGCGCCGCGTACGCAAAAAGCGGGTAAGCTCTGGGGCGTCTCGCAAAACTGAGTCCTGCGCATATGTAATCGCCTTTTGCGTGCTCCTCGAAAAAGTTCGATCGTATCTGGTCCTCAAGACATCTAAATGCTCCCTCGTGGTAGGGGTCAGGGGGGCACCTGCCTCGACAATCCTCAGTCTTCGCAGGGTTTCATTGAGCTTACATGCGAGTCTCAGTCTCACGTTACGCCCACTTTCTCTCGCCCAGTGCTGCCACTGCGATTTTAGGTTGTCCCATTCCTGGGAGGGGTCCCTCGCGTTAGCTAGTGCACTACTAATCCCTGCTCTAAGGATTTCTTTATCATCGTCATCCGCCAGCACGGCCAGGTCCAATTTCCAAAAACGCGCCCCCTCCAGCCGACGGTCTGGCAGGGCCATGGATAGGAGCACGGGAAAGTGGTTCGATATACGCCCCGCTTCGTCCGGAAACGAGTGCACTGTCACATCAGATATCGACGGCACTAAAGCATCGCTAACATAGAATCGATCCAGTCTAGTTTCGGAAACCCCCCTTTTCCAAGTCGGGATGAAAGTTTCGCCCTTCAGTAAAACCCACGCATCCTGAAGACCGAAGTCTCGGATTAGACTAGCGAGTTCTCGCGCATTAGTTATACCCCTGCCTTGACCGGGGCCCCGAACATCGCGCACACTATCTAAGACACAATTGAAATCACCGCAAAGGACAGTGACGTAATCATCGAGAAAGTACGGGGTCAATGAGCGGAAAAAACCATTCGTGCAACTTCTGCGAGCAGTAGCATAAACAGCCACAAAGCGCATGCGCAGGCCACCAACCACACATTTCAACATCAGTGCGCGCCCGTCGCTATCTACCGTGTGAAACACGGATGTAAAAGGGGAAGGGTTCACTATCACTGCCCCGACCCCACTGCTACGTGCGGATGCCAGGGAAAAAAAGCATGGAAGATTAAATCACCTTTGAAAGGCAGCTATGCTCAAGATTCACGCTCATCTCCCACTCGTGCTTGTGTGCCGCGTGGGTGTATGGGCCTTATCCGTGCACTTATCCCGCGGTGGGGAAGAATCGAGCGCCTTCGGCTTTCACCGGAACGACGGCGTTCAGTTGCCGGACGCACAAAGATCACTTCGCTCGCTGCACAGACCCAGTTTGCGAAAAGCGCGTGTTTTTCAAACACAGCTGAATAACAACTGGAACGAGCTGTAAACGTTGTTAGTATGCTCTCCTCCTGTGTGTGTTGTTTTCGTGCGTTTTTTGTGCGTGAGCAGCGCACTGCAAGTTTCTATCTGCTTGCCGTTCTCAGTGTGCCATTTGAAGTTGTTGCTATCGCATTCATGTCTTCGCCCTATCGGCGGAACTGTGAGTTTCTTTTTTTTTCATTACGGTCTGTTTTGTCTCGGTGCAAAATACCTCGATTCGAGAAATATAGAAGCTTTATAGCATTCCTCCTGTCTGGAGATTTGTATGGGGGAAAACTGTGCAAACTATTCTCGATAAATCGTATTGCTCGCCTACCTTGACTCATAACTTTACTGTTACGTCGTGTACAGATATTCATGAGGTCGTCAACCGAAGTGCAGTTACGCTCTAGATAACTGAGTGCCGTGATCATGGGATTGAAATATGGTACGTGAGATGTAATTTTGCCTGAATATTGTATACGTCTTCGATTAGTCCACCTGCATTCACTCTCCACCTGCCTGAGTTGTCATCGTCTCCTTTTTCGCCATCTGAATTTCGATTATGTTTTGGTAGCACAATGGCAATAACAGTGTCGTGTTCATTTACTGTATTCGTGACTGCGTCCAAATCTAAGAGTCGCACATGCAGCATAACGACGTATTTCTAATGAAAGCTAAGTATTCGCCGAGGTACACGACCAAATAAAGAAACAAAGTGCGAATTCTCACTGTGTAACACCACAGTGTTTCATACCAGGTACATCAAATTCCGAACGAATTTTGCGCACTTCTTGAACGAGCAAAACATTGATATGTTTGTTCTTACATTACCAAACGTATAGGTACTGCTCTCCGTAAAATTCGCAGTGAGAATGAGTGACTATAAGTGACCAAACGTGTCTGTAACCAACCCGTCGTCGTCGCAGAACCGGCGATGTGAAGTCTAGACATAGAGACGCATGGCGACCGCCTACACCCTCCTCCTTTTATCCTGCTTCTGCAGCTTGATGGGATAATTATTAAAACGGCATTGCAATGGAAAAACAGTGCTAGTTCCTTGAGAGGAAGAAAAAAAAGCATCTCTTTTAATAGAGTGTAAGGAATTATGGGTAGAATATCGTTTTGTCTAGTCTTCGTACTTTAAGTTCCTGTGGGCTCCGCATGCCTTGAAGTTGCTTCGTCACTAAACAACAATAGGCAAATGTGCGGCAGTTGCGCCTTTCACAGGTGAGTCAAAAGGCAAGGAAATTATTGACAAAAATGTCTCTTATTCGTTGGGAATGACACTGAGCATAGAATGCATGAGTCAGTCGAGGCCTAAACTGAAAATATCCGAAAGTTCGCCATGTCACCATTCATAATTTTAGGTCACCACGGGCCTACCGAATTTGCCAATTTGGCGAAAAGTAGCCACCAGTGGCAACCCTGGTGAGGACCGCTGACTGCGCTCGCCGGTAGGCAATGCCGGGTTTATATATGTTGAAATCGGGGTGGTTGCTGTTAGTGTGGCAAATTTTGGAAGACGTAAAGAGTTCGCTTTAGTACATCTGTACTATCGTGAGCAATATTATGAGCTCGAACACGCGTGCATGTGGCAAATGGCCTCAGAATCGAGATAACGCAATGTGTGGATGGCGCTACCGAAAGTTAGTTAGCAAACCAAATATATTAAAGCAAGTTACTTTTGTAAATAAAAAATAACGAACTATACCCCATGTTTGAGTTTTCTTGGTGTGTTGAGTACTGTCTCCAAACACCTGGCATAAAAACACCGAGAACTAGGACCACCTATGGTCAGTAACTATCAAATACCCAGTCTCCTCAAAAAACTTGAAGATGTTGTTGACCTAAATAAAAAAAATCTCAAAATGCATTCAAAGAAAGTTTCCTTCATAACTACATTGAATATGTTCAATATGATATTTCGATTAGTTATTACTTTATGCGTACTAATGGTTAACTGTATAGTTCCAAAGCTGTTGTTTGCTTTTGAAATCTATGTCTGCAAATGTGTTTTTGATCTCGCCTATTTACATATTGCGATAATGATGTTTTTCTTTAATGGTATTCTGTATTTTGTTATGCATATTGTTTTTTTTCACATAGTGCCGTTCATTTGTGAGATTATAACTTGGTGATTGTTAGTCTTTGTGTAAAGAGTTGTTTTTTTTATCTGCGTCTAAGCTGTGTATCGGACTATATTTCGAAGCAAAAGCCTCCGTCAGGCTTTTTAGCCTTTTGCTTTTACTTCGTTTTTTTCCTATGTACAGGAAAATAAATAAATAAATAAATAAAACTTCAAACATTAGGGGGAGAGGAGCTAGGGTGCTCTTCCCATTGACTGCTGGCACTCCCGCTTGATTTTTGCTGTGAAACGGCAGCTGATCGCGTGTGATTGGCCGCTAGCAATGAAAACTATAAAGGAAAAATATACCAAAAACAAAAGTGAAAGATGCGCATTAAACTGTTCAGCGAACGCCAGTTAGATGCAGTAAATGTGTGGCCTTTTTTGCATCATGCATCACAGCCGATACCTGTGTAGCTGCACAGCCGGATTGGTTGTGGTTGTGCGCGTTGATGCGAGGTCATGTGACCGCCAACATCCACAGACATGCTAGAAGCTGCATTTTGCAGCAACGATATCGAGGCGGGAGTGCCAACAGCAAGGGGAAGTGCGCCGATCTTTCTCATTTGTTTCTAACCCCCGTATTCTAGAACGTCCCTTCACTCAATGCTTCACCTTCACTTGAGAAAGCCGATGGGAGCGCCATCTGTAGGCACGGCAAGTCACTGCATATCAGCAATAATCAGCTGCAAATCTTGCGTAGCACAGCCTTATTCTCAGCCGAGCAGTGGCGCAGTGCTCAACTCTGTGAAGTGAAGGATGAATGTAGAGTCGAGTAGCGTTTGTGGTAAGAGCGGCCGCTGCGAATTAGCAGATGTAGGGTTCGAGGCAATTCGTCACGTTCTTTGGTGTTCGGACTCATAATGCTCATGATATTATGTACTATCGTGAGCAATATGAGTTCGAACGCGCGAGTGCGTGGCCAAGAGCCACAAAATAGAGATGACGTGATACGAGGATGGCGCTGCCGAAACTCAAAGGGAAAGGAGGGTGCTCTTCCACTGACTGTTGGCACTCTCGCATCACCATATCCGCATGACCGTTGCTGTTAAACGGCAGTTTATCGCGCGCCTTCGGCCGCTAGCAGTGATAACGCGAAAATGAAGAATTCACCGAAATTAAGGATGCGTATCAAAATGCTCAGCGAACACAATCTAGATGTACTAAAAGCACGGCCTGTGCATCGCTGCCGGCTACGTCACAGCCGATGTTTCTGTAGCTTCATAGCCCGCTAGGTCAACTGGTTGAGGATGTGCGCGTTGAAGTGAATTCATATCACCGACCGCAGCCACTAGCAACTGACACGATATAACCTGCGTTTTGCAGCAACGATATCGAGGAGGGAGTGTCAACAGCTACCGTAAGCGCACCGGCCTTTCCACTTTGTTTGCCGCAGCGGCCGCTGCAAATGAGCCGATGTAAGGTTCGAGGCTATTCGACACCCGTTCGCGTGTTCGGACTCATAATGCTCACGATAGTACGTACATGTTCGAGCTGGTCGCCGCTGTACGAGCAATGATCGAAGACGATGTCAGCGCTGCAGTACAGAAAATCTAGTCCCAACCAGCCACCTTCACCCGCGTCGGAAACATAGAATGGTGCGTATAAAGTGAATATCAGTGCTTAATTTCACTGTAGTCAACAGATGTAAATGATACGGTCAACAGTATAGGTATTAAATCCGATAAGTGACAGCAGCATCGGCTGTCGCTTTTAGCCTCGTGTTGGCGTGCTCCACGCTACGCGAGGGCATCGTGCGGAAATATGTGCGGGAACATCAGCTCCCTGGGAATTTCACTGCTCAGGGTGCAACGTTGTTGATGCAGCAGTGTCGCCCTTTGCAGCGGGCAAGAAGCGTGTGATTAGTGAGTGTGCTGTCGCGAAAAAAACAAACAAGCAAGCCAGATGAGTGCCGCACTTTACCGCACCACTCTTATAAAAAGGCAGTGCTACTTACTAACTTTGAGGTAGTAAATTGTTGTCACAACATTCACTACCTAAGTAGTAACTGCAGGTAGTATACCACAGACGTTTACTACCTTAGAAGCAACCAGAGGTAGTAAATGTCTGTGGTCCACTACCTACAGTTACTACTTATGTAGTGAATGTTGTGACAACAATTTACTACCTCAAGGTTAGTAAGTAGCACTGCCCTTTTTTTAAGAGTGAGTGGTGACTTGCGCTCAGAATTGCGCTGCATGCTTGCGCATGGATAACTTGGCTCGTATACTTTAGTTCTTTTTTTTTATAAAAGAAAAATTGCTTTTTCTAAATTCTGGCCAGTACTTCAGCGAGTGTGTGTTGAAATGTAACCGATATATTAGCTTCGTCGGAAGCATGCAACAGATAGCGTGCATGCCCGATTTCGGTGCTGTGTATTGCTGATATCTGTGTACACATGTTTTCACCACAGGTGATCATGTTTTCACTGTGTCCTGATGGGGATTGAAAGAGGAAGATACATAGAAAAGAAGACGTGCCTGAACATTCATGCTGGAACATTATTTTGCAGTCCCACATTTCTTTCTTTTTCTGTGCAGTGCGATAAAAAATACCACCACCTTCATTTCAATATACTGATATGTAGCTTGTCTGCATAAATCAATATCAGCACTACTGAAGTCCCATTCAGCACAGTGGAGATTTTAAGCAACAGAACGATGTTGTACATGCCGAACTTCTCAACAAAAAAGATAAGGACATGAACAGTTTGGCTGCCAGCGGTACGTTCGTTTATAATATGCGCATTAGAAAGTGTTATCAAATATGTCACACACGCAATGATGGAAATCGAGAAAGCCTTCATTTAGATCAAGCGCTGCTACGCGGACAGCTAGGGCTACAATTTTGCTTCATGTGGCAGCAATGAACGACCAAACAGTGTCAAAAACTGCTACAAAGGCTGTTTTAGACTATATAAAAACCACTGGACTAGATACTAGACTGTAGGGTACTACGCTAAGTAGCTACTGTATATACGCACCACCTCTTCTTGTGCCCTTCATCACCCTTCATCCCTCTTTCCTTCCCCCTTCCCTTATCCCCTGTGTAGAGTAGCAGGCTAGAGCGAACTAGCTCAGGCCGACCTCTTTGCCTTCTAATAAATTCTCACTCTTTCTGT
The DNA here is from genome assembly GCA_013436015.1 of Rhipicephalus annulatus. Classification (NCBI taxonomy): domain Eukaryota; kingdom Metazoa; phylum Arthropoda; class Arachnida; order Ixodida; family Ixodidae; genus Rhipicephalus; species Rhipicephalus annulatus. The sequence continues at coordinate 1,084,263 of WOVY01010479.1, read as the reverse complement.
CTCTCATGTTGTGGCACTCAGCAGTGATCGAATAATACGGTAGTGATTAAATATTGTCTAGATCACCGCATGAGTGACTGTTGCGTCAATGCACCGATTATTTTGGATTTTCATCGAAAAATATAACCCGAGCTGGAATCTAAATAAAGCTCTCGTGTTACACGGTCCCTTTCCTTGGCAATCAAGACTCTTGCTGCAACAGCGAGACCGCGGCCTACTGGGTTCCAAAACTACGACGAACGGGGTCTGCGTCACGGTGCGCGATTCAAAGTGAACGAGGCAGCACTGTGAGCTGATCACGGCTGCAGTAGGCGCATGCTCTCCAACTAACTACGCGCTGCTATTCGTCCTTCAACACCAGGCCGTCCAGAAGGCCCAAAAGGTGGCTGGCGAGCTCCGACTCCCAGTCCCCACATGGGCGGAGCCACCGGGGGGCCCCCGTAAGGGGTGCCCAGTCTCCTTCAGTACCTTTAATAAAGTTAATTCTCTCTCTCTCTCTCTCTCTCTCTATTCGCAATGCCCAAGTGGCGCGCCGTGCAATCCAAGATGGCTGCGGAAGGATGATCAACCCGTGAGCTCGCATAAAAAAAAACAGATAGGACGCACTCCCCGTGCCGCTTTCACCGGATGAACTCTTGATCGTCAAATGAATGTATATCGAACCAAAGTACTTTCCCAACCGATAGGAACTGGTGAACGTTCGCTACCTCATTTCTTGCCCTTGCAAAGGGTGGTGGTGTCAGATAATCGTCCGTGTATCAATGATTATTTGCGTAATACAGTGCGTGGTACAAAAAAAACTGTATGAACTAAACGGCACTCCGAGATCATTAGTGCCGAGCCTGTCTGACGGATTTGCCGCATGCACTGGAAGGCCACTTGCGAGTAGCGCGCCGTCGCGGCTGCACAGGACCGAATGTTTAACGTAGTGATTGTTTGCAAACATATTACGCCGTCGTCATTACTTGCGCTGTAAGCATCGTGCAACTGCTTCTTCAACGGAACACAAACATTTAACTTCCCATTAAGTAGTGCTTTTGTCACAGCCATGATCAGACTAGCAGTGCGCAATTACCTGCACTCGGATGTTGCAGGCTTGATCAGCGCGATCGAAACAAGAGTATCGATTGATTTGTGGGGTTTAACGTCCCAAAACCACCATTTGATTATGAGAGACGCCGTAGTGGAGGGCTCCGGAAATTTTGACCACCTGGGGTTCTTTAACGTGCACCCAAATCTGAGTACACGGGCCTACAACATTTCCGCCTCCATCGAAAATGCAGCCACCGCAGCCGGGAATCGAACCCGCGACCTGCGGGTCAGCAGCCGAGTACCTTAGCCACTAGACCACCGTGGCGGGGCAAACAAGAATATCAACGCGCGGACGCTTTTCGCAACGTCAAAATTGCGAAATTCGTCGAACAAAGTCGTTCGGATGGCACCGGTGAAGTGCAGGAAAAGTTAGCGTGGGCTGTAGTCGTAGCTGCATATTTCATTGCTCTAACCATTGCGCTTCGCTGGTGGAGCTCGAGCGTGTTGGCGGAATTAGGTGCTTTGTAATGTCCACTGTAATTGGGATATATTAAATGCACAAGAAAAAATATTCTTTTGTTTTGAGCTCGCTGAAGGATATTATACAATAAATACAATCAAAGCGACTTACGAGCGTGAAAAAAACATCAACGCACGACGGGACGTGAAGTGCAACTCTGCTTGTGAACTATAGCAGCTGATCGTTCATCGCCGCTGTCACTCTCAGCTCGTTGACAACCATCTACGTCCAGCAAAAAATTCCCGACTTCAAGACGGTTTCTTCGAACATCACTGCGGAAAGTAATCTGAGGAATTCTCTCCGCAAAACGACTTCGATAGCACCAACAATGTGTCATTCACCACGCACAACACACATGGCGTCATTCACCGCGTTTTTCTGAGGGTGCGAGAGGAATTGCTTGCAGTGGGCTGCCATCTATCAATGAATGTAAAAAAAGAAAACAAGTGGTGCGGCGTAGGCCAAGGTTTATAAACGCAAATCGCGAGCCTGCGCTTCCTTCCACGTACATTAAATGTTATTGGATTCATGCACTACAAAAGCACTGACGAATGATATACGCACGTGAAACAAGGCGGGTTTTAACTGGAAAGGTCTGATGATAACATTTACCTATCCAAAGTGGCTGCAGAAAATTTCGTGAAGCTGATATGTGTACTCTGCAGGTTATAATCGAAAGCCTGAGTTGCCACAAATTTTCACGAAAACTTCACGTCTCGCAAGAACGAATCAGATTTATCGTGCCACGGGTGGTGCGGTATATTCACTGATCCACGAAACATGTAAAGTGGATTCTGTTTGTTTTTCGCTAACGCGTTAAGACGGTGGCTAGCACCGCCGAACAAGCAATCATTTGAAGCGTCCGCTTACTGATCATCATTGAGAGGACGATCCAGAATTCCGCTAGAAGGCGCGAGCGTCCATGAACATTGCGATTCGCGTGTGACATGGGTGTAAGGTTTAGGGGTGAAGCTTCTTAGGCCGTGGGTCGTTCCCTCCTCTGTAGTCGTAGTAGTAGTATGTAGCCGCTTTATATGTAGCCACCTTTAGGTTATGAGTTAGAATAATAATAATAATAATAATAATAATAATAATAATAATAATAATAATAATAATAATAATAATAATAATAATGCTTTATTCTGGCATGTGTACACAACAGTTACATGCCACCGAGATGAGGCAAAAGGAAACAGATTAAACTGTTTCCTGACTAGGCCTACATCCCGGCTCGTGAACAAAAACAAAAAACAAAAAAAAAACAAGAACAAGGACAGCGGTGAGAAAAGCGAAAAGCATCCAGTACAGCACAATTCATCAGCATCACTGTAGAGAAATCATGGAATTTCAAGCAATTTTGCTATAGAGGTACGAAAACCTATAAAAACCGTTTCATGTTGATAAGTCCATCAGAGTAAAGTTGTGGATAGATTTAATGAATGAAGAGGTGCAATAGTATCCATCATGATTCAGAAGCCTCTTTGCAAAAGAAGAAGAAACTCCGACCACCACAAAAACGCCTTAAAACAAAATGAGACGTCTAGGCTCGCACACGGGATACTCGTTCGCAAGGAATTTCGAAATTTGAACTTAATTGTGAACGAGGCAACGGTTCGTTTTGTTTTAAAGTGTTCTTTATCGTGGTCGACGTTACTCTTTTTCCAATGCCTCCTCCCGACCAGACTGGATTTTGTCGAACAATCGATTACATCGTCTTCATTTATCAGCACGTACACATATGTGTAAGCAAACATGATGATGATGATGATTAGTGGGGTTTATTGGCGCAAGGGCCAGATGTGGCCAAAGAGCGCCAGAACGATGATAATGAATTGTACGATGTGCAGTGTAGATAAAAGAGATATGATGTGGCTGTAAATGGGCCTAAAAAAGTCGCTGTAGGTGCGTAAAAAATATATATATATAGTAAGATTATGGCAATGACAATTGATGTGTGCTATGGAAACATAAAATGGTTTAAAAGTGGTATGTATGTGAAATAAAAACTTGGGATGGAGCACCAGTGCCTCGACAGAACCCTTAAAACAAGAGCATGGAGGCCTGGGCTCATTAAAGGTTGCTATCACAGCGGTATCCTCTGAATAGAGGATGCGCTATGAACCTGTTTGGCTAAAACATTCAATGTTGGGCTAAAAACATTCAATACTACATCCTTTAAAAAGCTTAAAACAGATTTTGCATCGAAAAGCGGCTCTTCGCCGAGGAACATAGTAGGATGTAGGGGAAGATGATAGCGGTATGCTAAACCAAAGTATTTCTTTCTCTCACTTTCAGCTTCCGGACACTCCAGGAGGACGTGGAGGACGGTTAGCCTCTCACCACATCTACCACAAGTAGGAGGCTCATCGCCCGTCAAAAGAAAGTTATGAGTACCATAGGTGTGTCCTATTCTGAGGCGACAGAATAGGACATCAGTTCGCCGTGTTCTTGTAGCGGAGGACCAGTAACCCAACCGCGGCTTAATCAAATGAAGCTTATTATTTATTTCTGTGTCCCAAAAGCGTTGCCAGTGGTTTCGCAGTTTCTTTCGTAGAAAGGGTTTTAGATCTGTTGCAGGGACAGTAGCGGTGGGGTTAATAGCGCGCATTATAATTGACGTGGCCATTTGGTCAGCTAACACATTGCCCTCGATACTTCTATGGCCAGGTACCCAGCAAATAGTGACATGCTGGTTGGACATATACGCTGTACACAGAACGGAATATAGCTCAATTATTATCGGATTTCTGAATATGAAAAGGGATCTTAATGCATTTACGACGCTTAACGAGTCTGTGAATATAATTGATTTTCGTATGTTTGATTTCCGTATATGCTTCACAGCGGACAATGATGCGTAACCCTCAGCCGTAAATATACTTGTTTCCGGGTGCAGCACGCCGGATTCCGAGAAGGATGGTCCGACGGCTGCATAAGCCACCCCTGCATGCGACTTAGAAGCGTCAGTATAAAACTCTACGCATGAGTAGTTGGACTGGAGTTCTCGGAAATGCATTTTAATATGTGCTTCTGGTGCGTGTTTAGTGATCTCAACAAATGAGGTGTCACAGTGTATAAGCTGCCACTGCCACGGCGGTAAAAGTATCGCTGTGGGCGTAGGACAGAGTTCCAGCAGCGGAACACCCATTTCCTCACATAGGTTTCTCACACGCAAGGAGAACGGCTTTCTCACTGTGGGTCGATTGTGGAAGAGGGTGGCAGCGGTCAGATCGTTTATAGTTGAATAAGATGGATGCTTGATGTTTGCACGCACCTTTATAAAATATGTGAAACTGCTATAGGATCGCTGCAGGTGAAGCGACCACTGATTCGACTCTACATAGAGGCTCTGGATCGGGCTTGTCCTGAAAGCACCGGTTGCAAGTCGGATACCCAAATGGTGAACGGGGTCTAGGATTTTTAATGCACTTGGCGTTGCGGAATGATAAATTATAGAGGCATAATCAAGGCGCGACCCGACAAGGCTTTTGTACAACTTCAAGAGGCACTTTCGATCACTACCCCATGTTGTACGTGATAGGAGCTTTAGGAGGTTCATCGCTTTCAGACATTTCATTTTTACATGTTTAATATGGGGAATAAACGTGAGCTTAGAATCTAAAGTAGTTCCTAGGAATTTATGCTCGCTTCTCACAGAGAGTTGGTCTCCCTTGATCGTAATATTTGGAAGTGGCATTACCCCTCGTTTGTTGGAGAAGAGTACGCAAGTACTTTTCTCGGTGTTTATTTTAAAACCATTCTCATCCGCCCATTTAGAGAATTTATTCATTCCAAGCTGCACTTGGCGTTCGCAGACAGACATATTGCACGATTTGAAACTCATCTGCACATCATCAACATACACGGAATAAAACATCGCACTTGGAATGACTGACTGCAGGGAGTTCATTTTTACAATAAAGAGTGTGCAACTAAGCACACCCCCTTGCGGAACACCAGTCTCTTGGGTAAAAGTTCTAGAGAGAGCATTCCCCACTTTTACGCGAAAGGTTCGGTTAGACAGGTAACTTTTAATTGTGTTTAGCATGTTCCCACGGATGCCCATGGTGACAAGATCGCGGAGAATCCCAAATCGCCATGTGGTGTCATACGCCTTCTCTAAGTCTAGGAATACCGAAAGTACAAACTGCCTATGAATAAATGCATCTCTGATGTATGTCTCTATGCGAACAAGGTGGTCTGTTGTCGACCTCCCCTCTCTGAAACCACACTGAAGGGGGTCTAGTATACTGTTACTTTCTAAAAAGTGGATTAAGCGCCGGTTTATCATTTTCTCATATAGTTTGCATAGACAGCTTGTTAGCGCTATTGGCCTGTAGCTGGCGGCCAAAGACGAATCTTTGCCTTGTTTAAGTACTGGGATGACTATAGCTTCTTTCCATGACAATGGAATATACCCAGCTGCCCACATGTTATTGAAGAGAGTTAGGAGTGTTTTTAGTGCTTCGGGGTGAAGGTACTTGACCATTTCGTATGTTATACGATCAACACCTGGCGCTGAGTTGTTGCAGCACGCAAGAGATGCCTTAAGTTCAGCTAATGTAAATGGGCAGTTGTAAGACTCACTGGATGGACGTTTACATTTAAGGGGCTGTCGCTCTTCGCGTTCTTTGAATTTTAAGAACGTTTCTGTATAGTTTGATGCACTTGATACGTATTCAAAGTGTTCGCCTAGGCAGTCCGCCTGCTCCTCCAGGCTCTCCCCTCGGCTATTTACCAAAGGTAGGGGGTGTGTCTCCCGACCCATTAACTTGTTTACCCTATTCCAAACCTTCGCTTCGTCGGAGTAAGAATTTATACCGGAGATGTACCTATTCCAACTGTCTTTCTTTGCAAGACGACGCGTTCTTCTGGCTTGGGACTTAACCTGTTTGAAATTGTTGAGGTTTTCAGCTGTTGGGTAATTTCGGAGTAGTCTCCAAGCTTTATTTTGTCTATTGCGCGCTTTCCGACAATCGTCGTTCCACCATGGAATGCGACGTTTATTGGTCATTCCATTGGTTTGCTTGATACATTTCACTGCAGCGTCAATAATAAAACCTGTTAGGAATGCTACAGCATCGTCTATATTAAAATCAGCAATCTCATCTCCGTCTAAAAATGTGATTTCTCGAAACAGTTCCCAGTTGGCTGACTTGGTGTTCCAGCGAGGAAAGTCAGGCGAGCACGTATCTTCTTTCGTTAACTTTAACATTATCGGGAAGTGGTCACTCCCAAAGGGGTTCTTGAGAACAGACCACTCCAGATAAGGAATTAGTGTACTCGAGACAATACTCAGGTCTATAGAAGAGTATGTGTTGTGCGTAGTGCTATAATATGTTGATTCTTTTTTGTTAAGTAAGCATGCACCTGACGAAAACAGAAAGTGTTCTATTAGGCGTCCTCGTGCATCCAAACGGGAGTCGCCCCATAAAGGATTATGTGCATTTAGATCACCAACGACTATATATGGCGGAGGAAGTTCATCAATGAAGCTTTGAAATTCTGTCTTTGAAAGTTGATAGCACGGAGGAATGTAAATAGAAGTAATTGTTACTAGCTTCCCGAACAGCACTGCTCGGACAGCAACTGCCTCAAGAGAAGTTCGGAGGTTTAATTGCTTACAGGCCACACCTTTATCAACTATTATAGCGACACCGCCCGACGAGGCGGCAGCGTCGTCACGGTCTTTGCGGAAGATAGCATATTGCTTTAGAAAATTTGTTTGTGTGGACTTAAGATGTGTTTCCTGAACACACAGCACCTTTGGAGTATGTTTATTAAGGAGTTCTCTAATATCATCGAGGTTATGGAGAAGTCCTCTCACATTCCACTGTAAAATCTGCGTGTCCATTTTGGATGTGTTTTGTGCTGTGTGCTCAAGGATAGAAAATTAGCTCACGGACCCTTTCCAGGGGCCATGACACGAGATTTTTCTTTTTTAGATCGGTCGACGGAGTCGCGCCGATCCTTAGGCGCTGACTGCGCCCTCACGCTCGGTGTTGTGTCCATTGCCTCTTGCGAGGCGCTGGACAGGCGCTCTTGCGAGCGCTGCATTTGTTTTGAGGGCCTCGCCTCAAAAGACGAGACCTTCGGGGCCCCCAGCCCAGAGGTTGGTGGGTCTTTCTTAGATGGCGGAGCAGCACTGGCTGCAACCGCCGAGGGGGCGAATGGCGTCACCGCTGGCTCACTACGCGTGTGCCAGACAGGCGCCAGGGGCCGTCGTGGCGCTGCCCCCTGACGCGCCACTTCGGCAAAGCTAGTTTCTGGTAGGCAGGACACCTGCCTTCGTGCCTCCTTAAATGAAATATTTTGTTTTACCTTAATTGTGACAATTTCCTTTTCCTTTTTCCAGCACGGGCATGACCGCGAGTATGCGGCATGTTCCCCATTACAGTTCGCACAGTGAAGAGAGTTTTCACAGGCATCTGATGTGTGCTCTTCAGAACTGCATTTCGCGCAAGTTAGGCGGCCTCGGCATTTCTGTGAACTGTGGCCGAATCGTTGGCATTTAAAACATCGGAGGGGGTTTGGTATATATGGCCTAACTCGAAGCTTGATATACCCAGCCTCAACGGAGTCGGGCAGTACACTTGAATTGAAGGTAAGTATCAGGTGTTTAGTGTGGACGTCTTTGCCATCACGCCTCATGCTGATTCGTTTTACGTTTAAGACATTCTGTTCGCTGAAACCCTCCAGGAGTTCAGCCTCTGTCAGCCCTAACAGGTCATCATCTGAGACAACGCCACGGGTGGTGTTCATGGTTCTGTGTGGGGTTACTATTAATTTGTTATCTCCAAATTTCACAAGGTTAGGCAATTTTTCATATTGTTTCTGGTCGCGGAGCTCCAACAGGAGGTCACCACTTGCCATTCTCGAAGCTTTATATCCTGGGCCAAAGATTTCCGTCAAAGACTTTGATACTAGAAAAGGTGAAAGTGTTCGCACTGATTTGCCGGGTGTGTCAGCGTGAATAACATGAAATCGGGGAAAAGATACTTTCTGGTTACCAAAAAACTGGAAAACTTCATCGGTGCGCCCTCTTTTCTGAGGGCGATCAGGGAGTGGGGGGAAGGAACAAGCCATATGTAAATGCTTACTTTCGGCAGCGGCGCCAGCCACCCACCATGGAGTCCTACAAGGGGACGCTGGAGGGTCTGTAAGTACAGGCCCCGCAGACGCCAGCTGTACGCCACCACTATAACCGAATATGGTGTATCCAAGGTAGGATAGCCACACAGGGTTAACCCTTGCCGCCAGGAAAAATCGGAAGTAAATGGAAGAGAGAAGAAGACAGGATAGATTTAAAGACGAGAAAAGACTAAGATGTAGAGAGAGAGAGAAATAGGAAAAGGCGACTACCGATTTCCCTTGGGTGGGTCAGCCCAGGGGTGCCGTCTACGTGAAGCCGGGGCCAAAGGGGTGTGTTGCCTCTGCCGGGGGGCCTTAAAGGTCCAATCACCCAGCGTCGGCTCAACCCCCAGGATCCCCTTTTCCCCGGGCACGGCAAAGCCACGCACGGCTAGGCGTGGGAGGGAGTAAAAACTCCCCCGTTAGCTCGGGTCCGTGGTGTCGCTACACACCAAACGCCTACTTGCGCAGGCGCCCCTGCGGGGGTGTAAGCAAACATTATGGCACCTTAGCACTAGTGGCGCCAGTCTTGAATAAAGAAATTAGCTGATCGGCCTTCCTTGTTTCTCTTCATTTTTCCTTCTTTTTTCTTTTCTATGTTTCTTGTATCTCTCTTTGTATACATTCCCTTCTCTTTCCTTCACTATAATGTTCGTTCTTTCACGCTCTTTCTATCTTTCCCTTTTCTTTTCTCTCTCTCTCTCTCTTTCTATTCATTGCTTTCTCGTTATTTCTGCCTGTCTCACTCTCTTTCTCTCTGTCTCTCTCTTCCTCTTTCTTTGTTTAGTATAACTTTATACGTTATCTCGATGCCTTGCTTAGCTTTTGAATTGGAAGCATTTCTTAGCGAAATTAAGCGACTTTGAGCGTATCTATCTATCTATCTATCTATCTATCTATCTATCTATCTATCTATCTATCTATCTATCTATCTATCTATCTATCTATCTATCTATCTATCTATCTATCTATCTATCTATCTATCTATCTATCTATCTATCTATCTATCTATCTATCTATCTGTCTGTCTGTCTGTCTGTCTGTCTGTCTGTCTGTCTGTCTGTCTGTCTGTCTGTCTGTCTGTCTGTCTGTCTGTCTGTCTGTCTGTCTGTCTGTCTGTCTGTCTGTCTGTCTGTCTGTCTGTCTGTCTGTCTGTCTGTCTGTCTGTCTGTCTGTCTGTCTGTCTGTCTGTCTGTCTGTCTGTCTGTCTGTCTGTCTGTCTGTCTGTCTGTCTGTCTGTCTGTCTGTCTGTCTGTCTGTCTGTCTGTCTGTCTGTCTGTCTGTCTGTCTGTCTGTCTGTCTGTCTGTCTGTCTGTCTGTCTGTCTGTCTGTCTGTCTGTCTGTCTGTCTGTCTGTCTGTCTAGCCGCTTACATTTGGTTTCTCTTGTGGTCACCCGCTTAATTTGGCGTGAACCGAAATAAGTATGGGAGGGTAAGATAGTTTGACGAATATGACGCGCTGGTCAGGACATGAATAATGCCACAACCCCGTAGCGTACGTCGTCGAACACTTCCCGCCAGACGGTAGGACATACCCACGGGCAGGTATGTGCCGCTGGTATGTGGGTGTGTGCCACAGGTGATTGACACTTGGAACGGTGGCTGTGGTGGTAGTGGTTAGAAGAGGAGAAAGGCACTTAAGTTCTGCAGCCCCGTCGGGAGCATGGCGCAATGCCTCCAGGAACGAAGAGAACACACAAGGGCAATGCTCACGCGTGAGCGTTAAGAAATACTCCACATCGGTAGCGTCGACTCAACAAAAGCATAGAAAATGTCAGTGTCAAGAAAAACCTCACATGGGGTGCTTTGACCCCCCGATGAATGCAAATAATAAATCTCAGGGTCTCAGCAGGAATCGAACCCAAGAATTCTGTGTGGCAGTCATGCATTCTTCCACAGAGCTACGCCAGGTCCCGGAATGACTTTTTAAATAGACGCTAATCTTTGTGGAACGTTAATAGTGGTTGCAGTGCTGCCTACAAGATTTTGACTTATGTAGCAGTGTCCAGGGCCAGCATCTTCGAGAGCATCAGCGCTTCACATCAGCTTCTGGTGTTGCAATACGCATGTTTCAGTTGACATCGTTGCGCTAGTGCCACGAACTGGTTATATAAACATCGACAACTCTTCAACACATGATTTCATTGATATGTGGGGTTTAACGTCCCAAAACCACCATATCATTGTGAGAGACGCCGTAGTGGAGGGCTCCGGAAATTTTGACCACCTGGGGTTCTTTAACATGTCTTCAACATATGTCGGTGCGTGCAACATTTGTACATATATTAAGCGTCATTTCATGACGTGTCGCTCAATGAAAAAGTTGCGACATGGTCACCTTTCCTTCGCATGCTTCGCATAACGTCGATTCGCAGGTACGTGGAATCTGCCTGATTGTTGTTTTCCCTGCTCTCAAAGCGCGTATGAATATTTCTCACTTTCGACAAACTTCCCTCATCGGAACTCGCTGAGTAACCGCGGCCCTGGCCGTCTACGTCCGGGAAGCAATCGACTTTCAGCTTCGTCGTAGCGTCGCTGACGCGATAGCAATGTGTCCGGTATGGACGAAGCAGCTGCACTGAAGCTACATTTTCGGCCTTCTGTGTTAATAGAAAAGGTATACGCAGGCGAAGATTCCTGGGAAGAACGTGTTTTTCAAAGGGACATTCGTTCTCGTGCTTCTGCTATAAGAACGCCGCGTCGGTGGATTGGTAAGTTATAGAAACTGATCTATACACTGTTACAAAGGCTTCACAGAAGAAAAAAAAAGAGCGGCCGTGCTCAGTTACAAAATGGTAACAGTGCATAATAAGTTACGGAAGGGACGGAACGAAACTGTGGCAATGAGGGCTGACTCTGGACTTATTTTATTTAGACAAAAAAGTCCGCTCATACAAGACGAGGGAAAGGGTACAAGATGAGAAAAATACGTACACACCATTGCCCCATCCTCCGACATGCTTCGACCGTACGACCACCTGTGCCCTAATGCCCAGGCAATCGATTGCGTGATTCTAGGAAGCAATTGAGAGCACGATAACACACTTTTCCCACAGCATACTTATCAACTCAGCTTCAATAACTTTGCGAGTTAACAGAGCTCTATGTAGCTATTACTCTTCTCTGATTGAAGCGTGTTGTTCACCCGTAGTCCCGACAATAAATGCTGATGTGTCCCTGGACTGTGTTAAAGACCTTATTGGGATGTTGGCGCAGCCGGTCATTTAGCCATCTACCCTTTTGACCTTTAGTAGGTATAACGTCATGCATAATGGACACGCACACACAGAAAGACATGACGTACATACTGGGCGCAAATGCCCTTGTGTATCTGTCCTTTAAGCTAGATTCAGACGCGAGAGCTAAATCCTGTTGCCCCGTGGAGCGAACGGTCACGTGATTAATTTCATCCGGCACAGCAGCGGAGACGTCGCATGCACACAGCCGGAGGTACACTTGCGGAATCCTCGTGCATACTCTGGACTGTAAACGCTAATTCAGCACGCTTATGTGGTCATGCAGGCCACGCGCTGTGAATGAAAACCACCAATCCACCACCGAAACCACAAAAAAAAACCACTAGCCTCTTCCACTGTCAAACAAACAAACAAACAAACAAAAAACATTCGGTCGTTGCCGCAAAGCTAAAACATGTTGATTTTAAACCAGTAGCTTGCTTCCTAGCCATGCCAACCCGACCAATGTTGACACATTTGATGCTCAATCCTATCGATCGAGAGCAGACGACCGTCAAACGGAGGGATTCAAATAGCGGCGACACATTTCCATCCGTGCCGCGAGCGGAGGAGAACGGATGAAGCGAGGACGGCACGTCACGTGATGCGCCGTCCGCTGCGAATATTCCTCGTCCGTCCCCCTAGTGTGAATCCAGCTTTATGCCGAACGTTATCATAGGCGTGTGCAAGAGGGGGGGGGGTGAGCGGGTGGCCGTCTCCCTCCCCCCCGTCAAATTATAGGCGGGGGCGCAAACTCTGCTCCATACATTTGCCTAATAGAAAGGGGGGGACATTATCTGGCCCATATATTGACGCAGTTAATAGGAACGGGGGTCGGGGGTGCGGCGATGAATCTTCGTCCCCCCCCCCTCCCGAAAGTGGTAACGATAAACCAAAAGTGCCCAAATAGCAACTGTTTTGCCTAATCAACTTTTTCAGCTCGTAAGTGGGACCAGAACAAAGCCCCCTGCGCAGGAGACTGAACGTCTTCTGTGCACACAAAACACGCAGGAACCCGTGAAGAAGGAACCTTCACCGCGAAGTCCGCCAGATACATTTACTTTACAGGAGAGGGGGGGGGCGCTGCGATAGCCCTCTTCCCTACCTCTGAAGGGGAACGCTGCACGCCCTTATGCCTATCAGGGGCGTAGGCTGAAATTTCTAGGAGAGGGGCACTGTTTTGATTTTAAGTTAGGGTCGGGCAATAAAAGGTGCACATAGTCGAGTGTCATTAATTGCTCGGTATACAATGACAAAAAATTTGGGGCCAAAGGGGAATGGCATGGGGCGGCGTGCCCCATGCCATTCTGGCTACGCTGACGCTTCTGGCTACGCTGACGCTTATAAAGTCGGGTCGACTGCGAAGGAGTGGTTCATTAGCTTTGAACCGCTCGGCAAAATGCACGTATGCTGTCAAGTCAATAGCACAGCATTCTGTAGTGTATGGTCATGGGGTCGATACCCGGCCTTGGTGGCCGCGTTTCAGTGCAGGCGAAACGCTTGATGCCCGTGCGCTTGGGTTTTCTTGCGAGAACATTAAATGGTTAAAATTTGTGCAGTTTTCCGCTACGGTGTCTCTCGTAATCATATCGTGGTTTTGGAACGGCAAACAGCTAAATTATTATTATTATTATTATTTATTTTTATTAGCATAGCCTTCCGTTGCGAGCTCTGGCGAATGGGAACTTTTGTCCGTTTTATTGCACATGCCACGATGGAAATTTAATAAGCTTACACCCATGCCATGTAAATATTTCTCAAAGTGCTAGTCACCATGTACATTCAAAACAATCGTTTCGAAAAAAGATAAGATTTTTTAATGGCTACCATCTACGTGGGTGAAGTCCACTGCATGCAACTAGCGTCTCTCAATACACTTAACAAAGTTTCTCCATCCATCCATTTACGACGAGCTAATTGCCACACTATGAACAGTGACCCTTCCGCGACCCCTTTCTTTCAGAAGCTGTGACTTTATAGACATAGCAATGTAGAAATTTCCGTCGAAGGAATGCAGACATGCAGCTCTGCTCTGCAGAAAGGTGCCGCCGGCGGAACTTTCTTGCCAACCAGTGCCTGTTCCGAGAGAGGGTATGGTGGGCGGGGTGCCCGCAGTGACGTCACACTGTTTGCAAACAGGAAGAGGTCTATTCTTCTGCAGCCTCACTTTCCCTGCATACCTGCAAAAGTAAAGGACTGATAAGACCCTTCCGGGAATCGCGCCTGCTTTCACACAGCTTGTGATGCTGCCTTCGCTCTAGACGCCATGGGTTTTAAATGTGGAGCACTTCTTCGTCGCACGATGTCGCGCTTCGGCGTCGATGGCGGCGCCGTCCAAACCTTCACTGCGTATGATCGCGTCTCGTGCCAGCCCAGGAAGAAAAACAGCCGCAGAACTGTCACTCACCTCCCCCTCTGTATGGACCAGTTTCGCCATGAAGTGAGAGGTTGAAATAACTATCCGGCTCATCAAAAAAAATGCGTGACTTTAATTATTGAATTACTTATAGCGTAGATCGTTCCATGTTTAAATTGTGTGGTATGCGCGCGCGCGCTTGCGTGTGTATGGGTACGCAACTAGTCGCTTCATACGAGTTGTTAAAACACGGAATATTAAAGTTTTCAACCACAACGAAAATGAGCGTCGAGCGAAAAAAAAATAGACGACCTTTTTATTCCAAGTCCTAAATTCGATCATTTTCTCATGTCTTATTTATGCGAAACAATGCATCCCGTGACATACACATCGTAAGAAAAAAAAAGAAATGAAAAGGAAACTTAACGTTATTGTAGACATGCGTGCTATTCCCGTTACACATGATCACCCCATCTGCTGAGGAGCTCCCATCAATAAGGTGCCGCTATCTGTTTATCTCGCGCGTCATGGCAGTGACAGTACATTCTGAAACCGGGGAATGATATTTGCCATCAAATGCTCAAGTTGAAGGAGGGCCGTGCTCGTTGACGGTAATGAGCGCGATATCAAAGTACCGCACGTTGTTCTAATGAGATGGAAACGTGATTAAAGCGCCCAAATAAAAAAAAATACACCTAGTAGAGAGAACAGATTCCTGGGTGGCCTCCATGAAAGCATTCGGCAATCTCACCGAATGACAGAAAAACCTGGAATGCAATCAACCGCAGCACTCCCAGCTCACATAAGCATGAGGCGACGTCAAGGCTTATTTCACTTGTGTTCGAATAGAAATGAATGTTCACTGGTGTATAAGTTCAATTGATTGATTGATATGGGGGGGGGGGAGGGTTTAACTTCCCATAACCTTTTGCGACACGGCGTCCCCGTTTGGGGACGCGACCTTTAGAAATTTTTTTTTTTTTTGCTGGAGTCTGGTACACCGCGACGCTTTCAAATCGGGCGCGCTGAATTGGAATTTCCCACTCAACGAAACATTGCTGCCATCTGGCGAAGCGTTGCGAATTTGATTGTCCAAGCTCAGTTCAAATTGGACGCCACCTCCCTTTAGGGCGCGACTAGTAAGTACCGTTTTAGAGACGATAGTCTTTCTTGGGGACCTTCGACGCAAAAATGTTGGTCTGTCTGTCTGTCTGTCTGTCTGTCTGTCTGTCTGTCTGTCTGTCTGTCTGTCTGTCTGTCTGTCTGTCTGTACATTTGTCTGTTTGTCCACTTTTTTCGGTATCGGGTTCTTGAAACGGTCGACCCTTTTCTTCCTCCGTAGCCGACCCCATCCGCAGCGACCACCAATGTTGCTCAAGGTTGAGCGTTCATGCTTGTGCAATTGTCAAAGGAAAAGCAATTATAGCGCATGTCTGGTCTGGGACACCACAACAACACGCATATATTCTGCATATGCATCTTCTACTAGAAAACGCATACATAAGTACTTTTAAGGACCGTAGCGCTTATTACGCTTCGTTTACAGTGCAACGCTTGCACGGAACGGGGAGGGGAGGAGTTTATGTTTATAAGAAGGAAAAGAAAAGAAAAGTGAGCCCCGTAACTGTCTGCATCGGGTTGCGCCACCTCAACAGTAGCTCACAAGGGATGGGGGTGAGGAGGGATTAAAAGGATAGGAATAAAGGTGTAGACAGAGAGAAAGAAAGAGTTATGCGCTAAGCCAGCCAGCGAGGAGATATCGAGGGGATAGGAGAGATAGGAAAGATGGAAACACGGAGAAGTGTCTCGGAACACCTATACACGGAGTGTTCACGGAACACCTACCAGTTTGAGTGTTTCCAACGCTTTGTTAAGACGAGATGGTGGTGGCACCTACCCGTCACTTCGCGTTCTACACCTTATCACCTCCGAGACTGGCGCGCATCTTCTTCCACAGGCTGCACGCCTTCGTTTTTGAAGATAACTGCCAGATGGCACTTGTGTCTAACGTGCCTCGATGCGCTCGTTCGTCTCCGCTGCACGCTCGAGGTACTCTAACGCAGCGCCTCCGGACTGATTTCTTGCGCAGAACATCAAATACCATTCACCGATTTTCTTGCACAGAACATCAAATAAATGTTTTGTTCACTCTCTAGACACGCAAGACTGTCGTCTTTTGACGACATTTGCAGATTACATGCAGATACGGGGCCAATTTTTTAGCTTCCTTTTTGTTCAAAAAGCATTACCATGCGAAATACTTTATGTGATTTGTTCAGTAAAAGCTGAAGAACAGACAGGCATCAAATTTGTGTGCATGCAAGCATTTAAAGCTTCAGTCGTCGAGACGTGTTTTTAATCGCGTCCTCGTTTGTGGACACCGTGCATCAAGTGCCCCACAACGGAAACTACATGCCCCACGTGATGATACTAGCTTCGTTCTCTTCACAACTTTCCATGGATGAATACGATTGATGAAGGAACAATTTTGCTTGTTCTAGATATTGAACGCCATGGAATAAACCGCGGTAAACTTACGAATTCATCAGTTGACGTTGTTTTTTGAGTCAATTTTGGATGGTAACGTGTCCGAGGCGGAGTTGTCCGACGACGAATTGGGGGAAGAGGATCACGGCGCGTCGGTGAGTTGAAAGTTAGGGTTGCTGTTACACTATTGGCTTGGGTTGGTTGGGTTGCTGTTAAATTTTATTTCAGGTTGCGGCAGTGGAAGATGAGCTTACAGGTGAATTCAGTTCAGTGTGCTCTGATGAAGAGGCCAGTGACAACGAGAATGAAAAGCCAGCACGGAAGAAAAAGAAAGAAGCCGTGACATGGAAAACAGGACCTTTCACCCCAAAGGACGCATATTAGGGAGTTTTAGCTTGTAGGTACCCTTCTTTACGTTAACGTGTTACCGGATACCGGTTCGCGTTTACCGTCTTACCGGAACGGATATCTTTCAACGTTTTAGCTCCTCATACGTAAACGTTCACGTACATACGTAAACGCGTATACTTTACATTATCGCAAACCATAAATGGTGATGCTAACTGCGTATAAACTGCATATAACTTGCATATGATTTAATCACCATTGTGGCGAAATCACGAAACGTTCATTTATCTCGTACAGTACCTTCGTATGCGCAAAAAAGGGAAAAATACAAGACTACTGCATACATGGTGTCGACATTTTGTGACACTTCGTGCAACCACTGTCATGAACACGTTGGATTACGTGTAATGTTTTTGAGGTGAAAATGCTTAAAAAGGTAAGTCATTTGTAATAACGCCGCTGCGAGTTTTTTGCATCAGACGTACAATACACGATGCTTCTGCAAAAACAATTTTTTGATTACCTGGTTCACTATTACCCCGCTAGATGGCGCCACCTATCCAGCTTGTCGGGAATTCGCACGTTTATGACGTTTATGTCCTAGGCCATTCTAGCTTTGGTAATACGGCAGAAACAATGTAATGGCTATTGGCACTCGCGCTTCGGCTACTTCTGCTTATTTCAGCTCGACAGTTCGAGTCCCCGCAATGCGGATACCACGAGTTTCTACGAACGAAGGTGGATTTGCAAGATAAGGCTGGAAACTGAAAGCCTATATGACGGGAAACGTAAACATTTAAACCTGATCCTGCGGGAAACGTAAAGGTTGTGGGAATTGAGGCTGGCCCGCTGCCTTTGCGCGGGCTTTCCCGCCTTTTCTGCCATTCTCATGTACCGACATGTCTGCCCTCCTTTGCTGTCAGCCGCGCTGGGAAGGGCGGAGTGACGTTTAACTCCCTCACCTGGAAGCGGATGTGGACTGTGGCGGCGCGCGCGGGGACCCCCGAGAGGTTTTTCGCGCGCTGCGTCGGGAGCGGTGAGTACTCTCCGGGACAGCAAACGGTGAGCCACGCGATCTTTTCCGTCCGTCGTCTCCCGTCGCTCGGGGGCTCGTTGGAGTTCGCTGACGGCGCCTCGCGCCCGAGGCGAACGCTCACCTTTTGTTGCCCCACTGCGTACTCACGGCCGAAGGGCGGTACGGTGTCCTAGTGCGTGGCCTCGCTGCGCCGACCCGTCTCCCTTCGAAGCCAACGCGAGCGCCTTTGCCCTCGCTCGAGCAACCGGGCCTTTGTTACGGTGTCTCCGTGGATCACCTTTACCGCGGAGACGTGCTCGTGGCACCCTGTGTAGTACTTTGTGCCCGTGGCGTGGATAAGCCTACTTGCTTTCCCGCCGCGCCTTTTTGCAACGGGCTGTACTGCGTTTGGTGTTGCCACATTAAAGTGTTGCGACTTGAGCAGTATCGTGTTTCCCGCCACGGCGACGGTTAACGCGTGCCCTGCGGCTCGCTAAGACCGGACCCACGATGGTGGCCGTACTCCTTTGGGATACGTGTACACCACACTGGCGCACAACGCGGTATCAAAAGCTCTAGCTTTTGATTGCTCTTAGCGAGTCAGTTCGCCTGCGCGATTCGGGCTCGTCGCAACATGTCTGCTTCGTGGCATGCCGCGTTGCACAAAGAGGCCACCGCCTCTATCGACGGGCGCCCTTGGGCGCTCGCCTGTGTCGTCACCCCTTTTTGTGATGTATGCACTCCTACGTGGTAGCTGACGCGCTATCTCGTGCCCCTTGTTGTCTGCCGAGAACCTGGATTTCGGTGCGACGGCCGCTCGCGGTGCCTTAGCACATGCAAGCGTCGGGGGCGAAACAGCAGCTTCGCCGCCATTCGGCGAGAAGGGTGAGTCCCCATGCGGACAAACCTTGGCTGCTAACGAGGTAAGCGGCGCACCGCGAAGCGGCCGAGCGGGGGAGCTTTCCGAAGGCCACGAGGCCGAGAGCGAACCCGTAACGCCGACTCACGCGGCGGTTGCTGCGGTCCTGAGTGGGCGCGATACCAGACTCCCCCATTTGGGAGAATGGCAATGGCTTTCGGCAGCGAAGAGCTACTGAAGGCTCAGCAAAGTGATCCGTTTCGAGTCTCGGAGGGACGGAGCGCCGTATACGCTGCTTGCTCTGCGGCGGGCGCCGTTAAACCGTCTTGACGAGGCCCGGAGCGCCGTTACGCTGCTAGTTCTGCGGCGGGCGCGATTAGGGGGCTCGAACCAGCGTGTGTCGCTGAGTCCCCGGCGGATTCATATTTGCTGGACCATGACGGGCTCCTGCTGAAGTATATAGCCACTGATGACGAGTCCATAGACCCGTTTAAAGTGGTTATGCCCGAAAGTCTGAGAGCCGCACTGTTGCGATCCTCTCACGACGAACCCATGGCCGGTCACCTGAGTGGCTCGAAGGGTTTTGCAAAACTGAGTCAAGTTGTGACCTGGCCCGGCACAAAGCGTGGCTTTTATCGCTATTCCGTGCCTGTCACGTCTGACAAACGGTTGAGCCAAGGGTTGGAAAGCCACCCGGTCTTATGAACCGATTGTCAGTGAGCGTCCGTGGTGCGTACTAGCTGAGAGATCCCCTTTGGGAAAACTCAGCCGTGCCCACATCGCAGACCTGAAGCCCTTTGTCACGGTCTGACGAGCTCGCGCCAGCGCCCTGCGGCACTTCGCGCAAGCAACGGGCACAACCGGCGCGGCGGACCGCATTCGGACCCCGCACCGGTATAATCTGAGGAAGCGGTCACCTTTGTGATTTCGCGCCGGACGGCGGACTTCTCCGCAACCGAAGTTTACTGTCTAGCCTCAGTATAGGTTAGCTTCTTTACGGCTTTTTCTCGTAAAGAAGTTGACCCCGCCCTGTCTGCTGCCAGAGTTTTTTTAGTGTTCATGTGTATTTTGTCTTTTTGCCTAATATTAAGTGTTGTGTTTTATGTTTTTTGCCAGATGTCGAGTGTCGTTTTTCTCTGTTTTTACTTTTTTTTCGTGTTCGTTTCGTCTACCGCGAAGGGAGCTGTGTGTGACCTTGAGTGTCGGTGCTTGCCGGGAGGGAGAGAGACGAAGGACGCTTGGCGCCTACGCTCGCGCAGCCGTCGGCGGTGTGTGTGCGTGTGTAAGTGCGTGACGCTTCTGTGCGAGCCCGCGAAGAGTGCGTCATGGCTTCCCATCGACGCGGGCACTGGAGGTGCTGGGGGGCATTGACCCATTGACATCAGACCGTCTGGCTGTGCTCAGCTCTCGGCTGTCGCCGAAGAAGCCCTGCTGCCTTTTCAACCATGGCTCCTGCGCGAGGCCAGCTGAAAGCAGCTATATGCTGCCGGCCAACGCCAGGGCGCCTCGCAGCCAATTTTGGTTCGGCCTCCCTGACCACCGGAGAGGCCCGGCTTCCCGCAACATCCAGCTCCGTCATCGAGCCAAAAATGCGGGGCCTCCGAACAACCGAAGCGGCTTTTGTCGGACTCGCGGCTTATCAAGAGCAGCAACAAGCCATCAGTGAGCCCCCTCCCATACCTCTGACCTCGCACTCGGGCATCGCACCCAGCGGACACGGTCACGCCCTTTTCCGCCCCTCCGCGCAGTGGACGCTATCCCCCTTCATCGCCACGAATACTAGTGCCACGTTTCTGTACTCCCTTCCGCAGTTATTTGTATTGTGTCGTGTGTTTATTTTGTTATTTACGTTTTTGTTTCTCCTTTGTATTCTTTTTTTTAGCAGCAGTAGCAGGGCTGGGCTGAGGTTAGCTGTCGCTCATAGCAGTGTCATTTTACCTGCATGGGTGACGTCCGGCTGCCTTTTGCAGACCGGTAAAGGGCAAATTTAGGAGAGGGGGATGTGGGAATTGAGGCTAGCCCGCTGCCTTTGCGCGGGCTTTGCCGCCTTTTCTGCCCTTCTCATGTCCCGACATGTCTGCCCTCCTTTGCTATCTGCCGTGGTGTGTGAGCGGAGTGACGTCTAACTCCTTCACCCGGAAGCGGACGTTGACTGTGGCGCCGCGCGCGCGGACTCGCGAGAGGTTTTCGCGCGCTGCGTCGGGAGCGGTGAGTACTCTCCGGGACAGCAAACGGTGAGCCACGCCGTCCGTCGGCGCCTCGCGCCCGAGGCGAACGCTCACCTTTTTGTTGCCCCACTGCGTACTCACGGCCGAAGGGCGGTACGGTGTCCTAGTGCGTGGCCTCGCTACGCCGACCCGTCTCCCTTCAAAGCCAACGCGAGCGCCTTTGCCCTCGCTCGAGCAACCGGGCCTTTGTTCCGGTGTCTCCGTGGATCACCTTTACCGCGGAGACGTGCTCGTGGCACCCTGTGTAGTACTTCGTGCCCGTGGCGTAGATAAGCCTACTTGCTTTCCCGCCGCGCCTTTTTGCAGCGGGCTGTACTACGTTTGGTGTTGCCGCAATAAAGTGTTGCGACTTGAGCAGTATCGTGTTCTCGCCACGGCGACGGTTAACGCGTGCCCTGCGGCTCGCTAAGACCGGACCCACGATGGTGGCCGTACTCCTTCGGGATACGTGTACACCACAAACCGGACACCATTTTCAAACATTCGGTGCCAGATTTCAATCATTAGTGAATGGAGCATAACATTGTGTATAATATAGCTTGAGAAGGTATATAGCTGCAATAACTTACAGAGTTGGATCTTCCCTGCAGAATGGATATTGAATTAAGCCCCTATTGTTCAGGCAAATATCTGATTATAAAGGCATGGTAGTTGCCACAGTGATTATATCTATACAACCATCGGCAATGTGAAGAACCATTATATCTCAGAAGACAGGTACAAGAGTATTGGGAGAGTGTGAAGACTTGCACCCTGTTTTCAATTGACCCTTTACTTCTGAGCCAGTGCAGCCTCACTCGATAATCAGGGCAGGTGGCAACATCTTACAAGAGCGCAAATGCAATGCAAGTTTTCGTTTTTCTAGCGTACATATCCCTTTATGCGATGGGTAAGCTATGCTTACAATTTACATATCGGGACATACCAAAAACATGACCACTACTTTGTTGTAGAAGACTGCTGATGAGACTATGTTGAAATTCTTAAAGTTTGCTGCCTGTGACATTGCAGATTTGGAAAGCAACTGACTGAGACTAGTTACAATACTAACTCATCCATAAATGCATCTAATTTTAATCGTACTACAGAAAGCGCCAAACGCAATAAGATAAATTGAGGAGATAAAATCTTAAACTTGGTCTCAGTACAGTAAACCTAACAATCAAGTCACACCCAATGTTATATATCCGAAAATTTGTTCTCAGTAAATATTTGTTGCATTGTACATGAGAAAGTACACTTATTCACTTTGTTATAACGGGAAATCCATTATATCCGTGAAGTTTGTCTTAATGTTTGAGTGTACACTCAACATTTGAGTGGACTCTCACCATCTACGAACAACTTAATACGCGGCAAAAGTGTGGCTTCACAATAATAGGGTTTTTACTGACACGCTTGAGACTCCGTACACAATGTTGGTGTCACTGTCCGGCACGGTATACACATTGTTGTGAGAAAATGCAGGGCCATGGAAATGCAATGAGAGAGGGAGTGTGTGTGACAGAAATTTCGGAAGTGCCCCAGCTACCCATGTTTTACATGGGGCCTGGGCGGAGGGGTAGGGGCAGAGACATCGAAAAAGAGCGAGAGACAGCGCGTCCAATAAGTATACATATCTACAAAAAAAAGCGCCATGACCACGTGAACATCCAGAGAATGTTCTGCAGGCAAAGGGTCAAAAGCTATTAGCTTCATCAAGAACTGAAAGTGTGTAGGATGCAAAGCGGGCAGTACCGCGAAACTTAACATTGCTTTGGCAGTGGTGACACATCTGTGCTGCATACCACCACCAGCATGGGAGGGGTTCTTGGAGGCAAACACAATGTGGACAGACCGTGCGACTAAGATTCGACTTCGCGTTCCCGAGGACTCGGACGAGTTTAGTGATGTCCGCAGCATCGGTGTCAATGTTGTGCTACTCATCGGAACCGCGAAGATGAATCGAACACGGCCGTGCATGATCCAGGAAGACAAGGTTTGTTGTGTGTTAAACTGCCCTTGGCTTGCCTGAAATCAGACTGCGCAAAATTGACCTAGCTTCTTCCCATTCGACCTGGTGAATGCAGTTTTTTTTCCTGGTCAGTGAACTACGCAGTGTGCGAATGAAAGGTACAAAGTTGTGTATAGCCTGGCTTATTTTCTTTTGTTAGGCGTGAGAAATTTTAGGCTTTGCTAGCACTTCAAAAGAAGCTGAAAAATTGCGTTTTTCTTCTGAAGTGTGATGGGACTGGGAAGGGGCAGATCGCTGTCGCTGCTTTTGCAGCCGTGCACTTGCTCTGCGAGCCTCGACAAAGGAGAGTGCATAAAAATTACGTATGTACACAATGCAAGAGCCTCATCGGCATGCGTTATACACCGTGCAGATTTCTGTTCTAATATGACTTCCCAGATTCAACACTGAAGGGGCGAGACAGATGAAACACGGGCGTCTTGAAACCCCTAGCTTCGGACATGCTGTACATAACAACCCCATGTGTCTAGAAGCAAACTTGCACCACACTATAACAATCCCACCAAGACTGCTGCCGTCATTGTAGCCCGGAGCTTATTAAGCACACTTTTTTTTTCTCTCCAACGAAGCATGTAGCCTATAGCGAGGGCATGTCTTTGCAGTGGTGGAATCCACCACGCTACGTACTATAAGGTTCTGCCACGTGCGTTTGTGCTGTTCACGATGCGGAGGGTGGAACAAAATTTGCTAGCTTAAGCATGGTCAGTCGCTAGACACGCCTCTTATTTTTTTTTTCAATCCTATTCGACCGTGCACCTGCTTCACAATGTGGTCATCTGCAAACACGGTAGCAGAAGAAAGAAAGGCATTCCATGCAAATTTTAGATGCTGGTGAACATGTATTGCTATGTTTTACGACACCCACATAAAAGAAGAAAGACTGATGTCAACGAGTTTGCGAACTAGAAAAGGCCCTGTAATACGTTTCGCAACTCAGCTTCATCCGTAACACAAGCACGTATATGGACAACAGAGGGCTTGACCTTTCACGTCCACAATTTGGTCACGGAACCTGCGGTGCCAATGAACAAACGTGCTAGGTTTCCTGTCAACAATTGATTCCTTTTTTTAGAGAACATGTTCGTACAACAATCATGTTTCAAATCTCTGACAAGATACTGCACAGGCAACGTAAAAGTCGGTCACATAAATTATAAAGTATGTTACAAAAGATTCCTATGTACACTCGAGACAAGAAAGAAATGTTTTCACTGAGGCAATGACAAGGAGTCACCAACAGATATCACTACAGCCAACATTGGAAAGAAAATATTTTACGCAAAAGCGTCGGCCAACCGTTGGATGTGCAAGGGGACTTGCCGCTGGGACCTGGCGGATATGTCGCGCATTTGCATCGCGCGCGTTGCCCACATTTATTCTAAGATTCCGTTAGAGTAAAAGAAAACGTTCTATTTGTGTCATTTATAGTGTGACTGCAAACACAAGAGTGCCGAGCAGTCCCAATGTGAAAAAAAGAAGAAAGAAAGAAACCTACATGTCCACGATTCTTTCGAATGAGTCTCACTGCTTGCTTCAAGCACAGCACAACTCGAGATATGAGTGAGAAAGAGAGACCCAAGAAAAAACAAAAAGAAAGGCAGCACCAAATGCATGCAAGCAGCAATGACACCACATCATCTAAGAAGACTATACACAATTTCAGAGATGCGGGCCTCGTCTGCAACAAACGCGCAAGAACACTCAAAGATGCGCGGAGGACAGCAACAACTGTGGCTAAGCCAACGGAAAGTAAATAAAAAAAGCGACGAAACGGTGCCACATAGACAAACCAGAGAGGGTAGAGGTTGCTGTGGGAACGCTTTAGCAGCTCCTAGCACAGTGCGCTTGTTTGAGTGAGATTTTTCTTTCTCGCAGAGTCCATCAACGATGCGATGGTTGTGCGTGCGTGTTTTCTCCCGTGGGGTTTCTGCCGCGCCTTTATTTCTCTGGTCTTGTAAGCTCGGCGAGGCACCTGAACACAGGGCACCCGAACGAAGGGCAGCAGAGCGAAAGAGGGCTCATAATGTGGGAGACACGAAGAACCATTTTCGACAGTTTTTTTTTTCACAAGCTGCCTGCTGTCGTCGTCCTCTTCTACGTAGAATGCGATTGACCCTGTTTGGCTCCATTTTGTATTTGTCGGCAAAACGAAGAAGAACAAGATGATGGTCACGCCTGGTGGCGCTGCGCTATGCGTGCATGCCTCCTGGTGCAATGGGAGATGTGGGAGAGAGAGGCCAGCACCCTCATGACCGAATCCAGCCGCTTGGTTGCTGTCTGCAACGAGAAATTATTCAAAGCCGCTGTTAGGGAAGTGCCGAGAGATGGGAGCATACACTCAAACCACGGTATAACGAATTATCAGTTACAATGAAGTGAAGAATCGCTTTGTTTGTCTTAGATAACGTGTTACAAATGATAATTTACAATGAAATTTTGGGTATAACAAAGTATTTTCGTGGCTGATGCATTTTTGCCATAATGATGTTTGAGTGTACGCGAAATCAAGACAGTTAAACCCGAATACATGAACCCAGACACATGGAGTTACTGCTTACATAGAACTACCGTAACACTAAGTTGGAAACTATATGCAAGGACAGTAAGGTTGGGATGTAGGTGTGCAAGAAAATGCGACAAAAAAGCTGATCTCCATCTGACATACTGGGCATTGGCTGCACAATTATGACAGCCTTTCAGCTATGGGGGACTTAGCGAATAACTTCAACTGCAATCATCATCGGCAGCATCAACATCTTAACCTGATTTGCTTGATGTTAACGGTGCCTACCGATATATTGGCTATTCTGTTTTCTTTATATTTTGCAAATTAAAGTGCACAGAAGTCGGGAGAGGGCAGGCTGACATATTTACTGGCACAATAACATGAATCATAGCAGCAACTGCTTCTCTTTCGAAACAGGTACTTGCCCTAATGCGCACTTATGGAGAGCAGCAATGGCAAATCAGTAAACGACATCAAAGGGGCTTTGCTCATTGTCAAATTGTCAGAGGGGCTTTGCACTTTGTCAAAAGTGCTGACATCACTTTTCCAGTTTATTCGTCATTTACAAATGAAGCAAACACAAAAGGATTGCAAACACAAAAAGGTGCATCACAAAAGGGACTTGTGTACAGGAACCAAGGCTTTTTACAAAGACGTACATCCAGATATTTCGGCATGTATTTGAATCTGCATGACCGCAAATCAGACAGTGATGTTGATGATAATTACACAAAATGTTCAATAGTTGAAGATTTCGATAATTTGACAGTGCAGTTGACTCTTGGTAAACAAATTTTTGAAACAGAACTCCCGCTTACACGGCACAACTGTTTCTAAGGTGATTAGTTTTGTACTGTGTCTAAGGTGATTGGTTTCGTACTGCGTCTAGCATCATTGGTTCTGAACCTCTGCTCACCTCTGGGAAAACGGTACGCCCGTGAAACATGGTGAACTTTTTAAGTCCTTCAGATTATACTCAACAAGAGTATAGTAGACAGGTGCAGTAAAAATTTTTTATCAGTAGCGTAAGAAACTGTGCACAAATGTGTTGCTAAAAGATTTGCCTTCACTGCCCTTACATAACAGCATTTCCGAGTTTGATCCTTTAGAGGTGACAGCCTTTCTCGATGTAGAGCACCCCAACTCTGTGCAGTGTACAGTGGTGGTGGCTGCTTACAGGGGCAAGGTGAAGTCGTGCAGCGCCTGGCGCACTGATGTGAAGAGAGCACGGTTGCTGTCGTTTGGCGGTGACGAGCCATTTGGTCCCCCGAGCCCTGGTGGCCGGTGGGTGCTGTCCACGCAGAGCGCCTGCAGTCGGCTCAGGTAGCAGTCGAAGTTGTCCGGCGTGGGCTTCTCCTCCAGTTGGGGGATGCGGTCTAGCAGCGAGATGAAGTTGTGCTTCAGCGAGTCGTAGTACTCGTTCAAGCTGCCGGCCCGCTGAGACAGCGCTTGGTTGTCCTGCATCGTCAAGAGTTACACATCGTGTCAACACAAATGCTGGGGAAAGGGCAGCAGACGGTGGCTGATGCCCTGCCTTGTTGGGTGTCCAATCAAAACAGAATTGTATGTGAAAAGGGAGAAATGAGCCTTGTGGGTTCGCCTAAGCTGATTCCTCCCTTTTTATTTAGCTGTCTTAGATTGATAGTACCCAACTTGAAGACCAGCACAACATGTCAACTGTCGGAAATGACGATTCATTATGCTGATCCTCTTTCTTCTACAAGTCTTGTTGATTATATTTATTTTTGTGCCTTGTATACTTTTATTCTGTTTTACTTTTATATTGCACTTGACTATGCATTGCTTTGTATACTGTATTTCACATTTTGCTGGTTATTTTATTGCATTTCTATTAAACTTGCTGTAGGACAAAGGCTAACCTTTGTGCTCCTCAGTTGTACTGATCATGCACCAGTAACTTCGAATTTTTCCCACCTTACTACTCAACCTAGCTCTAAGACATATACCGTATTTACTCGCATAATCGGCGCACTCGCACAATAGGTGCACCCCTAGTTTGCTTGCGGAAAATTCGATTTTATTTAATTCCGCGCATAATAGGCGCACCCCGAACTTGGCCGTGATCAGAAACGATTCTACCCCCCAGCGGTACAGTTGGAACGCGGTCCCCGTACCCTGAAGAAAAAAGGAAGGCAAATCGACGAGCAAATAAAAAAAATTCAAAGTGCAATGACCTAACCAACGTGTTTGTCGAAATAAAACTTGAAAAAAAAGCGTCCATGAGCAAAAAAAACGGCTGTTCCATCAATTACTGATACCCCCCGTGTTACCGTAATGCTGGCGGTGACAGCGGATGGGCGTAAGCTACCGCCTTACGTTATTTTCAAACATAAGACGCTCCCAAAGGCAAAATTCCCTCAAGGCATCTGCGGATGGGCGTAAGCTACTGCCTTACGTTATTTTTAAACGTAAGACGCTCCCAAAGGCAAAATTTCCTCAAGGCATCTACGTCAGAGTCCAGGAAAAAGGCTGGATGAGCGCGGAACTCATGGTGGATTGGGTGAAAACAGTCTGGGGTCGGCGGTCGGGTGGTCTGTTGTTGCCGTCCATGCTTGTCCTGGACAGTTTTTGTGGGCACCTAGTAGACCGCGTACGAGATGAGCTAAAGGAGCTGCGCACAGATCTGGCAGTGATTCCGGGCGGCCTCACATCGATACTGCAGCCTTTGGACGTGTCCTTGAATAAACCTTTTAAGGACAATGTTCGAAGGCTGTACACCACCTGGATGGCTGGAGGACTACATCAGCTAACTACAGGTGGTAAGATTAAGAGGCCGCCTGTGGAAGTGCTGTGCGCTTGGATCGTGGAAGCATGGCAGGCGATCTCCGACGAAGTCGTCAGGAAAAGCTTCAAGAAGACGGGTATCTCGAACGCACTGGATGCGAGTGAGGATGACATGTTGTGGGGTGCGGATGATTCGGACACCGAAACGAATCCCCGCTCGGCGAGGATGAATGTGTGATCTCCGACTCGGACTCCGAATAGGGAAAAGGAGGAACAGCTACGACTTTTGTGTAAATAAATTTTACGTGTGTGTGTGCAGTTGACGGCTCTCGCTTGTTCATTAAAAGGTACGTAGGTATGTTTGTTTTATGCTGAATTAATTGGTAAACGATAAAGTCGCCTTTTACTTGACAAGTGTGCAGAATTAAAGCGCAAGAACCGAGTTGAAAAAATTTTCGAAAATTCCCCGCAGGGGCGCCTGCGCAAGTAGGCGTTTGGTGTGTAGCGACACCACGGACCCGAGCTAACGGGGGAGTTTCGGCTCCCTCCCACGCCTAGCCGTGAGTGGCTTTGCCGTATCCGGGGAAAAGGGGATCCTGGTGGTTGAGCCGACGCTGGGTGCTTGGACCTTTAAGGCCCCCCGGCAGAGGCAACACACCCCTTTGGCCCCGGCTTCACGTAGACGGCACCCCTGGGCTGACCCACCCAGGGGAAATCGGCAGTCGCCTTTTCCTGTCTCTCTCTCTCCCTACATCTTCGTCTTTATCTCTTACTATTTATCTGTCCTGTCTTCTACTCTCTTCTGTTTTACTTCCAAATTTCCTGGCGGCAAGGGTTAACCTTGTGTAGTTACCCAACCTTGGGTAGTTATATCTGGTTATAGCGGCGATGTATGACTGGCGCCTTCAAGTGTTCTACCTTGTAGCGTCCCCCTGTTGGGCTCGGTGGTGGGTGGTCACCATCGCCGCCGAACATGAAATGCACCACATGGCAAAATCTTTCCCCCCTTACAATGATCGCTACCTGAAAAGGAACCGCACCGATGAAAGCTCCAAACAAACCGGAAGCAATTGTGACCACTTCCCACGCTATTTAGTCATACACTCTCTGGCAGATAACGTCTCAGTTGCAGGACTGTCGGTTTTCCTGATAGCTAAAACCCTTGCTAACCTAATAGGCAAAAAGTATGACGTAAAGAAACTGTCATCCGGTTGATCTTCTTGTTGAAGTAAGCCAGAAACAGCATGCAGACACCCCCCCCCATCTATCACCCCCCATCGCAGCCTTAACACTGTTCAAGGCGTCATTTCACAACGTGATCTGATGCGAGAAACTGAAGCTGACCTTCTTGAAGGCTTTCGAGAGCAAGGCGTAGTAGCCATTTGTCGGATAACCATCAGGCGAAACAATGAAGAAGTGGTGACGCCTCATATAGTACTAACATTCAAACCGTTCCACCCTGCCAGAATCCGTGAAAGCTGCGTTCCTTCACTGCAAAGTCCGCCCCTACATACCCAACCCTAGAAGGTGCTACAAATGCCAGAAATATGGACATGGGTCGAATACCTGTCGCGGAAAACAAACATGTGCAAAGTGTGGTGATCATGAGCACCCAACAGAGAGCTGTACTTCCTCGCAAACAGAGTGCCCTAACTGTCATGGGCCGCACGCAGCGTACTCGCGGACATGCGAAATTTTCAAAAAGGAAAAGGAAATTATCCAGACAAAAGTAATGGAAAACATCACATTCTCTGAAGCCCGGAAGAAAGGTGTCGCTCTTTCTCCGGAAGGACGTACGCTGACGCAGCGCGCCGGGGGGCCGGGCGGGCGTCTAGTGACGGTGGGCACGCAATACAGCTTTGCTGATGCGTGCACATCTTTGCCCCCCACCAAGCAGTCACAGGCTGCGCCAACCTCTCACGTCCGGAGGTCGAACTTCATCAGACCCCAGGGACCACAAAGACAACTGAGACACCTGTCTCTTCTGACAACCTCCATTAGCTTCTTCCGGTCTACCGGAGGCAATGGAAGTGACACCAGGATCCTCAGCGTCTAAGATGCTGACGAAATCCCCCAAAAGAGGCGGGGCTCCATAGATCACCCCAGAGGGAAAAGACCACCCGCCAGTGAAGCCTCCTAATAGAGGCAGCGAAGTATGAATAAGTCACGCTCTTTTCCTCATTCATAAAAAATGGCTACCGAAATATCATCCAATGGAACTGCCGAGGCTTACTTAAGAACTTAGACGATATCTATGAAATATTTGCACAACACCAACCAAACATACTTTGCTTACAGGAAACACACCTAAAACCTACACACACTAGCTTTTTGAAAAGATATGTGGTTATACCGAAAGGACAGACAGGGCACTACACATTCATCTGGTGATGTCGCTATCGTGGTGCAAAAAGCAGTTCCGTCTCAAAGCCTCACTCTGGTTACCGGCTTAGAAGCAGTGGCAATACGAACCCTAATTTTTTGGACGATTAACAAACAGTGTGTTCACTATACATCCCTCCAGACTACCAACTTTCTACTAAAGAATTTGAAGCACTCATCGATCAGCTTCCGCATCCATTTCTGTTGGTCGGAGACTTTAACGCGCACCACCCTTTATGGGGATGTAGAAGAACATATTCTCGAGGCTCCTTAATTGAAAACTTTCTGTTGTCCTCCGGCTCCTGTATATTTAACAAAAAAAGAGCCAACATATTTTAATGCCAGCGCACAATTCATACACAGCAATAGATCTTGCTATAGGATCTCCTTCACCTCTTGGCAAACCACGAGTGGGCTGTAATTTCATAACCTCTATGGAAGTGATCATTTTCCTGTTTGTGTAAAATACAAAGAAAATACGAGTACAATGACTGTGAATGTAACCAGGTTTCGAGAACAGGGTGCGAACTGGACGAAATTCCGAAAACTCTCAAAACTATCGCGCTCATCAATTGAAACCCTAGGCATCGATGAATCTGAAGCGTTGGTCGCACTGCACATTATACAGGCCGCAGAGCAATCTATCCCACATACATGTAACAATACACGGAACAAAAGACGACCTTGGTGGAACTCTGAGTTGCAAAAATGCTCGTGACAATCAAAACAAAGCATGGTCGAAATTCCGCAGGTATCCTACAGTCGAAAACTTGGTGAATTTTAAGCGTGCGAAAGCAAACGGTAAACGTGTCCGACGAGAATCTAAACGACAGAGCTGGCAATCCTTCCTCTCATCGGTGAACTCTTACACTGACACGCATAAGGTGTATAACAGAGTAAGAGCACTCCAAGGGTACAGCACTCATCCATTGCCCCTTGTTAGTGTTGCTGGTGATACACTGGAACACCAGGCAGATGCCTTAGGCCAACATTTCGAGTATATTTTCAGCTCTTCACATTATACAGACTCCTTTAGGCGATACAAACTTGCCGAGGAACGTAAAACCTATTCGTGATGACAGGCCATCGGCAGGAGGGTACAATGCCTCCTTTACTATAGGTGAACTAAAGGCAGCACTGGCAAAGTGCGGCAGCTCAGCAGCGGGCTCGGACAGGATTACTTACGGCATGCTGAAACACCTACACGAAGAAACGCTTGACGTCATCCTCATTCTTTTCAACAATGTATGGTCCTCTGGGCGTCTGCCCATGACCTGGAAAAAGGCAGTTATCATACCCATTCTTAAACAAGGAAAAGAAGCCACACTTGCTGCTAGTTACAGGCCAATAGCGCTGACCAGCTGTTTGGGCAAGGTGTTCGAAAAAATGGTGAATCGCCGCCTTATGTATTACCTTGAATACAATGGCCTCCTTGATCGTCATCAAGCTGGATTCAGGTCTGGCCGGTCGACAACTGACCTACTGGTAGCATTTGAATCCTATGTTAGAGATGCCTTCATTCATAAACAACACTGCCTATCTGTATTTTTTGACTTGGAAAAGGCTTACGACACGACATGGCGTTATGGCATTCTCCGTGACCTGCGATCTTTTGGAGTGTCAGGAAATATGCTGAATACTATTGAAAGCTACCTTTCTGACCGTACATTTGTGGTTCGTGTTGGTAATGCCTTATCGAAGTGGTTTACGCAAGAGAATGGCGTACCGCAGGGCGGTGTTCTTAGCTGCACACTATTCATCGTAAAAATGAACTCCATAAACACCATACTGCCTAAAACAATCTCCTACTCTGTATATGTGGATGACATTCAGATCAGCTTCAAATCATGCAACATAGCCACGTGTGAACGTCAGATTCAGTTGGCAGTAAACAAGCTGTCAAGCTGGGCAGACAAAAATGGGCTTAAGTTTAACTGTGACAAGACTGTTTGCGTACTCTTCTCAAAACTACGTGGCATAAGGCCACCCCCCAACATTTCAAATAATGGACAAACCATAACTACCAAAAAGATCACAAATTTCTAGGTGTTGTGGTTGATGAAAAGCTCAGCTTTGTTACACATATCAAGCAGCTACGACTTAAGTGCCTGAAAGCCTTAAACCTGCTCAAGATTCTCTCGCATCAGTCATGGGGCACAGACCGTGACTGTCTACTCAACCTTCTCAACAGTGTTGTGCTATCGCGCATCGATTACGGCTCGGTAGTTTACGAGTCAGCTTCAAGATCTGCATTGAAGATGCTTGACCCAGTGCACCACCTTGGGCTCCGGCTGGCCAGCGGTGCTTTCCGAACCAGCCCGACAGCCAGCCTGTATGTTGAGACAGACCGGTGGTCACTAGAACGGGCGACGTCAGTTTACAAGTGTCACGTATGCCACCAAGGTGCTTTCCCATGTCGACCACCCAGCTCGCGCGCTATTGCAGGATACATCGAACGCCCTCCTGTTTTCGAGGCGACCATCAGCTACGCCACCGTATTCCCTCAGAGTGGCCTCACACCTTGGAAATATGCACATACCGGTCTCCAATCTTCAACTAACCTCTCACAAGGACACTGTTGTGCCATGGGAAATGCAGGCTATCGATTGTGATTTGTCATTCCTAGAGGTAGGAAAAAATGGCCACCCAGTAGCAATCGATCAACACTTCAAGTACCTGCAGGCCAAATACAGGTGTGCTGAATATTATACTGATGCCTCCAAGTCCTCCGCAGTCGCATGTGCGGCACACGGTCCCGCTTTCTCTGAATCTAGAACAATGAACGAACATACCAGTATATTTACTGCAGAATGCTATGGCATACTTTTAGCTGTAACGCACATTTTAAAGGAGAAAGAGCCAGCCTCAATCATATACACAGATTCTCTCAGTGCTGTGACTGCGCTGTCCTCCACTAAGATACTCAAAAACCCAGTTACTAATACACTTCGAAAATGCATCATGTCAGCCCGCAAATCTAAGCTAAAAATCACGCTATGCTGGATTCCGGGACACTGCAACATTGCTGGCAATGAGATAGCGGACAAACTTGCGAAGTCAGCAGCACTCCGACCATCAGTTGACGTAGACACCATCCCGTATGAGGACCTGAGGCCACTCATCATATCCCGAATGCGTAGACAATGGCAAGAAGAATGGAACGCAGCAAACGCAAACAAACTGCACTTAGTAAAGCCAAGAATAGGAAGATATCTGACTGAAAAACGTAACAGGCACCAAGAGGTTGCACTGTGCAGACTCAGGATCGGTCATACACATGCAACACACTCGCACCTTTTAAAGAACTCTCCAGCACCACATTGTGCAAAATGTGGTGATGAGCTGTCTGTCATTCACGTTCTAATTACCTGTCCGTACCTCGAACCAGAAAGACTGTGTCACTTTTCAAAGCTGTACAAATGTCACATTCCGCCTCATCCACAATTTTTTCTTGGAGACGATCCCTTGTTTCCCCCAAAAGTAGTCTTAAAGTTTTAGCTAGTGTAGGCTTCCTACATTCCATAACATATTTTCACTAATCTCAGCCTTCTCTCAATCCTGAGGGAACCGCTGAGACTTTTTTATCAAATGTCATGCAGCACGCACTCCTTGTCTTGACAAGGACTGTTGACGACACGGCATGACTTTGTAAAACCCATAAGCGTAGCCCGTTTTAAACCCATCACACATAGTCACTACACCTAAGTTTAAGTTCTATACACTACTCTTTTACTCTTGCCACCCTGAGTAGACTTTTTATAACCAAATCGACCAAAAACCGTGTGTTTGGCGCTCTTTGGCCTGAGTTGCCCTTGCGCCACTAAAATCTACCATCAATCAAATTTTCGAAAATTTTACCCCGCGTAATTGGCGCACCCCTAACTTCGAGCCGGATTTTCCGAAAAAAAAGTGCGCCTATTATGCGAGTAAATACGGTAATTACAGTCGAACTCCGCTACAATGAAACTCACAGGGCATGGAAAAAATTTCGTTGAAGAGAAAATATTGTTGTAGTGAAATCGAAAAAATATAGCTGACCTGAGCTAGCAAAAACAAAAATTTTGTTACTTAAATTCAAAAAGTATAAACAGCTTCCTTTTATCATCCAGCTCTGTCATACACGATTCTCCCACATGCATAGCTACGCCATGTTGAAAAGCACACCAAAACAACGGCTTCCGTGAATGAACCAAACAGTTGCACTAACATGCGAACACTAGCAGCTACCCGCCGTCAAAACGTATCCAACAATGCCAAGATGCAAGCGTGCTATCGTGGATAAGTGACTTATGCCTTACTAGTGACTTATGCTATTTTTGTCATCCCCTAGTCGTGGCTGGCCGATTTTGTTGATTGTGTGGATGAACGGTGACTCTGACCAGCAACCACACTGGCCAAGCGATAAAAGAATGAAAAGCATTGGCACCTGAAAAGGCATTATGCTGCGATTGCACTCAGTAGCAGTGTGGACAACTCAGTGACTGAGCCAACAGCTTCAGCTACGAATTGTCTAAAGCTAAGAAGCAAGCTAGTGGCAAAATGAGGGCAGTCTCATTGCCATCGCTGCCAATGGTGACCCCTAAGCAGCGGCAATTTTCGGTGATGCAGACACATGATTTAGACTTAGTAGACATATTCTTATGTTATTAAAGATCTATCAAAATGATAAGATTGTGTTTACTGTAGGCCATTAAATACCTCAACCTTGAATTACATCCTCAAACTTATTGAAGTGGAACGGCAGAAGAGAAAGGGTTCGTTGTGGTTAAAATATTTATGCATTGACACGAACTGCTGACGAAGAACGGATATTTTCTCAATGAAGCGACATTCGTTGTAGCAGGGTTCGACTGTATGTCTCTTTTCCATTGGTGGTGCTAGTGCATGCTCTAATTTCTGCTCCCCACCGAAAGCATTGACTTTGGCAGTCCTGATGCCACGAAATAGCGCACGAGGGGTTATTTAGGGGTTATTGGCCTGCTACGAATTTTGCCCACTATGCGATAGCTGCCACAATGCGCTGTCAGGGCCACGAGCGGCAATGGCTAACACTTTCGCACCTACCGGATTTCACACATGAATACTCAATAAAGTGGACAGGAACACAGCCACAACAACATATCTATTATAAAGCACTTCCCACATCATGCAAATGTTCCTTTAGCTGCCATCTGAACTGTGTTGCCCTTCATTTACTGTCATTACAAGTTTTCTTAATATTACTGCACTTATATTACAGAGGAAATAGGCAATTTCCAAGTTCGCTTTTCCTAGGTTCACTGCTTGTCGACTTAGAAACTAAGATAAAAAACTAAGTTTTTATATTTCTCTCAATTTTCTGGCTTATGTCCAACTTGCGCTTTTTTTCACTTGCCTTCATGTCAAATCGTATAAGAGAGCTTCAGAATAATGTATGCAAAGCTTGCAGGGGTAAATTTGTGGGCTTCACTTAACGGGAGCCCGTGAGAGTTTGCGGCACGACACATACGCAACCCTTTGCTAGAGCTTTTTTAATACTCTCTATTTTCAGCACCACATTTGCAAAGCTGTTCATGCCTCCCTCTAACAAAATTACTGTTATTGCAATTACCTTCATGATTTCCATTCAGAGTGCCAATATTAAATGAATTCCCAAGCAGACAGTGCCTTCCACTCCCCGCAGGGGCGCCTGCGCAAGTAGGCGTTTGGTGTGTAGCGACACCACGGACCCGAGCTAACGGGGGAGTTTCGGCTCCCTCCCACGCCTAGCCGTGCGTGGCTTTGCCGTGTCCGGGGAAAAGGGGATCCTGGGGGTTGAGCCGACGCTGGGTGATTGGACCTTTAAGGCCCCCCGGCAGAGGCAACACACCCCTTTGGCCCCGGCTTCACGTAGACGGCACCCCTGGGCTGACCCACCCAGGGGAAATCGGCAGTCGCCTTTTCCTATCTCTCTCTTCCTATATCTTAGTCTTTTCTCGTCTTTAAATCTGTCCTGTCTTCTTCTCTCTTCCATTTACTTCCGATTTTTCATGGCGGCAAGGGTTAACCTTGTGTGGCTATCCTGCCTAGGATAAACCATATTCGGTTATAGCAACGGCGTACTGCTGGCGAAGGGCAGGCTTGTTCACATGTTCTGCCGCGTCCCCTTGTTGGGCTCCGTGGTGGGTGGTAGGCGCCGATGCCGAAGAAGCCAATTTTTCATGGGACCTCAAAACCCCCCTGTAACTGATCGTGCTCCGAAAAGAGTACGCACCGATGCATCATCTTTGTTTTTCCCTCAAAACATTGAAACATTTCCAAAATACCATGTCCTTCACTGCGAACAATCATCAACCAAAGCCAGAGCAATATCACCTTTTCTAGTGGCCAAGTGCCTTAAAGACACCATTGGAACCGGCTATAAGGCCTCAAAGATGGCAAGTGGGGACATTCTCCTCGAACTAAAAGACAAGGAACAGTACGACAAACTCTCACACCTCGTAGCCTTTGGCAATATCCCTGTATCAGTTACTGCACATCGTACCATGAACACAGTGAAGGGCGTAGTATCCGATGAAGACCTTAAGACACTAAGTGAAGAGGAACTCCTAGACGGATGGAAAGACCAAGGCATATTACATGTGCAGCGCATAAAAATCAGACGCAACAACACTGAAACCGCAACAAAGCACCTAATACTTACATTCAATTCAAGCATCCTACCTAAAACAATCGAGACCGGCTACGTAAAACTCTCTGTGCGACCGTATGTTCCTAACCCGAGACGTTGTTTTAAATGCCAGCGATTTGGACACGGATCTCAGACCTGCCGAGGTCAGCTGACTTGTGGCAAATGCGGCATAACAGGTCACGAAACTGATAAGTGCCAAAACGATGAGGTACACTGTGCAAACTGCAAAGGCAGCCATGCCGCATATTCCAGAGCGTGCCCAGCCTGGAAGAGAGAAAAAGAAATTATCACCATAAAAGTTAACGAAAATATTACGTTCCGTGAAGCACGACAGAGAGTTTCACCTTCATTCGCACTAAGAGCCTCCTTCGCTGAAGTGGTGCAACGAGGGGCGGCACCACAACGGCCCTTGGTGGCTACCTGGACCATGCCTAGCGTGGCCAGGTCAGAGCCACCTGCCCCTCTGGCGGGAACAGCCAGCGCTGCCCTGCCCGCAGCAAACCAGTCCACACCGGTGGCCTCTGCAAGCCCTGGCAGCAGCCAGGGCAACAAGGAGGCTAAGGAGGTCCCAACAACCTCTTGCCCGGTGGGGTCAAAGACTTCGTCGACTGAGGCGAAGTCTACGCTACACACAGATCGCTCTTTGGAGCGGGTGTCCAGTGCCTCGCAGGAGGCAATGGACACCACCACTAGCCAAACAGCCATGCAGGCCTCTGGGTCTGCAGTTTTCGGGCCACCTGCCAAGGCAGAGGGCCCGAAGTCTCTCACAACCGCACGCGGGCACCGCGAGCGGGCGTCCAGCGTCTCTTCCGAGATGATGGACACAACACAAAGTGTATCGGCGCCTCAGACGCCGAAAGATTGGCGTGGCTCTAAGGAGCCTGCCAAAAAAGAAAAACCACGCATTAGGGGGCCTGAAAAGGCCTCCTAAGCTAAGGTTGTCTACTTCGACGCACAGCATAAAAACTCACTCAAAATGGCTACACAAATAATGCACTGGAATGCTAGGGGTCTTCTCCACAATCTTGATGACATTACAGAACTTTTACATAAACACAATCCCAAGGTGCTGTGCATCCAAGAGACACATCTGAAGCCATCTCAAACAAACTTTCTTAGACAATATGCCGTGTTCCGCAAGGATCGGGATGAGGCAACTGCTTCATCCGGCGGTGTAGCTATAATAGTACAAAAATCCGTGCCTTGCCGACCTCTTATTCTTCAGACGGCACTCGAAGCAGTGTCAGTCCGCGTCATTCTATTTGACAAACTAGTCACTGTGTGTTCACTATACATACCACCAAGCTACAAACTTAACCGCACAGATTTTCATCACCTCATTGACCAGCTGCCGGCACCCTACATTGTTGTTGGTGATTTCAATGCTCACAACACTCTGTGGGGGGATGCCCGGTGCGATGCGAGAGGCCGACTGATAGAGCAATTCCTCCTGTGCTCCGGAGCATGCCTCTTCAATAAAAAACAGCCTACCTATTACAACATTCATCACAACTCATACTCATCGATAGACTTGGCGCTTGGTTCTCCCTCTCTCTTTACCGAGTTAGAATGGAACGTGGTCATGAATTCGTACGGCAGTGACCACTTTCCTGCTATGTTAAACTTGACATTATCGCATGAGGTTCCTCCTCATATGCCCAAATGGAAAATAGCATCCGCTGACTGGGAGAAATTTCAAGAATTGACACTTTTACCTCGTGACTTTATCACAAATTGTGACATTGATTGCGCAGTAGCATTCTTCAGTGCGTTTATTCTGGATGCTGCTGAAAAGTGTATCCCGCAAACAAATGGGCACTCGTGTAAACGACGTGTTCCCTGGTGGAACGATGACTGTAGAGAAGCGCGTAGGAAACAAATAAAGCCTGGGGCATCCTGCGCCGATATCCAAACGCAGAAAACCTCGTCGAATTTAAAAAAGTGAAATCACTGGGTAGGCGAACACGACGTCAGGCAAGAAGGGAGAGTTGGGTCAAGTTTCTCTCCGGCATTAACTCCTACACCAATGAAAAGAAAGTCTGGAGCAGCCTCAGAAGTCTTAAGGGGCAGCAAGCATATCCTCTGCCTTTAGTGAGTCAAGGGAACACACTGGAGGACCAGGCCAACAGCCTTGGCAAGCACTTTGAGCGCATTTCCAGTTCTGCGCACTACTCAAAATCTTTCTTAAAACATAAAGAAATGACAGAACGGAAAACACTAGAGTTGAAGACCAAAACAAACGAACAGTATAATACTCCATTTAAAATTGCCGAACTTAGGACGGCCCTCAATGCGTGCCACAGCACAGCGCCGGGACCAGACAGAATTATGTATGACATGCTCAAACACCTTCACGATGACACCGAAATCAGTTTACTTGCTCTGTATAACACTATCTGGGCTGCTGGGTACCTGCCGTCTACGTGGAGGGAGGCCATTGTTGTTCCTATTCTAAAGGAAGGCAAGGACCCCTCTTCAGTTACAAGTTACCGTCCAATAGCCCTTACGAGCTGCCTGTGCAAGGTGTTCGAGAAAATGATAAACAAAAGACTTATGCATTTTCTAGAAACCAACAAACTTCTTGACCCCTTTCAATGTGGTTTTAGAGAGGACCGATCTACTACAGACCATCTCATACGCATTGAAGCATACATCCGCGATGCGTTCATCCACAAACAGTACTGTCTCTGTGTGTTTCTTGACATGGAAAAGCATATGACACCACATGGCGCTACGGCATCCTTAGAGATCTGTCAGACATTGGTATTCATGGCAATATGTTGAATATCATAAAGAGCTACTTATCCGAGCGAACATTCCGTGTTCGTATTGGGAATGTCTTGTCCAGGCCGTTTATTCAAGAAACGGGAGTACCCCAGGGTGGTGTCCTGAGTTGCACCCTCTTTATTATAAAAATGAATTCATTACGACTCTGCATTCCACATAACACATTCTATTCAATGTATGTGGATGATATCCAGGTAGGCTTTAGGTCATGTAATCTTGCAGTGTGTGAGCGGCATGTCCAGCTTTGTCTGAACAAAGTATCCAAGTGGGCTGACCAAAACGGGTTCAGGTTAAGTCCAGAGAAGAGCACCTGTGTGCTCTTTTCTAGAAAGAGAGGCCTCCACCCAAATCCCGAAATTGACTTGCTTGGCCAGCGGTTACCTGTAGAGGCCGAGCATAAATTTCTAGGCCTAATTTTGGATTCTAAACTCACATTTACATCACACATCAAGTATATTAAAAACAAATGTATAAAAACAATGAACATTCTGAAAGTACTCTCACGCACATCATGGGGGAGTGACCGAAATTGTTTGATCAATCTCTACAAAAGCCTCGTTCGAACGCGCCTGGATTATGGGGCAATAATATATCAGTCTGCCACCCCAAGTGCTCTGAAAATGCTTGACCCAGTCCACCATTTGGGCATCCGTCTGTCTACGGGAGCTTTTCGCACTAGTCCCGTGGAGAGTTTGTATGTCGAATCCAATGAGTGGTCATTGCACCTGCAAAGAACATACATGTCTTTTATATACTATTTAAAAACGAACGCAGACAAAGAACACCCTTCACACACGACTATCAATGACTTGTCAAGTTGTACGCTTTTCGAGAACCGTCCTTCGTTTCAACAGCCTTACTCACTTCGTGTGAGGAGCCTCGCTGAACAAACGGGTGTGCCACTTATTGAACACAGTCTGATGGCTCCCGTTCCATGTCTGCCGCCGTGGCAGTGGCAGCCCATAGACTGTGATACATCATTTGTTGAAGTTACGAAGCATGCGCCTATAGCACATATACACACTCACTTTCTCGAATTGCAGCACAAATACAACTGTCCTGAATTCTTTACGGATGCTTCCAAGTCTGATAGTGGCGTGTCCTATGCTGCCGTTGGTCCATCCTTTTCAGATTCTGGCATTCTCCACCCTAATTCAAGCATATTCACAGCGGAGGCCTATGCTATACTTGTGGCCGCTA
Organism: Rhipicephalus annulatus; assembly: GCA_013436015.1. Taxonomy (NCBI): domain Eukaryota; kingdom Metazoa; phylum Arthropoda; class Arachnida; order Ixodida; family Ixodidae; genus Rhipicephalus; species Rhipicephalus annulatus. The sequence continues at coordinate 1,042,768 of WOVY01010479.1, read as the reverse complement.
AACACATAAAGGAACTAAAGCTACAACGTGCGATAATATTCACCGACTCTCTGAGTGTCATAAAAGCTTTGAAGACCCTCAAAAAACATAAAAATCCTGTCTTTTTGATGCTTTACTCTCTTCTGTGCACCATATACTCGCTCAAAAAACAAGTTGTATTGTGCTGGGTGCCAGGGCACCGCGAAATCCGGGGAAATGTGTTAGCGGACCAACTGGCTGCCTCAGCTAAGGACAACGCTAACACTAATGCATCTATGGCTGTCTCTGCGTTAGAACTCAAACAATTCGTAAAACAGAAGCTCAGGGCGCACTGGCAGCTTTCATGGGATAAGCAAACGCGAAATAAATTACATGTTATCAAACCGAGCCTTGGAACTTGGCCGTCAATATCAAGGTCACGCCACACTCAAGTAATACTCACAAGACTACAAATAGGACACACCCATAGCACTCATTCACACCTTTTGTCTGGTGGTGATCCTCCCGTGTGTGACAGATGTGGTGACCCACTCAGCGTTCTTCATATTTTAATTGAATGCAAGGAATTGGATGCTCTTAGACAAAAACACTTTCTACTTCTTCACCGACATCAAATGCCACTGCATCCGTCAATGTTTATAGGTAAAGAGCCTGTTTTTAAGCACAAATCATTGCTCGCATTTTTAAAAGATATAAATAATTTTCATGTCATATTTCCAGGAAATCCGTAGCACGACCTCCAAGTGGAGGTTGCTGCTGCGGTAACTACATTAAAAAGCACCTGCCTGGCGTCCCTTGGACACAAGGGTCGTTGACAAGGCAGTTGTGCTATTATCCTTTTATGATTTTATTACTATGACCGTCTATCATTCATCCTCACTTCAAGTGTCACGTCATGCTCATGATTTTAGTATCTATGTTTTTTTTTTTTTTTTTTTTTTTTTACCTGCCTTGGAGCGCGGAATTTTAGGCCACTATACAGCCACGTAACATTATCATTGCTCACATCCCTAAATACCATTGTTATACACTGACAATTATTACACTTTTATAATTTTTATGGCGCTCTTTGGCCAAACATGGCCCTTGCGCCAATAAAACCAATATAATAATAATAATAAGTGCCTTCCACTCACCCTCTCGGTCAGGCGAATCTGCTGCTCCATGTGGGTGATGTCTGTGCGCAGGCGGATCATCTCGGACTCCACCTTGGCATTGTACTCCTGCAGCTCCAGGATCTCCTCCTCCAGCGCTCGGATGTCCGCGTCGTTATCCATGCCGGGAACCCCTCCTGGCATCCCAGGTACAACTGGTCCCGGCTCTGCACACAAGGATAACCATGTCAAATGCGATGGAACCAACAACACTGCTTCATGGGAGAAAAAAAATAAATGAATTCACAGTTAATATTGTACACAGCAGAGAACATTTAGGGAAAACACCACATTAGTACAGTATTGAAGCCGGTACAGCTTCTCACTAGGCTTGTGCGAATATTCAAAGGCCTTGAATGTTCGAATAATTATTATAGTATTTGAATTTTAGTTATTAAACATTTCGAAGTATGCGAAATGAACAGATAAATGTAATTGATCTGATTGTAACCTCCTGTAAAGGTAGTTTCACTGCAATGAAGTAGTGCTAAACCACAAAAACACCTATTCAAAAAAAAAATTTCCACTCTTGCAAAACCCCATTTCAAAGTTATATGAGCGTATTACCTTCACATCGATTTATCGTTCTAGTCAAGTTTAAAAGCTTGCCATACCATCTTATATGTTCTAAGTAAAGTAAATGTTAAAACGTAACATACTTTACAAATTATTACTTGCATTCTACTGAATTTAAAGTTGTTTCCACTTCCATAGAACCAACAAAATGGCATTTGCATAGGCCTTGCTTCAGTAAAAAAAATTGTGCACGTTAGTCAGGTCATGATAAATATGTGCATTGTTCTTTATAATATGTAACATATACTGTTCGAATTCGCTTCAAACTTGAAATGCACTATTCGTACAAGCCTACTTCTAAGGTTTATTTATTGATGGAGAAAATGAGTACCGTATTTACTCGTGTAATGAACACACTTTTTTTTTTCTCGAAAAATCGGATCAAATTTGGGGGGTGCGGTTATCACGCGTGGTAAATTTATGAAAACTTTTTTTGGGAGGAGCAAAAAAAAATGCGGTAATGAAAAAAAAAATTAGGTTGCTTAGCTTTTCGCAATTGACATATGCGTACACTGTTTCGAAGCAGCTTCTTTATTGCACTTTACTCATCTTCGGTGGTTGATGGCGCTATCTTCCGCAAGCTGTCCCCGGGCCGCCCGCGTACGCTATAAAAGCGTTTTGCGGCTATCTTTCTTGTTGCAGTCGCTTAACCGCAACATCTGCTGTGATCTTGAGGGGCGCAGAAAAGCGTGCGTTACAACGTTACGACGCACTTTGCCAACTTGGCGGCAACCTCACACGACGACCGTGACGCCGCCGTTAACATCGTAGCAAGTAACCATCATTGCAGCATGCTACCGCCAAAGCATCAAAACTAGGCTTGTGCGAATAGTGAATTTTAGGTTCGAAGAGAATAGTGATTTTGGTTGAATAATTTCGAATCGAACAGTGAATCGAACCACCTTTCGAATCGAAAGATGGTGCGACAATCTGCTTACTCTCCAAAACTGCATACAAAATTGGGTCAGTGAAGTGTCCCAATTCAGATACATGGAGCCTATGGGAGTTTGCCAACCCGTATGATTGAATAGCTCTGTCGTAGCTGTGGGTGGGAACAGGAACTGTCTCCTTGATCTGAAGCAGTCTCTCAAACGAAACCTCAGAGACTACTGGCAGAGCAAGTGGGATACACCCACACAAAACAAACTACACGTTATCAAGCCACACCTTGGCCATTGGCCACCAGTATCAAAATCACGTCTAACAGAGGTAACACTAACAAGACTCAGGATAGGACACATATACACGACACACACACATCTTTTGTCCGGTGGTGATCCACCATTGTGTGATAAATGTGGTGAGGCATTAACAGTTCTTCACGTTTTAATTCAATGTAAACATTTAGACACTCTAAGAAGACAACACTTCCCACTATCCTACCGACAACATATACCTTTACACCCTGCAATGTTCGTCGGTTGGGAACCGCTTTTTAGTCACAAATCATTATTAGCGTTTTTAAAGGAAATTCATAATTTTCATATCATATACCCGGGCATACCGTAGCACGACCTCTCTAGAGAGGTTTTTGCTGCGGTGGCTACACAGGAAAGCACTTGCCTCACGGCCCTTGCACGCAAGGGTACTAACGTGTGAGGTACTTGTGCTAATGCCATACATATCCACCATCGTCTTTATTATCACCAACTTTTGTCATCTATTCACACCACACACATCTTTCACGGCATGGTCATCATTTTATTACTTGTATGTTCTTACCCGCCTTATCGCGAGGAATTTTATGGCCCTTATACAGCCGCTAATCACAACCATTGTCCACATTCCTGTCTCATGAACTGGCGCTCTTTGGCCATCAAATGGCCCTTGCGCCAAAAACACCATATATTATCATCAACAGGAACTGTCATCGACTTCACTACTGTTTGTTGAGACCTGGTTTAGACTAATCGACGAGCTGCTTGCTGTGTCACGTCGCCGAGTTGTCACTGCGCGTGCAAGGAGCATTGGTCAGGCGTGGGAAATGAGCGCGGGAATTGTTTTTTAAAATGGAAGCTCTGCACTGCGCGCAGCTCTGTAATATTCAGTAAACGTGATCGCTGTGGTCTACTCTGTGAGTTACCGAGCTTGTTAAGGGGGTGTAAAAAAAGTCAGAGCCCGTTGACTGGCCTTTTAAAGAACCCGTAAACCACCGAGAGGTCCAAATTCAGTCTTGGTAGGAGAATTGCGCATGAGTGTACGACGAACACAGAGCCGTGAGAATTTTTGGAAACGGTGCAGTAATAGCAGAGTTAGAGGCGTTGGATTATCAAAACCATGACGACCACACCTTCTGCTCTCTCCTGCGCTTCCCTTCGCTCTCGTATTCTCTCCCATGGCGCTTTGCCTTCTCACTGAGTGCCCTTCCTATGCCCCTCTCAGTTTCGCGTGGCATACGTCATCGCTGACACGCTGCTTGAAACACCGTCGACAGCCCGTTGCTGTGACTCTGGCCGTCTCCGTCAGCTGCGTTGTAGCTGCGTGCTTATTGGAAAACTGTGGCTGCCATAATCGTGCCGGTATGGATCCTGCATTGCGTGCACACCTTTGAAAAATCGCCAACGCGATGGATCCATACGGGGACACGTCGTGCCCCGTACGTGTTGAACGCACGTGGGCAACAATACGAACAACAAGCAGCGCGGATAGCTGCTAGCAGACTGACAGAAAACTGTCATCGGCTCTTACTCGTCTAATCACAGCATATTTCGCATAATTGGGTCTGCGCGTCGGAGATGTGTCACGATGCGTCATGCGGAGGCTCGAAAGGCCCGGAAAGAAGGAGGGATTGTTTCTGGGAATTCGTGGTGCGCCGGCGGCTCGTAAGCGCTGCTACGTGTAGAATCGTTGATCGCGACGGCATTCTGTAGACGACGTGCGCGTTTACTTGAAATGCTTGAAAAAATATCGGAGGTGGTTTACGGGCCCTTCAGGTGGAATGGCATTGTTGCTTAAAGGGGCTATTACGCAGTCACACAAAAATTTGAGGTTTCCAGCGGAAAATAGAAGTAGAGGGTACATTATGCATATACATATAATAAATGTGGTCTGTGAAAAAATATGTAATTGTGAAACAGGCTACAGAACTCACTGGCTATAAGCCCTACCCAACGCCATCCACTTCTGTAATGGCAAGTGTGATACCATGTGCAGCAAGGAATGGTGCAATCGTCAACTGCCAAAGTTTGAGCTGCTGAATGAGTGCCAAGCTAAAGAAAGCTATAGTATCTTGATTTCACATGCAGCTGACCATAGAACAATGTTGTTCGGCAAGCTGCCTGCAACGTCATGACTCCCAAGTGCACCAGTGTTGCTCAATTCTAAGGCGACTTGTGTGCTTATAAAAATATCGAATTATAAACCATGTGCTCAACCAAAAACATTAAACTTTTGCCAGCAGTGAACGCACACACATAACGCAGATTGTGGTAAAAAAACTTTGTGAAATGGCCCCTTCAGATGTAAGTGCCTCTAAATAGATTAGGTTTAAACTTGAATCCTGCATTCGTGTTCGTCTCTCAGTAAATGGAACCACTGTAAGATGTACACATTCTTCTGGTCCTTTCAGATTCCGTTTAAGGGAATCTACTGTAATTATTTTCTGAGGTTACAGCCCCTGTGTCTAGAATGCCCCTAGAAGCAACATCTTCTGAGCGGGAACTCTCTCCTCAGAAAACAAACCACTGTATATTGCCGCGCCCGAAACAAAGAACGAAGACGATGTGCGCGCCATCAGCCTCGTAAAAAGGGGGACTGAAGAAGATGACGTGCTTTTGTTTTGCTCGCCTGCTCTTGGCTCCTGCATAAAAACACATGCCGTCGGTTCTCGGACTCAACGTCTCGGTGCACTGCTTATGTTGAACCGCGACACTGGTGGAGGCGCTGGGTTGCAAGCCTGCCGATGCTCAACACGCCATCTGGGAGCCGTTCATCAAGTCCCGACACGCAGCCACCTGTTACGACACCAGTGCACCGCTTCAGTCGGCGGTTGCTAGGCCTATCTCCTGAGCTTACCTCCTTCGACGAACATTCTACCAGGCATTACGTACCTCTACCAATGGCCTCCGCTAGCCAGCCACAGTTGGTCCAAGGGATACAAGGCAGCCCCGTGTCCAATCCAGCCCAGGTAACACTTCTTCAGCCACTTGTGCCTGATCGCTTCAGTGGTGCCCCACACGAAGATGTTGAAGATTGGCTTGAGCATTACGAACGCGTTGCCGACATCAACCAGTGGAATGCTCAACAAAAGCTCGCTCGCACGTATTTCACTCTCGATGACGGCGCTCACACGTGGCTTGAGAATCGAGAAGGCCGTATATCTACATGGGATGACTTTCGTCAGCAGCTGATTGACACCTTTGCTAGCGTCGACCGTCGAGAGCGGGCTCAGCAGTTGCTCGAGTTAAGGCTTCAAAAACCTAACGAAACTGTGGCAATGTTTGCTGAAGACGTGACGCGCCTCTGTCGTCGGGCTGATCCCAACATGTCCTAGGAGAAGAAGTTGCGCTACCTTATGCACGGCGTGAAAGAACAACTGTTCGCTGGACTTGTGCGCAATGCCCCAACTACCGTGGCCGATTTTATAAAAGAAACCACTGCGATTGAGCGTGCTCTGCACCAAAGATCGAGGCAATATGATCGCTCGTCCACTACCACCCCAATCAACGCCGCTTCAGTGACCCTGGACAATCAGGGCTCTCTACATGACCTTATAAGAGATATTGTCCGCGAAGAAATTGAGAAGCTTTCGACTCCTCCAGTGGATACACCAGTGACCGTCGTTGCCGCAGTCGTTCGTGACGAACTTAGGCACGCCTTTTCAGCAGCTGATCTCGATCGCGATCAGCGTCAACTGAGTTACGCCGACGCTGTCCGCCGACCACCACCCGTCCCGCCCATTACATCTTACTACCAGCCACCTACAGCCGCACCTTCGTCGCAACCATTGGAGAAGGCTTTCAGACGTCAGCCCTTGTCTCCGATGTCTCCATGCCATCAGCCACCACTTTCCGCGCCTTACTTACCACCACGAGAGGACATAAGACGCCCACAATTTCGCAGAACGGACGCTTGGCGCACCGTCGATCGGCGCCCTCTCTGCTTCAACTGTGGTGGTGCCGGCCATATAGCTCGCTATTGTTGGTACCGCGACACATCGCTTCGCCCGTCTCGGCTAGGGTACGACGGTCGCCGTGCCAATGACGACTACATTGTTCGCCATGACGACCCTGGTTTTCGAGGACCTTCAACAGCGTGGTCTCCCTATCACGAGTCGCCTCCTCATCGCCAGCCCAATTCCGCCCACAGGTCACGCTCTCCATCCCCTGCTCAGACATCATCACCGAATCGACGTACTTTTGCTGACCTTCGGGGAACAAGGTCGCCCAGCCCTTACCGGGGAAACTAAAGGCGGCGACCTCTCGGGGTAAGGTCGCAGCCCGACCACAAGACGATAAAAAGTCCCCAGTACTGCCGTGACAGAACGACTTGACACCGACGAATATTAACAACGACGAAATGGTGAGCGCCGACCTTAATGTAATTATTGACGGAGAGCAAGTGACGGCCTTAGTCGATACGGGTGCTGATTTTTCCATAATAAGTCGCAAGCTGGCTGATCATCTTAGAAAAGTAAGAACGCCATGGACAGGACCACATATAAGAACAGCGGGTGGTCAATTGCTGCTCCCCACAGAAAGATGCACAGCAAGAATTAGCATAGGAGATTCTTCTTTCGTCGCGACTTTCATTGTTCTCCCAGAGTGCTGCAAAGATTTAATTATAGGAATGGACTTTCTCATGGAGCATGGCGCAATAATCAACATCCCGGACCGCGTGGTTTCATTTTACATGAGTCCTCGTCTGACTCGTCCTACATCACCAGAGCACAAATCCTTTCGTCTGAAAGACCACAATATAGTCGTGCCGCCTCGATCATGTATCCTCGTTTCAGTAGCATGTGACATACCGTTCAACGGTGAAGGAGTCGCCGACAACTAACCTCGCTGCTTTTCACTCACGGGATTTCCGTAGCACGAGGAATAGTCAATGTCACCGACGGCCGAACGAACTTGCTGTTGACCAATTTCACCTCCGAGTAACGGCACCTTCCAAAAGGCACAACGTTGGCACATTTCGACGAGATCGCAGATGTTCATGACTGCTTTTCAGCACTCGAAGCAACACCTGCACAAGACCCACGTGACCTAGCACCTGAACCTTGACGTCAGCCCTACTTTAACTCAGCAACAGCGGGAACGCCTGCTTGTGCTGCTAGACGAGTTCCACGACTGTTTTGCGTCGACCTCGAAAGTTGGCCGGACGTCCTTGACCAAGCACCGAATCATCACAGAGGACACGGCTAGACCAATCCATCAAAATCCGTACCGTGTGGCTTCAAAAGAGCGAGAAGCGATAGAACAGCAGGTAACAAAAATGCTTGAAGACGACGTCATTCAACCGTCGAAAAGCCCCTGGGCATCACTTGTTGTTCTAGTGAAAAAGAAGGACGGCAGCCTGCGTTTCTGTGTGGACTATCGAAAGCTAAATCAGGTTACAAAAAAAGACGTGTACCCGCTTCCCCGCATAGATGATTCGATTGACAGGCTTCGAAATGCACGTTACTTCTCTTCCATGGACTTAAAGAGCGGATATTGGCAAATTGAAGTAGACCCCAGGGATCGTGAAAAAACCGCTTTCGTGACGCCAGACGGACTGTACGAATTTAAGGTTTTACCATTTGGCTTGTGCTCCGCTCCTGCTACTTTCCAGCGTCTCATGGATACCGTTCTCTCTGGCCTCAAATGGAGAACCTGCCTAGTATACCTTGACGACGTCATTGTGTTTTCTACAACGTTTGACGAACACCTTGAACGATTACAAATGGCCTTGCAGGCCATACGGGCCGCAGGCCTGACGCTCAAGCCGGAGAATTGTCACTTCTGCTTTGAGGAACTGCAGTTTCTTGGCCATGTCATCAGTTACGCAGGAGTTTGTCCAGACCCCGAAAAAGTTGCCGCCGTCGCACAGTTTCCAATACCATCAGATCAAAAGGCAGTGAGGCGTTTTCTGGGTCTCTGTGCATATTATCGGCGATTTATTCCAGATTTTGCGTGCATTGCGTCACCTTTAACTCGTCTCACGAGGGATGACGTTGCATTTGTTTGGGGCGACGAGCAGGAAGATGCTTTCAATGACTTGCGGCAACGTCTACAGACGACCCCCGTGCTAGCCCATTTTGATGACACAGCCCCTACAGTGCTCCATACTGACGCCAGCAATGTTGGCCTCGGAGCTGTGCTTGTACAGCGCCAGAATGACGAGGAAAGAGTGATCGCTTACGCAAGCAGAACTCTGTCACGCACAGAAGCAAATTACTCGACCACTGAAAAGGAATGCCTCGCCGTGGTGTGGGCAGTTATGAAATTTCGCCCATACCTGTACGGCCGCCCATTCAAGGTTATCAGTGACCACCATTCGTTGTGTTGGTTAGCGAGTCTGAAAGATCCTTCCGGGCGATTGGCACGCTGGAGCCTTAGACAACAGGAGTTTGATATAACGATAGTGTATAAGTCGGGAAAACGACACACGGACGCCGACTGCCTATCTCGATCACCAATAGAGTCGGCTGCTGCTTCTGATCAAGAGACAGCGTTCCTCGGAATTCTCGACACGTCAACCATCGCAGATCACCAGCATGACGATCCTGAGCTACTTGGCTTGATTAATTATTTAGAAGGACGAAGCCAGAATGCACCCAAAGCCTTTACAAGAGGACTATTGTCGTTCTGTCTGCGAAACAATGTCCTTTACAAAATGAACTTCTCGTCAGACGGGTCCACCTACCTGCTTGTCGTCCCTACCACTCTTCGTTCTGAGGTGTTGCAAGCGTGCCACAACGAGGTAACATCTGGACATTTAGGCTACACGCGCACACTGAGCAGAGTTCGAGGGAGATATTATATTACTGGCCTAGACTCACCGCTACCGTGAAGCATAATGTTCGGACCTGCCTCGATTGCCAGCGGCGCAAGTCACCTCCAACGAAACGAGCCGGTTTGCTACACCCTGTCCAGATCCCGACAACGCCATTTGACCAGATCGGAATGGACCTTTTGGGCCCACTTCCCACCTCTAGTGTTGGTAACCGCTGGGTTATAGTGGCGACCGACTACCTTACACACTACGCCGAGACAAAAGCCATCCAGAGAGGCACAGCAGAGGAGGTAGCCCGGTTCTTCATAGAGAACATTGTGCTGAGACACGGTGCGCCATCGATCGTTATAACAGATCGCGGAACCGCATTCACGGCCGCGCTTTTAGATCATGTGTTGGTGCTGAGCGGTACTATTCATCGCAAGTCGACAGCTTACCATCCACAAACCAACGGGTTGACCGAGCGACTTAACAAAACTCTGGAAGACATGCTTTCAATGTATATGGACTTCGAACACAAAAACTGGGACGAGATTCTCCCTTACATAACGTTCGCATACAATACTGCGAAACAAGAAACCACACGAATGACCCCATTCAGCCTTGTTTACGGACGAGAAGTAAGAACGATGTTAGACGCGATGCTGCCACACGAATGCGATGACAACGAAACGAGTGCTGACGCGTTTACTCAACGCGCAGAGGAAGCCAGGCAGCTCGCACGTCTGCGAATATACCAACAGCAAGAGTACGACGCAGGCCGCTATAACCAACGTCCTACACCTGTAACGTACGAAACCGGGGACAGGGTATGGGTGTGGACGCCTGTAAGAAGACGGGGACTATCCGAAAAATTGCTCAGAAGGTACTTCAGACCTTATCGAGTGCTGCGACGACTAAGTGACGTTCCCTATGAAGTCGTCACGGATAGCCCAAACTGTTCAAGGCGTCGTCAGCACCGACCTGAGCTTGTGCACGTAGTGCGCATTAAGCCATACATCAGCGAGTAACTCTGCAAGGCACCGTCGCTTCTACAAAGTGACTTTTTGCGCAAATTACTGTCTCAGCTATAGCATCGTAGCGATGCTCTTTTAAGGGGAGGCAAATGCCGCGCCCGAAACAAAGAACGAAGACGATGTGCGCGCCAACAGCCTCGTGAAAAGGGGGACTGAAGAAGACGACGTGCTTTTGTTTTGCTCGCCTGCTCTTGGCTCCTGCATAAAAACACACGCCGTCGGTTCTCGGACTCAACGTCTCGGTGCACTGCTTACGCTGAACCGCGACAATATATTGAATCGGGGCACATTGATACTAGTTGTCGTTTCCAAGCATCATTCCATAACAAACAGAGCGAATCACTAGAACCATGCAGAGGTAGGACACATGGCTAATCCTAAGACAAATGATTGCTCAAGAGCTGTCATATATCTCGACTGTTTGGTAAAACATATAAAAAACTCCAGGCACCCATGACAAGCAAAGTCTAAAAAGGTTTGTGAAAAAAGCTACAGTTATAAAATGCTTGCAAGAGTATGCCGCCGAGTCCAGATATATTGAATATGACGGAGATCCTGAAAAAGCTCCGCATAAGATAATTCAATATTTAAATATCCTATGTACATATAAGAATAATATGCAAGGAAACTGCTTGATATAAATAACAATTCGTTATATATAAGGGCTGACATCTGGCCTTATTGGATATGTGGTATCTGCATACCTGAAATGAATTAGTGCCGATTTCAGAGCACAATTTCGAAAAAGTGTGTTGCATCTCTGAAGAAGCGTATGTCCTGAAACATTGGAAGGGATTTTGCTGTTATGTCACAGTGTTTTCCTTTCAAAAGCCAATGAAGCAGTTCTCATTGTTTATGAGTGCTGCGCCGATGTGCGCATGTCAAGCATCGGGAAGAGAGCACAGGACTTATGTGAGCAGCTCCATCTAGATAACGTGTTTGCAAAAATTGTAAAATGCAAAAAGAATGTTTTGAGGTTTTCTTTAGTGCAGCAACGCATCAGCCGGAAACTCCATCTAGGGTGATTGTATCAGAAGTTGCCACGTGGCAGTGGGCCTTGGCTCTGTTCATTCAAGATAAGCTTAACATCATGGAGGTGAATGACCCATTCTTGGTGAGGAAGTCTCAGAGCATGTTTCGGAATTTCTTTCCCAACAAAATAACAAAGGCCTTTCTGCCACACCTGTAAATATTAGGGACCTCTTTTTACTCTCTGTTCCGTGATGCTTTACTCAAATGCGCCAAAGATGCCCAGGAACAGTTTGGCTGAATAGATTTTCACGATGCATTGTGTACAGTCGACGTCTAATTTTCCGGACTCCCGAAATTTCGGCCATGCCCGATTTCCCAGACTCATTTGTGGCACCGTCAAGTCCCCCATAGAGTCAATGGATTAAAAAGTCCGAAATTCTGGACGCTTATAGCCTTCGGCATCCGATTTCCCGGACTTTTTACTGTTAACCGCCGACCCAAAGTAACCACCGCCGCCGCCATTTTGGTTGTTTTCATATTGTCGCGTCCCCAACTGCCGTACTGCGCTGCAGCTGCCATAATCTCGAAACCGCACCTGTCAATCCATTCCAGCCATAGCTTAGAGGCTTAGCCAAGCCAAACCTCACTGTGTTCGTTCACGTGTTTTGTCAGCTCTGTAGTCGTGTCTGCGGTTGATCGTTTGCTGCTGTGCGCTATTTTCAGTGATCACGTTTCCTGACCTTCAGCATCCACTGAGTTCCTAGCTGTTTCGTGCTGCACTTTTCGTCAAGCGGATTTGCCGTTTACGGCAATGGCACCGACTGCTCCTTCGTTTTCGTCTGTGCCTTCGAAGCGCACGAAGCCCCCTTGTAGGCTCTTGATGGGAAAAGCTACGCTGTTGACCCTAGGTCTGCCATCGGCATGCTAGCAGAATCGTGAAAGGCGGTTACGCAAGAGACTCGACGAAACTGTTTTCACCATGCGGACTTCACACACAACGCCGAGGTCTCGCCCCAAGTGGGCAGCGTGTGTGACGAACTGCCATCTACGAATGTTGCCTTCGACGATGTGCACGCTGCCGGCCTGTCGATTCCAGTTGGGATAACTTTTGAGGGCTTTGCTGAGGCTGATAAAGACCTCGAGCTATGTGCGTGCTTGAACGATGACAAAATCATTCATCAAGTTACAGAAGATTCCGACGACTCCGACACCGAAAATGAAGAGCCATCTCCTACACAGCCAACGAGCTCAAAGTTGACGCGAGCACTGATGACACTGCCATCAGTGTACAGTGGCAACATGACGTTGATTGAAATTGAGGCAGACATGATCGTGGGTAAGCGGAACGCCGCGCAAGAGAAAATAGGCGACTTCTTTACGCCGAAGTGCTGACCTATGAAATAGCGTCGGTCACGTCGGATTTTTTTTCGGCTCTTTTCAGAGCCATATAACCGATGTATTGGCTGAATTGCAATGGGAAAATACCTACAAAGAAAGGTGCGTTTTCATGTACATTCGTTTTTCTGGACTGCCCACTTTCCAGAAGTTTTTGCGATCTCTTGAGGCTCCGGCAAATCGGATGTCGGCTGTACCTCATCCATGCATCTTTCAGATCCTTTAGCTTTTTACCTCGACTTGACCTACATACAGTGAGATGTAAAAACTTTTATTTAAAAGCAAGGAATCTGCATCGAATCTTGCATTGCGTCTGTTCTCAGCGGCTTATTTTTAGGCAGTCTTAACAAAGTTTGTGTCGTATAGAGAGAAAAGTTCTAAATGGTTTCAGGTATGCGGGTGACTATCTGTTTTTTAACAAGCATGACAAAGATTCTTTTGAATCTGAAGCCACTAACGTATTACACCGGCACGCGATTGCTATACAACCACTTATGCTCACCCATGAGGTTCTGGGCGAGGATTGTACAACTCAGTTTCTCTATGTATGATTTCATTTCTAGTAAAGGCCCACATGCTGGTCTTATGAACCAAGCCGTAGCTAGTCGCTGTTAGCTTTCCATTCTTCCCATTTAAAACTGGTAAAAAGGTCTATTGTCTGACCCTGCCTTGTTAATGCCCTAACAAAATTTCATGCCCATCGTTTTGTAACAAACCTTTAATGGCAAAAAATTTGCTTGTGACAAGCAAGTTAACCCATCACCTTGTTGTATTGGTCGCAGCATGCCTGCTCAACAAACCATCCCCTTATTGCCAGGATGGCACAACAGCTAGTTATGATAGGCCAAAAAAGTTTGCCACTGTACTTGCACAGGGTATCTTGCAACATAAAAAAGGTGGGCACTCAAGCGAACCTTGGCGTGGTGTTCATGGCGTCAAACAATTTGGCTAAACCATGCAAAACTAGCAACCCAGTTGCTCAAAAAACGCTTGGCTGCTGATAGAATCAGAGGGCACGTTATGTGCCCAACAAAGATAGCTTTTTTTACCAGATCCTCCTATCATGGGGAAAACTTTACGTAGAGCAAATGGGGTGACCTTTTAATGACCGACAAAGACACCTTTGGAACAATGCAAGGAAAGGTGGCAATGGCTGGTTATACACTGTAGCATGTGTAGGTGTGTTCCATTTCTTAATAAGTGTTCTATTATCTGTAGACACTCGGACGAAATCACATCATTAATAAAAAAATGCCAGGCCTGCACTGAAAGCGCAGCACAGTCACAGCTAAAGCTAAAAGAACAGCTTTTCAGAGCTTTTTTTAAACACTCATTGGGTAACTCCTGCAAGCACACTTGCTGGGTACCATAATAAATATTTTAGGGTAGTAGGCTGGCATTCTCTATGCCATCCTTCGTCATTCTCCTGAGAAGTGTGGTATCAGCTAAACTATTGCGAGAAATTTTCTGCCAATTGTTCATGTATTGGCTGACGACAATGAGGAATCATGCCTGAAGTGGGTACGCGCCACAGTTAATAGGTGATCAAGAACAAGCTTTTGTAGTGGGTTGGAGCATTGGACGACCCAGTTGTTACACTATTTGCATTGTGTGACGCCTGGTTGGTTGTTAGCTGTGGTAAAACGTTTCCTTACTCATATTAACGTGATTCCTTTCCCAACATCAAGCCTGCCTAAGGCAAGTTTGCCAACAAGTACCAAGCACCGGCATAGCTCAGTGGTAACTGTGTCATTGATACTAGGTTTTCTTGCTACTTTCACACGATGTGGTTACGGACACTGGCGGCGGCAGACAACTGGGGCGCTGCGTGAGACCTGAGTTGTGATTTCATCACAGCTTTCGCTGTAAAAAATCTGTAACTATTCATAGGCTGGGTGATGAATGTGTTAGCACCCTGTCACTATAAATGGCAGACAAGAGCTTGTTTTTCTCAATTTAACTGTATTTGTGCATGCGTAAGTGTTGGTTCTGTGCAAAAATATGTGATCTTAATTTAAATATATAATTTGCTGATATTAGCACTTGTGTATGTCCCCTTTGTTTTGTCCCCTTTAGAAAAATTTTGGGCTAAATCACTTCAGATTTGTCACAGAATGCTTGTTCGATACAAGCTGGTTCAAGTGTACAGGAATTATGCACCAAGTGCAGTATTGTTCCAGCGGTGTGGTAGGCTATTACATCGTACTCCAAGTGACCTACCAGCAGTGCAAAGTAGTACCTACCTGGCTGAGGCTTGGGGTCGTCAGCAGCCATCTTGGCCTTCTTCATGGCCTGCGTGGCCCGGGGGCAGCCCGACAGGCTGCGGTGGGTCAGGAAGCTTCCATTGGCATGCCCGCTCCCGTCGCACCCGGGGGTCGGACAGCTTCAACAGGAATAACAAATTAGAAGCTTAATCATCTCGTGGGATACTACTTGATTATTACGCCTTATTACGGGCTGTGTTCAGTTATTTCATAAATGTCCTCTCCTCCTCTTCTTTTGCCCCTTTAAGGACAGAATTTTTTTTATGTTTAGTTTTTTTCAGGGTTACTTGTAAGAGTCGGAAGAACACAGTTGTTTTACTTTTCAGAGCTGCACTTACTCGTTAGAACTCTCTCATTACCCCCTGAAGTTATACATGCTAACATGTGCAGCCCGACAATTAAAGCGTCTTACATGATCATTTTATGTAATGCATGCTAATACAACGTTCAGAGGTCTAGTCAGACAGCTATCCGATATCACCATTTTCTGAAAGTGCTACTGGGAGCATAAAAATATGGTTCATGTGCAAGAGCTTCAACCCTTTACAATATGCTTAATAAACATAATGTGATGCCATAAACACTTAGCTATAGTTCGCAATGACATCTCAAAACTGTCAAGTACATTGCTTGTACACTGGTAACTTTACACTTACCCAAGGCAAACACATGCTTTACAAGATGCTTAAATTATCTTCCTAGCATAAATTACGATCAAACTATAATATGGACTAATTGCTTAGCGATGCCAAACAATAGTGTCTTCTATGAATAGCCCTTCAGCGAAGTATTCTTCTTTGTGAATTGAGAATTTCTTGAAAAAAATGTTCCGTGTTCAACTAGGTTTAAGAATTATTGTATAAGTATTCTCACAGGCCTTGCTGCACACGTTGGCACCCCGCATACTATAAACTGAAAATTCAGGTTTTCAAAGTATAGATATGAGAGGCAGTTTGTTTATTCATCTTGTGCCCACGTCTCCGTAGCTCATTTTTAAAGCTATTAATATTTATCACGTTGCATTTCCTTTTGCATATTGTTTAACATCTCCTCATTTATAATGATGTGTAGCTGTGTTCGGAACTGTTACAATGCCTAGGCACTTACCTAGCACCTTCTGTCTTAATAGGCCTTCCATCGACACCAAAAACTTCATGCCTCAACTTGCTCCGGTTCGCCAGCGGACATCCAGAAGCGCTGCACCAAGACAAATGGTATGTCACATTATTGTGAAAGAACAATCGCTCTTTGTAGAAATCATATGCTAATGAATAAACAATATTTCTGATACATCTTTCCAAGAGTTATTAGTGAGCTACAGAGCATTAGACAGAGATCTAACTGAACTCTCCTTTTTTTCAAGCACTGCCTTTCATTATGTCTCATCTCAGAGGCAGGCCCCGTATCTCTATTGATGCAAAGCACAATGAAGTACCAAAGTCAAACAGTAGATAGTACAAGGTAGAACCTTCGAAGAGGCCTTACGCATGTATGGTGACACCACTTAACATTATGAAACCTTTTTTTGCATCAGCCTAACAAACCAACTCTTAAGAACCCTGGCCGCACAAGTGATCATTTGTCACAGCCACGTGACATCTATTGATACAAGAATGCATACCATTAATACATCAGGCAATTAGTTCCTCTGCACGAACTTGTTGTAGCACCCGAGGTTTGATCATACATCAAGTGAGCTCTTGTAAAAAAAAAAACTACCTTGCAGAGCTGTTGCAGATTAAACATGTGCGCACAGATGCTTAGGCTAGATATGTATTACGAACATGACACCACACACTGGGTGTGTGAGCAGAGATTGAGGACAACAGAAGACATGCCAATAGATTCAGTCGTGTTCATGGGATATTGCACTTATGAGGGGTATATAGCTGGTCTGAGGGCAACAACGCGTCGCACGGAAACCAGCCATACAAAAGAGGGCAACACACATCTCATCAAGGAGGGATATAGCACACCATAACAAGACACAACAGAAAACACATAACTTCATTTAAAATCTAGTTTTTGAATGCACGAGCGATTGGACACGCAACTAACGTGGTGACTTCCACTCAAATCGTCAAAATATCAAAACTGCGCTGTACGTTCCGTTTTTTTTTACTAAAAGCAAGAACGCATGCATCGCGGTTAATTATTTTTCCGCTTCGGTTACAATCCACACTTGAATGCGAATTTCTAAGAACTAACCGGAAACGCTTGTAAAGAAACCGCAAGCGATGAATGCCGACACTATCAACAAACAGCAGCTATACCGCAACGACAAATAGAGCTCAAACATAGCTCAAATGCAGCAATCGACGAGAGCGTTTCATTCCCTGCTGGTGTTCGTACACTCAAATAACTAGACCGAAGCAGAGAGGCTATGTTAGTTCAAGTAAGCAGCAAACGTCAGAGAGGAAAGCACGAGGCATGATACGAGGTGTACGACGGATTACACGTCTTATCAGGTAGACACGATATATATTTTCGTTAAAGATAAACACCGAAGTAAAGGTAGACGTTGCGTCGCAACGACGCGACGAAAGCGGTCGGTCTGTTTACTTACAGCAGCTCGATCGTAAAAAAAAAAAGATGTCGCAGGTAACGAGGTGGTTACTGGAACATACATTACATTGTTCATTGATCATGATGATTATTAACATCACATTGGACATGGATTGGCAACCAATAGTTACCTCACTTTCACATTATATTCACGTGTCACTCCGCCTATTACAGTCTATAGACCTTTTCAGTGAAGGCTCCCTGGGCGTCACCATGCATAATCCTCTCCCGGCTGCTGTTACCATGCGTGATCGCCCAAATATGCACTGCCAAGGCGGTGGCGCCAGCTTTTTTACTTCTGTGCAACAGCCCAGAAAGAAGACAACTCTCTTCTTCGTCAAAAGAAAAAAAATAGTCTATAGCGTCCTATATAATATGTATATTTTTTCTTCGCTAAAAGTTCCTACAAGGCAAGGCTGGTTTCGGCGAAGCCTTCGTAACCGTTGCTTTCGCCCAACTTTCGATGTATTATTCTTATATTCTCAGCGTGTAACTACAAGTTCCCGTCTTGTCCCTGTTTCATTAGAAGGGCCTATTTTACATGGGTATTGGTCATCTTTAAAGAGGCATTACGCCACTTCACATAGTTCTTTTTTTTTCATTCTATATGACAAAGTTCGTCATTTTCCCCAGTTTTTTTTTTTTTACCTCGCTCAATATACGCAGAAGGACGTTAGGCTCGTATACGCGTTGCACAAGTCCAGAATCAGTGAATTTGCCAGAGTGCAGAAACGGTGTGCTGTACCTTTTGCCTTGGGACCGGTCTGCCTTCCAACAAAAGCTGTCGCCGGTCGGCGGAGAGTGGTAATCGAGCGTGGGCGACTGTACGCACATGCTCAACCTAGGACCCAAGAGCAAGAAACAAACTTTCGTCAGGCACGACTTGTAACCGAGAAGGCAGTCGATATGCACGTGCGTTAGCCAGAAGTCGATCACAGAGAGCGTTACGTCGACTCGAACGTTATTCACAATTCAAAAGTCGCGGCTTTTGCGAGAGCTCCTTGGATGTCCTAGGTTGAGCCTCTGCGCTCGCACTTCTTTAGGGAAATATATTTTCCGCCCGTCCGAATACATACCGCATGTGCATTAGTGCACATGCACTAATGTGGTGCTACTGTGGACATTGTCGACTTCCACCATGCCTGCCTAGACGATCCGCCATCTTGTCAGTTCTGATTGGCCCAGAGGATCGCTATAAGCCCTCCGATTGGTTCGAAATGCCGTTATCACTGAATTTGGCAATATTGCGGAAACGAATGATGTCCAAAATAGCACATTCGAAGACAGCAGCAGAGGCGATACGATAACAAAATTTTGTTGTCCGTTGAACCCAAGAGCGTCCGCCCCCCCCCCCCCTCTCCGCACACTAACATTTCCATAATATTGAGAAAACAATAACTGTCGACAACTTTTTTTTTCGCGCGCCAAGACGCTCAAAATACGTATATGTACAGTGAATTACTCCGGTACAGCACTTTTGAAATCCTTGACTTGGAAAGGACGTCAAGGATTTTAAAACCGGTACCGCTCGCAATGATGATTGGTTTGAAGTAGAAAAGACAAACCTCATCCAAGATGGGGTGTCCACCAAAGGCTTTTCAATGTTACTTTGATTGATATGTGGGGTTTAACGTCCCAAAACCACTACATGATTATGAGAGACGCCGTAGTGGAGGGCTCCGGAAATTTAGACCACCTGGGGTTCTTTAACGTGCACCCGAATCTGAGCACACGGGCCTACAACATTTCCGCCTCCATCGGAAATGCAGCCGCCGCAGCCGGGATTTGAACCCGCGCCCTGCGGGTCAGCAGCCGAGTACCTTAGCCACTAGACCACCGCGGCGGGGCTCAATGTTACTTTGGGGAAGACGTCACTCACTTTCGCCAGGTGTAAGTTCCGCTTTGTACGGCAAGGAAAGGCATGGGTATGGTATCCCTTTCGGCACCACAAAGGCTTTTCAAGGTTACTGCGGGGAAGCCACGACTAATTCTCTCCACACGCTGCTCATAATCGAGGGCCAGTGAACTTGACACGTGTACGTTGTTTTGTACAGCCAGAAAGGGTGACAGGTAAAAAAGGAATAAGGAAAAATGGACGCTTCTTGAATAGGAACAATTCGTTCCACCGGTCTACGGTTAAAGAGATTAGATTTGGAAGCATGTGGGCTTTTCAAATTTTACTGTGCGAAAGTCACGGCTCATTTGCTCCACGCACAAAGAGGGGGGGGGGACTGTGAAATCTCCAACTGGTGGGCTCTGCCTTGAAGCAAAAAAGGGTGAAACGAAAGAAAGGAATGGCTAGTACTGGTGTGGAACAATGGCACAGCCGTAAAAGAGGTGGAATGACCCCCTTTACAGTAAATTTTTTTTTCGGCGTGGCTCACTTTATTTGACGCACGTGGGTGGTAAACGTTTCTTTGCTAGTCGCTTACGGTGGTTACACTAACGGTGACTACCTAGGTTTGCATATTGCAAATGTGGCGGGAAATATTATTCGAGGAGGTCGCCTCCGTTCTTAGGCAAGGCTGATAGCGGAGTCGGAAATAATTAAAAGAAATATGCGCGTAATTACGCTCGCAAATGGCGCACACGAAATCACTTCCCCTTCGAATATTCATTTTAACATTGGACAATTGACACGCAGCACTGAAGGCACCAAGAAAGAGCAAGATGTTCTTCAAGAGAGATAACTGGGCTCACTGGAACACATTCGCGGTCAACAATTCAGCGCGAAATTTACGAAGAGAAAAACTTCTCATAACGTGGTTTTATTACGACCATTTCTGTTATCCTTTCGTCAGCCTAGCACTAAATTGTCTATTAGATCTTTTTTTTGCAAATGGTAACAAATTGAAATGCGGCTAGTAGCGACACTTTCAAGCAGCGGTATTGTTTGTTACTCGCGCACGAATCTCTGTGCCTAAACGTGTTCTATAGCTCCACCGCTATGCTGCGACAGCAAGTCTTGCCAGCAAGCGCACATGGCCAGTCTCATCCGTTTTCAGCGAGACAGGTCTCATGGTAATAACAGTTGGGGGTTGACGGCCCAACACCATGGCATGAGGGACGCCACAGTGGAAGGTTCCGGAAATGTCGAACCCCTGGGGTTCTTTAACGCGCGCCTATATCCAAACGCCTCCAGCATATCGCCACCATCTCAAATCGGTCGTGATTCGTTCCTGCGACCTCCGGGACAGCTGTCGAACACCATAACCAGTAGACCACCAGGGCGCCTCAGACGTGGCTCATATTTTAGCTATATCAATGGGAAAACTCTGTCCGGGCAGAACAATGCTGTAGAAATCAAAGCTAAACGAAACAAGAACTGGGCGCTTACCGCAGCGGCTCGGCGTCGGGCTTGTCCTCCCGTCCGGCGGCGGCGGCCTTCTTGGGCTTGCTGTTCCGCGGACATCCGGACAGGCTGCGTTTAGAAGACGCGGCCTTAGCGGGCGAAGAGTCGTCACCGCAACACGGGCACACGCGCGAACGGTGCCGATGCACGGACCGCGACTCGCCGCGTTCGAGTCTGGTGCGGGACCAGGTCTTCATGGTGTCTGCTGCACGTATACGCGCGAACTGTACTGAACTTGTCTGACGAAGTCCAGGTTAGCGACTGGACCTTGGCCGAAGCGTGTCGATGCTTTGGGAATTCTCGGGGAGGGCGACCCCTATCGGTTGCGGTCACGTGCTCCTTTCGCGTGTTCCCTTTCCTCCCCGTTTTATTTAAGGGAGAAATTCAGGGCGAAACGGAGACGGGGTGCGGAAAGACGGTACGGGAAACCTTTCTCGCTGGGGTTGGAATTGGAATTTTCCCCTGACACTTGTTTCATGAAGTTTGCACATACTGTGTGGATCCATAGCCATTAACTAGCTTGGGTCCAAAAAGATGCATTTCATAAGGCCACTTCAGAAAAATCAGAACTAAAGAAGTTATATATCTAATAAAAAATCTGAAGAGGCAGTACATAACATAACCACACAAAGACGAAAAAACTGTTATAAAACAGTAAAAAAGAATGACCTCTAGTTACATATTAAAACTAGGACAGCAATCACAACAAACATGACCGGTCATTAATAAATCAGAACACTCTTTTAAATACCGTTTTTCTAGTGTCTTGGGGAAATTTGAACACACTTTTATTTCAAAAGGCATAGTATTCTAGATCTTAATACCAGTTTACACGTGCCTGGATTTACACAGGCCCAGCTGGCTTTTGTAGGCAGTCAACCGTCCATCATGGACCGTTTTCCTTTTTGTGTGTGTGGCCATCATAGAGCGATTTATTTGTTCCAAAAGTTCAGCAACTTTGAAGGTACGAGACATTTTTCACATTTGCCAAAACTCTGAAGCGATTTTCATCCAATATTCACCTTGTGCCCGTAAAAATGCGAATTGATCGTTTGCAAAAATTTGCAAGGTGACTTTCCTGCAAAGTTGATTTCCAACCAAAAGGTCTCGTTCATAGAATGCTTTTTTCAGTCATTGCACCCCCCCCCCCCCACTCACTTCTTTACGAACGACACATGCGTCGCCCACAATGCGATCTGAGGGTTCGTTCGAGGTGAGACAACCACACGGCAATTGTTGGGGAAACAAGCCGTTTTTTCGTGCTCGCGTGCCTTCACTGGAAGAATGGGGGTGGTAAAAGCACAGGGAGGAAGGAGCAGTCCAAGGAACCAGCGTTTCTTATCTTTTGGTTTGAAAACAAGCTTGCAAGAAAGCCGCCTTGCAGATTTCTGCAAATGGTCAATTGAACCATCCAGTTTACCAATGTCTTAACTAGAGCGAAAAACCAACAGTGATTACGTGCCTGTACCACGGACGTAAACTCCACGCGTTCCAAGCTGCGCAATCCACGTGAATGTCTGTTATGAAAAATAGAAGCTCTCTACCTTGCTCCTGGACGACATATATGAATAATAATTGCTGGGAATTTTAGTCACAAATGGACGGCATATATACATGTAGAGGACATTTATTTTCACGCCTACAGATCAATCAGTTAGCTCTGTTCGCTCCCCCCCCCCTTTTTATTTTGGCACATGAACTATCGGCGTCAAACGAAACCCGAACAGCAGCAAGCCTCTGCGATGGTATAGGCCGCGAGATTGTGTTAATGTACCTCTCCCGCCTTCGTTCCGACGTCCTTCGGTAAAAAGATGTTAACGATGGAGCGGTAGCGTAATAACGTACCGTATTTGCATATCGTGTTTCCGTAACCTGCTTAAAGTTCCCAATGTTATACGAGCGAAGGTGGAATCGGCCTCTTTTCACTATGTCAAGGAGCATTCGCCTTTCGCCTAGCGGAAATGTCACGAAACCAAAGTCTTCGGATTTTTCAAAAGAAAAAAAAAACTTGGTACTTCAGCGAGACGGCCCTTCATCTCGGAGTCTTTCTTTTGGTGATACCAGTCGTCCCGACCGCTACCGGAATGACAAAAGGCAGCCCAAGAAAAAAAAAGCGAATTACAGGGCAGTGGTTGAGAAAGAGCGGCTTGAGGTCTTTGGAAAGAAGCCAATGAATGAATTCGGGATTCTTGAAGAAAGGAAATAAAGGCACCTAATTTCTGTCTGCCCCATTGGTGACCCGGCGCAGTGTCTTGTAGGGGATAGCAGAAGGGGGATAAAAATAGTAGAAAGATAGAGATAGGAAACATGGGGAACGCGGTCGTACGAGTCCAAGGACGGCGCACCGATCGGCGAGAGCTACACGGCATCAGAAGATCGCGGATGGTGGGAAACAAGGAAAGTCAGGCGAGCATGTATCTTCTTTAGTTAGCTTCAACATTATCGGAAAGTGGTCACTCCCAAAGGGGTTCTTGAGAACAGACTACTCCAGATAAGGAATTAGTGTTCTCGAGACAATACTCAAATCTATATAGGAGTATGTGTTGTGCGTAGTGCTATAATATGTTGATTCTTTTTTGTTAAGTAAACATGCACCTGACGAAAACAGAAAATGTTCTATTAGGCGTCCTCGTGCATCCAAACGGGAGTCGCGCCATAGAGGATTATGGGCATTTAGATCACCAAGGACTATATATGGCGGAGGAAGTTCATCAATGAAGCTTTGAAATTTTGTCTTCGAAAGTTGATAGCACGGAGGAATGTAAATAGAAGTAATTGTTAGTAGCTTCCCGAACAGCACTGCTCGGACAGCAACTGCCTCAAGAGAAGTTGGGAGGTTTAATTGCTTACAGGCAACACCTTTATCAACTATTATAGCGACACCGCCCGACGAGGCGGCAGCGTCGTCACGGTCTTTGCGGAAGATGGCATATTGCTTTAGAAAGTTTATTTTTGTGGACTTGAGATGTGCCATTGGCTCTGGCGCCTGCCCCCAAGGCGGCAGTAGTTGAGTCTACTCCGCCTACTATCGAACAGAGACCAGGGACTCCAGGGTCCTCGGGTCTCAGGGCCTCACCTCGCCAGGCGAGGCCCAAGCTTCGAAAAACCAGCTCGCATGAGCGGGCATCCAGTGCCTCCGAGGAGGCAATGGATACGGCGGCACCCCTGGTGCCAAAAGAGCGGCGCGGCTCTCTGGAGCGCGCCAAGAAAACTAAAAAGCTCATAACAGGGCCTGATAATAGCCCTGCTACTTGAGCTCGACCTTTCAACTTAACAAGTCACTTCCTTAACGTACACACAGCACTACTTTACTTCCAATATGGAAACACAAATTATACATTGGAACGTCAGAGGCCTGCTTAAAAACCTCGACGACGTCCAAGAGCTTTTATACAAACACTCACCTCAAGTGCTGTGTGTACAGGAAACACATCTGAAATCCTTCAATACAAATTTTTTACGTGCCTACGTCATATACCGAAAGGACCGAGATGATGCTGTGGCGTCATCCGGTGGCGTAGCAATTATTACAAACCAAGGAGTAGCGTGTACATATTTACCACTCCAGACATCCCTTGAGGCGGTGGCTGTTCGAGCGGTACTTTTAAACAAACTCGTCACCATCTGCTCTTTGTATGTACCTCCCCACCACCGTCTTGAAAGACGTGAATTTCAGTCTTTAATAGACGAACTGCCTGAACCCTATTTGCTTCTTGGGGACCTAAATGCACACAGTGGACTGTGGGGCGATTCTCGCTCTGATGCACGAGGTCGTCACATTGAACAATTTCTCTTCTCTTCCGGTGCCTGTTTGTTGAATAGGAAAGAGCCAACATAATATAACGTTGCCAACAAAACTTACTCGTCTATAGACCTCAGCATAGTATCACCATCACTCCTACCCCTACTGAAATGGAAAATCATAAATAATCTATATGGAAGTGACCATTTTCCTGTAGTGTTGAGTTCACAAACAACATATGAATGTCCTCTACATGTTCCCAAATGGCTGATAAACAAAGCAGACTGGGAACAGTTCCACAACGCTACACGTTTGAGTTGGACAGACATATGTAGGTTAAACATAGATGAAGCTGTGAAGTTCTTCGCAGCTTTTCTAACTGACGCAGCAGCCATGTGCATACCGCAAACATCTGGAATGCCCGGCAAACGACACGTCCCATGGTGGAACACGGAGTGTCGTAATGCGCGAAAGGAACAGAACAGGGCATGGAGATTGCTGCGCAACTCGCCAACAGCGGAAAATCTTGACACCTTCAAGAAAATAAAGTCTCAAGGAAGGAGAACGCATCAGCAGGCCAAAAGAGAAAGCTGGCAGAAGTTTTTGTCAGGGATCAATTCATACACACAGGAGGCAAAAGTCTGGAACATGGTCGGTAGGATAGCAGGCAAACAAGTACACACACTTCCACTCGTAAACACTCGAGGTGATACCTTGGAAGATCAGACAAACTTCCTCGGGGCACATTTTGAACGGGTATCCAGCTCGTCCCACTATACTGACACTTTCCAAAAATACAGAACAAGAATAGAAAAGCAGAAACTGGAACACAAATCCACTAGATACGAGGCATATAACCAAGCTTTCAGTCTAGCGGAGCTCCGAATATCTCTAAACTCCTGCAGCACTTCTGCCCCAGGTTCTGACCGTGTGGTGTATGAAATGCTAAAAAACCTACCAGCCGAAACACGAAAAACCCTACTTTGTTTGTACAATGCTATCTGGTTTTCTGGCACTATCCCTACCTCTTGGAAAGAGGCTATTATTATTCCCATTTTGAAAGAGGGCAAGGACCCTTCTTTAGCTTCAAGTTGTAGACCTATTGCACTTACAAGCTGCTTGTGCAAAGTATTCAAAAAATGATAAACTGCCGACTTGTACATATCCTTGAAACAAACAATTGGCTCGACCCCTTTCAGTGCGGGTTTCGAGAAAGTAGATCCACCACAGACCACCTTAATCGTATCGAGGCACAGACCAGAGACGCCTTCGTCCATAAACAATATTTTCTCTCTGTGTTCCTCGATATCGAAAAGGCGTATGATACAACATGGGATTTCGGAATTCTAAGAGACCTGTCTCACCTTGGTGTGCGCGGAAGAATGTTTCATATAATCGAAAGTTACCTGTCAAACCGGACATTCCGTGTCCGTCTGGGCAGTGTGCTCTCCCAAACATTTGTGCAGGAAACAGGCGTGCCACAAGGTGGTGTACTTAGTTGCACACTTTTTATTAATAAAATGAATTCTTTGCACTTGTCCATTCCCCACAATATGTTCTATTGTACATATGTCGACGACGTTCAGCTTGGCTTTCAAGTCATGCAACTTGGCCATGTATGAGCCGTAGGTTCAGCTGGGTTTAAATAAGGTCTCCAAGTGGGCAGATGAAAACGGATTTCGACTTAACCCACAAAAAAGCACGTGTGTATTGTTATCTCGTAAGAGAGGCATGCACTCGGAACCTGACATTCGAATGAACGAGCAACGTCTGTCCGTCAAAGCTGAACATAAATTCTTAGGCTTAATCTTTGACAACAAGTTGACCTTCGTACCCCACATAAAGTATTTAAAAACAAAATGTTTAAAAGCCTTGAATGTCATAAAAGTGTTGTCACATACTACGTGGGGTAGTGACAGGCAATGTCTCATGAACCTATATAGAAGCCTCATTCGCATCCACTTAGATTATGGGGCCGTTGTTTATCAGTCTGCGACTCAAACTGCTTTGAAGATGCTGGACCCCGTGCACCATTTGGGCATCCGCCTTTCTACGGGTGCTTTTCGCACCAGCCCTGTAGAAAGCCTTTATGTTGAGTCAAATGAGTGGTCGCTTCATCTGCAGAGAACTTACATGTCCTTTGTTTATTTCGTTAAGGTGAAAGCAGACAAGAAGCACCCCTCATACTCTACTATTAATGATTTGTCGAGCTCAATTCTGTTTTAAAACAGGCCTTCGATGCGGCAGCCCTTCTCAGTTCGCCTGAAGAGTCTAGCTGAGGAAACTGGAGTCTCACTTGAACACAGTTTAATGGTTCCTGTAGCATACCCGCCACCGTGGCAATGGCAGATTATAGAATGCGATGTGTCTTTTCTAGAAGTTACAAAACATGCGCCAATTGCCCATATCCGAACATACTTCCTGGAGCTTCAACACAAATACACACGTCCTGAGTTCTTTACAGAAGCCTCCAAGTCTAACTCCTCTGTGTCCTTCGCTGCTGTCGGCCCATTCTTTTCGGATGCTGGCCCTCTACATCCAGGCACAAGTATCTTCACAGCGGAAGCTTACGCGATACTTGTGGCGGCTAAACACATCAAGCAATTACAAATGCAAAAAGCAGTAATTTATACGGACTCCCTCAGTGTGGTAACGGCTCTGCACACTCCTAAAAAACACAAAAACCCAGTTCTCGTCCCACTTTACTCCATTTTGTGCAAACTCTACACACTTAAACAACATGTAGTGTGCTGGGTGGCAGGGCACTGTGAGATTCAAGGCAACGTGAGGGCGGATCAGCTCGCTCGCTGCATCCGTCCACAAAAGCCTTGCCACTACACCCATATCAATCCCGGCCTTTTATCTTAAGCGGTCTTTCAAACAAAAGCTCAGGGACTACTGGCAGAGCAAGTGGGATTAACACATACAAAACAAACTACACGTTATCAAGCCACACCTTGGCCATTGGCCACCAGTATCGAAATCGCGTCATACACAGGTAACATTAACGAGACTTTGCATAGGACACACGTACACGACACACTCATATCTTTTGAGGTCCGTTAGGTGGCGTCCGGGAGTGCAGACGTGGCCGCGTCTGCTCCCGCTTCTTTAAATGTTTTCGGACATCTTTCTTGTGTTCTCCACCGATCCTTTGGACTTTCCTAAACCAGTTTTGTGCAAGCTATCTCACGACATCGTTCTCTTTGGGGTGAGTGAACTTTTCGGCGAGTTTTTGAACTTCAAGTGTGCGAAGCGAGGGACGCGTCTCTAGGACTAACCCCTCGGCTACGAGTACGGAGCTAGGGTTCACTTCGAGGCAGCGCCGGGCCTCGTCAGGCCCCTGCCGCACCTGACTAGGCAGCGAGGATGCCCGAGATGGTGACAGTTGAAGGCATGGATATCACTCCGGAAGATTTCGACGGAGCGGGGTGGACCACCGCCCTTGGCGCCCGGCGGAAACGAGATCCGGCAAGGAACGCAGCGTCTGCTACCGCTGCAAAGTCTACGGCAAACACAGCAAAGAAGCATGGTTTCAACGCTCGCTCCCTCTCAACAGTGCAGAAGGTTGTAGCCGCTTCGCGACTCCCTCGGCTGCCGAGAGACCAGATAAAGGTCATTGTACGGCCCCGCGGAGGGCTTGACGTTTCGAAGACGGACATGGTACTGCTGTCGAGAGCTCTGACTATGGCAGCTGGGCTCACTGACCAAGAAGCATCGGAAGATACAGTCTGCCCCAACAAGGTACAGAATATTCTTGTTATTTCGACTCCGGTCAGATCCAACGCAGTCGCATACGCTGGAATTCAGAAACTTCACACGAAAGTCGGCGCATTTGATGTTTCTGCCTACTTAGCCGCCCCGGAAAACACTTGTAAAGGTGTCATCAGGAATGTTGACCCCTCGATAGAAGAGCACACCCTCAGAGGCATGATTGTCAACCAACGAAACCCGACCGCCATTGAAGTCAAGAGAATCAAAAACACGCACGTTGTTGTGATACTCTTTGATGGGCTTCGAGTTCCCAAAAACGTCATGTGCGGAACGGCCTTAGTGCCGTGTTCCCTTTACAAACGCCAAGTCGATGTTTGTCACGCCTGCGGCCGAGTCGGGCACCGGGCCGACGTATGCCACCAGAGCAAGGCAGAGAAAAGTAAATGCCACAACTGCGGAGACGCACTCTCAAACGATGCTGCAGAAGCCCACCGTTGCACTCCGAAATGCAAGCTCTGTGAAGGTGATCACCCAACAGGTGACCGTTGCTGCAGCAAAAGATACCACATCCCATATGTCGTGCGACGACGCCGAAGACAAAGACGCCACCGCTCCGAGAAAGAAGCCAACGCTGACGAGGTTAACGACCTCGCGGACATGCAACCGGAGATGGCAGATGGTTCCACTCCCAAGCGGCGCTCCAGCTCCAGAGGGCGTTCCCGTTCCAGAGGACGCTCCCGTTCCAGAGGACGCTCCCGTTCCAGACGGCGCACCCGTTCCAGACGGCGCTCCCGTTCCACAGCGCACTCTCAATCCAGCGGGCGCTCTTGCTCCAGGGGCCGATCCTGGTCGAGATGTCCTGGCAAGAAAATGACCTGGGCCGACATGGTTCGCGACAGCGGCTCTGCACCGACAACACCGACAACTTCAAAGCAAGGTAAGGTACAGCCAGAGCATGTGGCAGATCCACGAATACACACATTAGAACGGGAAAACAAAGCACTCAAACAGGAACTAGCTGAACTGAAGGCAACTCTCGCCAGGCTAGAAGGACGTATCCTAAAAGACACACCGCCACCCATCCCTCAATCATCAGGATCTGTGGTCGCGTCATGTAGCCCAAATAAACGCAGAGCCGTAAACACCGAGACAGATGACGACACATCAGACGTAGACGACTTTATGTCCGACGTCAGCGAAGCTCCTTCTAACGCCTTAGCTAGTGACAACAAAGCCAAAAAGCACCGCAAGACGAAGAGTAAGTTCAGTAAATTCCAATCAGCAATTGCCGACATTAAAGAGGCACTCATACAAATTTGCGGTAGACTCGATCGTCTGGAAAGACCAATTGCTCAACCCAGAGCCACGAGAAGAATTCCCACGCCGGACCCGGGGTCCATGTCTTCCCAGGGACCCCAACCTGCGCTGCCGACATCCCCTCAGCCACCAGGTCCAATAGGTGAAGCGAACACACAGGGGGTCATGCCAAGTCAGCACCATGGATAGCACACCACAATTTTTCAAGATCTGGCAATGGAACTGTAATTCATTCAACAAAAAGAAAGCTAACCTAACGCAATTAGTACGATCATGTAAAGAAAAACCACATGTCATCATTTTACAGGAGTGCGGGGCGGAAAAGTACATTCAAAACATGTCCTTTTCGGGGTACAGGGTTTCCAGGCCAACCCTGGACCCCGACTTCAAACAAGCCAGGGGCATTGCCACCCTCATCCGTAAGGACATCAGCTTTATGGAAAGGGACACCCCGACATACAAGAAAGGCCTGGAATCCATGATAACAGAAATCATTCCGAGTCGAACTCTTAAAGCTCACCTTTACATACTGAACGTATACAGTTCTCCGACCGACCGACTCAGGAACTTTACCAAACTCCTATCATCGGCGGTGTCGCAAGCCAAGGACCGGCCGTTGATCGTTGCCGGCGACTTCAATGCGCACAACAACGTTTGGGGCTACAGTACCAATGACAGGAAAGGTCTTAACCTTGCGGAGTGTGCAAACAACCTCAACTTGAAGTTAATCACGGACTCAAGGTTTCCGACACGCAGAGGCAATTCTGTTCAGCGAGACACCACCCCCGACCTGACGTTCCTCGGAAACGCGGAAGGGTCGTGGGACAATCTGCAAGAGGACCTTGGCAGCGACCATTTCATCTTAGAAATCAACGTCCGTATCACACCCGCTCCACCTAAGACGTACAGATACGTCGACTGGGACCTTTTCCGAAGAATAAGGGGTAGCGAGGACAGCCAAGGGGAAACCTTTGAAGAGCTTCTGGAAAATCTGAAAAGTACGGTGGCAAAAGCCACTAAAGAAATAACCTTGGACCTGGAGGTTCCAGTCATGGACTCCAGACTCGCACACCTCCTGGAGGCGAAGAATGCGCTAAGAGGACGATGGGAAAAGCAGAAGCTAAACAGGAGGCTGCGATCTAAACTAAGGGAAATAAACAAAAAAATCGAAGAACATTCCAGAGAGCTGAGTGCGCAACAATGGGATGAGGTTTGTAATGAGGCGGATGGTAAAATGAGACGGGGAAGCAAGTGGAGCCTTCTCAAAAACCTATTCGCCGACAGCAACAAACCGACCAAGAGCAATGCTCGAATAATGCTCGACAGACTCGTCCACCTGCACACGATTGAAGGCACTAGTCCTCAGGACTTTGCTAACACCCTGGCAGACATATACCTGCCGACAGAAAGCAAATCAGTCCCCTTGGACGACCCGGCATGCGAGTACAAGGGGACACCTCAACGCTCACTGGATCGTCCATTCGAGGTCTCAGAGATTGTGCACGCCCTTCATGGCCTTAACGGCCGCTCGGCCCCTGGTCCAGACGGATTAACTAACAAACTTCTCAGAAACTTAGATAACCAAGCCATACAAATCATTACAAAGAAAATAAACGAAGTATGGACGGCGGGCCGCGTACCGGATGAATGGCGAACTGCCAATATAATTCTCATCCCCAAACCCGGAAAACCGCTCCATGCCGAGAACTTGAGACCAATATCCCTTACTTCGTGCCTCGGAAAGGTCGCCGAACATGTCATTCACAATAGAATTGCAGAGCACATCGAAGCAAACAGCCTTTTTCGCCACAATCTCATAGGATTCCGAAAATCACTATCAACACAAGATGCCATGCTCCTTATCAGGAGTGCTGTGATAGACAATAAATCACGGGACGTAAAGGGCATCCTGGCGCTCGACATAACGAAGGCCTTCGATACGGTCAGGCACGAACATATCCTCAACGAAATCTCCAGTTTACATCTCGGAGAAAAATTTCACAACTATGTCAGATCGTTTTTGGCGGACCGTACGGCTACCATAAACATCGGACAAATCAGAAGCCGTAAGCACAAGCTGGGAAACGTCGGCACCCCCCAAGGGTCAGTGCTTTCGCCACTTCTTTTCAACATCGCAATGCACGATCTGGCGAACCGACTCTCGAAAGTTCATGGGGTAGGACACGTGATTTACGCAGATGACATTACCATCTGGTCCACAAGTGGCCCACTAGGCTCCCTGGAGCAGAACCTACAACATGCCCTAGACACCACACAAGCTTTCCTACAAAATACGGGGCTGAAGCTATCTACGAGCAAATCAGAGCTCCTTCTGTGTAAACACGGCCCCAGAAAGGGACAGCTCCTTAGCTCCCTCCCCGTTCACCTACACACCAAGGACGGAGGTAGTATCCCAATATGTAACACAATCAAGGTCCTGGGCATGGTAGTTGGTGCTTACAGCGGTGACAACGCGGAGGCCCTCAAACGTATAGAGAAAAGTGTCTTCAACTTCACCAGGGTATTATCAAGGGTCAACAGTAGAAGGGCTGGTCTGAAAGAGGACAACCTCATGAAAGCATTTCACGCCTTTCTCATCAGCCACGTGACTTACGCCGCCCCCCTTCCTCAACTGGAAGAAGACAGAGCTCAACAAAATTGATACATTAATTCGAACAGGATTGAAAAGGGTCCTGAGCCTCCCTCGCAACACTAGTACGGAACGACTCTTACAATTGGGCCTGCATAATACAGCTACCGAACTCTTTGAGGCACAGCGGCATGCACAGATTAGTCGGCTCTCACTCTCAAAGGCGGGCAACGAGATATTGTTTGAAGCCGGTCTTCAGCCTTTCTTCATGCCGCCAGAAAAGTCCCAACTTTGCACACAAGCCATGAAAGCGATAACAGTTGACCCGATTCCCAGAAACATACACCCAACCCACAATGAAGGACGAAGAAAAGCGAGAGCCAAGGCAATACTCGCCAAGATCATGTGCAACGATACGCAGGTCCTCTTCGTTGATGCCGCAAAATATTGGAATCGAGGTGCCTATGCAGTCTCTGTGGTGGACGCCCATGGCTCGCTCGTCAACGCAGCCACGGTAGTTACCAACTTCACCCACGAAGCAGAGGAAATGGCCATTGCGCTAGCCCTTCGAAGCTGCACTGAAGCCTCTGTCATTTACTCGGACTCTAGAACAGCTATAAGAACTTTTTCGGCGGCCCTAGTCTCTTCGAAGGCAGCTGCGGTCGTTAACAGGCTTTTCAACCACGAGACGAAGGAGGAAAACTTTCGGTCTTCACACATCGCATGGTTCCCAGCCCACATGGGAAACATTTCCGGCTTTGCTGGCAACCCAAACGAGCGGGCACACACACTGGCGCGAGAGCTCACTTTCCGCGTCAGTGGTTCGCCCCCTCGCTTAAATGCAGCCTGCAGGAACCTCGACTACAAAGACCCACTTGTATCATATCACGAACTCACCTCACATCATAGATTAGAACGTCGAACTTTTCCTCCTCCTCACAGAGATCTGAACAGAGCTCAAGCAATCACTTACAGACAATTGCAGACACGTACATACATCACACCAACGACACTAAGCAGGATTAATCCGGACTTTTCCACTGCATGTCCACACTGTGGAAACGAGTATAACAATTTCGACCACATGCTCTGGTTGTGCCCTGCCAACGTGGGTACAGAATTTTCTGACCAGTCCTCCTGGGACTCCGCCCTTCGAAGCACAGAGCTCATCGCTCAGCTCAAGGCTGTCCAGAGGGCCCGGGCCGTCGCCGAAAGACTCTGTCTACCGGTCCCGACCTGGGTGGAGCCGCCGGATTGATGGCGGGGCTTTCGGCACCGCTTTCTTTCTTCTCAGGACCTCAATAAAGTTCATACTCACTCACTCACTCATATCTTTTGTCCGGTGGCGGTCCACCATTGTGTGACAGATGTGGTGAAGCACTAACAGTTCTTCACATTTTAATTCAGTGCAAACAGTTGGACACTATAAGAAAACAACACTTTCCATTACCCTACCGACAACTTATACCTTTACACCCTGCAACGTTTGTCGGTAGGGAACCGCTTTTTAGTCATAAATCATTAATAGCGTTTTTAAAAAGAATTCATAGTTTTCATATCATATACCCGGGCATTCCGTAGCACGACTTCTCCAGAGAGGTTTTCGCTGCGGTGGCTACACAACAAAGCACTTGCTTCACGGCCCTTGCTTCACAGACGCACGAGAAAAGAAAGCATTTGCTTCACGCACTTGCTTTCACGAAGAAAACATTTGCTTCACGGACGCAAGGGTATGAACAAGTGAGGTACTTGTGCTAATGCCATACATGTCCACCATCGTTTAACATTATCACCAACTTTTTTCACCTATTCACACCACACACACCTTTCACGGCATGGTCAGGATTTTATTACTTGTATGTTCTTACCCGCCTTACCGCGAGGAATTTTATGGCCCTTATAGAACCGCTAATCACAATCATGTCCACATTCCTTGTCCCATGAACTGGCGCTCTTTGGACATCGACTGGCCATTGCGCCAAAAAAAACACCATATATCATCATCATAAAAGCTGGTTTCTGGTAGGTAGGACACCTGCGTTCATGCCTTCTTAAAGGAAATGTTTTGTTTTACTTTGATTGTGACAATTTCCTTTTCTTTTTTCAAGCATGGGCATGACCGTGAGTATGCGGCATGCTCCCCATTACAGTTTGCACAGTGAATAGAGTTTTCACAGGCTTCAGATGTGCGTTCTTCAGCATCTGCATTTGGCGCAAGTTAGGCGCCTCGGCAGTTCTGTGAACTGTGGCCGAACCGCAGGCGTTTGAAACATCGGAGAGGGTTTGGTATATATGGCCTCACTCGAAGCTTGATATACCCAGCCTCAACGGAGTCAGGCAGTACACTTGAATTGAAGGTAAGTATTAGGTGCTTAGTGTGGACTTCTTTTCCATCACGCCTTATCCTGATTCGCTTTACGTTGATGACATTCTGTTCGCCGAAACTCTCCAGGAGTTCAGCCTCCGTAAGCCCTAACAGGTCATCATCTGAAACAACGCCACGGGTGGTGTTCATGGCTCGGTGTGGGGTTACTATTAATTTGGTATCTCCAAATTTCACTAGATTAGAAAATTTTTCATACTTTTTCTGGTCGCGGAGCTCCAACAGGAGGTCACCACTTGCCATTCTCAATGCTTTATATCCTGGGACAAATATTTCTGTCAAAGACT
This sequence comes from Rhipicephalus annulatus, assembly GCA_013436015.1. Taxonomy (NCBI): domain Eukaryota; kingdom Metazoa; phylum Arthropoda; class Arachnida; order Ixodida; family Ixodidae; genus Rhipicephalus; species Rhipicephalus annulatus. The sequence continues at coordinate 1,007,527 of WOVY01010479.1, read as the reverse complement.
TTGAAACAAGAAAAGGTGGAATTGTTCTCACTGGTTTGCCGGGTGTGTTAGCGTGGATAACGTGGAATCGGGGAAAGGATACTCTCTGGTGACCAAAAAACTGGAATACTTCATCGGTGCGCCCTCTTTTCTGAGGGCGATCAGGGAGTGGGGGAAAGGAACTATCCATAAGAAAATGTTTATTTTCGGCAGCGGCGCCAGCCACCCACCATGGAGTCCTACAAGGGGACGCTGCAAGGTCTGTAAGCAGCAGGACCTGCAGACGCCAGCTGTACACCACCACTATAACCGAATATGGTGTATCCAAGGTAGGATAGCCACACAGGGTTAACCCTTGCCGCCAGGAAAACACGGAAGTCAACGAAAAAGAGTAGAGGTCACGAAATATTTGAAGTAAGAGAAAAGACGAAGATGTGAGGGGGAGACAGGAAAAGGCGACTGCCGATTCCCCCCTTGCGGGTCAATCCGGGGGTGCCGGCTACGTGAAGCCAGGGTCAAAGGGGTGTGTTGCCTCTGCCGGGGGGCCTTAAAGGTCCAAGCACCCGTCGTCGGCTCAACCCCCAGGATCCCGTTTTCCCCGGACACGGCAAAGCCACGCACGGCAAGGCGTGGGAGGGAGTCAAAACCTCCCGTTAGCTCGGGTCCGTGGTGTCGCTGCACACCAAACGCCTACTTGCGCAGGCGCCCCTGTGAGGGATCTAACAGACAGTAATGCTAAGGCCCCGCAGGGGCGCCTGCGCAAGTAGGCGTTTGGTGTGTAGCGACACCACGGACCCGAGCTAACGGGGGAGTTTTGACTCCCTCCCACGCCTAGCCGTGCGTGGCTTTGCCGTGTCCGGGGAAAAGGGAATCCTGGGGGTTGAGCCGACGCTGGGTGATTGGACCTTTAAGGCCCCCCGGCAGAGGCAACACACCCCTTTGGCCCCGGCTTCACGTAGACGGCACCCCTGGGCTGACCCACCCAGGGGAAATCGGCAGTCGCCTTTCCTATCTCTCTCTGCCTACATCTTCGTCTTTATCTCTCGCTATCTATCTGTCCTGTCTTCTACTCTCTTCTATTTACTTCCAATTTTCCTGGCGGCGAGGGTTAACCTTGTGTGGTGGTCCTACCTTGGGTACACCATATTTGGTTATAGCAACGATGTACAGTTGGCATGGCAGGGCTTGCTCCATCACAACCTCTGCCGTGTCCCCTTGTTGGGCTCGGTGGTGGGTGACTGGCATTGTTGCCGAACAATGTACTCATTTAATGGGATCGTCCAACATTTTCGCAAATGATCGTCCCCCGAAGCGGGGGCGCACCGATGCAACCGCTGAAATCCTCCAGAAAAAGAAAGACACCTTCCCCAAGTATCACGTCATCCACTGTGAGAACGCCGACAAAAAAGTCCGTAACATTTCACCTTTCCTAGTGTCAAGGTGTCTCACTGAGACCATCGGAAGCGGCTACAAAGCCACGAAGATGGCCAGTGGGGACCTGCTGGTTGAAGTTAAAGATAAGTCGCAGTATCAAAAATTGACGAACCTTGTAGCGTTTGGGGACCAACCGATAACTGTCACCGCCCACAGAACAATGAATACGGTGAAGGGTGTCGTGTCAGACGATGACCTCATGGACCTTACTGACGATGAACTCCTGGCCGGCTGGAAGGATGAGAATGTTGTACAGGTACAACGAATAAAAATCAGACGAGACAACAGGGAAATACTCACTAGGCACATAATCGTTACCTTCAACTCTAGCACACTCCCAGACGAAATAGAAACAGGCTACTTGAAGTTGCACGTCAGACCATACATTCCGAACCCAAGGCGCTGCTTCAAGTGCCAAAGGTTTGGCCATGCATCACAGAGCTGCCGAGGGCAGCTTACTTGTGCTAAGTGCAGTGCTACGGGACACTCTGCTGATGACAACTGCAATGCTGAAGCTCACTGTGCAAATTGTGATGGTGACCACCCGGCGTACTCGAGATCCTGCACAGCTTGGAGAAAAGAGAAGGAGGTCATCACTATCAAATATAAGGAAAACATAAGCTTCCGCGAAGCCAGACAGCGCCTCTCACCGTACCTTGCTAAAAAGTCATCATTCGCCGAAGTGGTGCAACGGGGGCCAGCACCACAACGGCATCAGGCGGCCGTCCAGGCCACGCGTAGTGCGCTGAGGCGACCGCCCCTCGCCCCCACGGTGGGAGCAGCCACGGCTGCCCTACCCTCCCCTAACGTGGCCACACTGGAGGCCTCTCCTAGACCTGGCACCAGCCGGGACAGCTCAGAGGCCAAAGAGGTCCTGCCGACCTCTTCTCTGGTGGGGTCAAAGGCCTCGTCTGCCAAGACGAGGCCTACACAACGCCATCATCGCTCGCTAGAGCAACTGTCCGACGTCTTGCACGAGGCGATGGACACTACTTCTAGCCCAGCGGTGCAGGCAGCGCCTAAGGAGCGGCGAGACACTCTCGACCGCTCCAAAAAAAGCAAAACCCCAATTACAGGGCAGAAAAGGGTCCTGTAAATAAGTGAACCTACACCATTTTGGAACTCGCATTTTTTAGTTCTTTTAGAAGCAAGTCACCTCCATTCTACTATATCCTACTCACTTGTCCTTCGATTTTTAAACTTTTACATTCAACATGGCTTTTATAATTCATTGGAACTGTAGAGGGCTTTTAAACAATTTTGGTGACGTAAAGGAAATACTACACGACTTTTCTCCTGTAGCCTTGTGCCTTCAGGAAACCAACCTAGGTGATCGATATCAAAACATCCTAAAAGGCTTCACTGTTGTGCGGCGCGATCGTACGCAGGCAAGCCGACTGTCGGGCGGTGTGGCTGTTGTTGTTAAAGGTGGTATAGCAGTGAGAGAAATTCATATTAATAGTCATATAGAGGCCGCCGCCGTTACCATTGTAGCGCACAAAACCATCACCGTCTGTTCCCTCTACATTCCACCGCACACGCAATTCACCGTAAGCGATTTAGAATTAATTTAGACCAACTACCCGAACCTTTTGTGATAGCAGGTGATTTTAACGCACATAACACGCTTTGGGGTAGTAAAACAGTTGACTCTAGAGGACAAACACTTGAAGATTTTATTTTAGCCAACGATGTTTGTCTTTTAAATTCTGGCGCTGCCACTTACTGCTCCCCAAGTTCAGGAGCTATGAGCTGCCTGGACCTTGCGCTATGCTCTCCAGCGCTGTTCACAGATTTTAAATGGAAGGTAATAGATAATCCATACGGTAGTGACCACATGCCTGCACTCATCAGTCTAACCACAGCACTTCCTACCATACCCTCCAGACCACCCCGCTGGCGACTTCATTGGCAGACTGGGCTCTCTTTACCGATCAAGCCAGTCTGGATAAAGAGAGTCTAGATAATCTGAGCGTAGATGAAATGAATCAAAGGATTACAACGTGTATAATCGCGGCAGCAAAGAGAGCTATCCCTCAGTCTTCTGGTTGCTTAAAAAAGAATTTGAAGCCCTGGTGGACGCACGAATGTACAGAAGCCAAAAAACTCCAAAATAAAGCCTGGGGTATCTTCCGGAGGTACCCGACGTACGATAACCTCATCTCCTTCAAAAAGGCGAAAGCGAAAGCTAGATATGTTCGTAGGCAAGCCGAGAAAATCTCCTGGCAAAACTACGTTTCATCCATAAACAGCTCGGTCACATCCAAAAGAATGTGGGATCAGGTTCGCAAGTTTAATGGCAACTACGCTGCCTATACCATCCCCTTTCTTTCAACAACAGGTACTCAGACATCCCTACAGGAACAGGCAGACCTATTAGGGCTTCACTTTTACAACATATCTAGCTCAGCAAACTATTCAGAAACGTTCCTAAGGCACAAGCAATCTATAGAAAAACAAAAGCTTCCTACAGCAGGTTTCTTAGACTTGCCATACAATGCGCCTTTAACCATCCATGAACTGAACACAGTACTCTCCACAGGTAAAAAAACAGCGCCTGGTCCTGACACAATACACTATGCAATGCTTGCCCACCTGTCGCCAAAAACAGTCGAGGCCCTTCTGTTTTTCTTCAACGTTATTTGGCAAACTGGTCGAATGCCCACGGATTGGAAGAAGGCCATTATAATCCCATTCCTAAAAACGGGAAAAGATTCTACATTAGCAAACAGCTATAGGCCAATCGCACTTACAAGTTGTCTTGCAAAAACCTACGAGAGTGTCATTAACATCAGGCTTACGTACGTCCTCGAAACAGAAAACTCACTAGATATCCATCAATGCGGGTACAAAAAAGGTTGTTCAACAATTGACCACCTAGTTCGGCTTGAAAACACAATACGAGAAGCTTTCTTACACAAACAACACTGCCTAGCAGTCTTTTTTGATCTTCAAAAAGCCTACGACACTACTTGGAGGTATGGTATTTTACGAGACTTGGCGGATCTGGGAATCCGCGGCAGAATGCTTAACTGTCTCTTCGACTTTTTGTCCAACCGAACCTTCCAGGTCCGCCTTGGCGTGACACTCTCTCGTGTATTTACTCAAGAAAACGGTGTACCTCAGGGGTGCGTTCTGAGCACTACACTTTTTGTTGTGAAAATGAACTCTGTAAACAAAGTTATACCATCCACACTGATGCATTCTCTGTACGTTGATGACCTCCAGATTGCGTGCCGCGCGTCTAACATGGTGACATGTCAACGACAGATTCAAATCACGTTGAACAAACTAACACAATGGGCGGAGAAAAACGGCTTCTGTTTCTCCGGGGAAAAGACAGTTGCCGTAGTGTATTCTCAGAAAAGAGGCTTGCAGCCGGACCCAATTCTTGAACTGAATGAAACAGTCCTACCAGTTAAACAAGAGCACAAGTTTCTAGGAGTCATATTTGACAAGAAACTTAACTTTCTATCACACATTACCAGTCTAAAAATTAAAGCGACTAGGGCACTCAATGTCCTCAAAGTTCTGTCGCGGAAGCGGTGGGGCGCTGACCGTAAGTGCCTTCTGCACATATATCGTTCATTGGTGCGTAGCAAATTAGATTATGGAAGTGTAGTTTACGGTTCAGCGAGACAATCCTACCTCAAGAGACTCGACCCCGTACATAACAAAGGGATACGCTTGGCAACCGGTGCATACCGGACCTCGCCGCTTCCCAGCTTGTACTCCGAGAGTAACGAACCGGCACTGGACAGCAGACGAACGCAGCTAATGCTTACATATGTCCTAAGAGTTCGCTCATCGCCAAACCATATATGCTACAACATTATCACACACTGTGACAAACGACTCCATTACACAAACAAACCAAACGCAATAAGGCCACTTATACTCAGATTCGAAGAAAAATGTCGCGAGTGTAACGTCCCTACAGATGCCCTTTCTGTTACTAAAAGGCCAAGAAGGCTGCCTCCCTGGAAAAACTTTACGCAATTTCTTGACCTCTCATTGACACATCTCAAAAAACAAGGTACACCACGTGAACACATACTGCAAGAATTTCGCATCGTTCAAGAAAGGTACAGCACATACAAAGAATTTTACACTGATGGCTCCAAAGCGGCTAGCTATGTCGGTAGCAGTGTCGTCCAAGGTGCGTGGGAAGAAACAGTCAGATTACCACGGTTTGTTTCAGTTTTTACTGCTGAATGTTATGCCTTGTGGATGGCAGTAAAAAGAATTGAAAGTGCTAGATACAAGAAAGCAATACTTTTTACGGATTCCTTGAGTGCATTGAAGGCCCTCCATATACGCTCTCAATACGAACCCTTCATCGGCGACATTTTAAGCGTATTATCGCGTCTAAGTGAAGGACAAAATATCCGGTTCTGCTGGGTCCCAAGTCACGTCGGGATACCCGGAAATGAAAGGGCAGATCAGTGCCCAGCAGCAGCAAAGAACTTAAGTATCTCGCAAGTAAATGTTCCCGTTAGGGATAGTATCCGCGCAATCCGTACAGCGCTAACATCTAAATGGCAACGGGAATGGAATATGACAGGCAACAACAAACTTCAACTAATCAAGCCATTCCTAAGTGAATGGAAGTCATGCTACCACCAAGAACGTTTTATCGAAGTAATCCTGTGCCGTCTTCGAATTGGTCACACGCACATCACTCATAATTACTTGTTAAAACAAGAAAAACAGCCAACATGTGATAAATGCGATGAACCTCTAACAGTGTTGCACATCTTGCTTACATGCGCACATTTGGAAGCACATCGAAGAAAACATTTTTACACCTTGTACAAGTTACGCATTCCACGTCACCCCATGTTCCTTCTAGGAGATGACGCGCTGATACCCCTAACTGACGTTGTCAACTTCCTGGATGACACCAAATTTCTAAATAAGTTATAAGAAGCACGCCATCGTATTTGTACGGTACAGATCTGCAAGATTCACGAACCTGTGTGGCCACAGCACGGCCTCTTGCGAGAGGTCAGTGCTGTGACAGCTTCTTCTGAACACAGCACTTACCTCCTGGTCCTTGCGCACAAGGACACAGGTGAGGCGGGAGTGCTGGAGCGATCCCCTTACATTTTTTGACAAAATCACCTCACGCACATACCATACCCATTGACCACACCATGTACCATGTCCATAATTTTAAAAGTATACACATTACGCGATTGGTTTTAGGTCTCTATACAGCCGCACAACATTATTCATTTTATTCCATTAGTCATCGTTAACCGCGCATTCATAGTCATGACCATTGTAAAGGAAAAATCACTTGGACGACGAAGCACAATTTCCCCTGACTGACGGATTTACTCCCTCAGAGAAAATAGTTTTTCAATCAGACTTTCACAGCACAATGTATGCCGAGCTAACTAGTGACGTTTTCTTTTGCTCTTTTTTCTCTCCTTTTTTTTTTTTTTTTTTCACCATGTGGCTGGCGCAGCATAGCCTTAGTTGCTTTTGCGCCACTAAACCCAACATAACCAAACTAACCAGTAATGCTAAGGAATGTATAGGGGAAGGTATTAGAAGAAATTGAATGTCAATATGAAGAAAGAAATGTGGGTGAAAAAAGTAAGCAGCCGTGAGCAGGAATCGAACCATCGACCTTCGAATAAGGCGTTCGATGCTCCAACCACTGAGCTAACACAGCCGCCTTCCCTCACCCCATTTTTTGGGCTTATATGTAAATTTAGAAGTAGGAGTGTCGGTCAGCGCTATCTATAAGCCAAGCGGCGAGTGTGAAACACCCTCTTATGCGCATGTGTGGCGTCACGTAGCACGTCAACTTATTACGAGCGGGCAGCTGACCATAGTCCCTCGTATACAACGTAATTACACCAAGTCTGCCAGCACGAGAGCCTCGTTAATGAATAAAGGAAAGAAGTGTATACCTAAGGGCTCGTTTTTCCGTGTTTTGACACAATACTGAGATTTAACAGACAGTAATGCTAAGGAATATACAGGGGAAGTTATTGAAAAAATTGGAATGTCAATAAAAAGAAAGAAAAGTGGATGAAAAATTAACCAGCTGTGAGCAGCAATCGAACCTACGACCTTCGAATAAAGTGTTCGATGCTCTAACCACTGAGCTATCACAGCTTTATTTTCTTTATTACCTGTCTTAGGCTCACGTAAACAATACACATATTAACAGATAATTGCACAACACAATCCAAAACATTGTAAAAACCGTAGCTCAAATGGTGTGGCCACGCATCTGTTAAAATGTTTTTATCGTCGATAGTAATTCGACGCGCGGCAACCACTCTGGGGTGAATTCCTGCAACTTTTGTTCATCCACGAAATTTCTTATATATTCTTTGAAGTACTGGGTGGGCGCTCGTACATCTACATCAAAGTGCATGGCTGCCATCCTGGATTTCCAAATGCTATGAAGAGCCATAAGCATTATCATATCTCATGGGGTACCGTCGTCGCTTTGTATTTGCAAATAGCGGATGCCATGTGCATCAAGGGGGAAATTGATTGATTGATACGTGGGGTTTAACGTCCCAAAACCACTATATGATTATAAGAGACGCCGTAGTGGAGGGCTCCGGAAATTTAGACCACCTGGGGTTCTTTAACGTGCACCCAAATCTGAGCACACGGGCCTACAACATTTCCGCCTCCATCGGAAATGCAGCCGCCGCAGCCGGGATTCGAACCCGCGCCCTGCGGGTCAGCAGCCGAGTACCTTAGCCACTAGACCACCGCGGCGGGGCAATCAAGGGGGAAATATTTTTTGATCGTGCGCTGGAGCACGTCCTAAAGAAAGACAGCATCCCATCAGTCAAGGAATACATGCTCAATGGTCTCTTCCTTTCTGCATATTATGCAGTGCGTGCCCCAAGGAACGTAAAACCCCTTTGCAGCCATCCAGGTTTTGACGGTCAGCGTACCGGTATGTAATTTAAAAAAAAATTCTTAGCACCTGGCGGTATTATCATCGCCTTGACGCACTTTAGTACAGTGTGGCCATGGCATACATTGTAAAGAGACCGATACAAAGGCACTGGTAAAAACACATCACATAGGTCCTTGTACAACTTTTTACGTCAGACTTGACTCAAGTATTCACGTGGAAACCGCACTGACAGAAACCTACAAGAAAGTACAACTTCGCGGAGAAAGCCATAAACGCCACCAGGTACGCTGCAGGTTGATACAACCATGTTAGGCGAGTGTTGCCCCAGGCGAATTTGACAGACAGTACGAAGGAATGGGTTGTCGACGTCTCTAAAGAAACAAAATCGAATGACTACCTGTCTGAAAAACAAATGCGACAAGCCCAGTCCTGCATTTCGCACTCGAAGGAATAAATTGGTCCGACTCGATCTTTCCCAAGACGATTCCCACACGAAGACAGCGAACACACGGTGAAATTTTTGGATGTTTACCCTTGAACAATGTAAGACTTGTAAGATATACCAAATTTTACTCACTAAGAATATGTTGCAAACTGTGGCTTTAGAAAACATAGACCAATTCGAGCCATTCCACTTGTTCACTCTTTCCCGCAGGTTATCCACTTGGCTCCTCCAGTAAGCATCGTTGGCCCCGCCGCGGTGGTCTAGTGGCTAAGGTACTCGGCACTGACCCGCAGGTCGCGGGTTCGAATCCCGGCTGCGGCGGCTGCATTTCCGATGGAGGCGGAAATGGTGTAGGCCCGTGTGCTCAGATTTGGGTGCACGTTAAAGAACCCCAGGTGGTCGAAATTTCCGGAGCCCTCCACTACGGCGTCTCTCATAATCATATGGTGGTTTTCGGGACGTTAAACCCCACAAATCAATCAAGTACGCATCGCTGTTTTTGTAGCATTCGAGGGGGGCACCCAAGTATTTCACTGGTGTCGTAACAAACTTCATGCTGGCAAAACTGTCTGGGGTTTCTGCCCAGTCACCGTGCCAAAAGCCAAGGGATTTCCCCCAGTTTACAGTGCTGCCACTTGCAGCACAGGAGTTATTAACGCATTTGACAGCAGCTGCTATGCTGTCAGAGTCCGCACAAAAAATGGCAATATTGTCCGCATAAGCCAACAGCCGGACTTCAACCTCGTGCAGCTTAAAACCACGGACACAGTCATTTTTTATGACACTCAAACAAAAGGGCTATGTACAAACAAAACAGTAGTGGTGAGAGAGGACAACCCTGACGGACCGAGCGCTTGACTGGGATGCGCTTCCCCACCACCTTGTTAACGATTAGCCGCGTTGAGCAGTCTTGGTACGCCATGGCAACCCCCTCTTTGATTATTTTTCCTAAATTCACATAATCTAGGATGCAAAGCAGAATTTCATGAGGCTCCCTGTCGAAAGCCTTCTCCAGGTCGATTTGCAGCATAGCCACTCGCGCACCAATAGCGTCGCAACATTCGAGGATGCTCCGTGCTGCGTGTATATTAGTGAGGATAGTTCGACCTTTATTGCCGCACGTCTAATACGGCCCCACGAGCTCCGTAATGACTGTTTGCAACCTTTTAGCTAGGATTTTCATGAATATCTTGTAATCTCCATTAGTGAGGCAGATTGGCCGTAAGAAGTTACTCTGCGCAGTGCAACGGGGTCTTTCGATTTTGGTATAAGAACAGTGCAAGAGGATGAAAAGGACGGGGGTAATATTTTCAGCTCGAATGCCTCATTATAAACGTCGGCTAAGACTGGTGTTATTTCTAACTTGAAACACTTATAAAAGGCGGAAGTCAGACCATCAGGGCCAGGCGATTTCCCCAGATGCATACTTTCAATAGCACTGTTAACTTCCTCTTCCGAAATTGGTTCCTCCAATATTTCTTTTGTATCATTGTCAAGCTTTGGCATCAGCGGTAAAAAATCTTTTTTAAAGCGATCGACATCAACTGAGCTGGCGGCGAATAAACCATTGAAGTGCTCAAACAAAGCACGCTCGATAACATCTGCGACATCGCTGACGTCACCCTCGTGTTCGATTTCTGTGATCTGATTACGTCATCTGATTACGTAATGCTAAGAAATGTATAGGGGAAGTTACTGGAAGAAATGGAATGTTCATAAGAAGAAAGAAAAGTGGGTGAAAAAATAACCAGCCATGAGCAGGAATTGAACCTTCTTTTTATTATTCATTAACGAGGGTCTCGTACTGGCAGACTTGGTGTCATTACGTTGCATACGAGGACTATTGGTCAGCTGCCCGCTCGTAATAAGTTCACGTGCTACGTGACGCCACACATGCGCATAAGAGGGTGTTTGACACTCGCCGTTCGGCTTATAGATAACGATGACCGACACTCCTACTTCTTAATTTACATATAAGCCCAAAAAGTGGGGTGAGGGAAGGCCGCTGTGATAGCTCAGTAGTTAGAGCATCGAACACGTTATTCGAAGGTCGTAGATTCGATTCCTCGTACGGTCGTAGATCACCCACTTTTCTTTCTTCTTATTGACAATCTATTTCTTCTAATAAATTCCCCTATACATTCTTTAGAATAAATGTCTGTTAGATCTCAATATATATATATATATATATATATATATATATATATATATATATATATATATATATATATATATATATATATATATATATATATATATATATATATATATATATATAGGGAGTTGTAATTCAATGGGCCAGTTAGTCTTCGTGAAGGTATGGGATATGGCGGATATGGCACAACGGGAGCGTTGTCAACAAGGATAAATATATTTATTTCCTAACAGTTTCGGGAGAGGTCCTCCCATGAAGGGAGGACCCCTTTCGAAACTGTTGGGGGAATAAATACATTTATCCTTGTTGACAACGCTCCCGTTGTGCCGCATACCGTATATATATATATATATATATATATATATATATATATATATATATATATATATATATATATATATATATATATATATATATATATATATATATTCACGTGTTCTATCAAGCAACACAAAAAACGGGAATTCATATAAGCCGCAAGCTGCCGTATTGCTTGTAGAGTAAGACAAATGTGTGGACGTCCCACTTGCTCGGCTTTCGCTCCAATGCCAAAATGAGTAGTCCTTGAGGTGAGTTTTATTTATCTTATTCAAAATACCGTAGAGGCCCAACAGGGCGTTGTGGGAGGGGAGTGTGAGATGAATACATACATGGATATGCACAACTCCCTCAGTGTAGGTATTTTCGTCACGATGTTGTCTCTTGGAAAGTTTTACTTCAACTCAAACATTGGCGCCGGAACCTTCTGTTCTGCAGGGCGGAAATAGGCGCTCTACCCACGCCGAGCGCCTGTCGAAAGGCCCTACGGTTTGTTTGTCTCAATACTCAACGTTGTTTTTTTTATCACTGACTTGACACAACAGTTAAAATAACAAAACCTTGAAGTTTCGCCACGTATGCAAAAACTACCACATACACGAAACCCAAGGATCACACCCCTCTATATCAACAGAGTGGCGTGGTGTACCAAGTCGACCGCACGAACTGTGATACCAGCTACATCGGTGAGACGGGTTGGCGATCTCGTACTCGCCTCAAGGAACACGCAAGAGATGTTGCAAAAGCCACACATACATGTGCGAAGACTGAATTAGTTGACCCTTGCCTGACAAAAGGAGTGTTCGGTTTCGATAACGTGGCGTCACTGGCGCGGGTGAAACGCTTGGGCCCAAGAAAATTTGTAAAATAATGGTTTATACATCACAATAAAACTACACGCCATAGCAATCGTGGCACTCGACCGGATGTTTACGGCAAGATGTAGGTTTTATGTATTCTTTCATCGGATGTTATTTCTGTACCGACGGTGCCAGCTGCATACATGGCGAAACGTTTGTTTTGCTACTTCAATTGTTGTATGAAGCCAGTGATAAAAATACGTTAAGTATCAATTCGCCTGGCTTTCGGAGCATTCCTTGACGTCTCATTGTTTTCGTTAGCTCACTTAAGCTGTACAAGAACATCAGTCACTGCTGACGTCGACTTCAGGGTAAACATGACGGAAAACGCATCACGCCGACATGACGCTCAAACTATTTGTGGTGACTGACGTTCGCTGGCACGGGGTGATTGATGACCCTCATTCTGCTCGTTGTATCACACCGAAGTGAAGTATATAGGCAGAAAAAAAAGAAACTGGCTCTCAAAATGTCACTGCGATTCACTTTCTCAATTAGGAAAACTGCCCACTCACCTGCTGATACGCACCGTCGCGTTGTCGCCGATTAATTCAGCCATATTCTACCGCGAGTGCTGAGGAATGCTGTTGTTTTCGGCGAGGCACTTCCGCTTCGTTTAACGACTGCCGCTTCAGGCGGAAAATTTGTGAAACGTATATCCATATGAAGGACTCCAGACACCAAGTTTGAAAACTCGGAGATGTTTTGTGCGGTGTAAGATTCCTGCATGCAGGGGCACTTCTGACCGATTATTAGTAACGAGCGTTGCGTATGGATGGATAGCAGAATGAACTTTAACCCGCCCCCCCGTGACGTTGCAGAGGTGAAGCAATTATTGGTGGCATCAGAACATTTGCGGGGCGCGCACAACCTGACTGTATGGCACCCGGCGGGGTCTGTTGTTCGTCACGCCTCTCGCTCTGTTGTCGGGCTTCCCTCAAGGCGGTTCTGGCTGCTTACGCCAGGAGTGGTTTTCTGTTTCCCAAGGGAGGCACCCTCCAAGCATCCACATCGCTTCATTCTTTACTACCAACCGCGGGTCCCCCTATTTTATTAGACTGCGTTCAGCGTCACTCAAGCTCGAGTGCGCGTAGTCTTAGATGCTGCCTCGTTGTGGGACGCTAGTTTCAAATGGTATTCAAGAAGGCGTTTCGAACTGACGCAAAAATTGTTGCGTATTGATGAAGCGAGTATATACGATACGACGTGTCAGAGCATTAACAATTAAACCTCGGCATTACCATGCACAGTGCTGCAAGTCACTGTAAGATGCAAAACGAGCCATTCACTCTCAGGGATGCTTTAAAAAGTGAAGTTTTAGTAAAGTTTGATAACAAATGTGCTAACAAACCATTAGTTTCGAATATTTCCGATTCATTGATAGGTGTACCTAAATTGAAATGTAGACATCCCGGGCAACCACAACTTGGTCCCTAGACAGAAAGAGCTAGAACAACTCCACCTCTATTCCATTAATCCTAAAAAATGTGCCTGATCCAGCTGTTTACCACCCTCTCCTCTAGCTCCTTCCCGCTCTCTCCCATTGCATAGCCTTCGTGTGAGCTTTGCGGTCATGGGGGAGAGTAGCCCCCCATGTAGTGCTTCATGGAAATGATATGAAGTAATTTTTCTGTTCAATTGTGTACATATTCGTGGGGTGGCGTCTGTACGTTAAACTTACCGCACGCGCGCTATTTTTCAGAAATAACGTTATCGTGTTAGCGTAGGAGTACGTAGTGTACGTAAAACTTTGCGGTGCTTTCGGACGCCCACATCAAAGTGATTTTGGTATAGTTGTTGAAAAATGCACTTTGTTCGCAGCAAACGACTATATAAAGTGATTTCGCTTGCCCTCAGTTAGCTTCGACGACCGAGTATTGCGGATAAGTTGGCGAAGTTTTTGAGATAGCTTCCCATTTCGAACTTGTCTAGGCCTAGCTACAAGATCGATACACAAAGCGGTGACATAACGTTTTCGCGTTTTGTGCATAGCTCATATTTGTTTGCTCTTAGTATTACTAAAATAAACTTGTAACAATGCTTCGTGCGGTGACACAGGCAGACATTCTCGTTTTCCTTTCCACTGTTGATACTTCTGAACCCTCCGATAGGTAGCGCCTAGCTGAGGCACGTAACCACGTAAACGCTGTTCCGCTAAACGATAAGACGATGTCCGCAACGAATTTATGGTCGCTAGAAAAAGAGCTGTCAGCATCAGCGTGCCAGAGAGCGAGCGAGAATTCATCCGGATGCTGAGGCGCTGCGGTCGCTTTCGAGATGCCCCTCCTCGCGCCCCCGTATCAGTCGTATTTCGTTTCAAATATTTGACGTTATTCTGTGGATTATAACAAAGTCTCCTTGTCACAATTCTGGCGGCGCGCTGTAAAGTGTGTATTGGCACTGAAAACTAGTGTTTTCAATTCACTTAGTAGTATATGAGCTATGAAGCTTAGAAGATAAAGAATCAAGTGACTTGCCGTGAGCTTGACCCCAAAATAAAGTCCGTGCGGTTTTCACTTTGATGCCGCGGTGTTCTTCGTGAAGTCTCTGTGCACGTAAAGGTATCGGCAACCGTTATTTTTATGTCTTGTGCAATAAAGGTCAAATTTTACAAGCAAGTTATTTATTTTCACGAAAGCAAAAAACAACATGAAAAAAAACACAACATATGCATTAAGGTTGGAGAGAACTGCAAAATATACGAAACTCAGCTACAGCAAGTGAATAAGGCAACTAAAAAGAACAGTAAATATACGATGATACAATGGGCATACATACACACATGACATTGAGATTTGATTGGCATACATTGATACAGCCACAAATCAGTTCACGAAAAAATTGATTTCTGCATATGTGAAACACAGCGAGACAGTGGCATCACAGTTGTTAATGGAAGATCGGTAACGATGTGAACAAAACAATAGTAAAATTACAATAGACAACACAGTGTGAGTAAAGCACACTACCATAAAATAAAACCTTGTTCTCTGAGTTAACACTAGACGTCATACGTCTCAACTTCAAGAATTTCATTTCTTCCTTTTTTTTATTGGACGCATTCTCTCCAGCAACGGGAAAATGCATTCTGGTTATTGTAAATAATCTAATTATCTGATTTGTCACTTCCAGTTTGAGGTATTTACAGCCAACCATTTTTAACCTATTTACAGGCAAGCAAGAGATAAGGTCTGTTATCCTTTCACTTTTCAACTTGTTAAAACTGAAGCAATATGTGAAATCATCTTGCATAGCTTTGACCAGGTCTGTTAAGAACTCGGACGGGTACAGAAGGCATGATTCTGCTGGAAGCAACCAGGAATTCTCAGAGTGAAGCAACAAGCTGCTACCTTGTCTGCTACTTTGTCTTTTTCAACATCTTCCGGGCCACATGGCAACTGACGTAATAAGTGATCCGGGAGTTACTTTTGCGTCCAGCGAGATCAATGTGGTCAGGAAGGGCTTCACAAGCAACAATAATTTAATGAACCTCATTGAGGCGCCCCCATCTAGCAGCTCATTAAGCTTATTCTGCAATTTTAATGAATTATTGTGGATGCCTGGACATAGAAGGCTGCTCAGAACTCCAGAAGGTATGTTTCCACAAGAGGGCGACTGCCAAGCTGTAAAAACTGAGGCAATTTACTGAGATAAAAAAATGCGTCGATGAAGGGTGATCATTCGACCCAGACATTTGCTTCAGAATTCAAAAAAAAAAAGATTTTAAGCGCGTCTTGGCAGAGGCGAGACTTCATCAAGTATTTATAGCCCAAGGTTTTCGTGACACAGTGCGGATGGAAAAGATGCTGGCTAGAGTGACGCGCAGTCCTTCGGCAGGTATTCACTCAGCAACCCACCCTCCTCAGGTACAGTTATTTCCCAAGTTACTAAGAACCCGTTGATAACACGCATGTAGCTACGGACGATTAATCTTTTGTCAAAATCAGCTTCGTACACAACGCACTTGTATTTTACAGTGGTTTCTCAGCACGAGGAATCGCACGCTCCCACGCCTTGCGCCGTTCATTGTCGTCGGGAGCAGAGAAGAGAGACGCTTTCTTCCCTTGTTTGCGGACCGAAACATATCCCGCATTGCATCCAGGTGCAAAGCAGTGTCTTTGCTGTTTACCCATCACTGTGGCATGGTCACAATGACACGTATTGATCCTGAACAAGTCCAGATAGGCAAAGCGCAGACGCTGCAATATGCGAGCACACGAGCAAGCGACCAAAAGTGCCGCGCGAGCGGCTGGCGAGCGCTCTCGATTGATTGATATGTGGGGTTTAACGTCCCGAAACCACTATATGATTATGAGAGACGCCGTAGTGGAGGGCTCCGGAAATTTCGACCCCCTGTGGTTCTTTCCCGTGCACCCAAATCTTAGCACACGACCCTACAACGTTTCCGCCTCCATAGGAAATGCAGCCGCCGCAGCCGGGATTTGAACCCGCGACATGCGGGTCAGCAGCCGAGTACCTTAGCCACTAGACCACCGCGGCGGCGCAGGCGAGCGCTCTCGACCGATCACGGTGGTGACTTGCGCGCTGCTCCGCGGTGAACAGAAATACTAGCACGCCTCTCTTCAAGGTGCGGCCGGGGCGATGCTGACACCTCTCCTTCTAGCCACCTTAACGAATGTTTGCTGCACAGTAACGGCATTCTTTTAACCTCCGCTATAACGCTAATGGCAAACTATAACTGTCTAATAAAATAAATGAGGTGTTGGCTAGGACAACCTTGTAGCAGCTTGTAGTGAAAGGCAGAGAGACGCGACAAGACGCGACGGCGGCCGACGTGACCGTGCTTTCGTCTGGCCATTTTATTGTTGCGATAGCAAATATATAAACCCCCTCGCCTCGATTTTGTCGCCATCGTCGGCGTTGACAATGACTTATCTCAAAGTAACACTCAAAAAGCGAGCGCCTCCGAAGTTTAACGGCGGCGACAATACCAGGCGCTGTTGGGTCGCGACATAGGTCATTTCAACGAAGCAACAAATAAACGACGCCTCATGCGTGCCTTCTCTCCCCCTCAAAGGCGCCGCCGCTACGCCGACCAACTTCTCGCATCTATCACCAACCGATCTTTGGAGAAATCACGAACGAAAGCGGCGTGGTGATGCAGAGTCGCGCCACGTTACGAGAGAGGTCCCACCCTTACCACAGTTTTGTCTCTGCGGCGCGCCGACGAAACGAATATAATTTTGAGAACCCGGTGGCTAGTGCATAAAAGCCAGCAAGCAGCGGAGGGAGTCTCATCAGAAGATGAAAAGGGTTTCCACCTACGGGTGAAGGCTTGTGTTACAACAAGCAGAAGAGTGTGTTTGTACCGCCAGTGGGTGAAGGCGTGTACTGCAGTCGCAGCGCGTGAGTAGCCAACGTGTTACCAGCGATGAAGTTTTGCTATTGAAGTGAAGAAAATTGACAACGCGGTAGTTTCCTGAAAGATAAAACTCAGCGGGGTGACAACCGGTGCCAGAATTTGGGTGTTTCCTTGAAGAGAAGCATTCAAGCTTTGTTCCAAGATCTTTGCACAGAATTCGTTTGACGAATATTTTTGTCCATAAATGTCTTGGTTACTTAATGTATGAGATTGTATTGTAAAGCGTGGTCTTTGTTGCCATTGTTTTGAGTGATTATTATTCTGTTGTATAGCACGTTGTTTTCAGTATCTCGTCAGTGGTGACGTACTGTACCGGAATATTGCCGAGTGTTCATGATTGTGTGTTGTTCGTTCTGCCGTATTTGAAAATATATTTGTTTTTGTTATCAACTCTTAGCTCTCACTCATTCTTTGCAGCACAGCTGGTGTTCACTGGCGCGCTAAAAGGGACCAATTCTAAATTGTTCGTGCTTTCGTGGTGCGTTTTGGGAGGCCGACATGTCCGCCCTTGGAGTCAGCCTGGTGATTGCCTCCCTAATTACCAGACCAGTGACCCTGTCGTCATGCACTGTATATTTATATGTATCTAGATATGTGAAAATGCAAGAACAAAATCCAGAAAAAGAATCAGGTGCGCGGAATCGAATGGCCGACCACGTGCTTGTGAGTGCGTGGTGTTAACCACACTAACTTAGAAGTGTGGAAGCTTGGGCTAGTTGGTATGGTATGACGATAGTTATAGCGCGAGAACAAAACGATGACACAGAGACAACAAGGACACGTGTTTTTCGTGTCCTTCTTGTCTCTGTGTCGTCGTTTCGTTCTCGCGCTGTAACTATCGTCGTAAACTACTGATCCGCTTATTGCCACATTTTGAGAAGTGTTTCTTTTGTCGTGCGGAGGCATAGAAAATAAGGGCAATGTGGCCTCGTGGGTGGAGCTTAGATTTATTCCTAGGTTGAGGCGATACCAAGTTCAACCTTGGGTACTTTTAGGTAAATCATTCCGCAAGCAGACACCCTGGGGCAAAGTATGCGTGGGAGATCAACGCATGAGCGCGCGTCGCCGCGTCGTGACGATCCGGCGACACGCACTCATATCTTCATCTGGCTGGTAATGCTGTAAATCCGTGAAGCGTTGGTGGGTATGACAACGCTTTTTTTGTGTGGCTTGAAGTTCCGTTGTCCCACGGATAGGTATCTGCTGTGGTGAGCGGACCGATGGGCACGTGGCAAGTTGTTTATTACTACCACTTGTTTATCTTGGGAAAACTATCGTGTTTTCAGCATCACCAGTCCAATGGCGCAGTGAGTGCCCTTCGCCAGATTGTCACGACGTGGCGACCCGCGCTCATGCGTTGGTCTCCCACGCGTACTTTGCCCAATGGAGGGTGAGGGGCGGGGCTTGTCGCTCACGTGCGCGCGCGCTTGTCTCGTGGTGGGGCGAATCGTACGTCTTGGACTTTCACCGGACCGATTCTGTTGTAGTTACCGCGTGCACTAAGGTTACTGCACTTGCTGCACACACTCTGTTTGCGAAAAGTGCGTGTTTTTCAGACCCATCGAACTGATAACTGAGACATTTATTCGAGTCATCTCTGTCTGTGAGTACGTTTCGTGTGTTACTTGTGCTTGAGCAACACGGGGCACGTGTCTATCTACTTGCCATTCTTCGCGTGACGTTCCAATTTGTTGTTATCGAATTCATTGATTCGCCTCTACAAAGCTGTTACTTTTCACAAGGGTCAAAGCAGAGCAGCGGTGGCTGCCGCGTCCAGATTACATCCGAGGTCCAGATGCACAGGTGCGTGAGCATGTACTGTTCCAGGTCAAGCCTGGAGGTCCGCATGAGCTGCTCGAGAGGCGTGGCGCAGTGGCTGGGAAAAAATATAAAGATATATAATGATTGTCACGGTACTACAAGCCTAACTTTCGCACTATAGTCGGTGACAAGCAAACACTAAGAATAAAAAGGTAAATCGCACCGCTGTGCATTTGTATTATGCGCGTCTAACTGCGGGCCCTTGCCCCGCCGCGGTGGTCTTGTGGCTAAGGTACTCGGCTGCTGCTGACCCGCAGGACGCGGGATCGAATCCCGGCTGCATTTCCGATGAAGGCGGAAATGTTGTAGGCCCGTGTGCTCAAATTTGGGTGAACGTTAAAGAACCCCTGGTGGTCGAAATTTCCGGAGCCTTCCACTACGGCGTCTTTCATAATCATGTGGTGGTTTTGGGATGTTAAACACCACAAATCAATCAATCAACTGCGGTTGCTCCTAATTACGACTTGACAGTCACAATGAACCAATGACAAATTAAGGAGGACGCTGTTGGCGATGAGAGTATTCGCAATGTTCACAGACTGTCGCACCGCCTAGCGTAATTCAGGAGCGTCCTCTCAAGGATGATCAGTAGGCAGACGCTCCCAATGCTCCCTTGTTCGGCGGTGCTAACCACAGTGTTAGCGCGTTCGCGAGAAACGTACACAAACCACTTTGTATGTTTCGTGTATTGTGGATATACCAGACCGTCAGTGACACGATAAATATGATTCATTCTTGTGAGACGGGATGTTTTCTTGGAAATACGTGGCGACTCGCGCTTTCGATTTTAGTCCGCAGAGCACACATATCAGCTTCTTGATATTTTCCTAGCCACTTTGTATAGGTAAATGTTAACGTCTCAGCATTTCAGTTAAAAATCTCCTTGTTTTACGTGCGTATAGCATTCGTCAGTGCTTTTGTAGTGCATGAATTCCATAACATTAATTGTACGCGGAAGGTAGTACGGGCTCGCGATTTGCGCTTCCAAACCTTGGCCTACGCTGCGCCGCTTGTTTTCTACGTTCGTTGATAGATGGCAGCACACTGAAAGCGACCCCTTTCTTGCTGAATATCTGAGCGAAAGCATCTCCGCACCCCCAGATAAACGTGGTCAGTGACGCGGGGTGGGTGTTGTGTATGGTGAATGGCGCGTTGTTGGTGCTATCAAAGTCGTTTGGCGGATAGAATTCCTCAGATTACTTTCAGCAGTGATGTTCAAAGAAACTGTCGTGACGTCGAGGAGTTTTCACTGGACGCAGATGGTTGTCGATGCGCCGAGAGTGACAGCGACAATGAACGATCAGCTGCTAGCTCACGAGCAGGGAGTTGCACTGTACGTCCCGTCTTGTGTAAATGTTTTTTCACGTTCGTAAGTCACTTGTTTTTATTTTACGATATAATTCAGTGAGCTCAAAATAGAAGAATACTTTTTTCTTGTACATTGTATGTATCCCATGGATCGATGGATTGGTATGGCTGTACCCTTTAGATCGGGCGGTGGCTAACGAAACCAAGCCGTAATACTTAGTGAGCCAAAAACTAGATTTATTTTTTCTCTTTAAATAGTGACGTTGAGGACTCGTACTTTGCAGTGAAGGGTTTAATTTTCACTCGTGCATTGACTTTGATGACCCGATTGCAATTGCGAAGCGCCGCCTGCCGCCAACAAGCTCGAGCTCGACCAGCAAAGCAAAATAGAGCGATAGAGTATGCAGTTACGGCTACAGTCCACGCTAACTTTTCCTCCACTTCACTGATGCAGTCCGAGCGACGTTGTTGTTCGACAAATTTTCGCAATTTTGACATTGAGAAAAGTGTACGCTTGTATTCGTTACGGTATCCTTGTTTTGATCGAGTTGATGAAACCTTCCTACCAGCAAAATTTGCTTGGGCCAAGCATAGTAAATCATCAGTGGCCAAACTGTCTATGCTTGGAAAGTTATTGGAGACCAAGGGAAGTATGCGCTTGGGAAGTGTGACAAGCCTACCATTGGTCATTATTGGCAGTCCTGCAGCTTAGCCACGCAGCTGTTAAACAATAAAATTGGTTATGTGCTCTGGTTCTTAGCTCCCAAAAATCAGCAAGCTTATAGAACAGGAAATAAGATTATACAACAAGGAAGTGGTGAGCATATGGTGGCAGTGAAACTGTTTGAATGCTCAATCTTGCTCTAGGTGGCAGAAATTGGCTTTTTTTTCAGGGAGGCAGCGTATAGAAACCGAATAAAAAATTGTATTAGCAGGTGAAGTTTCTTAACAAACATCAGTGATATAATATGTACGATATTCTGGTCCTAGTGAAGCATTTTATAAGGAACGGCAACCAAAATATCACAGCATGAAAAAGTCCACATAACAAAAAATCATCAGGATGTCGCCAGTAAAAGACAAACCAAGAAACTAGTTTATTTGTTTTCTGTTGATGCTCACCAAGCAGAAGCAGCAGCACATTTACAGGCTTTTAAAGGGAAAATTGTTCTCCAGGGCACAGCAGTACATCTTTGGAACCACACTAAATACAATGTCATGAAGCTTTCTGTGCACGACGTATTCATCACTGCTGACATTTTCTAGAAAAAAATAGCAGATCTGTAAAAAAAGGAATACATAAATTAGAAATCTGATAATTGTAACACTTGTTTAAAAGATTTGAAAAAGTCTGTACTATATGCAGTGGTTGTGGTGCCAACAGAAAGATAATCTTTCCATAAAAAAACAGCGTCAGCTCATCAAAATATTCATTGCACATTCTACACAGTACTTGTATGGCTGGCTCAAGCTATGCCTTCGTTGTAAAAAATTGCGAATAAAATTCACAAAGCCCTGTGAGTATTTAGAGCCGATTCATTTCTTGTAGATAGCATTTTTTTGTCGTAAATTTGAGTTCCCGTTGGACAACTGGTAGAATCGTGTTTCTGTGTGATTTATAAATAGTCGTACGAGTGGCACTCACTCTATGCAAGAAAATAGAACAGATATGCGTTACTAATAATACATTTAGGTGATGACAAATTATACAATGAAAATTCAGAAGAAATGCATTACATTTGGAATAGCATGGCTCGCTAACGTTGCGTACTTATTGACCAACCACAACCTTCCTACTGCGCTAACATCTGAATTGACAACTACCTAGATAACGATAAATGAAATCTCGAAGTCGCTGAAGCTAATGTTACATCATGACTTTTTTTTTCATAAGCGAAATTCCTTTTAAGTAGACCCAACGATACCGAGGAACCTTATTGCGTGAAAGCTTTACGTAAAAAAAGAAATACTCATGCCGCTGAATTTGGGAGGTAGATGATCTCATGACTTTCTCGCATTCGGCACCAGCTATCATATTCATTTTACATTGTAAGTATGACCGGCACGCATAGGTTTATAATTTCGAATCAATAAAGCACCGGCGTCGGCCCTGAATCGCATGGTGCGTTAGCGAGATGCACTCGTCGTCAGCGAAAGAAACTCAGTCCAAAAGCGAAGAGAAAATGGCCGCGCACCGCGCGTCAGCACAACCGGTGGCTGAGCGACTGTCCTTCGGACCGGGCCGTTTCTGTTAATTTCAAAATTGCCCCGAAAACAGTGTATCGCTCAATTGAAAATACGGCAAATTGAATCGGTGCTCGAACACAGTACTGAAGAACGTTTAGAATATGTCTCCCCCCCCTTTTTTTTTGTAACATGAGAAAAACCACCCCATGCGCAATCTCGCCCAGATGAGCGAAGACTACAGCTAGTACTATACGCAGCGCCCACTTCGTAACACATGCGCTATTTTCGCCGCCGCAAACCTGACCGCCAATTCGCATATGGCAGTGAGAGAACAAGGACATACAAATGCACTGCTGTTATTTACTCACCTTCTATTTCAACTTGAATAAAAAGCTCGTCGCTGCACAGCCATGACATGCACCCTTCTTGCGAACAAGGCGAAGACGGCGCGCAGTTATACATGCGGTGGAAGGTGGATGTCAGTATAAACGTTGCATGCGTGTAAACTGGCTTAAAGCTAGATGAATTGCAGTATTTTTGATGACTTTTTGTACTATTACGTAAGCGCTTCACAGCCGTTGCAGTTTGTGGGCTTCTGAAAATTCCCTGTCTGGATGCTTTGGTGAACTATTTTTCTTTAGCGCAATGGGACTTTGCACGGGCCAAAGCAACGTTACTAGATACTAGAAACGTTGGGCCAAAGTGCGTGCGCGCGGTAAAAAGTGAGCAATTTAAACGCCACCCTGTGCACTTGCTGGTGCACTTATGGTCCTTTCGATGAAAAAAAAAACGAGGTATTCCAATTAAAACTGAATTAATGACTGCAAAAAAAAAATTACCGCCCGTGGCTACTTGGTACCTGTTCGTCTGACTTAACGCCAAACTGCACTAAATAAACGGGCTCATCCGCTGTAGCCACTTCACTTTCTTACCGCTTGTACGTGTTCGCGTGCCACGAATTTCCGTCGAATACACAAAAGTAAGTATGCTTGATGACCAGGAAGTCTGTGAGCATTGGCCAGCAACCATAGTATGTGTCAGAAAAGCCCTTGGCCTCCATGTAAATGTCACATGTATTTTCCAAAACTTTTGTTTTGTTCTAGTTATTGAGAAGGGCCAACAAATAAGAGAAACGCACACTTAAAAAAGAGAAACGCACATTTAAAGGCTTTTGCTATCAGCTCGCCCTCATTTTGCTTGTAGGCCATGTCCTTTTCTGTCACGATGTCCGGGCATTGGCCAATGATAACGGAAGCCGATGGGAATCCAAGCTGTTTTCAATAATTGGTCATCGGCCACTGCTGGTAGGGCTGCAACATAAAAGGGCGGGGAATTGTGCACTGTTAGAGTGTGATCACGGCTGTGACACCAGTGCTAAAGTGAAATGCTTGTGCTCCGTTGAAGAAGTTGCTACATGATGCTTGATAGCGCAAGGGAAGACGGCGTATTACGTTTGCAAACCATCGCTACGTTAAACATTCGTTCCTGTGCAGCCGCGACGGCGCGCTGTTCGCTAGTGGCCAACTACTGCGGCAAATCCGCCAGACGGGCTCGGCACAAACGATCCCGGAAGGCCGTTCAGTTCATTCGTGAATTCTGGGCCCGGATTCACAAAACTCACTTAAGAAAACATTTTTGCGCAAGAGAAATTTTCTCGCGTAAGTCGATTCACGAAACGAAAAAACGTCGTAAGAGGCCATAGTTGTCACATCGGCCGCTGCAAATAAAGCGCGCTGTGACTGCCCGGGAACATGTCAGCGATGGTGATGCAGTTGCTATATTTGCTTACGTCACCGAAAAGTGCTCGTAAGTGGATTCACGAAGCGAATTTGTGCGTAAAAACAGCATGGCTGAGAGGAAATCCCAAGAATGGTCCGGACCACTCTTAGGAACAATGGGGCTACTTACAACCTGCTGCCGCAGTGGTATACTTTGGTGCCCTGGCTGGTTTTGAGTTAATTCACGCCCATCAAGGGCTGCCTGATGACTGCTGGTGCGTTTTTATTTCTTTCGGCGCTTTGAGCTTCGCGTGTGGTTTCCCTTGTACGCAGTGGATGGTGTTGACAACCACCATCGTCCAATAAGTTCGAAGTCGCAGTAATTGAAGAATTCTATTGGGCGTCAATGGCATAAAACTACGCATGTAAAGAGTTGTGGTTGGATGAAAACCAATGTGATACGTGAATGGTCGGTGCATTCGAACGCGACATGGCATAGGATCAACCTTATTTGTTATGTTGTTGTGTTACGCCCCATCTCATCCAATTAAAAGTGCGACTCGAGATCCTTGCCTCATTGGTGGAAATTACCACCAAAGAGGTTAATGGGAGCACATTCTTTGCACGCTATTGGAAATAAAAATGAGAGGAAGTTTTCAGTGAGTGGTTCCTAAAGTTTGTGCTCTAGTGTACTTTCATTGGCTCTAACTGTCCAATGGTTGCGATCTCTGAAATACAGCTGTCGATACACTATGGGACGATCTGGAACAAAGCGTACATTGTAAACCAAAGCGTATTAGGGGTGCGCAAGATTACGCATGGAACTACAAACAAATCATGCATCTTCACCTTCACTGTTCAGACACCGATATGGACCGTGATACTATGGCAAGCAATCGGAATGAAATGACCCTAGTAACTTTGTATGACACCAAAAATATGCAAACCCTCACGATTCTAGAGCAAACCTTGGCTGAATTCATCCCTGCGTCAATTACCAGCCATTTAACTTGGCGCACGAACATCATTCAAAGGTAGAGCGAGCCACTGACATGTATTTTGTGCGACGTAGCGACCACTTGACCTGAGAATAATAGCGTTGCGAAGGCGAATCCCCTGTCGCATGCTCTGATCGAAGCAGACGACAAACGCGAGCAGACGACGGCTTGGCCGACAGGCACAGCTTGTGATTGGTTGTGAAGCAATACCCTCTACATCAGCTCACTCCGTGACGTTGCCAAAACACTTCTTTCATCTGGCACGCCTGTCCTGTTCGTCATATCACCCCCCTCGCACATAAGCGAAATTTTTTTCACGCCGTGAAAATAGTGCAAGTACTTTCTAAGAGCTCTCTTATCATCTTATGTGCTGCGCAGTTGTCGAAAACAACATGGCGTCGTAAACAGCATATCGGTCGGTGCGACTTTCAGCAAACGCTTCTCGCACGAGTTACTTCAGCGTTTGACCGGATGTGTTGTGATTACAGCAGCTCTTTCGGTGCTTGTAAGCAGTGCGGAAAGCTGTGGCAGTGCAATGGTGTACGGTGAAGCGCAGCGAAGCCTGTGCGTCGGTGTGGTTATCAAGCGGGGATCGGCGTCGATGTATCGACAACAAGTGGCACTCGAGAAGCCTGCAATGTGTGTTTGTGTGCCGGTAACAGTTCGTTCGCTTGACTTTCCAGTCTCTCAATTTGGAGCTGTGCGACATTTCGGATTGACAGCGTTTTGACACGTTACTTGAGTGACCCCAAGTACGTACGGAAACGTATGAACTACGCGCTCGGTTCTTGCTTCGCCACTAGTTAGCCCGTACGCTTCTATTTACTTGAGAGCAATGTACTGTTCGGGAGTGAAACGATGTTCGTTGTGAACAGTGGTGCTGTGTTGACGTTCCAAGACTTGTGAACAAGCTGTGCTCGTGTGACCGAAACTTGAAAGACAGCGTTGATAACTGTTTTGCCCTGCGAAGTCGTGGTGGGGCAGCTTGGCGCTTTTGTTTGTCAAGTCGTCACTTCTCCTTTTTGTGATAACCATAGTCCTAGCGCTGTGATGTGATCAACCAAAACTGCGAGATGCTACATTCTGTTGTGGATCGTGTTACTTTGGAAGCGCGCCTAGACTGTTCTTCGGTAACAAATTAAGAGTTCTACGTGGCAGCGAGAGCCCGTGAACGTCAAGCTTCCCTCCAGCCCCCCCAAAAAGCAAAGATTTCACTGGTGCCTTGCTTTGGATGAAGTTGTAGGCTAATATCGCCTAACTACAGGTTTCCGAGTTCGTCTGGCCATCTTTTTGCACGGCACTAGAGCCTTGACAACAGCCGGTCATGGCCAGTTCTTACACTTTATCAATGGACGTGCACGCCTGGCCAGCCCTTCAATGCTGTCATTGGCAGCTTCCAGTCTGCAGATGCCCTTTGCCTGTTCGCCGTACTTGGTTCCTTATGACACCGACGGCCACTAAAAGCTGCCATCGGTGAGTTCACCTTGCAGAACTAAATTTCACCGGTACTATAATTCACGCAGTTCTATAACGTGTGCAAGTTTTTAAGCCCATCAGATGTAATGTTTCTCTATGGTAAATTGAAGCATGAAAAATTTACTACTACTGTTATATACATACATATATTATGGAGCAAATACTTAAAAAGTTTTTTGTGATTTGATACAAGTGAGCTCTTGTTTGATTATGAGTTTGGGCCTGTCGATTGACCACGTTTGATAGTTGGAAAGTTAATGTGAATTTATTTTTCAGGAGCCAGGTTGCACTTAAAAATTTATGTTATTTTGAAAAATTAGTTCTATAGACGATTACCACTGTGGTAGTACTATACTTCAGTAGGACATATATATTACGGTACGTAAATTTTACATGAGGCTTCAGTTTATTTCAAAGTGATTATAGCAGACTTTGGCCACTTTAACGAAGTGATAGCTTCCTCAAATAAGTATTAGAAGTGAGTGCTTTTAATGATTGTTTTTAAATATCTCGTTTTTGGCTCTTCACAGATCGCAGAGATTGGTTTGTTAAGGTCCTGTGATGCATCGGTTGCACATTCTGGCACATCAATCCTCATCATTACTTGGAGTACCTGTACAAAAATAGGAAGGACACGTTCTCCCTAACTGTGCAAGCCTATGTCACTGCTCGGACTGTTATCATTCAGCGGATGTGGCGTGGAAGCATGCATGGCAGCCTCATCTGGAAGGACTGCAATCTGCTTGGGAGCTTCGAGGGCACAAAACTGCCTCACGGCTGGCTGCAAGGATAGTTTTTCTTTAATACAAACGATTATGTGAACACCACTTACTGTGCACAAATTGAAAACCCAAGCATGGTTGCTTTCAGTGGATACCTGTAATATTCTTACACATAATTTTTATTCAACATTTATAGAACTAAATTGCAAGATAATTGAGAATGTTGAAAGCTGAAAGCCTGCAGCTTATGAATGAAACTCCAATAATCTGAGACTCAAAAGCTTGTGCTTTGAAACGAGCACAAATACTTTGATTCCTTATTGAGCTCTCCAGCTTGTGACTCCCTCTGTGGATCAAGTGCTCTGGAAGGAAATAGCTAGTGGGTGAAAATTGCCTGGCTGTTCACAACTTGCGAGGAGAAATACCTATTGAAGAAGCCTCAGATGACATAAGGCCAGTAACTGCATCTTTTACCTAATGTAGCTTTTTCTCTCTCAGTGCTGTTGCTTGTGTTTCAGCCGAACATGTTCACCACGATTGCATAGTGATATATATTTTTCTATAAATTGTATCTGACCTAAGTATGCATTGTTGATCTCTAAAGATGACGTTCAGTGTGTTTCAAAGCCATGGCTTCTCATTTCTTTGACTGACTGTGGCTAGCGTATTTCAGCAGCAGAGCGATGCAGCTAGCACACATGCAATCCAAGTCGTGGAGCGCTCCTTTGGTGTTCTGTGCAGGACACAGCATATCCATCCGGCAAGACATTGGTATCAACAATAATGGTGAGTGTTGGTGGCACCTGTAGGAGCCCGTTGTGTTTGTTGTGTATGATTATTTCCCCTGATGAAGTGCATTTTTGAAATGTTTTCTTCATTTAGAATAATAGATGTCAGAAACAAGCACACTTATAGTCCACTAGTTCTTTGTGTCTTCTAGACTGCCCATTTGCTCCTATATGCGGTATGGTGAGCTGGCTATGTTAGATAGCCTTAAAGTTATCAACATTGGCTGTTGTGTTGTAATGCAGTCTAACTTAAGTTTCTTAGTGAACTTATTTGTGGTCTACTTCTCGCACCTAGTGTAAAGTCGAAATAAAAGAAACTCAATTGGCTTTTTATGCCTGTAAGAAGTTTCATGCCTTCATCTATAACATTGTGGTTTTGCTCTTGTATCATATTGAATATATTTTCAGCCTTCACTGTTTGTATGTGTGTGTTGAGGCTTGTCATTGGCTTCTGAAAATACAATATCTGTAAATATGAGCACATAATTGACAACTATACACTCCTGCATGTAGCATGGTTGTAACAATGATCTGTATTTTTCTAAGTTCCAGCAGTAACAAGGGGTTCGGTGCTCCACGGTCATGTACAGTGTATCAAGAACAGAGCACAGAAGACCAACAAGTATAAAGGGACTGCCAGTGACTGTTCTCCTGCTCAAAGTTTACAACAGCAGAAAGAGAACATTGTGATGTCGGGAGCAGCTGCTGCTTAACTTCTTAGCAGTGCATTATTCAGCAGTTCCTTTGCTTGCATTCGAAATTATTTAAATTTTGCATGAAAGGTACCAAACTATGACACTAATTTAGAGGCTGCTGTAGTGTTAGTGGGCAAATATTTTTGAGCTGAAGTTTTTAACATGTGTGTTAAGTGCCTGCGTGCCTCTACATTTACATGCCAGAAATCACAGCATCCATGGTCGCCAATGGTAACTGTGTTTGCATTCTTTGTAGTACAAGAAGTAAATCCATGGATGCAGTAATCATGTACTTAGTCGATGTAATCCTTCAGTGTACAATCATTTGTATAGCACCAATGATGCCATGAGTGTATAAGCTCTGGGAAGTGAATCTATGTGGATTATTTTATTTGGAAGGAAGAGGATCATGACTACTCCTAGTATATCTTAACAGTAGATTTTAGTGCTTGGGTATTATCCCACTGCCTGTCCGTCCTTCAACAGTCTACTTATCTACTGTGTAAGTGTAACTTTTTAAATGTATACTTTGCTCAAATAGGTTTGTTCATAATGTAATGCAAGTGACTTATCATCTATGCAGCTCTACTCAGACTAGAAATAAAAGTATTTATTTTTATATGTAGCTAAAGCATGCATTAACTTGTGTTTTTCTAGGTGCCTGTACAATTGTTTAGCCCTACAAAAGTGCTGGTATACTCTAATATTGAATCTGGCATCTTAAAATAGTTTGTTAGTGGAAGTAAGAATGTGTTTACAACCAATATTACTATCCTCAGATGAACTGTGAAAACTCTGTGGAAATATATTTACAGTTTTTCAACGTTGTGAAGGCAAATGTTATGTTCTTTTATTGTGGTCCCTGTTTCATGCAAATGACCCATAATTACTTGGCAGTGGCACAGTATTAGTTGTTATTTTACACATATGTACTGAGCAACATCGCAGTTGAGGCCAGCAGCAAGACATACATGCAGTGCACTGGAGCATCACCTCACATAGTGTACAGTCTTTGCCCACCAGTAAACTCGATATTTTTCAAGCAGACTAATAGACAGCTGTATGGGAACTGTGTTGGTGTGCAAACTTTGAAGTCTTCTTGAGGAGTGTTTTTCATCATTTTTGTCCAAGTGAAGTAGCTACCCAAGGCCACAACTGGTGGGAATGTGGTGGTTTCCTCTCTCCAAAAGCACTCCTACCAGCTGCCTCAATGTTAGCATGGGGTGAATTCACGAACTGGAAAAATAATTGGTCTTTGTTTTCTTGGCCGAAAGAGTCACTTCCACCGTTGAGCCACCACGACGCGCCAGAATAGAAACATTTAGCTAAATAAAGTTGATTCTACTTTTGAGAAGTGTTTTGGGGAAACGAAATGGCACCTATAGCTGTCAATATAAACACTGTTTGCACCAAGGAGCTTAGTAGCTTATATTTGTATTATTCATGTATTGTCTGGAATTTACTCACCCTGTGCCAACTTTCAGCCCAAGTGTCCTAACATGCTTTGTTAGTGGCTTGTGAATGAGCCAAGCTATGTAAATAGAGTGATATTGCAGACATGTACAAAAATTGATGCACAGCCCTTTTCTTTAGCATGACATTGTCAAGGGCTTTATTCTTGTGTTTTTTATAAAGAGTGCTTGTCACTGGGCATCAGCGGAAAACTATGCATCAAGCTTTTGCGAGATGGTTCGAGAAACACCGTGTTCAGACATAACAGTGCCGGTGGATTTCTCTCGTAAGTTACTTTCTGTAGTATATTCAAAATGAGTTTATTAGAATTGTTTTATAGCCATTCATTTTAATATTTACACCTGAGTGTGTGTATGTATGTATGTATGTATGTATGTATGTATGTATGTATGTATGTATGTATGTATGTATGTATGTATGTATGTATGTATGTATGTGTGTGTGTATGTATGTATGTATGTATGTATGTATCTTTTAAATGAGAATCCGTTTATCATTGGTGAGTAAGTTTGGTAATGATATGGCTGAATTTGTTTCTAGTTATTTCTCTTTTGAGCCATAACATATTTCAATCTATTTTGTACTGCATAAAAATAAATGTAACCTTACACAGAATATGTGTGTTCGAAGAAGTTGTTATATTTACCAACCTACAGTCATGGGCAAGAAATTGGGTAAAATGGAACGGACCTGCGAAGATTAGTTTAGAGCATAGCTACTCTACATGGCATATCTCGTACACATTGCGTTGGTTGAATATGTCGATTTCAACCTTTCAATTTTAATCAGAATAAACAAGCTATCACCCGTGGTTGTATATGTGTGTGATATTTATGCATACTGTGATACCGGTTCGCAATTACAATTAAGGTCACAAACCTAGTCAAGCTGAATACACGAATTTTGTCCATGCACCTTTCATCTGCACTGAAACTGTTGTTAATAAAAATAAACGTCAGTTTAGAAATTTATTCTAATAACCAAAAGCTGGGTATCTCTTTATCACACAAATCAAATTGCCATTGTTTTGTTCCATTCTGGACAACAGGGGACCCTCTCAGCAGAACTCGATTAACTGCTATAGTTCATTTTAACCATTGACAGCGACATTACACTGAAGCGTGCAGCATGACAAATAGCGGGAAAGAAGACACAAACTAATCACTCTGTTCGCGTCAGCGCTAACTGTCCGTGCTCTTTGGTCTTGCTGCATGTGATGATGCCCACCAAATTAGCACGAAAGCGTGTCTCTACAAAGGCAGTCAACTTGGCTGCAAGCAGTTAGCTCACTGCATGTGTAGATTTTCTTCAAAACACCGTGAAGACTGATTGCTGGTCGAATATCCAAACACGTGAAAAGTAATATACCAGGTATAATTTGGTATTTCAGCACTGGACACTCGCGATAAGAGAGAATGGAGGAAAAAATTATGAACCCTGAATTGTTTAATTTTTGAAGGAGCACAATACAGCGCTTTTGGGTCAAAAGGGGAGTAAAAGAAGCAAGTGCGAAAGCCTACTTCTCAAAAAATTAGTACCCGCCACCACGCATAATGTCAGGCCAGGCAACCTCTTAAAAAAAAAAAAGTGATCAGTGATTCTGCGAATCGAACCAAGTACCACGTAGATTGTTGTTGAGCGCCGTAACCGCTCGTCCACTGCAGCAGTGCTTGCATTCGCCCTATTGCTGATATATCGTCATTCCTTCGAATGAAGCGAAATGCAAAAACGTCCGGTGAAACTTTGTCAAAAATAGAAAAAATAGTTAGAATGCGTTTGCCCAAGGTTACTAGAAGATAGAAACCGCCACGTGTGACTGTATAACCGTGCGCTATTTATTCTTATGCATTACTGTCATGACGTTGGGATAGCCGGCTCTAACGTAGGCTACCTTCTCATAGTTTGCCAAATATAAATAAGAAAATAAAAATATATAACAGCCTGTGACAACGCTAATCAACTATTATGAGTTCACTGTCACTACTGTCACTTTCACTAGATGAATGCCCAGTTTGCTTCCATTATCGTTATTTAGGAAAGTTTTGGCGCATTAACTCAACTCTCCTAATTAGCAATGATTCTTACATCTAAGGACAGTCACACTTCATCTCGCTTTCTGAGTGGCTGTCACTCCCATATAACGCGTACTCCTCTTTTTTATGCTCTCCGAGCATCTGACGCTGCTTTGCGGAGACTTTCCCTGACGTCTGCTGGGCCAGAAAATTGTCTTTATTATCTATCAATTTCAAGCTTTCGCGAAGCCGAAACGAGAGTCTCTCTCTCTTCATCCTTTTCGCACGTGTGACAACGTCTCTCGACCTCAAGACTCGTATACACGTCCCTTGCTTTGTTTGCGCACTCAAACAACGCTGGACGAAATATTTGCACCGTGTTTTGTGAAAAGCATTAGCACTGAGACACCTCCCGACGAGTCTCCCTCATTTTACGTAGACATATACCTAAGCGTAAGCGTATGCACGTTCTCGCATTCCGGCTTTATAAAAATGCTGCGGTGCATGGAACCAGCGAAATTGCGCTCACAATTTCATTTGATTACTGCTGTTATCCATTTTAGCACAATACGTCTGCAGGCACCAAAGTCGCTCATGTGTCTTGTAATAAGAATATTGTAACAAAGGCTACCTTTGACTATAGGTACAAAACACCCTTACGTTCACCACTATACCGTGCTAGATTGCACCGAATTAGTTAAGTAGCAGCGCAGCTTCAATGAAATGTAAGGTAAGTGGTCGCTTTAAATAAGGGAAGACATTCAAGGCACATTTTAAAACATTGCATGCATCGATTTATGTGTGGTTTCATTTATGTGGTGCACCTGGAGTGTTGTTTACTTGTACTTGGCGAGATAGTGCAGGGATTGCTCGGTCGCTTAAGGCCATCAAGCAATTATTTTTTTAGCTACAGTCGTTTATTAAAGGCGAGTGCTTGGCTTTGCACAGCCCACCAAAACGTCTATTACAACGTACGCGGCATCCCGTAAGCGCTGTAGCAGACGCTCGCGGAACTGAAACTTAGATGCAGCAAATCATTGGCTATCATCGTATACTCTCGATGCTAGACGCTTTGCGTGCTACCTTGATATTATCGGCACACACTTCTTTCTTTCCTTGTCCTTTTATCGGCTATCGTCTGTCCTCCTTGCCCTCTTAAGTGCCGAATAAGTTAAATTCGTACCCGCGCTATAGTAATCCCTCCAGATAAGAGACGTTTTGGCTAAGAAAATGCGTAGCCAAAGAGAAAGCTTTGTGAATTCGGGCCCTGGTTCGCGCAGTTTTCTGCAGCACGCGCAGGATTACGCAAAGCATCGTTGATACTCGACCGATCAGCTGACACCACCATCCTTTGCACGGCAGCGAGAAATAAGGTAGCGAACATTCAGCAGTTGTTATTGGTTGGGAAAATGCTTTAGTTTGATATACATTCAATGGACGATCAAGAGTTCATCCGGTGAAAGCGGCATGGGGAGTACGTCCGTGCGTCATATCTTTTCTTATGCGAGTTCATGCGTTGATCATCCCTCCGCAGCCAGCTTGGATTGTATGATGCGCCACCTATTGGCCGTGGGCATGGCGATGTGCTGCTGCACCGAGACCGGCAGGTGTCCATTCAGTTTTCCTGTGCTGTTTCCTTCGCCAGGAGGAAGCTATTTTATCCACTCGCACTTAGCTTGATCCTCGCCTGCCGTCGTTCGGTGTGGCAATTTTCGATTTTGCAGCGTTTGAAGTGCACCGAAGCGACAGAGCATCGCGTTTAGTCGTTTTGGCAGCGTGAAGCAGCAACACAGCGTCTATTTCTGCGTAGCTCGGATGCGCCAAGCATATCACCTGAAGATTATTACTCTTGACGATTGTCGTCATGGTCATTCGTGTGCGGTAAGGTGAAGGTGAAGTGTGAATGTGCGCGTCTGTGATGAACCGCCCACAAAAGCCATAGCATCAGCGTTGCACCAGCGTGCGTGTGTAAATGTGTTACTTGCGTGTCGCTACGCAGGAATCTTGGTTACCTTTTACAATATGTGCGCTGTGCTGTGCGCCCTTATGAGTGTTGTAAGTGCGTACGAGGCATAAGGAAAAAAAAACAACCAACTGAACATACTCGCGTGACTCAGTACAAAAGTGAACAAATCTGGAAGGGAGAATATGCAGTGTTGCATGCATTATAAAGCTCATCGTGTGCATCCTGTTTGTGTGTAATTAATTCGACGGGCATCTATTGGCGCAGCTGTGTCATCCGAACGAAATTAGTTTCGACCGGCTCATAAATACGTGCGAAGTTGAAATGCCGGTTGCGCTTGTCTAACGATTGATACACGAACGCCTTTTAAAAAAACACCGTGCTACGTTCTCCAAAGCGTGAAAAGACGCGTGCTACGTAATATCGCTTTATCGATTGTTATCAATGCAGTGATTGCGATCGATCACGATAAGTTGACTGTGGTCGCTGCTATAGCTACGGCGCTAAATGTGTTACTATCCGAAAAGAGAACGATATCGTTCGTAATGATGTCATGCTAGCCAGTCTTATATTTTTCTAACGTGTTTTTTTGTTTTGTAATTCGTCTGTATTGCCTGCACGTAATATCTGGTGTTAACTAGTTTAGAGCTCCGTGAAGCAACAACAACAAAAAAAAAACATAAGGATGCATTGCTCTACTCTGTGAAAGCAAAGTCTGGCGCGCAATTCAGTCACATTCACTGAAGTGAGAAAACCCTCTTGCCTGCTCATTCATAGAAGGTGGTGGCTCCTGTTCCAGCAAAACTCGGTCCTACTTTGAAAATGTTGAATATTCAAGGGCTGGCTAAGTCGTGGTGAGACCATGGAGTGCAATGTTGCCGAAGCAAAAAAAAAAAAAGAAAAATTCACCTACAGCTTTTAGCAACCACTACTTTATCCGCGCTCTAGCGTTAACGTATCCATAATTTATGCATTGACCTGCATGATTGAACACAGTTCGCGCTACGTACTTTTTTTTTCACGAAACAAGACGTCGAATGAAACATTGCCGTTTTTTTCAAATGTCATGAAAAGCACGGTGACGCAAGACTCGCATTCGGTATTTACGACAGCACAACAAAAGAAATTCACAAATCAATCTCCGATCAGTTCGCCATTGTTTGCTCGCTTTGAATCATAGTCGCCACCGTTAAAGCAGAAATGGAATAGACCTGGCAGCGAAAGTTTCGTATAACAAAAAAAAGGAATGACCTTGTGAGATGGAAATAATGCCCCTGTTCGATTTTAGAAAGCCGTAAAAAACAATTTTATTATTTTAGGCATCGCGTCAACCGTGAAATTGTTTCAGTACCAGACCAGGTACCACGCAGAAACGTCGCCTTCGAGAGATGTTCATCGCTTCTTCGCAGAGTCCGAGATATATTTCTAAGCTGACATTGAACTCCGTGTCTTTGCAAATTTTTTTATCTAGGTTTAGTTTCATTGTATTAATATCAATTGAGTATTGCAAGATAATGCTGTATGCGGAAAAATTATTGCCATTGTTTGGGAACTACTTCTTTTGTAGCGCGGATGCAGGGAAAATAAGGGCAATGTGGCCTCCTGGGTTGTCACCGGCTATAGGCAATACCAAGTTCACGCTTAGGTACTTTTTGGTGAATCATTCCGGAAGCAGACACCCCGGGTATTCAAGTGAAGAAGCTGCAAGCTCCAGCGCGCAGGGTTAGTAGCGGTCCTTAAAACCCTTGCATTTCGAAATGACATTTTGAAGGCCTAGAGAACCCTGAAATTGGTCTGAGGTCCTTAAAAGTCCTTGGATTTCATTCTATCAGCCATAGATCAGCGGTTTTTTTGCGTGCCTGGCAACTATGTGCTCTGAAGCCAACAAACCTTTTAATCCAATTCGTTTATTTAGCCATTTTGCAGAGTTGTAGTACAGGGAAAAGTACTCTTGTGGTAGCGCTTGGCTGATTACAGCAGCAACGGAGCTAATCCTGGCTTTTTTGTGGAGAAAGTGCAAGTGTGTGCGAATGTTCGCAGTCACGTCGCTAATGGTGTAACTGTGCCGGACAAGTGCGAATTCCAGCCACCTTGGTTATTGTGTATTGCTGCTTATAGAGAGTGATTGCACTGGATACGTCAAACTCATATCTTCATTCTTTATTCGAAGTATACCCTGCAGCGCCCGAAGGCGTTGTAGCAGGGGGGTTACAGATTCGAAAGAAACAAATTTTCATCTACAGCAGACACTTGTACACTTGTGAGCCCATTCCACTCGTGTATTGTTCTGACAAAAAAAGAATTTGCAAAAATTCCAGTCCTGGGACGGTATTTCCTCAGTTTAAAAGGATGATCAATTCGATTTGACAAATAACACGTCGTCTGTAAATACATATTCTTATTGATTCCAGTTTTATTATTGAATATTAAATATAAAAGATTTAATCGCAATTTTCTTCTACGCGATGAAAGCAGCTCCCAATTCAATTCTTGTTTCGTAGCAGTAGAGCTTTCTCGCCATTGATACGGTCCCAGGACGAACCGTGCCGCCCTGTTCTGTATTTTTTCTATCTTATCACTAAGATATACCTGCGCCGGATCCCACACAGCGCAGGCGTACTCTAAGACTGGTCTACACCCGTCAAATACGCACATTCTTTAAGTCGCTGATGCGAACATCGTAAGTTACGCTGAATAAAACTTAACACCCTCGCAGCTTTCGCGACAACATAATCAAGTAGCTAACGTGGTTGCTTGGGCGAGTTGGTACGACATGATTCACATAAAAAACAGCGCCAATAACGAGAGACAAGAACAAGAAGGAGACAGACAGTGCCGCTGTCTGTCTCCTTCTTGTTCTTGTCTCTCGTTATTGGCGCTGTTTTTTATGTGAAACATCATCAACATGTACATTCCATGAACAGTCAGAAGAAAAGAACACACCCAGGTATTTGTAAGTTGTCTTCGTGGTAACTGGCACACCATTTATACAATATCTAAATTCGATCTTCTTTGTCTTCTTTGAAAAACAAAGGTTAAATAAAATTTAAAGACATTTTCCACGTTGTACGCCAGTCATGAATACGCACCAAGTCATGTTGAAGTTGGGAGGAATCCTGCTCACTCTTAATTTTCCGGTAGACTATGCAGTCATCGGCAAAAAGCCGGATAGACGATGAGACACCAACCTAAATATTATTGATAAAAATAAAAACAACAAAGGACCCAAAACGGAGCCCTGTGGCACACCTGATGTCACGCCAACATGACTGGATGCTTTTCCATTCAAAACAACACATTGGCGACGATGCTTTAAATAATTTTCTATCCAGATTATCACATTTAGGTCTAAATTAAATAACTTAAGTTTTTTAAAAAGGAGCGCATGCGAAACCGAATCAAAAGCTTTGTGGAAATCAAGAAAGATACAGTCAATTTGCCCATTTTCGTCAATACTAGTGGATAAATCATGATAAAATTCAACCAGCTGCGTGATACAAGATAGTCCTTTACGGAATCTATGCTGATTTTTTATTAACAATTTGTGGTGCGTTATATGTCGCATTATTTCCTTGTACAAGATGTGCTCAAGTACTTTGCAGGCAATTGATGTTAATGAAATTGGTCTATAGTTGACAGCTTCCTTTTTGGGTCCACCTTTGTGGATCGGCACAACGTGGGCCATCTTCCAGTCATCTGGCAAGACACCAGTAGACTTCGAGTAAATTAAATGAAGATACATGGAAACAGGAGAAGCACAATGTTTGTAAACACGCAGAGGAATGCCGTCAGGACCATTCGCTTTTGTTTCATCGAGATTACAGAGAAAGGCTTGAATGCCGTCCACGCTAAGCTCAATAGGCTGCATTAAGAATACGGGATATACACAAGGAATATCACAGTATTCATCAGTCTTTGGCGAAAATACAGAGCGAAAATATTCATTAGGCAGTTCGCTTTGTCTATATCTTCCGAGAACACTTGATTATTATATTGGATTTCGTTAATACCGGTAGCATCCGACCCGCAACGTTTTAAGTACCGCCAGAACATTTTGGGATTTGTTTTCATTTCTTCGTTTAGCCTATTTATGTAGCCCGCCTTCGCCTTTTTTGCCATAACTTTGTATTCACGCGTTAGGGCGCTTAACCTGTGGAAGTGTTTTTTTGCCTTCGTTCTTTTCAAGCTACGGTATACTCGCTGCCTGTTTTTAATTATTTTTAATAACTGTGAGGTAACCCAAGGCTTCTTGCGGCTATTCATTCCACGAGAATGCACACTTTGTATGTAAATATCTAGGAGTTACTTTACTTTTAAAAGCACACCACAATTCTTGTGTGGTAGAATATTCGGCAAGGCATTCGAAAACAGGCATATGATTTGAAAGCGCATGTGACATCGCTGAGTCGTCACCTTTACCAAAAAGAAATACCTTCCTTGTAGGTTGCTTCTTTGGCTTGTTCTTTTCAAACATAATACCCGCGACGACAACGGTGTGATCACTTATACTCGGAACGTTATCCACAGAAGCTACAATAGTGGGGACATTACAAAACATCAAGTCTAAAATGTTGCCATTTCGGGTTGGCTGATGCACATACTGGTAGAGCCCAAAAACATTAACGATTTTCTTCATCTCGCTGTTAACACGGCTACCATTTTTGCACGTGCATGTGCTGTCATCCCAAAGCATATTTGGCAAATTAAAGTCTCCAGCAAGAAGAAAGATTTCGCCAGAAATATCGGAAATAGTTTCATGTAAAAGTTGTAATGAACTAATGTCGGAGGCAGGTGGTCGAGAAAACGCCCCGACGGCAAAAGAAGAATTATCTTCTAATCTGAGGGAGCACCAAACTGATTCCAATTTCTCATGGCCAATATCAAGCGCTGATGAATGCAGTGAGCAGTGAACGAGTACAAAGACTCCCCCGCCTAAGCTAGGCCTGTCCTTCCGATAAGCTATAAAATCATCTGGGAAGACTTCACTATCACGAATAGACGGGTTCAACCAAGACTCTGTGCCAAATACTATGTCAGCTTTGAAATAATGGATTAATCCGGCAAATTCTTCGACTTTATTTACCAGGCTCCTACAATTGATTACAATTGCGACAAGGTCGCGACGGGCACCACTTTTTACAACTTGTCACTGTTTGCGCACTTTCACAACTTCTTTTTCCTTATCCCAAACGAATGCTTGGCCGTTGATGACAACCCGGTCACTCTTAAGTTTTACTTCTTCTTTATCGGTCCGTTTCGCTTTCGCGAATTCCCACAATCGCTTACGTATGTCCCGGGTCTCGGGAGAATAGTCTTGATCGGCGCTGTAAGGCGAGCCCTTAAACTTTTAGATGCGGAAGCATCTTATACTCGCGCCTTGTAGTGCGCCGTCCGCGCCATCCGCACCGCTTCTCGAACATTCGACAGCTGACGCGCGCGCATGCGCCTTCGCGCCGTCGCCCACCATCTGTGCCGCGCGCGCTACAGCCCGGCGTTCAACAACGCGCCAACGGCGAGCACTGCGTTGCTACCGTCTGTGGTGTCGACGTCATGACGATGTACCTCGCGCCAAACCTCTCTCGTGCCGCCGTAGAAAAGTACGTCGACGAGGCCGTGCAAGATTACAGAAAACAACAACCGCAACATCGACCGTTCATGCTAGTTGGCGACTTCAACGTCGACGTCATCAAGGACGATTGGATAGTCGAATACATGGCGTCGCGACACTCGCTGAAACGCGCAACGCACGACGACTGCAAACACCACCAGCCGACCACCATTCGCGGAACCTGCATTGACCACGTCTTTGCAAATTTCGACCTACGACCGATGCAACCCGATCCACTCACTCTTTACTTTACCGACCACAAAGCCATCGTCCTCAAAGTTCGTCGCAATAAATAAAACACCGCCCTTTCGCATACGTGCCGTACGTGTTCACTCATTTAACACCCCATTTCACAACCACGTTAACCAATTTAGCCACCGACCCAAGTAAGTCGCAATTTAACACCCGTTAACCAATTACATGCTTGCGCATCCTCTTCAGTGTTCCCCCGAGGGAAGCTGCGGGCAATTTTTTTTGCCTTAGTTAGTACGCTTTGTTTTTCTTTGTATGAAGAGAAATGGACAACAAAAGGTCTTTTCCCACTTTCAGTATACCGGCCCACGCGGTGGGCCTTCTGTATGGAGTGCAAATCGATCTGAAGATCTTTTTTACAAATACTTGTGATCAAGTTTTCCGATTGGTCCCAAGTCTCGGCTCGGTTGTTGTCATCGACAACGTAAAACACAAGATTTTGCTGTCGGCTGCGATTTTCTAATCTGTTATTTCTACTTTGCAAGTCTTTAACACGCTGTGTCAAACTAGTGATTACATTCGCCTGCTCCGATGCTGATTTGTTTAGTCCTTCAATCTCTTGTGTAGTTTTGCCAGCATTTTCATTGATTTCCTTAATCATTGCTTCATGCTTCGAACAGCTCGCATCGATAGATTTCAGCTTGTTAATAATTTCTGCTTGGTTATCCTGGAGGCTTTTCAGTAAGGCCAATTCGTCTTTTGTAAGAGGGCCTGGATTAAGTTCCACATTCCCAGAAACCAGCAGAAGCAAAAATAGGTAAAGAACTCTATTAGCAAAAAGGCGGAACCGTTTGTGGGAGCATTTCCGACAGACATGCTTGTAACAATGCTGGGCAACACAAAACTTTGTGGGAGGAGCCGGCAGAGCACATAACAGCCCAGAACAAGTAACAGTACTAAAATGACCAACCTGCATGAACAAAAGTGACGGAAGCTGCATGTCGGCAAGAGTGCCGGCTCCGAATCCCACGAAGCCAAAGTGCTGCGCGCTTAAGTAGTCCCCGGTGTGGTCACGTGGTCCTTGCGGCCCCAAGATTGATGGCTGGTCCTCAACTGTTATCTTTTCGGCTGGAAGCTTCACAGGCTTGATATCGTTTAAGGCAACAACGAGGCTCATGCTGGTGGCCGTAGTCGAGCGAAATGCAAGCGGTGTTAGCGAACATGGTCCGCACCGAAAATCTACGCTCCCTTTCACTGCGCCGGAGCATACTTCTATTCCAAAAGCGGCCAAAACCTGCATGAACAAAAGTGACGTGAGCTGCATGTCGGCAAGAGTGCCGGCTCCGAATCAGGCAAGGTCTTCAGGCATAGGAAGAGCTTCGAAATGTTATCAAAA
The DNA here is from genome assembly GCA_013436015.1 of Rhipicephalus annulatus. Taxonomy (NCBI): domain Eukaryota; kingdom Metazoa; phylum Arthropoda; class Arachnida; order Ixodida; family Ixodidae; genus Rhipicephalus; species Rhipicephalus annulatus. The sequence goes on along the minus strand of WOVY01010479.1, from coordinate 965,695 downwards.
GGGGAGCCTACCCTTAATTGTAACATGATGAGTGCGAAGCGAATTCAGCGACTACTGTTCGTGGTAACTTGAGTGCGTTCATGGAGCAAACCATGCAAATAAAATGAAGTACAAATTGTCATGCTGGAAAAAGTGGTGTTGTTATTTTCTATTGTGTCAAGTGTTATTTCAGGTCCGTGAAAGTGCTTGAAAATACTTGAGTTTTGTTTCACTCAGGAGCCATGAACCCTGTTCGTGGAACTTTTTCTCAAAAAGGCATCATACGCGTTAACACGTTGTTGCACGTGTGAGGCGTACGCGTACAACTCCGTCAAGAAGGACCGCCAGCCGATGGTAAGGTGTGGCGTAAGGACCGTTTTTTCGTGTTTTTTCGCCTCTTTGTCGTCTTAATCATTTCCGCTGCTGTTTAAAGAAATTACAGCACTCTTCCAAGTAATCATCAAATGGTCTTTACAGCGGAGTGTGTTGCCTCGCGAACTGATTGTCGCTTAATAATTCTCGAATTTTCCAAGAACAAGTGCAATTTCAGGAATTTATCGAACACTTCTAGTGGTCACTCCCGCCTCTTACCGCGAGGAGCGTGCTGGAAGCCAAACAGTAGTAGAATGGGAAGTTGAGTTAGCTTACATGCTTGCATGGTCGACGCAGCTCTAGAGATGGAGACGAGAGGAACGCAAAGTGCACAGGACGAGCGCTCTTCCTGCGCTTTCTGGTTAGTAGCACTGAGAGAGAGACTGGTAATTAAAGAGGAAGAAATAAAAGAGACGCGATTTTCTGCCATCCTGTCACTGGGACACAGCTCAGCGCCTTTAGGGATGGGGAGGGAGAAAGTAGAGATGACGGAATGAAGAGAAAAATACATCTCCCACTAAAGGGAACCATGTGGGGATTCGAAGCAGCGCAGGTGTTCACATTTGTTGTGTCCATTTGGATGTTTCCGTGTATTTTTAATTTGTGTGTATAGTATATATTGTGTACCGATTGTGTTGCCCCCCTCTAATGTGTGTGTATTAGCGCGTATTTGCCGCAAAGTGAATACCCAGCGCTGCTTGGAGAGTACAACGCAGCTACTGCGCGCAGCAATATATATAAGCGCACAGCTGTGGCAGAGAGAGAAATGGAAGAAGGGAAACAAAGTGGAGGTAGCCCTCTTCCACCTCCTTTAGCCCACTTTACGCGAGGAGAGAGCCCTCGGCGACCATCCGCTTCCCGGCTGCGCTTGTGCCAACTCTCTCTGGCCTCCTTGCGGGAGGGTTTGGAGAGGGTCCAGTCACTTTTTCGCGCTCACGACAGGAGAAGGGGAGAGTTGGCGCATGCGGAGTAATGGTGGTCACGCCGCACACCAGGCTCAACTCCGTCATCAGCTGCTTTGCATGTACAAGAGTCAAATGACAAGAGATTCTTGTCAGCGCAGACAGCAGCACGAAACCAAAGCGTTCGCTAATAAGGCGGCGAAGTCCGCAGAAGCGTAAAATTCGAAGAAGGCTCGGAGGGCTTGCATGTTCGGGTGCACGGGAAAAAGAATGTTCTCGACCGTTGCTGCAGCCAGGCATGTCGGGCAAGCGACAACAGCATCAATCATAGAAGCTGCACAGCAATGAATGGCATGGGTGAAAGCAGTTTGATGAGCACTCTTCTTAACGTTAAGCGTGCGTGATGAGACACGATTGCTCTCCCCCGCAGGGGCGCCTGCGCAAGTAGGCGTTTGGTGTGTAGCGACACCACGGACCTGAGCTAACGGGGGAGTTTTGAATCCCTCCCACGCCTAGCCGTGCGTGCCTTTGCCGTGTCAGGGGAAAAGGGGATCCTGGTGGTTGAGCCAACGCTGGGTGATTGGACCTTTAAGGCCCCCCGGCAGAGGCAACACACCCCTTTGGCCCCGGCTTCACGTAGACGGCACCCCTGGGCTGACCCACCCAGGAGAAATCGGCAGTCGCCTTTTCCTATCTCTCTCTCCCTCTTGATTTTCGTCTTTTCTCTCTTCCAATCTTTCCTGTCATCTCCTCACTTCTGGTTACTTCCATCTTCCAGGCGGTAAGGGTTAACCTTGTGTATATGCCCTCTCTTGATCACATATTATTGGGTTATAGTGGCTTTGTACAGCTGGCGCTGGCATGCCTTGTGCTGCCGCGTCCCCTTGTTGGGCTCAATGGTGGGCAGCTGGCATGGCTGTCGAATTTATATACACTTTATGGCCTCTTTTTCATTTCCTAAACCGTCTGATCACCTTCCTCCTAAGAGGGGGCGCTCCGAAGCAACGCTGAATGTATTTATAAAGACGAAATAAATTTTCCCGCGCTTCCTTGTGATCCACTGTGAAACGCAAGAAAAGAACGCAAAAACCATATCTCCGTTTGTCGTTTCTAACTGCCTAACCAGTACACTATGTCCAGGATATCAGGTTACACGTATGGCTAGCAGGGACCTTCTTTTTGAAGTCCAAACCAAGACCCAGTATGAAAACCTGACAAAACTCACCTCTTTTGGAACAACGCCTGTATATATCACACCACACCGCTCCCTGAACAGTTCCCGAGGTGTAGTGTCTGATGAAGACCTAATTAACCTGACAGAGTGTGAGTTACTTGAGGGCTGGAACGAACATCATGTAACGCATGTACAGAGAATTAAGATTAGGCGTGATAACAAAGAAACCCCTACAAAGCACCTTATTCTTACATTTTGCACAAGCACACTTCCAGAATATATCGAAACAGGCAACTTGAAGTTAAAGGTCCGACCTTACACCCCCAACCCAGACGTTGTTTTAAGTGCCAGCGATTCGGCCACGGTTCTCAGAGCTGCCGCGGCCATCAAACCTGTACAAAGTGTAGTTCGCACGAACATGCCACTGACAATTGTGAAGAAACCACTACACACTGCGCGAACTGCGATGGTGGACACCCCGCTTACTCTCGCACATGCCATACATGAAAACATAAAAATGTACTCACACTGAAAGTAAATGAAAATATCTCGTTTAGGGAGGCGCGCAAGCGTCTACTAATGCAGGATCTTTCGTTCGGGGAGGGGGCTAGAAAGGGGGCAGTGCCACTAAAATCCGTAGCGCCAGCACGTACCACACAAAGTGGACGAGCGGCAGTGCCATTCACCCCCTCAGCGGAAGTAGCACAGGCTCTTCCGCCAACAAAAGAGTTGCAGGCCTCCGGATCTGAAGCTCCAGGGCCTTCTGTCTCCACAGTTAGCGCTAAGACCTCCGTGCCTTCACGCGTGAACCGCGAGCGGGCATCCAGCACCTCGTCCGAGGTGATGGACGCAACAGAAAGTCTAATGGTGTCTTCGGCACCGAAGGACAGGCGTGGCTCTTTGGAGCGTGCCAGAAAATCAAAAAGTATCATTACGAGGGCTGACAAGGCTTCTTGACTTGACGCAATACTTCTTTAGTACACACAGCACGCATTTACAATTAAAACGGATACACAAATGATACAATGGAACGTCAGAGGGCTGCTTAGAATCCTCGACGATATCCAGGAACTCCTACACAAACATTCTCCAAAAGTGGTGTGTGTACAAGAGACACACTTAAATTCCAAAAACACCAATTTTCTACGTCATTATGTAATATTCAGAAAGAACCGCAAAGCCGCTGTAGTGTCATTTGATGATGTGGCCATTATAGTTGATCAGGGCGTAGCATGTACACATCTACCACTACAAACATTCCTTGAGGCAGTGGCTGTTCGAGCAGTTCTATTGAATAGGCTCGTCACCATCTGCTCTCTATACATACCGCCGCCACACCGCCTGGAAAAACATGATTTCCAGTCTTTAATAGATGAGTTACCAGAACCTTATCTGGTTCAAGGGGACCTGAATGCGCACAACGGTTTATGGGGTGACTGTCGATGTGATGCACGAGGTCGTCTCATCGAACAGTTCCTCTTTACATCAGGTGCTTGTCTGTTGAATAGGAAACAGGCAACATATCATAACCTTGCAAACAATACTTACTCCTCCATAGACCTCAGTATCGCATCTCCTTCACTTTTACCATTACTTCAGTGGAAAGTCATAAATAACCCATACGGAAGTGACCATTTTCCTTTGGTTTTGAGTACACCAATAATACATGAATGTCCTCCACATGTTCCCAAATGGCTAGTAAACAAAGCTGACTGGGAACAATTTCAAAAGATTACTCACTTAAGTTGGACCAAAATATGCGGATTAGGCATAGATGAAGCTGTGCAGTACTTCACGGCTTTTCTTACTGACGCAGCGGCCAAGTGCATTCCACAGACATCTGGACTGCCCGGCGGATGACGCGTCCCGTGGTGGAACACTGAGTGTCAGAATGCGCGAAAGGAACAGAACAGGGCATGGAGGTTGCTGCGGAACTCGCCGACAGCGGAAAACCTTGAGAGCTTTAAGAAAATAAAATCCCGAGGCAGGAGAACGCGTCGGCAGGCCAGAAGAGAAAGTTGGCACAAGTTTTTATGAGGGATAAATTCATATACACAAGAGGTCAAAGTCTGGAACATGGTTCGTAGGGTAGCAGGACGAAAAGTACACTCACTCCCACTCGTAAACACTCAGGGTGATACCTTGAAAGATCAGGCAAACTTCCTCGGTGCACACTTTGAACGGGTATCCAGCTCGTTCCACTATACTGACACTTTCCAAAAATGCAGAACAAGAATAGAAAAGCAGAAACTCGAACACAAATTCACTAGATACAAGGCATATAACCAAGCTTTCAGTCTAGCTGAGTTCCGAACATCTCTAAACTCCTGCAGTACTTCTGCCCCAGGTTCTGACCGTGTGGTGTATGAAATGTTAAACAACCTACCAGCAGAAACACGAAAAACCTTACTTTGTACAATGCTATCTGGTTTTCTGGCACTATCCCTACCTCTTGGAAAGAGGCTATTATTATTCCCATTTTGAAAGAGGGCAAGGACCCTTCTTTAGCTTCAAGTTATAGGCCTATTGCAGTTACAAGCTGCTTGTGCAAACTCTTCGAAAAAATGGTAAACTGCCGACTCGTACATATCCTTGAAACAAACAATTTGCTCGACCCATTTCAGTGCGGGTTTCAAGAAAGTTGATCCACCACAGACCACCTTGTTCGTATCGAGGCACAGATCAGAGACGCCTTCGTCCATAAACAATATTTTCTCTCTGTGTTCCTCGACATCGAAACGACTTATGATACAACATGGCGTTTCGGAATTCTAAGAGACCTGTCTCACCTTGGTGTTCGCGGAAGAATGTTTCATATAATCGAAAGTTACCTGTCAAACCTGACATTCCGTGTCCGTCTGGGCAGTGTTCTCTCCCAAACATTTGTCCAGGAAACAGGCGTGCCACAAGGTGGTGTACTTAGTTGCACATTTTTTATTATCAAAATGAATTCCTTGCACTTGTCCATCCCCCGCAATATGTTCTATTGTACATATGTCGACGACATTCAGCTTGGCTTCAAGTCATGCAACTTCGCAATGTGTGAGTGGCAGGATAAGCTGGGTTTAAACAAGGTCTCCAAATGGGCAGATGAAAACGGATTTCGACTTAACCCACAAAAAAGCACGTGTGTCTTGTTCTCTCGAAAGAGAGGCGTGCACTCCGAACCTGACATTCGACTGAATGGGCAACGTCTGTCTGTCAAGCCGAGCATAAATTCTTAGGCTTAATCTTGGACAACAAGTTGACCTTCGTACCGCAAATCAAGTATTTGAAAACAAAATGTTTAAAAGCCATGAATGTTATAAAAGTGTTGTCACGTACTACTTGGGGTAGTGATAGGCGATGCCTCATGAATCTGTATTGAAGCCTGATTTGCACCCACTTAGATTATGGCTGTTGTGGCTGTTGTTTATCAGTCTGCAACACAAAGTGCTTTGAAGATGCTGGACCCTGTGCACCATTTGGGCATCCGCCTTTCTACGGGTGCTTTTCGCACCAGCCCTGTAGAAAGCCTTTACATTGAATCAAATGATTGGTCGCTTCATCTAAAGAGAACTTACATGTCCTTTGTATATTTTCTTCAGGTGAAAGCAGACAAGAAGCACCCCTCATACTCTACTATTAATGATCTGTCGAGCTTCATTCTGTTTCAAAACAGGCCTTCGATGAGGCAGCCCTTCTCAGTTCGCTTGAAGGGTCTAGCTGAAGAAACTGGAGTGTCACTTGAACACAGTTTAATGGCTCCTGTAGCATACCCGCCACCGTGACAGTGGCAGACTATAAACTGCGATGTGTCTTTCCGAGAAGTTACAAAACATGCACCTATTGCCCACATCCGAACATACTTCCTGGAACTTCAACACAAATACACACGTCCTGAGTTCTTTACAGATGCCTCCAAGTCTAATTCCTCTGTGTCCTACGCTGTTATCGGCCCATCCTTTTCGGATGCTGGCCCTCTACATCCAGGCACAAGTATCTTCACAGCGGAAGCTTACGCGATACTTGTGGCTGCTAAACACATCAAACAATAACAAATACAAAAAGCAGTAGTTTATACAGACTCCCTTAGTGTGGTAACGGCTCTGCACAGTCTTAAAAAACCTAAAAAAACCGGTCCTTGTCTCACTTTATTCCATTTTGTGCACACTCTACACACTCAAACAACATGTTGTAGTGTGCTGGGTGCCAGGGCACAGTGAGATCCAAAGCAACGTGAGGGCGGATTAGCTCGCTGCATCCGTCCACAAAAGCACTGCCCCTACACCCTTATTAATCCCTGCCCTTCATCTTAAGCCGTCTCTAAACGAAACCTCAGGGACTACTGGCAGAGCAAGTGGGATACACACACACAAACAAACGACACATTATTAAGCCACACCTTGGTCATTGGCTGCCAGTATCAAAATCGCGTCATACAGAGGTAATACTAACGAGACTCAGGATAGGACACACATACACGACACACACATATCTTTTGTGCGGTGGCGATCCACCATTGTGTGACAGATGTGGTGAAGCAATAACAGTCCTTCACATGTCAATTCAGTGCAAACACTTAGAAACTGTAAGAAAACAGCATTTTCCATTACCCTACCGACAACATATACTTTTACACCCTGCAATGTTCGTTGGTAGGAAACAGCTTTTTAGTCATAAATCGTTGTTAGCGTTTTTAAAAGATATTAATAATTTCCATATCATATACCCGGGCGTCCCGTAGCACGACCTCTCCAGGGAGGTTTTTTGCTGCGGTGGCTACACAGGAAAGCACTTGCCTCACGGCCCTTGGACGCAAGGCTATGAACGAGTGAGGTACTTGTGCTAATGCCATACATGTCCACCATCGTTTTACATTATGACCAACTTTTGTCACCCATTCACACCACACACACCTTTCACGGCATGGTCATGATTTTATTACTTGTATGTTTTTACCCGCCTTACTGTGAGGAATTTTATGGCCCCTATAAAGCCGCTAATCACAATGATCATCCACATTCCTTGTCCTATGAACTGGCGCTCTTGGGCCATCAAATGGCCCTAGCGCCAAAAAACACCATATATCATCATCATCACGATTGCTCTCTCCCTTTCTAATTCTTGTGTGTACAAGCGTAGCTACAGTGTAATATGAGCAGACGGTGTCACGTTGTGCCCTACCGCGGCAAGGAAGGTGGGTATCTGATACCCACTTCGCTTTTGATTTTTGTAGGTTATTGGTGAATGGCGAGCTGTCTATTGTTTGATGTCCAACAGTAGGCGCCGTTTGCTCTGAAGAGAGTGCGCACCGGCGTCTGTTTGAAAATAGAGCACATGAGAAAATGACACTTGCACGCTCGGTTTGTTAATGTTTCGTGCCGAACGTGACTGCAAGACTCAGGTATGTTCATAGCTGTCTATGCTATCTGCAGGACTTATTTTTAAACCAAACACGATTTCACGAGCCTTTTTAATGATGTATTTATAGCGAATGCACCAATTATTGGTTTATTTTCAGTCCCGCTTCCGATAAATACAGTCAAAGGCGCCATATTATTTGAAGCACCAGAGTTCCCCTGAGTCAACTGATAACTTTTAGGAGCGATGAAATTTGTATTGTCAAAGGATGTCATTGCTTTCATTACCCACAGTACTTTATACGAGACGTTTCCGAGCATTTCAGATGCTCGTAAATATGTTTAGTATTACACAGTGGGAAAGATATTTAATTCAATGGGAAACGCACAGACGTCAAGAAACGCAGAGAATGAAAACATATCGCTGGCTATTGTTTCTTGATGCTATAGAACCGAAAGAGCTGAAAACATAGTGATTATTAACAAGCGATGTGACAGAGCCGTGGAGGAGGTTGACGTGCAAAAAGGGAATTGTAGGATGTATATATGTAGCACAACAAAGCCCTATTTAAAACTTCTCCATAATGTGTTACTATAATCCAACAATTACTTGGAAGGTGTCCGATCATATTTAGAGAGCATAGTGGAGACAATATGGGTGTGGTTAAACTGTAGCGTAGTGGTATACTGGATGAGCTAGCATAGATCTACGGCGAGGCTTAGCGCGCAAAAAATACACGAACTAAGGAATACACGAGGCAGGCGTTCACTAAACACTGAAGTTCAAAAGCAGTTTCTTGCTTGAGCCATCATATTTCTTAGCGCAAACAGAAAGTAAATAATAACTTGTTAAGAAGAACATAACTGATTCTGTAAAAGCCGGCTAACGAGCTGTTTTCACGAGCCACGTTCGCTAACAATCGTACGAAATGGAATCGCCAGTTCGCGTGAGTTCACTGCGAAAAAACCCAGATGAAACACCAGTATCTTGGTGAACTCAAGGTACTCGAGCAACACAGCCGCCTCCTTCTTGACCTTCGACGCCTTCTGTCTCATTGAGTTGAAGATCTTCTCAATGACCCGTAGTGCCCTTTCGTCGTAGGCTCCTGCAGAAAACATGATGAAACGGCCTTCTTTGTCAGGCTTAAGCGGACGTAGGTCGTTATTTTTGAAGAAGGTCACGCAAGCCGTGGGGTATTTCCTGGTTTTCAGGCCATAGCGGTTGGTCACTCCTGCAATAATGTCCACGCCCTCTAATAGGCACCTCTCTGGTTCTCCTTTCAATACTTCTCAGAAATATGGGCATTCATTACCAGTAGCTCCTTGTTGCTGAAGGCTTCTTATAGTTGGCAATAGCGTCGAAACAAGACAGCCTAAGACATTCCCACATGTGAACATCCATAAACAAACCAAAATGGAGCCAACAATTTTAACATGTGTAAAAACATAAATGAAGAGTTGTGACCGTTAAATAAACATCGCCACTAACTGCATAGCAAAAGTTGTTTTACAGGCCTTTCCAGGAAGTACACGCACTCAGCCTACGACAGATGCTGCTTGGGGTACGTGGCTACTAGACGTGTCAGTCGATTTTTTAATCAAGGCATGATGATAATTATGTGTGATGTCTTAATGCGCAAGGGCCAATGGATGGCCAAAGAGCGTTATTTCTGTAGACTAGAGATGTGAACGATAGAATGGCGCATGGGTGGGCCTTAAAATTTCTCGCGCTAACGCAGGTAAAAAGATAGAAGCAATAAAATCATGACAGTGACGTGAAATATGTGCAGCGCGAGTGGATGGTGAAACGTTGTGATAATAGAACCTTAGCGGGGATGTAGTCACCGCAGCCGCGACCTCAATACAGAGGTCGTGCTGCGGATAACCTCGGAATATGGAGTGGAAACTATGTACATCATTTAAAAACATAGATAGTGATTGAAGCATAAAAGCGAATTCTTACTGATGACCATCCCTGGGTGTAATGGGAGCTGCTGTCGGTAGGACACTAAAAAGTGCATTTTTCTTGAAGTAGGTTACTCATTGCACTGGACGAGGGTGTGGGGAACTATAAGTGGTTGATCGTCTTTAATCCGTTTCGTCCGATAGCCGAAGCTTGCACGAACGACTGGACTCCTGGCCTTCGCGCGGACTCACCACGCCACCACGGCCACACTACCGGTAAGCTTGATAACACAGCTTCACACGTGAGACCTTAAAATCATGGCTCTCGAGGCCTCTATAACTGCCCAACAGCTCTAAATTCAAGATCTGAAGCGTCCGCTGCAGGCCACGCTGGCATCACTGTTCTCCCCCGCTCCTCCGTCCTCAGTTCCTACACCTACACAAGCTTTGTCTTCACCTGAGCCACCTTAAGAGCAAGTTGCTCGAAGGATTTCAAGCTGAACGGTTGTGCCCCCGCAATCTCGACGCCAGCGTAGCTCCCGCTGACTGGTAAGCCCTCCGCGGTCTCCTGACGCCGTGAAGCTCTCACCGAGTGGTGCCCCGTCCTCGGACGTCTTCGACCGGCTCAACTTTTCCTGTCACTTGCCTGTCTTCTATCTCTTTAGCTATTCTCTATGGTTTTTTAGTTCCTCCTTCCCACCCCCACACCTACAAGGCACTTAGCCGTGTCGCCAACAGGCAGACAGAAATAAGGACCTTTTTCATTTCCTCCAACAATCACTATCATCAGAGGAGCCCATGAACATGGCACCCTCTACTGCATCATCGCGGGCCTCCTACCCTACGCGTCAGCCCCTATACATACGCCGATCGCCCTCCTCTGCCGCCATCGCTCCACACAAGAGTGACGTTGTTCGCGAAACAGCCTGAGCTGGTCAGGCACCACCCAAAAAGAAGATGCCGCGCTTGCCTACTGCAGAAAAGTTGAAGACCGTGACGTTCACAGACCATGTGACTCGTCGTACTGCGCCAACTCCGCTTGTCTGGCAAGAGCACTAAAAAGTGATCCTGGCTGAACTCGGTGCAGCCAAAGTGCTCTCGCTGTTTTAATGGATGGCAGTGCTGCACTTGTTCGACCTCTAAAACACGCCGGCTCTGAACAGAGCACTTTCAGCGTGCTTTTGAGTACACCTGCTCTCCCAGTGTCATTCGCGATTAGAGACCCGACAGATTGTGACTGAGGTCCCCCTTGCGCTTTCCTCGCTCCCCTCCCCGCTCACCCCGGCACATACACCAACTCCACCTACTCTACCTGCCATTCATCATGACCAGGCACCACGCGAAGCTTAATCTTTGGCAGTGGCACTGTCGGCGGTTCCGCACCAAGCGGAGCAACCTTTAGCTCGACCTCCAGAACATCCCCCCCGGCACTACTCCCCCTGTGGCATACAAGAAGCGAGAAGACTGTTAAGAAATCAGGACGAACAAACGTACGAGGATGACCTCATCGAAACGTGAGAGGGGAAGTTTGCTCTCTAGGACCTTGAAGACGATCGACAACTTGTCGCCAGGGGCAAAAGGGCATTCGAAGCCAGATGAGTCCTGGACGAGGCAGCGCTCTCGCCTGAGGTAGATACTTGGTATTGCTCGAAACACTGTCTCCAGAATAAATGTGTTATTTCTTTCTCGCTCTCTCCAGTGTAATCAATAAAGTTGAAAGTGACCTGTGTCAACGGAGCTTTCGCACAGGGCTTCATTCTGTGTAATTGGTAGCATGCTCTAAACCGCGAGCAATTCTGCGTAATTTCAAGGGAATACACACAGTAAGGTGTGTGCCTTTTGTAATGATTGACGACCTTTAAACCATGATGTCATTATAATAACGACATGTTATGTCGCCCAATGGCAATTTACGCTTGTCCCATGCATAATAATGCCATATTAAATGTTGTATTATGAAGCCTGTGTACAGGACGCGTGTGATTTTCAAGTTTCCACCAGCGATAATGAATACCATATCGTCCTGCCTCGTGTTTCAACTGGTAAGCTCGTCGCTGCCCCGCAAGGGCGTCTGCGCCTGCAGGCGTTTGGTGTGTGGCAACACCAGGAACTCGAGCCAACGGGGGGGGGGAGAGTTTAGCCTCCTCCCACGCGTCGCCGTGTGCGGCTCAGCAACGCCGACTAAATTTCAAGGCCGCAAGGCTGCCGCAGTGACGTCAGAGGTTGTGGGCCCAGTTGCCCCACTGAGCATGCTCAGTAAGACTTTTTTTCCCGCGTCTTTTATTCGGCCCAATCAAGCTGCAGCAGCTGCGAGAGCGGGAGCGTTGGTTCTCCTAAAACGTGAGCGAAACAAAGGCTTTCCGCCGCGTTCGCGGTGTAACGGCTTAGCCGTGCTCAGGAAAAAGGGGATCGCGGGGGTTGAGCCGAGGCTGGATGATTGGACCTTTAAGGCCCCTCGTCAAAGGCAACGCACCCCTTTGGCCCCGTCTTCATGTAGACGGCACCCGTGGGCGGACCCACCCAGGGGAAATCGGCAGTCGCCATTTCCTGTCTCCCTCTGCTCTCAGCTCTTCGCCTTTCTCTAACTTTTATTCTTTTCTGTCCTCTCATCTCTTCCACTTCACTTTTTTCCTGGCGGCGAGGGTTAACCTTGTGTGGCGTAACCAACCTAGGTTATCTCATATTTGGTTATAGTGGGCATGTACAGCTGGCGTTGGTGTTTCTTTCGAGTCTCACGGCGTTCCCTTGTTGGGCTTGAAGGTGGGTGGCTGGCATGTCTGCCGAACAAATTACACATCTTGATGGGATCCCCTTGCCTTCACTAAACTGATCGCCCCCCAAAGAAGTAGTGCACCGATGTCATTTTCAAATCGCTCCCGACAAACAAAAAAAAAAACTTTCCTAAATATCACATAATTCACAGTGAAAATGAAGAAAAGAAGACCAGAAATAGTTCACCCTTTCTAGTGTCATATTATCTTATTGAAACCCTAGGTGTCGGGTACAAAGCAACCAAGACTGCCAGTGGAGATCTCTTGCTAGAACTAAAAGACCACTTACAATACCAGAAACTGCGTAACCTAAATGAATTCGGTTATCCGTCCATAACCATCACACCACATCTTGCTTTGAACATGGTGAAAGCAGTCGTGTCAGATGGCGATCTGATGGATCTCTCCGATGAAAATCTCTTGATAGGCTAGAAGGACAAAATGTCATCGATGTGCAATGCATAAAAATACGAAGAGACAACAAAGAAAATCCTACGAAACGTACACCACATTCTTACCTTCGGATCCCCCACACTGGGCACAGAAATAAGAACAGGTTATCTCAGACTGCCACATCCTGCACGATGCCCTGGTGTGCACTCATTATAAAGTCTATTTCGTTCTTATTTTCGCCATTAGGGCTCCTCCATGTCCACTTGCGGTTTCCTCGTTTTCGGTTGAAGGTATTCGAAATCCGTAAATTATTGCGTTCTGCGAATTCTACTAGTAGCTCTCCTCTGGCGTTTCTAGTGCCGATGCCATAATCTTCTACTGCCTGGTCTCCAGCCTGCTTCTTCCCTACCTTTGCATTAAAGTCGCCCATCAGTATAGTATACTGTGTTTTTACTTTACCCATTGCCGATTCCACGTCTTCATAGACTCTTTCAACTGAAGCGTCATCATGACTGGATGTAGGCGCGTAAGCCTGTACCACCTTCATCTTGTATATTTTATTCAGTTTAATTACGATACCTACCACCCTCTCATTAATGCTATAGTATTCCTCTATGTTTTCCGCTGTGTTTCTGTGAATTAGGAACCCCACTCCCAGTTCTCTTCTGTCAGCCAAGCCCCTATAGCAAAGGACGTTAGACAGGACACTGGCAAGCTTTCTCAGGAAACGAAGAATAGGCGTAAGATATTTGATGTAAGAAGGTATAACATGGAGAGAATTGAACATGCTCTGAACAACAGAGGAAGCGTCAAAACAGTGAAGAGGAAACTTGGGATAGGCGAAAATAGGATGTATGCACTAAGGGACAAAGAAGGCAAAATAACTACCAATATGGATACGATAGTTAAAATAGCGGAGGAGTTCTACAGAGATCTGTACAGTAGCCGGGACAACCACGACATTAATACTATGAGAACTAGCAGTAACCCAGATGACACCCAACCAGTAATGATAGAAGAAGTCAGAAAAGCTTTGGAGAGCATGCAAAGAGGCAAAGCTGCTGGTGAGGATCAGGTAACATCAGGTCTGCTGAAAGATGGAGGAGAGATTGTGTTAGAAAAACTAGCCACCCTGTTTACGAGGTGTCTCCTGACGGGAAGAGTACCAGAGTCTTGGAAGAACGCTAACATCATCTTAATACATAAGAAAGGAGATGACAAGGACTTGAAGAATTACAGGCCGATCTGCTTGCTCTCTGTAGTATACAAGCTATTTACAAAGGTAATTGCTAACAGAGTAAAGAAAACATTAGAATTCAATCAACCAAAGGAACAAGCAGGATTTCGAACAGGCTACTCAACAATTGACCACATTCATACTATCAACCAGGTAATAGAGAAATCCTCACAATATAACCAACCACTATACATAGCCTTTATAGATTACGAGAAGGCGTTTGATTCAGTAGAAATATCAGCCGTCATGCAGACACTGCGGAATCAGGGCATAGATGAAGTATATATAAACATTCTGGAAGAAATCTACAGGGGATCAACTGCTACCATAGTGCTTCATAAAGAAAGCAACAGAATACCAATCAAGAAGGGTGTAAGGCAGGGGGACACAATTTCTCCAATGCTATTTACCGCGTGCTTACAGGAGGTTTTCAGAAGCCTAGAATGGGAACAGTTAGGGATAAGGAGAGTACCTTAGTAACCTGCGCTTCGCCGATGACATTGCATTGTTGAGTAACTCAGGGGACGAATTGCAACTCGTGATTGCGGAGTTAGACAAGGGGAGCAGAAAGGTGGGTCTTAAAATTAATCCGCAGAAATCGAAAGTAATGTACAACCTCGGAAAAGAGCAGAGCTTCGAGATAGGGAATAGTGCACTTCAAGTTGTAAAAGACTATGTCTACTTAGGGCAGGTAATAACCGTGGAGCCTAACCACGAGACTGAAGTAACTAGAAGAATAAGAACTGGGTGGAGCACATTTGGCAAGCACTCTCCAATTATGACAGGTAGATTGCCACTATCCCTCAAGAAGAAGGTATATAACCGCTGTATCTTGCCGGTACTTAGCTACGGAGCAGAAACCTGGAGACTTACAAAGAGGGTTTAGCTTAAATTGAGGACAACGCAGCGAGCAATGGAAAGAAAAATGGTAGGTGTAACCTTAAGAGTCAAGAAGAGAGCAGAGTGGATTAGGGAAAAAACGGGGGCTAAGGTTATCATAGCTGAGATCAAGAAGAAGAAATGAACATGGGCCGGGCATGTAGCACGTAAACAGGATAACCGCTGGGCATTAAGGGTAACTAACTGGATTCCCAGAGAAGGTAAGCGGGTTAGGGGGAGACAGAAGGTTGGGTGGTCAGATGAGATTAAGAAGTTTGCGGGTATAAATTGGCAGCAGCAAGCACAGGACCGGGTTAACTGGCGGAACATGGGAGAGGCCTTTGTCCTGCAGTGGACGTAGTCAGGCTGATGATGATGATGACCTCAGACTGCCAGTGAGACCATACATCCCGAACCCGCGGCGCTGCTTCAAGTGCCAGCAGTTCGGCCATGGCTCTCAGAACTGTCGAGGGCAGCACACCTGCGCGAAATGCGGTAGCAAAGGTCATTCCGCTGACGACGATTGCAATTCAAAAGTCCACTGCGCCAACTGTGAGGGTGATCATCCCGCATATTCTAGGTCATGCTTGGTCTAGAAAAGTGAAAAAGAAACAATAACTACAAAGTTCAAACTGAACATTAGCTTCCGTGAAGTGAGGTAGCGCGTTTCCCCGCATTATGCAAGGAACACGTGAGTTAGTATGAGGCACCTATTACCGGCGTGTTGCGTGTAGCGCAAATAATGCGGCTGATGCAGAGCGTGTAGCCAGCTCCCGTCCCATCAACTAACGAAGCTGATCGGTTCCGCGAAGGCGAACGCGGAAGATCCGGGCACGCGAAAGAAAGGAGACTTCTTCGTTCGCACAGTCCACGAGCGGAGCCGTCAAGGTCGCCCCCGTTCGGAATTAGAAGGGGGAAGCTTGCTCGGAAAAGCGTCTGGCAAGAGGTAGGTCGGGCGCCACCGTCTGAGTTTAAGCCATTGTTGGCATGCACGCGTGCGATTGAGAATGACGCGGGGACGCGACCACTTGGCTGACCCAGACATAGTGGCGGCAGGGAGACGAGCATAATCTCCCCCACTGTTGTTAGGATGTCGGGGTGCCTCGCTGTCGCATGCACACCTGGTAAGCGCATGGAGCCCAACGGTGTACCCACCGCTCTTAAGGAGGTTTCTACGAAGCAACAGTTAATGAGAGAACTGATGGGGCTTGAGCGTGAGAACGGCTGCCGACGGAAGTCGGCCGACGGAGGCAGCACGGCCTGGCATGGGAGAGAGTGTCATACGCGCAGAACCTATCCCTTTGCGTGTTTTTTTCATTTTGGTAACGTGGTTTTAACCAATGTAGTACCTGTTATGAAGGTGTTTCTGCAAGTGGTTGTGATTATGCGAGTACCAACATGTGATTGGTGTTTGCAAAAACTCTTTGTTCAACCGAGGGTTGAAAAGAGAATGTTTGAATTTGAAAGGAGTGTGGAGGTTCGGGCTTGGACTCGGGCCGTCACCTGGTGCTGCAATAAAGCGTCTCTTCACCGGACTACGGCTCTTCCTTAGCGCTGCCACCGTGCACTCGAGTCATCGAGGGGACCCATTCCGAACCTCAAACATCTTCCCTCTTTAGCTAGTGTTTAAGCTAGTCGAGGAGGAAGGAAATTAACTGGCGCAGTCGACAGGATTGGAGAGCCCGCAGCGAGAAAGGTGCTGAAGTCCAGGAAGCTGAGAAGACGCTCACCGCTTCAGGACCTGCTGTTGCGCTGCGAGAAGCACCATTGACATTCGGTACGAGCCTGTGGTCAACATTGGAGCCTGGAGTTCAGCAGCGCAAGAGCACTGCACGTCACTGAACGAGAGCAGAGCCAAAGGTCGTCGTTGAGCGACGGACCTACCGGGGAGGCGCTGCAGGGTGCTGCTTCAGGAGCAGAGCAGCAGGGACAGTCGATGTGACAGACTGTGTAAAGGACAGGGGTGACCGGGCGGCTACCTGCTGCATTGGAAGTGGTCGTTGCACATAGCGTTGGTGACGACACATACGCAGTTCCAACTGTCAAGTGCATCGGGCGACGCATCACTGCAAGGTGAGGCCGGCTTTGTGCACTCTTGGAGCCCCCAATTTTTTGGGGGGAAGGTCTCCTTGATCGCCCCAAAAAGAAAACAGTAATTAGAGGGTCTCTCAAAAGCCTTGTAAAATCAGTCGCTTCGCTTTTGAGACAGCAGCCTCACTCATTTCGTACACCAGAACCTCTTTACCCCGAATATGAAGACACAAATTATACAATGGAACGTCAAAAGACTACTTCGAAACCTCGACGACGTCCAAAAACTTCTACACAAACATCCTCCAAAAGTGCTGTGTGTACAGGAAACACACATAAAATCCAAGAATACAATTTTTTTGCGTTAATACATCATCTTCCGAAAGGACAAAGATGATGCTGTAGCGTCATCTGGTGGTGTAGCCATAACTGTTAATTGAGGGATAGCATGTACTCATTTACCGCTACTAACACCCCTTGAGGCAGTGGCTGTCTGAGCAGTTTTATTGAATAAACGTTCCACCATCTACTCTCTATATATACCCCCACAACACCGCCTTCAAAAACATGAATTGCACTCATTATTAGATGAGCTACCAGAACCTTGCCCTCGGAGGACGTCTAATCGAACAATTCCTTTTTGCTCCGGTGCGTTTCTCTTAAATTGCAAGCAGCCGACATATTATAGTCTGGCAAACAATACCTACTCGTCCATAGATCTTCATCGCATCCCCAACACTTCTACCCATTTTCTACCCATTCAACTAGAAAATCATTAACGATCCTTACGGATGTGACCACTTTCCGATAATTCTGAGCACGAAATTAGGTTACGAAGCTCCTGCACAGATTCCTAGGTGGCAGATAGGCAAGGCTGACTGGGAACAGTTTTAAAAAGCTACTCAGATAAGTTGGTCTGATATTCATGTCCTAAGCATAGATGCAGTTGTAAAGTACTTTACAGCTCCTACTGATGCTGCCACAAATTGTATCCCACAAACTTGACTGTCTGCCAAACGACGCTTCGCTTGGTGGAACAGTGATTGCCGGAATGCACGAAAAAAAGCAAAATAAGGCATGGAGGTTGCTTCGAAATTCATCGACAGCCGAGAAACTTGACAATTGTAAGCACACAAAGTCTGAAGGCAGAAGAATGCGCAGACAGGCCAGAAGGGAGAGTTGGTATAACTTTTTATGCGGAATGAATTCATACACACAGGAGGCGAGATTTTGGAACATGGTAGGCAAGGTAGCAGGATGGCAATCTCTCCCACTCAGTTTTGTGAACACACAAGGCGCAAGCTTGGAGGACCTCTTGGGGCGCACTTCGAACAGGTCGCCAGCTCGTCGCACTATACCACATCATTCCAGCGATTCCAGAGAAAACCACCTTCACATCTACCTTATCACCTATCACCTGTCACCTATCTCTGCCCCAGAAAAGCTTTCAGCGCTCTGCGAATGGGTGAATGCGCAGTCTGCACGAAGGAGATGCTGCGCAATCCAACATAGAAAGCTATTCGTAGCATGTGTGCTAGCCGTCGTTTATTTGCTCCTGTTGTCACGTGGCAAGATATATGTTGAGAAAGCGGGTCGGTGCCTGAATGAGCGTTTAAAGGAGCATCCTTACAATGTATACTCAGCTGTGCAAGGTCATTTGGACATCCATTGTATACAATGAATGTCCAAATCCAGAATCGCTATAGGGATTCTGGTTGCAGACCAGAATTCGAAAAGTGCACTGTTGTAGCCAAACACCATCGCCAGCTAACACAAGAGATTATGGAGGCCAACGAAATGCAAATGCTGGGCGATCGATGTATCAGCATGCCTTCGCTTGCTCTGACTAAAAAAGAAATCCAGTTTCTGGCTTTGGCACAATAGATCGCGAATTTGTGCTGAGCTGTGGCCTTGTAAGCATATAATGAGATGGTGATTGTCTTGCTGTGATGCAATAGATTGCGTGATTGCACGGTGATGTTCTGTATATATTTCCAGCGTTTTCGCTGATAAATTTTAGTTCAAGACAGCGCTCTTTCTTTCCTTGTCTCTTCTTCGTAGTTACGTCGTAACTACTCGTAGTCTTGCACTGTGCAAATATGTTGAAACTACAAAAGGCAGTAATTTACACAGATTCTCAAATCGTCGTAAAGGCTTCGAAAACTTTCAAAGAGCTAAAAAACCCCGCCCTGGTCTCGCTTTATTCACTACTATGCACAGTGTATAAGTGTAAACAGCATGTTAAGTGTGCTGGATATTACGACACCGCGAAATCTAAGGTAACGTGATGGCGCACCAGCTATCCGCATCTGTCCACGACAGTGCTGTTAATACATCCGCAGCTGTTCCTGTTCCTGACCTAAAGCTGTATCTTAAAAGAAAGCTCAGAGCTTATTGGCAGAGCACATGGGATAGTCATACAGAAAATAGATTATATGTCAAGAAGCCGTTCCTTGGTCTTTGGCCGCTGGTATCAAAATCATGCCACACCGAAGTTACACTTACAAAGATACGAACAAGATATACACATACATTTTGTGCGGTAGCGATTCACCTTTGTGTGATAGATGTGGTGAATCACTCAGCGTCAACTGCATCTCCATCCATTGCAGTGAAAAAAAAAGATATTCCATTAGCTTACCGTGAACACATTCCACTACATCCTGGAATGTTCATTGGCATAGAACCAATTTCCATTCAGCAGATACAAAGATGGCTACTAACGATGTGCAAGAATCCACCAATGCATGCACAAGTACACGCCCAGCATCACCAAACCCCGAGACAGGCAAGAAAAGCGACTCGGCTGTCTGCCCTCATCAGTCAGGTCATCGCAAGCCACAAATGCCTGCCCGAAAGGGCATACGTTCAAGGTTAAGGAGGCATTCTACTGGTGACGGGGAGCATTCACGCGCCTTTCCTCCTCCAGATTGACGTATAAAACCATGAAAAGAATCTAGACGCCATGGTGCTGCCCCCAAAGGTCACATTTTCAACGGTAAACGTGTGTGGACTACGAGTCAAGCAGAAGCACATGTAGCTTCGCCGGTTGGTCTTCAGCCGACATCTCGATTTCGTCGCCGTTCTGGAAACGTAGATCGAAAATGAAGGGGTTGCAAATAGGGCCTTGCGGCTTACCTCTGTGAATTTGATTTGTGTTTCACGCCGTGGGCTATTCAGCAGGTTGCCTTCTGTTCTTTCTGGAACAGTTTACCAATACTTTTCTGTACCATGCAGTGTTGACGAAAAAGGACGGCTGATACAATTGGGTTCTTTTTCTATTGTATGACTTCTCGGGGTGACTAGTCAACGTATATGTATTTAGTGATGCACAGCGGTGAACTAACTTTTTTGAAAGTTTGGCCAGTGTGTTAGATCCTGACCGTAACATTGCGCTCATGGGCAATTTCAACTGTGTGTGTAATCCATCAGATTGTACCGGACTTAGCTGCAATGACAGGAGTGCTTAGATGTACTCACTTATAGTTGAAAATACGAGATTAAGTACAGGGCCACGATAGCCTGCCCTCGTATACCCATGCACAAGGCAGTACACATACGCAACGGGATCTCATTTACGTTTCAGTACCTTTTGATTCCCGTGACGTGTCACGCAAAGCAGAACTTAATTTCTTCTAAGATCACTGCATTGTTGTTGGGGAAATAGGTAGCATATTCCATCTCACTTCAGATTATAATAGGCACTCTGCATACCTAACCTTTCAATTGTGAGAGACCAGGTGTTTACCACTCGAATCTTTTTTTTTGCTGTTTGTCGGCCTTTGTTTGCAATTTGGAAATTTTTCAAAAAACAAGGTCAGGCGATAGCTACAGAAATAAACCTGTAAGGGGTTTTACAGAAAATCAGAAGAAAAGATTCTTAAGCAAATCTTCAAAACTTATATGAATTTAAAACTGAGGTGCCTGGTTCTTATACAAGCGAAATATCTTATGCGAAAAACGCCCTCCTAGAGAGATACGATGCTTTGCCTTACAGAAGTGCCCGTGCTCAATTTCGCAATATTCGTATTTTGAATTCAGAGGAGCCCACATGTCAACCGTTGCTCGATGAATTACGCAACGCTAAATTATATCTATACTGCATATTTTTTCTGAAGGGTTATTTGTCACTAATTATAATAAAATCGTCTCACAGTTTGAAGCTTGCTATAATGAATTGTTCAGCGCCTTTTCTGAGAACAAAAGTGAACATCTTTTGATGCATTTTTCGTCATTTGTGACTCTTCTAACCGACGAAAAATGTGATGATATTAGTGGTCAATCAATATACAAGTAATAGATCTTGTAATTGAGCAACTACAATTGTCAAAAACGCCAGCACCTGATGAAATATCGGGTGGAATTTGCAATACATTTAAATAATTATTGGACGCTCTACTACTCGACATTTTAACGCATAGTTTTATTCTAGAGACGCTTCCTTGATCTTTTATTAGAAACCACACTGTTATTAACCCGAAACTTCCTTACCCGTCAAGACATCTTACCTTTCGCGTCAAATCCAATAAAAATAGTTCATTTCGCAAAGTCTGCTGCAGGCTCGCCCTGCGGGCAAATAACCATCAATAGAAGACTTATTGACATTTCAGTAGACATGGGGGCCTGCGTCAGTATCTTCAGTGCTTAACTGTCTACTTCTGAGCAAACGTTTGCTGGCCGGATGGTTAACTTGAGAAGGTATAGTATACGATGGAAATTCCGGATTACTTAAGCCATTAGGTTGACCCATGCAGATTGCTTTGTTCAAAAACAGCTAGTCGTACGATTTTATCCGCTGTTTATTCGCGGTCATAAAATGTTTCATTCTAAACAAGCACCAATACATTGCAGCATGGCGTCATGGTTACGCCATCATGAACAACACGCACAGCCATGAGGCGTCACTTTTCGGATTCGACCATAGACATAGTTTGTTCGTTAGAAAAAAAACCTACGCAGGTTAATAATGACGCCGTTAGCTTGCAGGAAATGCACCCCTAATATAAGCTCTCTTGAATATTCCTGCAGTACAATGAAGTGGGCCACGTAGGTAAAGCACCTTATTTCAAGCCTCAATATTGCGGTGCACCTTCGAAGGGGTGTAATAGCGTGACCACCTGCCATGCGTATCTGCGATCCGGGGCATTTAGTCACAACTTTCTTTCAGTTTCTGTGCCATTTTATGATTTATAAGTGAATAACTATGCATCGCCGGTGTGAACTATGATATTCAGCTCTTGGTAACGTTCCGAGTAGTGCTCAGTCGCCGAAGGCGACTGAGCACTACTCAGTCGCCTTTGGCGACGCACAGAATCCCGAGCTCTCGTGGCCCTCAACACCCTTCGCCATCTTATCATCGATTTCCCCAAACAAAGACAACTACGACAAGACCCACCTTGGTCACATGAGGATGTCGACTGCCAGGTGACAATTCCACGGATGCAAAGCAAGCGTTCCACGCCCATAGCAGAAATACTTTCTTTGGTACTTGAATATATTGAAGAAAAGTACGCCAATCATTTGAAAGTTTTCACTGATGGATCAGTCGACATAGTGCGCGGAGCAAGTGCTGCAGCGTTTGTGATCACATCTCTAAACGTTTTCTGGACAGCGGGACTTGAGTGCGTTGTTTCATCGACAGCATGTGTAAGCGTGGCAATTCAGGCACCCCTGAAAAAACTGAGGCTTTGTAGGCAACAACAAGTCGTGCTGTTCTCAGACAGTAAGCCCGCCTTGCAGCGGCTAAAACATGGATTGATTTTGGACCGATGCACTCAACTATCACTGCGAATCCTTAAAGACCTGCATGGCATAGGTATCAACATTACGTTTCAACGGATTACATCACATGTGGGTACAGCGGGTAACGAGGCGGCTGACAGACTTGCCCGGAGTGCTCTGGAGTTTACACCAACGAAGATGGCTCCACAATCAGCGTATCTTACAAGAAGCTGTAAACAAACATTTTCACTCGTTATGGCTGACGCCTCACCAGCCATGTGTGATACAAGGGCTATCAAGGGAAGAGGCCTGCTTGCTTCATCGCATTCGAACGGGATCAGCGCGTACAAGATCAGACTGTTCGCGACGCCATTGTGCCCGAAGTGCAAAGAAAACGGTCATATAGAACACTATTTGCTTAAATATTGTGCGCTTAAGAAGGAACGACAAGGTTTATTTGAGGAACTGCAACAGTTAGGCTCACCATGCGACAGCATGACCGATATTGTGTTTCCGCGTGGTTCCTCGATCTTCAGAAAACAAGTGTCACGACTCCTCTTGAATTTTTTTATTGCCACAGACCTCGCATGTGACTGGTGATAAGTGACAATTATTGTTGGTGTATAGTTCAGCGAGATAGAGTACCGGCACAGTACTTCACGTGGAATAGCACAAAGGCCGCTGTCCTATGCAGGCTTACGTCGCGTTGTGAACGATTTTTATTTTAAGGGCCTGCTCGTGATTAGTAAAAAACAAACAAAGGACACAGCTTCATTTAGCAAAAAGGATACTGGGCGGGGCAACTGTGTGCAAATTATGCAAGGCGAGATCCGCCGGCTATTTACAACATCCTTAACCTTAACCTTCTATTGAAAGCAAATATATAGTTTTTATCAAATGGAAACCGTTTTCATTGCAGTTTTTGTTGTAGTGATAAAAACTAGTTTTGAGGTTCCCCATTGATGAAAATGCCAAATTTAATGACGAAGCGGCCGTGTGTGCCAATTGGAAGGCATAAATCGATGCGCTACTTCAAAAATATTTTGTGCGCTATAACGAACACTGATAATAATAGAGCTTGTATTAAAAAGATTGAAAGAGGAAGGACAGGGAGGTTAGCCAGTTCAGAGTTTGTATTAGTGTTTGTATAGGAACTATTTATTTGCTTTTCACTGAGGTATGAAGCTCAATTTTCAGTGGATCACCACGTGGAGTAAACAGAACCTTAATGCAAAGGAAAATGACAATTTATTCGCGATATTTCGTCGCAATATTCGCGAGGTCCAGTAGTATGCAAATATCTTTAACGGTGAACATACCTTCCACAGAGTAATTGATGATTATGGTGATATTCATGCATAACGCGATAGTACAAGAAAAACTATACAGACACATATTTTGGGGAAATTTGGAGAGGCGTACATTGCAGAACAATGCAGTAAATATTACTGACGCTCGAACACCGTGCGCAAACGCTTTTGCTTGATGTGTACAACAATATGGACATTCAAAGAAGAAGTGATGCACTTGAAATTGATTTTAAAAAAATCTAACTTTCACAACATTTCGTGAAATTCGGAGGCGTTTCACGGAACCGATTTTTTTTGCAACTCAATATTCTGGTAATTGATTGTTTTCCGCGGGAGATAATATGTTTTTTATCACATTTGACATAGTCGCTAAAATATCTGGGTCGTGTCGGCAAAGAATGAGTGTATACACAGTAAAACGCTGCGCGTTATATCCTTCGACCGTTGCTCATGGAGAGCACATCGTAGCGCTGGTGTGCACCACGTGGCGGGAAGGCCGACATCTGTGCTTTAAGGTGAGCGCTGACGTGATTTCGCATCAAGAGCTTCCCTTTACACATCGGTGTATAGTGGTGTCCAATCTTGGGGTGAACATGGCTCACCGTGACAGCACTCTATGGAACGTCAGTGCAGCCGGCGTGGCCGTGCATGAAATTGAAGTGGCGTGGGTGCAGCTGTACAACAGACAAGGAAGACCGGCGCTTGGCTATTATGAAAAGACATGCTCAAGCAATGTAACAGATGACGTAAAGGATCTCCTGCGTGCCCGTGAGCGCATGCGTCACTAAGCTTCGATGCGCGGCCGCTCTGGCACACAGACGCTGCGCCGCACTGCACGGAGCGCGGCCTTGCTGAGTCGTGTTCACGCTAACAGATCACAGGACTGTACCTGGCGCGCGCAGTAAACCAACGATCGGCACTCAGCTGCTTGATTTACACAAACACCTCCATTCACATCATAATATTCGGCTAGAAGCGCAGAATCCAGCATAGGTTTTGCATGAAATTGATTGCCACAAATCGTTTGATGTGCTTGCATCCTCCCCTTTTTTTTCACGGATAAACGAATGAATGCAAGATAGGAGAGCTAGCAAAGCTCAACTATACCTTTAAATGGACACTAAATACAACGATATGATTATTCGCTTATAAGCAAAGTACAATCTCACAATCCACAAAACACCACTTTTACTGTGACATGGCGTTTGGTGAGCGAGAAAACACTCGAAAAGAAACTGTGAGTGGAGTCTTACCTGTAAGCATCCCACGCCAAACACCATGGCGTAGAAAACCTTGAAGGCGTTTACTAAGTACTGCATAGCATCTGCTCGATAAAAAATGACGTCCATTGCCTTCTGTGGGTGCCGTAGACCTAGCATACGATGTTTCAGAAAATATCATTGAGCCAATGCCGCGAAATTACAACAAATACATTCCAGAATTCGCCACGTCATTCGTGGAGTTTTCTGTGCGAAATTAAAAAAAAAGTATCTTTAACCTTGGTTTTTTTCCGCTAATAATGAACTTACGGAAGTGAAACTTATAGCATTAGAATTTTTAGTGCTGTTTATCAATCTAAACAAAGTTATTGTTTCTCTTTAGTGTCCCCTCAAACACTTTTGATTGACTAAGTGACGTATGTGCTTGAAAACATCGGGTGTTTGTTATACTTCTCAACAATGCAGTGAACATGTTTGTGTCTGTTATCGTACGCATAAACCATCTGTTTTTATACCTATGAACCACCCGCTAGCAATAAGCGCTTGCTGCTTAATCAATCAGTGTTGCTTATTTTCTTATTACGCTCTCTCGCTATTCCCTGCCAAGTGAAAATTCACAAACAGAAAATGATGTGAGGCGTTGGTGTGTATAGAGTATTTTAACAGTTCAATGGGGCCTGGTTCATGAGTTCTCAAGCAGGGAGTGAAATAGTAGCTACCACGTTTGGGTGTCAGACAGACTCCTTAAATTGGTCGTGGTTCGAGGAGACAGAAATTAGAAATCAGGATGGCAGCAATGGGGCCAGTCATTTTCTTTGCAACCTTTCTCGGCGCGACTGCAGTTGTTCATGGGAACGAAGTCTGTCAAGAGCAAAAAGATAAAGATGGTTACGATGTAAGTATTCTCATGTGTCTACGTTCACTTATCTGTTTATGTTAAACAACGTTTATAATCAGATCATTCGTATTTTGTAAACATTTTGTGGATTATAAATCTTGTCATTCATACATCCAAACCACGGTGCTAACTGTTATAACATAAATAAATGTTCCTGTGTTACTAGGCTATTGGTGTCTGTCCACTTCTGTGTAATTGAAGGTAACGGTTGAGATGAGCATGCATGTAAGATGAAAACGCAGAAAGTATGTCTTAGTTGTTAGCGCAATCATTCCGGAAACACAATGCGTGGAAGAACTATTGTCTCCCACATGCGCTCCCACTGTTGATTGTGGGGTCCTTATGATGATGTAAATTTGGGGTACTTAATCTACTGTCAATGAACACTTTTCAGTTATGGAGTGTTACTGTCTCGCAGCCTTGCTTCTCTGGTTCTCTAATTCCCGTATTCAGGAATGTGTTTTTACTTAACCTTAATATGCCACCGCCTTCAATGCAGCACAAACGCGTTTTGAACGCGCTGCATTGAAGGCGATGGCAAGTCAAGCACAAGACATGGAGCGTTTCTGAATACTGCTGTAAGTGGCAGGGCAGGCACACAGGGTGCTTCCGTTGTCGGGTGTACAGGGTGACGACATGTACACCCGAGAACTTCCGTTCAAGTTACGCAACGAAAAAAATGGCATGAAAACGAATCAGTGTCGCGCCATTTGCATATACTCTAATTACTACCACAAATCCATTGATGCATGGCCTATGAAGACTTATATCTAAACCAGATTTCCAATAGTGGAGGTCTTCCGTATTTATTGGCTAATATTATTTTTGTTTTCTTTTGTTCCTATTTTACAATTACAAGGGAGGCATCGGTAAATATTAAACTTACCTAAGGGACTCTCGCTATGCAATACGTGTGCCCGAAAACCTCTTCCTCAACTATTTACAGGAACACAGTTGTGATCTTGATGAGGTTTTGTGTTTTCACCCTGAAGACTGCCTCCACTTTTATCATTCTTATGGTTAAGTTTCGAGAACACATAGCAGTCTTGATTGTTTGGGTGCCTGCATATTCCCCTCTTCCTGATAACGAGGCGGCTCACACCGCGGCTTGAGGACTTACATGCCGAGCCACTGAGATCCGCCCACTAGGCTGGAGAGGAGATCGCATGGTTGCCTACAAAGAAATCGCAGATCTTCATTGGTCACGAAGGGCCCGATATCCTCCCGTGCACTACACACTTAGCAACCAGCAAGCGGTGGCCTGGTGCCTCCTCCTAATAGATACGTACCCGAACCCTGTAGCCTATAGCCACTATTGCCTTAGGCAGTACAGCGACAGGTGCAAATTATGTAAAGAAAGGGTGCACCGACTACACGTTACATCCTGTAGCCCTGTGTAAAATCGGTGCAACAGAATCGTGCTCTTAATACTGATGAGTAGTGGGAGACCATGCTGCTCAGCACAGACCCAGCGAAACAGTTTTGGGCAATCTGGAGAACCGAGGACGCCGCCAGGGCCCAAGCGCTCCTGGCTGACTCCTAGGTGTGGGATCATTACTATATACCTCAGCTGCTGGATTCTTACAATATAGATCCTTCCTCCTCCCCTTCCTCTTAAAAATGGTCTTGTATTCTACTTTAACTTATGTGGGCACTTCATTGTAGAAATTACAAATATTGAGTGAAATAAATAAATAAATAAATAAATAGATAAATATGTTCAGTGGCTTTCAGCACAAAGATGAAAAAAAAACGACAACATGGTCAATACCAAAATAAGCGTCCGTCTTTTGAAATTGGAGCTGCGGCCAACGCTCTGTTAAAAGAAATGACATTTACCTTCCTAAGGAAGAACGCCCGCGTTCCTAGATTATTTTGTAGCTTAGGAATGGTACTACGCATGCATCACGCAAGCGCTTTGAGGTACGTGGCGTCGCTTGCCTCGATTGGGCTTTTAGTGCTCGGTAATACCCGCACATGTTACGAGCGTCAAGCGTGTTGCACCCTCTGGTTGATCAAAATAGGTATATGCTCAGTTGATAGCCAACTTGAGCTATTACAAGTGTGGTAGGCATAGTAATGCCAGATTTCTTGTTATATTAGGGCTGTACGATACCGTATGTGTATAGCCACTGCGAACTAACGGTGAACGCACCCTTGACTACGATTGCCAAACGTTCGCACTTTCCCACCTTTCGTGCAGTAGTTGCGGCGACCTTTCCTCGATAATGAAATCAGTATTTTTTGTGACTAATCCTGCTTAGCCTACGCGGATTCTACAATAATGCCATGACCAGCTCATAGGCTACTATGAGCTACTTGAGGCTACTAATAAATAAATGAATAATGGAGTAGCCTCTTTTCAATAAGTAAGTAGGAGCAAGTGAAGGTCGGAGTCTTCGTGTGTAATGTACTGGTTTTTTTAGTAACAGACATGAGGGCAATTTATGTAGGTCACAATGGCATATAGTGATCCATGAAACACACGAGAAAGGTGCTAATTCGTCTCCCATAATCAGACACTGCTCAGCGACTTATGATGCAAGTGCTACAACGCAACGAATACAAAAAGAGCGAGAAGAATATGACACTACATGCGCTTTTTAATTTGTTTCCGTTTTCAAAACTCCATTCTTGTAAGACGCAAGGAGGTGCAGGTGGGGGTGCGGATGAGAGCAGTGCTTGAGTCTCATTTGTTTGTGAGACCCCTCTTAATCTGCATACCAGCCCATACTCCCTCCCCCTTTCTTTAACTTAAATGAGTACTGAAACAAAATTTTGAGAGTGACATAACCTGACAAATAGATTTGTGTAGATACACACATCATATATGAAACGCAAATATTGCCACCCAGAA
Source organism: Rhipicephalus annulatus (assembly GCA_013436015.1). NCBI lineage: Eukaryota > Metazoa > Arthropoda > Arachnida > Ixodida > Ixodidae > Rhipicephalus > Rhipicephalus annulatus. The sequence goes on along the minus strand of WOVY01010479.1, from coordinate 936,704 downwards.
CGTATTCAAAATTAATTTTGAATCGCGTGTTGCCCCACGGCATACTAATTATGGCTTCGTCATTCGGGTAAACAAACTATCCCCCCCCCCTCACCCACGTCACGACTTTTGTGTTGGCTGCTCCTGGCAAAACATTTCAACGGAAAGCGGGGTAGACTTGTACGGGAATACAGAGGCTGCTGTTCGAGCTTCAGTGGCGTTTTTTGAAGGGGTCAGGCATATTTACAAAGCTGGAGAAGAAATCGCAGGAGCGCCCACAAAGCTTTCGTTGAAAAGACTTGCTGGCATGGTGATTCACGTGCGCACGGTTTCGTGCCTCCACCTAGCCTGTTAACTTTGCACAAAAACCCAGGATTCCATTTATTCATGCGAAAACCCGTCTGGCTCCCGCCTCACTCAGCGCTCTGTGGAACCATGACTTCAAGAATTAACATCACGCGCTCCAGAAAACGAGCATTCCAGCCCTGTGTTGCAAAAAAAAAGCGACATTATGGCGTAAGTGCTCCTTTGCCCATGAAAACCAAAAATAGGGGTTATCTAGGACACGCACCAGTCTTATCTCCTATCAGAGTGTGCTGACGACGAGGGTGCTAGGGCGTAATGTACGACTGAAAGTGGGGATGGCCGTAAATAAATGGCTGCGGCAAAGGCATGAGCAGAGTTTCGATGCGCCAAAGATCCTTTCTTTTCATCTTGCCGTGCTATCTTCATGCCTTCTGGCGACCCTCCCCTCAGCTTTGTTTTGTGCTTGCCAGCTGTGGGTGAGGTGAGTTTTAACTAATAGCACCAGCCCCACAGATCAGTTACTGCAGGCTTCCCCTGAAAAGCAAGCATACACGTACAAAAATGTTCGAGATCACCTTTCTCAGGCAAGAATAAAGAAATCTGAGCAAACGTGAAAACTCCAATCAAAATAACCAATTATCCAATCACTACTCGGCACCAATGGTTATTTACGAAGGCGTTTATCCGCAGAGCCCTCCATATAAAAAAAGAAGGGGAAAATGTGACACCAACCACTTCGCAACAACGCCACGTGTCGATCCCTTACATCGTGGGTGCCAGAGTAGTTAAAAAGGCAGGAGTTGATGTTGCCACAAGCCTTCCATCACCATCGGCAGTTTCATCCGATGGTCCAGAGACCGTTCACCGGCGGGAAGAGCGCAAGGCGTCGTGTGCTGGATCGCTTGTGCCGGCTAAACCAAGAACTTCCATGAAAAAATGTCAATGAATGTGTGGTTGAAGGAAAGAAAAAGACACTATCTTTTGCAGCCCTTGCGAGAGCACAGCTTATCGCGTTAGGGGGGGGGGAGCTGAGAAGAGAGCTTTGAAAAAGGTAGAAAGAGAAGGTTTGGAAGAATCTGACGGCCATGGCTGGTAGGGAGAAAGCGGAAAGGGGACGATGGCAAGGCAGCCCGAGTCGTAAGACTTGGAATTGTGGGGCTACAGGAGACATCAAGTTGTCCCACAGAGTGAAAAAAAATGTGGCAGCACAGAAATGACTTCCGTCAAATGAACAGTGAACGGAGCGCAGAGGCAGAACATTATAAGCGGGTTGGCCACCATACCAGTGCCAACAACACGGTGATCTTCTAAACAGAAAGAAACCTTCGCCGGTGGCTCCGTTTTGAATCCTGGCACACTCAGCAGGCAGTGGCAGACAACAACCGCACCACTGGGGACACTGCCCTCCCTCTACTTCCAGGGCTTGCAACGAGCTGTGGCAAACATCTCGAGCCTTCTCACCCCTGAAGAAAAAAGTCGATCAGGCTTCAAAGCATCGGGTTTCTAAATGTAGACATTGGCTAGAGCTTTATGTTTTCTTTCCCATTTTTCAATTATCTTAACTAAGTAGACTTCTGCCGCATGCTCACTTTTGAAATAAATACAGATATCTGTGCTGGACGCTCTAAACCAAGTGAGTGGAGCCCGTTGCTGCGTTTTCTAGCCTGTCTGCATTTCTTGGGGCGTACAAAAAACGGAAAAGCTCAGGCATGAGTGTCAGTGACTTGAGCCTGGGAAAAGCTCTTGTCGTCAAGCTTTTTGCAGAATGGACTGGGCGAACACAACGACGGGTGAGGAACCGCCGAAATTGCTTCCGCGTGTCAAACCTGACTGTGACTGGAAAAAGTTTGAGTAAAAAAATACCATAAAATGGGCGCTGCTCTGCTGTGTCGATACCCTGAACTGCAGGCGACCTGGGAAAATGTTTGGAAGCTCCGCAAGTTCCCAGGGGACCACAAAAATCTTTGACCGCAGTACAGCTTGAAATAATTCATTTTTGCCAGTGACTAAGCGACGCGCATCGCAGGAAGGGTATTTTAATTACTGTCCCTTTCCTCCTTGGAATCCATTCGGAAAGCTTTCAACGTATCATATTGCAGGAAATGATATTGTTACGTCTACGAGGGGTTTATTCGAAGCCGACGTAACGGTCGACTCGACGGTATACCGCAGTGAACGCGCAGCAGTGAACTCTTGCCACCAACCGAACGTCCTTTTCTTCTGCTACCACCATGTTCCCCGCTACACAGGTGCACATACCTAAATTACACATTTGGTAACGTTTCCGTCCGCGCAGACGAAGCCCACTGGGCGAGTCAAACAGTCTCTCGAGGAATAAAGCGCTTCAAACGTGCAACATGGACAAGTTCAGTTTTTGCAGACCGTCGGCCGTTTGAATGGAGACGCGCTGTGCGGTAAACTAAATCACTGATACGGTCTACAACAAGATAAGGTCCCGCATAGTGCGCTAGCAGCTTCTCGCTCAAACCGCGTTTTCTAGTTGGTGTCCGCAGCAACACTAGGTCGCCGCGATTGTACGTCATGTGTCGGCGTCGGCGGTCAAAATGTGCCTTCGAGCGGTCTTGTGAAGCAAGAGTGCGCAAATAAGCAAGGCGTCTAGCTTCTTCGGCCCGAGAGATGATCTAGGATATGCAGGAATCATGGTGGTCCAAACACGGGAAGATGGTATTCAGGGTATGACGAGGTGGTCGAGCATATAGAAGAGAGAAAGGACTGTAGCCGGTAGTTTCATGCTGAGCGGTGTTAAATGCATATGTGATAAAGGGTAGAATACTGTCCCAGTCCTTGTGATCGCATGCAACATACATAGACAGCATGTTTGAGAGAGTTCTGTTCGTTCGTCCAGTTAGACTGTTCGTTTAGGGATGGTATGGCGTAGAGTGCCGAAACCTTGAAGCACAGACACGAAGCATCTCTTCCATCACGCCTGCTGTGAATTGTCGGCCACGGTCACTGATTACGATTTTGGGAGGTTCATGTCGAAGAATTACAAAACGTAGCATGAAGGAAGACACATCGGCTGCAGTTGCCGATGGTATGGCAGCTGTCTCGCAGTACCGTGTTAAATGGTCGGTGCAAACGACTATCCAGCGATTTCCATCAGAAGACCGGGGAAAGGGTCCAAGGAGGTCAATCCCGACTTGCTCGAATGGCGGCACCGGATGTAATTGCCCTAAAGGAGCACTTGTTGGGCACTTATGACGTTGACACTCGTTACAGCTAGACACGTATTGTTCCGTCGTCTGGCGCATTTTGGGCCAGTATAATCTTTCTTGAAGACGGCAAAGAGTTTTTGCTGTGCCTAGATGACCGGATGTTCGGTCATCATGCATAGCCTGCAAGACATAAACGCGAAGACTCTTCGGAACCACCAGAAGATATCGTGAGCCGGTGTTGGTGTACTTCTTTTTGTAAACTAGCCCGTCTCGGGTGCAGAAGCACGTGGGCGATGATTTTGGTTTGGTAGCAAGAAGCTGTTGTATGGTGCTGTCCCTTTGTTGCTCATCCTTAAAGGTCTTGTTATTGGGAAATGATTGGTCGAGTGATGCAATGTAGGTATCGAAGGTGTCCGCGTCACATTCCATCGTTGGAAGTGGTAGTCGCGAAAGACAATCTGCGTCAGCGTGACGTCGGCCGCTTTTATAGGAAACCGTGAAGTCATATTCTTGTAGACGAAGTGCCCAGCACGCTAGCCGACAAGATGGGTCATGCAGATTGACCAACCAGCAGAGAGAATGATGTTCTGTCACGATGATAAAAGGGCGTCCGTACAGGTAGGACAGGAAGCGCTGCACTGCGAAGACTACTGCAAGACATTCTTGCTCTATGACAGTGTAGTTAAGCTCGGACTTGCTGAGCGAGCGGCTTGCATACGCTAAGACGTGTTCTTGATTATCCAAGCGTTGAGCCAGGACAATACCTACACCAATACCGCTGGCGTCTGTGTGAATCTCAGTGGGAGCGAGAAGATTGAAGTGTCGAAGAATCGGATGCGACGTCAAAAGAAACTTCAACTCCGAAGAAGCAGACTCGCATTCCGGGGTCCAGTCAAACTGCGCACCTTTCTGAAGCAGAGACGTGAGCGGGTATGCGATATTGGCAAAGCCAGGAATGAATCGGAGAAAATATGAACAAAGCCCCAAAAAGCTGCGCAGTTCTTTCACCGAGTTTGGCTGCTTAAATGCCTCCACTGCGGCCGTCTTGGCGGTATTCAGTCGTATGCCTTCTTTGTTTACTAAGTGTCGAAGGACGAGTGTTTGGCGCTCTCCAAAACTACATTTCTTTGAGTTGAGCACCAAGCGTGCTTTGCTTAGGCAGTCCAGTACGAGGCCAAGGCGTGTGTTGTGCTCACAAAAGGTTCGCCCAAAAATTACAACGTCGTCCAAGTAACACATACACACTTTCCACTTCCATCCACGCAGATTGTTGTCCATAAATCGCTTAAAAGTTGCGGGCGCGTTGCAGAGTCCGAACGGCATCACATTGAATTCAACTAGTCCATCTGTTGTAACAAATGTCGTTTTCTCCCTGTCTTCCTCGTGCATTGGAATCTGCCAGTAGCCTGACCTCAGATCCACAGACGAAAAGTAAGAGGCCGATGATAGACAGTCGATAGCATCATCGATCCGCAGGAGTGGGTATACGTCTTTTTTAGTGATAGCGTTGAGACGGCGGTAGTCAACACAAAAATCGCCATGTCCCATCCTTCTTCTTCACTAGAATTACTGGAGCGGCCCACGGACTACATGATTCTTGAATCGCATTTTGCTTGAGCATCTCGCAAACCTGTTCATTGATCACTGCGCGTTCCGAAGGCGATACACGATATGGTTTCTGTCGAAGAGGTCAGTGAGATGTCGTGTCGATTCGATGCTTTACACGAGAAGCAGGGAATGACGGTGAATAAAGCTGAGCGAAATCAAAAATACTGGCATGTTTGCGCTGAATACTCGCCAGTTCATTATGTTCCTTGGTGCTGAGTGATTATCAATCATAGCCATAATGGTGGTGTCCCTGGCGTGCAGATTATCTCAACGGGTCTTATCCGGGGAATCATTGCTTTCTGCGAGGGTGGCAAGCGAGAATACTTGTTGTTCACAAATTTCTGCAAGTTTCAGACCCTTCGGCAGCACTGTAGGTTCATTAAAGCAGTTAATCATGTATAAACCAGTATGCCCTTGCGCAACCGATAGTGTACAGTAGGGTATTAAAACTGTCTTTATACAACTGAGATGCTCGGGCTCCACAGTTGCGTCAAATGTTTTCTCGCTTGCAGGTGAACAGACAACAGGGACACATTTTGCAGACAACGGCGGCACAGTTGTGTCCACAGACACGCAAAGAGCACTTTCTTGAGAGGGCGAGTTTTTCATAAGCGAAACTGGGATATCAGAATCAACTGTAATATGTCCTGTGCGACAATTGACAGTAGCACCACATATCTTGAAAAAATCGAGTCCCAGAATGACGTCATGCGTAGTATGAGGGAAAACAGCAAACTCTACGACAAAGTTCTGGCACGCCAAACTAACAGTCACCGTGCAGACACCAACAGGTTGTAACACCTCTCCGCTCACTCCACAAAACGTATCAGAATGGTCCCAACGAAACATAACCTTTCTTCCAAGAAGGCGGGTGAAAACTTAAGTCATCACTGACATGGTTGCATCTGTGTCCACCAACGCCATCGTTAGTACACCATCGATAAGCACTCGAACCTTATTTCTAAACACGGAAGCTAACGGAGATATATCTGTTGAAATCGAAGACTGTCCGGCGACCTCACCTCCAACGGCCGCGCCGGCTAGTTTTCCGTAGGAGGCGAGGAGTGGCGACGCCGAGGAAACGGTGATCGGTTGGTGCGAGGGGCAGGTGGTGGTGTCACAATGCGGTCAGAGGCCGGAGATTGGTTTCGTAGCGGTCCTGGGATCTCGTAAGACGCGCTTCCCGGGAATGTAGGTGCTCGGGTAACGCCAGAACGGTTAAATCTCGGTGATCGGTCGTATCTTGGCGGCTGCCGGTAGTTGCAATACCTGGCAATGTGTCCTTCGAAGCCACAGTTGTAACAGACTGGTAGAGGACGCTCGCCGAACCAATGCTGAGACCGCTCAGTTGTGAAGGGTCGGTGTCGAGCTTGCTGAGCGGGGGCTGCCCACCTCTGTGTGGCGGGGCCGTGCCGAAGGCGTTGGCCATATCGCTGGTCGGCCGCAAATGAGTCACGACGTGGCCGCGAATTTCCAGTTTCGCTGATGTCTGCCACACATACCGATGGTGGCAAAGGAGCTGATGGTGCCGCCTTGTTGTAAGGTGGATTGGTAGGTAGATGAGGAATGGTTTCGTCAACCCTACCACCTTGTCGCTGCAGCTCTTCACGCACAATTGCCCGAATAGTAGCGGCAAGTTCGGTGGGCGGGTTCACGTCGACGCTGGCAACCGTTGTCACATTTGCCAGCCTACCAAATTTCGGGGCGATGCGACGAGTCTTCAATTTTTCAAACGTGCGGCAGTGATGTTGGACGTCGGAGGCAGAGGTGAAGTCATCCCTGCCTATCCAAAAATTGTAAACTCTTCCGCTATGCCTTTCTATAGGTGCCCGACCCTGTCTTCTTCAGACATCTGCGGGTTTATAATTTTGCAAAGCTTAAGAACGTCCTTCATATAAGCAGTGCAGGTTTCTCCAGGAGTCTGGGCTCTTCCAGCGAGAGTCTGCTCCGCGCATTTCTTTTTTGAGTCGGAGTCACCAAAACACTTCTTGAGTTCTTGAGCAAAAAGAGCCCATGTTGTCAAGGACTCTTCGTGGTTTTCATACCACCCCAGGGCAGTGTCCGTGAGAAACAGCGAGACGTTTTCCAGCTGATCGATAGAGTTCCAGTGGTTGTACCGGCTCATTCTTTTGTAGTGCGTTAGCCAGGCATCCAGATTTTCTCCTGCCATTTCCGCGAACGGGCGGGGTTCCATGTAGTGATGCCTAGGTGTAGCCAGTGTACATTGGCGCGAAGTCCAGGCGGTTGATTCCTGACCTTCGCTCTGGGCCATTACGACTGTTGTCGGCGGCAGACCGGCAAGACGACGGCTCCGGTGAACTCCGAACAGCTGTGGCTCCGTGGTACGTCGACGTGTCGTACCCCGCACCTCCACCACTCTGTTACGTCTACGAGGGGTTTATTTGAAGCCGACGTAACGGTCGACTCGACGGTATACCGCAGTGAACGCGCAGCAGCGATTGGTTGGTTGGTTAGTTGGTTCCTCAACACCTTGGCGCAACCCACATGGGGGGATAGGCCATGATTGGGACGGTGCCTTGCTTTTCAAATTAATTCACTTCTTGAAAGAGTGGGTTGGATTAATTAGGTAATATAGGTAATAACAAAAAGGTGTTAAATTTCTAAAAAAACCTTGAAAAGAAAACATATAAACATACAAAAATTATACATAAAACAACTGAAATTACTTATTTTTAGCATGCCATTCTTTTAGACTCTCGTAAGAAAATTGTAACAGTGGTAAAAACGCTCCTGTGGCTGAATCTAAATGCGACTGCGCCAAATGAATCACCGTAAGTGTCAAGTTTAAGCCCAACTTTCGTAGGGGTTCTTCTAGTAGATTTTCCCTTTGAGTTTTGAATTTTCGGCATGACAAAAAGAAGTGCTCCAAAGATTCCCTCTCATTACAATAAAGGCACAAAGGCGACTGTGCCAGACCCGACCTGTGAAGGTAAAAGTTCAATGAGGGGACTCGACAACGCAGCCAGGTAATCACTATTTCTTCCTTTCTTGATGAACACCACTTGTTCTTCCAAGGGAACTTTAGGTGTGGGAAGTCCGATACAAACAAAGGGGATTTTTCAAAGTTATTGGCCGTTGTGCGTTTTTCAAAGCGTGCTGCTGTGATATATTCTGAAGTAGGCAAAATAGGTAAAACAGGAGAATCGAAAGAAGATACAGCTAGTGCATTTGCATGCTCATTCAGAGCTAAACCTCTATGGCCTGGTACCCAAACTAGTCGGACGAGTCGCAAATGTGTAGGAATGAGCGAGTAGAAAGTTTCTAAGGTACGCGAAAAATTTGGTGAGCTTAAGGCAGTACAGACCGAGAGACAGTCTGTTAGAACAATAACCGCTGATAGATCTTGCGGCACTTTACGCAATGCAAGGACTATTGCCAGAAGTTCAGCTTGGTAAATAGGTGTAAAGTCGGGTAATCGAATTGAGAAAGCCCAATCTAGAGAGGATGATACGATTTCTACGCCAGCCTTCTGTTCATAAACTGAAGCGTCAGTCGCTATCACAATGGATGTTTCTAGATTGGCCAAATGATCTTCCAAAATGCCATTTATATACTGATATGGTAAATGTTTTGCATTCTTGGGATATATATCGTCAAATTCTATCCTAATTGCACCTACAGTGTTGAGCACAAGTGTTTCCCAAAGGTTAACTATTAAAAGCTCCAAAAGTTTCTGAGTAAGTATTCCTTGGGGACACCTTAATTTAGGCCATTGGTGGTTGAAGAATGAGGTCTGCTGGTTAATGAACACATACTGTGCCCTCCGCTGAGGTGATGCATAGATTTTAAGGAATTTACGTACTGTTAGAAAATAAATCTTTTGATAAGAGAAGGCAGGCGGGATTCTTCGTATAGGATATTGTTGGCAACATATTTAGGTATCCCTAGGCATAAGGGTAAAGATTTGCGTTCTATCAGAATCAGTGGTCGAACTTTGTATGCCGGAGCGCCAGAAAACAAAACACAGCCGAATTATAATATCGGTCGAATGTACATGCAATATATCATAACGAGCACGTCTCTACGCAAACCGGCACGATAATTACTGAGCCTGCGCAGCATCCCTATGGCACGTGCTCCTTTAGCAGCCATGTTTTTTATGTGGCGACTCCAGTTAAGTGTTTCGGTGTAGGTTACCCCCAAGTACCTAACTGACTCGACCTGAGGTACGGCGTCCTGTCGGTACATTAGTGAAAATCGCACTGGGGCATTTTGTGCGAAAACTATGATTGTGCTTTTGTTTGTATGGAGGCATAGGTTGATATCCTCCAGCCACGTTTCCAGACTATTGATGTATGTCTGCAGAATCAGGTACAGTGTGTGAATGTCCGCCGACGCAGGAAAAAATGCAATATCATCGGCATACACATAGACCTGTACATCTTGCTGTATGAGATGGGTACATAGTAGTGCTATAAATAATAAGGGCGATAGTACTGACCCTTGCAGTATACCTCTCGTTTGCCTGTATATTGAAGAGTTGACACCAGATTACGAGCAGTGCAATTCTCTATCGCCTAAGAAAGCATGGATCCAGGCCACAAAGTATTGAGGCAGTCCTAAATTCTGAAGTGAATCTAGCAGTTTAACATGCTCCACACTATCATAGGCTTTTGTGATATCTAAGGTTACCAAAGCGGAGTATTGTTTCTGATATCGAGCAAGTTGAATTCTGCTTTCGAGATCCACGTGTGCACACCAAATGGATGATTGATATATGGGGTTTAACGTCGCAAAACCACCATTTGATTATGAGAGATGCCGTAGTGGAGGGCTCCGGAAATTTCAACCACCTGGGGTTCTTTAACGTGCACCCAAATCTGAGCACACGGGCCTACAACATTTCCGCCTCCATCGGAAATGCAGCTGCCGCAGCCGGGATTCGAACCCGCGACCTGCGGGTCAGCAGCCGAGTACCTTAGCCACTAGACCACCGCGGCGGGGCCACACCAAATGGAGCAACCACGCCTGAATCCAATGTGACATGGGCTCAGTGTCAGTTTTTTTGACATCCGTCGATCTATACGTCTATATAAAATTCTTTCAACAAGTTTTACTAGGTTAGATGTAAGTGGAATGGGCCTGATAATATCTAAGGTAAACCCAGCGCCTTGTTTTTTTAATAATGGAATCACTTTTGTCATTCTCCAATCTGGTGGCATCCAAGAGTTTCTAAGTGAGTGACTAATAATTTCGAGTAGGCCAAGTGGGTATATTTTATGTACTGATTTTAACACCGATGTCGTCATGCCATCAGGACCAGGAGCCGAATGGGGTAGTGGTCTGACTACGTTTTCTCATTCTGCAGGCGTAACCTCTTCAAAATCCTCAGCCCTTTGGGGGGACTGGGTTTGGTATGAGAGAAGTGTCGTAAAGCGACTTTCTAGGCCCTGAGCTATATCTTCTAGAAGGGCCTTCAGTTCAACTGGTGATGATACTACAAATTCTATATTTCTTTGTACCGGGAGAACTTTCTTAGTTCTCAGTACGTGAAAAAGTGCTTTTCTATTGACCGGCTTTGACAGGAACTCACATCGGTCGTTGTTAAGTTTGTCCTTCGCATTAGCGATGGTTCTCTTAAAAATAGCGGCCGCATACTTATAATCACTCCAGTTCCTGCGACACTGGTTGAAGATTAGATTTTTTCATGCAGCCTTTCTTAGTCTATAAGCCTGCGAACAGTCCGCATTCCACCAAGGGTTCGGAGACGGTTTAGAGCTTTCAATGGTGAATTTTGATTTATTTAACGACTCTTTTAAAATGTGGCTAATTCTGATGGCGTCTAGTTCTGCATCATTCGTTTGGTTAGATGAAGCGCCTCGTAAGCATTTCTCGAAAGTATTAAAGTTTACATGTGTTATGGAATATCTATTCTTGGAGTTTGTTGGACATACCACCTCGAACAATATTGGCATATGGTCACTACTTGTTCCCGAGTTAATCGCAGACCATGATAAGATGGAGAGGTTAGCGTTAGAAAAAGTTAGATCGAGTACCGAGGAGGACTGTTTACACATAAAAGTAGGAGTTTTTGTGTTTATGCATATAAAGTTATTATTGTTCACCCGATCCCATAAACGGTTGCCATTTTTATCAGTTTTAAAACCTCGAGAAATATGATGAGAATTGAAGTCACCTACTAATACAATATCTTTTTGGCAATAGTGAACTGCAGTATCTAGGACGAAAGAATTTAGAGCACCCGCAGGAAAATAAGCATTTATAAATGACGGGAGGGACCCAGGAATAGTAATGCTTATTGCTAAAATCTCGCTTTCTGAAGCCAATGACTGATAAATAATTTTAGCTCTATGGGCGATTTTAGATGAGATAAATATTGCCAAACCTCCACCCCGAGTTGGGCAGTCTAGAAGGAATGTGCGGTAATTTTTAATCCTAAAATACTTATTTTCTGCAAGCCAAGTTTCTTGTAAAGCAACAATATCAGGGGAATAGTTATCGCAAAGTTGAAGTAAGTCTGTAGCTGCTGAAAAAATGGAGCGGCAATTTTACTGTAGTACTTTTAAATTCCCTATTTTGAAGAGATACCAGCAGCACTCACTGCTTTCTCTAAGATGCTATCCTTCATAAAATCCTTTTTTGATGGGTTTTTCTTCTGATATCTCTTATTTCTTGATTTAGGACTCATTGAGGACCATTGTGTCTCAGGAGAAGCACGTCGTTTTATATTTCTTGTGTCAGAGTCCATTTGTTCTGCTTGTGAGACATGAGAATCGGAGTCCGAGCTCCAATCTAGGTCCTGCACAAGAGGCATAAAATTATTCTATGGCCAGTGTTCGGCGTGTCTGGTTTGACTTCGAAGGGCCTGGTTCCGATGGAATATCAGTAACCTTAACCGGTGAAGGTAGAAGGGGGCACGGTAGGTTGGTTACCTCCCTGCAATATTTTATTCAACTGAGTGCTCAGTATTTGCGCCAATTACTCCGTTAGGCTCACGAATAGAGATTCCATAAGTTTCGTCATGGCCTTTTCCACCGTTGATGTTATTAAAGCAGGCAACGACGACTCAAGCATCTGGTTTGCCCAGTTGGCAACGGAGGCATAGCCACGTGAGCGCTCAGAAAGAATAGATCGGGCCTCACGCCGGGAGCATCGTTGTTGTTCGATGATTTCTAGAAGTTGCAACTAACATGTCCTCATGGGGCAACTTTTATTGTCAGCCGCGTGATTTCCTCTGCATAGACAGCATCTCACCTCTTGGGTTGAACATTTGTCGGGATTGTGTTGGTCAGTAAATGTGCGACACCTCACATCCGATCTACATCCCTTGATGGTATGCCCATACCTCCAGCATTTTTCGCACTGCAGTGGACGAGGGGATAGTGCATCTACACGATAAATTAGTGGCCATGCCTTAATTTCTGTCGGTCGAGCCGTGCCGGCAAAAGTCACAATCACTGATTCTGTGGGGACCTTTTTGTTCTCAACGTTTTGCGAGCATCGAAATACTGAGACTGCTCCTGCGGCCGCAAACATTTCAAGTATTTCGGGTGGTGTAAGGCTCAAGTCCACTCCTCGAACCAGTCCCTTCACACAGGCCAAATGGACAGGTACGAAACAGCTCACCGGATTTGAGGCAAACGTTGTGCATTTTAGAAGATCTGTGATGCAGGCCTGGTCTGGCGAGCAGCACAGGAGGCCTCTACGCCCAAATTGACGCACCTCAGTAATAATTTGGTATTAATTGGAAATCTTCCGGAGTTCTTCCTGAATTAGTTTCGGGTTTTTCATGCGAATAGACTCGCCATTGGTTGGAACCAGGGCCACAGGAACGCTCTTCAGACCACTGCGCAAAAATAAATCGATTGGCAAATCACTGTTAGGAAGGGAAGCCGACCAGGCAGAATATGCCTGGCCGGGAGAGGAAAGAGACATCAGGTTAATAGGCTTAACAGCAACGCCCGATACGGCCGCTCCCCCACAGGAGGAAGCACGGAGGTGCCCTTGAAGTAGCAGCGGGGGTAGATCCCAAATTGAAACCGGACGCTGAGCTCTCAGGAAGCACCAGAGGAAGCACCGGAGGAAGCACCACGCTGGGGCAACAGGACAGCTCTGGATTCAAGGCGACGACGCCAGCCGAGTGAGCTCTTCTTCTCAGCAGCAGCAAACTCTTGCCACCAACCGAACGTCCTCTTCTTCTGCTACCACCATGTTCTTCGCTACACAGGTGCACATACCTAAATTACACATGTAGTGACAATATAAAAGCTGATAGCATGTGTTGTCACTACGTTTACAAAACTTGAAATTCGTCGAGATGAAAACTTTTTAGCGCAACACAATACACCGAAAGGGCATCCACAAGTGCCCGTCCTGTCCCTCTAGTTCTTGCGAATATTTTGTTTTGCGGTGCATAATTTTCCAATCGCCACATATAATCATGCAAAAAAGGAAGCGGCGTCTGAGGACAAGCAGTTCAATGCAGAAGAGAGCGTAGGGGCTCTCGATGCTCGTGAACCGTTCTGCTCGGTTGCCCTGGAAGCCGCATGATTCATGAAGGTGGAATACAGTGCTCATTCTCCTTCGGTTCGGTACATGATTGTATATCAAACTCAATGTGAATCACGATGTTGCGTAGGTAAATTCCCGGGAGTTTCATAGGTGCCAGAACATGCTGCACAACCCACTTTCATGCCCTCTTCTAGCCATGTTTATTTATTTTGAACAATTGTGAAATACACTATATACACAATAACGAAGTTACGGATAATTATTCAGTTTCTCCTCTCGTTATCATCGCGATCCGATATGCGTTCTGCTCTGAGAAAAGGTCATACGAGTTTTGTAGCATACATGAGCATAAATTGCTCATTATACTTTGTCAGAGTCTGCGAACGGTGAACTCTGTAAACGCATTACCTATTAGCATTAAATTCAAAGCCAGTGTGATGCATAAAATCATTATTACATCACCAAAAATTATGAGCTTTCTTAGGAGAAGCTCCTAACGTCTTTTTGGAAATCCTAACATTAAATTGTGTAATCACGCCAGCGCGGTACGGCATTAGGTCCATGACACTGCAAACAAATTTACAACTAGATGTGCACCTTGGAAGTAAGCAGTATACATAAGCTTCTTAGTCATGTTAGCAGTTTAATGTTGATATCTCATTTCTGTGGTGCATTTCATGTCACCATTTTATTCCGTCCCTTTAAGTTAAGGTTATCATCCTTATTCGAAGATACGAGCAAGTGGTTTTTATCAAGGACCTTTACAGGAACGAGTTCCAAGGGTGTGGGGAATTATACAGATTTACAATTTTGAAAATCAATTCTGTGGCTTTACAAGCCGGACATACACGATGACAAGGTACGCCATGAAATGAGACTATAAATATTTGTAACCATAGGTGAGCAAAATAAAAAGACGCCCTCATTGAATAAGTTTTTTTTCGAATATGACTCGCAAGGACCCAGACTAACCAAAATTTTGCTGAACCGAACAAGGAACTCGCTCGAACCCAGAGTCACCGCGGGAAAACTCAGCCGGGCTCACTCGGACTGAGGCTTATTCAAGAATAACTCAGCCGTACTCACTCAGACTCTGACTCAGGCTTCAATCTGAGTCTTTCAATTCCTCTAATAGACTCATGAATGAGTTTGTTGACTTATAATCCAAAGACATCTCTCGTTCACGTCACACGTTGATGAAGGCCTTTTTTGTGCGTTCATGACGGTGAATTATGGAAAAAGGAGGAAGGGAGAGAGAATAAAACATTTATTTGCGACCGAGGAAGGAATGTCGAAGAGTGGGTTCCTTCGTCCGGGATCCAATTGGCACGGGCCGCTGTCCTCGCTCGTCTCACGAGGGCTTCTTGGGTGTTCAGATCCGAGCTTGACAGAGCTGCCTCCCACCCTACAGTGTTGTGCTGTGCTCTGGGTTGTAGAGGTGGATTGTGTAGGCATTCACATACCATGCGGTACAGGGTGGCTGTTTTAGTGACGCAGAACCTGCACAGTGGTGCGTATGTGTCGGGATCTATCTTGGACAGGATGCATGGATTGGGGTAAGACAAGGTCTGGTCGCTATGCCCACAGGACGATAATAGGGATGATATTCGCCAATCTACGCAAGAAGAAATGAACGAAAAACATGAATGCAGCGTAGGAACCATAAAAGACAAGTGTTGGACTTAAAACTAAATGTTAATTAAAAAGCTCCTAAAAACAGAAGCACATGCTCAAAAGGCTATCTAAAGCACAGTTGCACAATTAAGCATACAGTTTTTTTCCAACAAATGTTTAAAGGTAGTGATATGAAGCAGCCGATATCCATGGAACACCAAAATATCAACGCCAAGTTAATATGTGAGGAAAGCTGGGGGATCACTCACACATGACACTTCGCTCTGTTTTTATTTTGAAGGCTTCACGCGTTTCGCGTTCAATCTTTTTTTTTCTTTGCCAATGACATACAATGATTTGAAAAAAAGATTCCTTTGTCATGCGGCCGTGTCTACAGAGATCAGGCTGGTCGAGGCCTAGTGACACCTAGAGGCAGCGTGAACATCCCTCAAGCACAAAACTGACTTCTTCGCTAGTCTCTGCGTCCCCAATATATCAGTGTCGTCGGAACAGTAAGAAATAGAATGCACGTGAAGATTTTGAAGCCATAAAAAACAAAAAAAGGGCACAGTGCAACGCATGTACGTATAAGTTATCCTTCAGTTGTCCTTACAGCTCCATAAGGGATTCGCGTTGCTAGATAGCAGGTGCACGTAACGTTGATCATAGAAGTGTGCTGTTTGAACCATTTTGACACGCTTCTTGCCTTTGTAGTGTAAGGTGTGCAGCTGTGAAACGCCCCAGCCTATTTTTTATGAATGCGCTTCTGGTACATGGGTTTGTGAACTTTCCGCCATAAACATTTCGCTCAATGTCCTGTCAGGTGGAGCTTCTTAGTTTGTTCTTCAAAAATATTATAAACCAACTCGCCGAGCAAGCTACATATGTGGTGCCCTTTTTGAAACACGGTTGTGACAAATCAGCATCTATTGTTAGTTGAATGAAGTCCGAGATGAGAACTGTTGAAGTAAACGCAGATTACCTGGTTTGATAGCGCGGCGTGGAGCATATCACGGTGTGCAGGACAAAGCACGTTGAAAATACAAGCCCACGCTTCAGTGTTTTGTTCGCATTCATCTTGTGTGCTTTGCTTCACAGTTCACCCAAACCTAATAATGGTTATTACACTTTCGTCCAATATTGTTGATCTTGCTCAACCTGCCGATACAATGGGGATCGTTTCTGTTTGATAGAACATTTCGTATTATAATTGGCATTTTTCCTTTCTTTGTAAATGTGTCCTAAATAGCTAGCCCTTTCTGAGTTATAACAATTTATTCTGTACACATCGCGCTTCTACCTTGCCCGTCCACAGTTCCGGCCACCAACCTTCGCATTTGAACTGCCTTTATTCTTCGACTCGCTTGCATAGTCATAATTATGAATATTCCAGTACCGACTTTTCACACCTTTCATAATTGTACGAAGCCCGCCTCACCTATTACAAATTCTCGTCAGCTAGGATATGTCGACAGTCCTCGACGAACAACACCGTTGGCGTTGTCGCTGACTGGCATTCGCTGAAAGATAATGAACTGAAAAGTATCTTAAAATTCACGTTTAAATCTAATCCAACATTATTAGGAGAAGCCGACAAGTTTTTTTTATAGTCCACTTACTTAATTTGAAATGGCAGGTGAACCGATTTTGATGCGTTTGCGAAGTGAACACAGTTAAGGCCAGACTGGTAACAGAAGGTACAAAATAAACGTAGGTAAGCTGAAAAAAATCTTATTTAAATGGCGCGCCGAAAGAACACGTCGGCAGCGGCGGCGGCAGCGCGCCGATCAATTGGCGTCGGCGGTGGCGCGTTGACTCCTCGGCGCACATTTCTACCTCTGGGGCAGGACTTCAAAAGACCTGAAGGCCTTGGTTTGATGGGACCAGATGGTCGCCGAAATAAAAATACGGACCTCAGATGGGGGTTGGCTTCTTCATGATTTGGTTATCTTTATATAATTAAAACGTTTTTCCCGGGTCTCTGCTGTAGTGCAACATCAGTTGACTAATAGAAAACTAACTGCCCTTCATTGATTGATTTGTGCGGTTTAACGTCCCAAAACTACGCTATGATTATGAGAGACGCTGTAGTGGAGGGTTCCGGAAATTTCGACCACCTGGGGTTCTTTAACGTGCACCCAAATCTGAGCACACGGGCCTACAACATTTCCGCCTCCATCGGAAATGCAGCCGCTGCAGCCGGGATGCGATCCCGCGACCTGCGGGTCAGCAGCCGAGTACCTTAGCCACTAGACAACCGCGGCGGGGCTAACTGCCTTTTGTTGGCATACCTATTTAATGCAAAGAAGCGCAGTTTTGATTTAGAAGGTATTCATAGACTAACCCGTTGTGCGGTCTTATAACCGAAATTAACATTATTATTGCAACGGCGGCAAGAGAAAAAACAGCTTATATGAAACATTGGCAACCAATGTAAAAGAGTGAACGCGGAAAAAAAAGTTTACACTAGCCGTGTATAACTTAAAAAAATCGGAGCCTATAGGTCTTAAAGCGTGCTCACGCTTGGTCTCAAAATAACCGAAACCGGCAACACTTGAAAGAAATTAACTCGCCTCTTGCCTTAAGCGGCCGGAAAAGCACGCCGAGAGGCCTGCGCGCGAAAACCGGCCTGAAACCGATTTTTCCGCCCCGAGAGAGTGGTGTTAAAAACAGTGGACATTGTGGGCACTAGAAAAAGAGAAGGACGAGGAGAGGTCGTGGCACGTGAGGGGTTTTGTGGATTTTCGCCGCAATAAACGGCAAAATCGAAACTCCCTGCTCTTCATGTCCAGGCAGATTAGTCCTTTAAACCCGCTGTTCTACGAAACAAGTCTTGCATTTTGCATTGGTGACGAAACCCGACCCGCTTCAAGGAGGACCATGGAACGCCTGCGAAACACGAGAACAGCTAGGCGGCGCCAAAGCACCAAGATCATCAATGCCGTTGATGAGCTTCTAGCCTCCAGTGAATTTGATTTGGCGGGGCTCTGCAGCATTGTTTAGTGCCTGGAGAAAAGCGCCGATGAGCTCGCCAAGGCTGACATGACGGATGCTGACGTGCTGGCGGACATGGACTCTCTGCTAGAGTATGAGGACCGAACTGTGGGGTGCGTTGGCCTTCTAAATAATCACATCCAGGGGCTGGCTTTCCGAACATCAGGGCCAGCCAGGTGCAACAGTGAGTGACCAACCGACTCTTCACTGTCGCGTCGAGCAGCCTTCTCAACTGTTTCCGGCGGCACAGGAGCAAGCCTTCCTAAGGTAGACCTAATGAGATTCGACGGGTCGAAATGGCTACCATTTTGGGACCTCTTTCGACAATCTATACACGAGAACCTGCGTCTCAATAAGAGCGATCAGTTTCACTACCTCCGATCTCTTCTCGACGGCCCTGCGGCAAAGGCTATTGTAGGCATACTCACCACCGACAACAGTTATGAGGACGCCATTTCTATATTTAAGCAGTGGTTCGGAGACGCGCGCATGATTGAGCAGAGGCATCTTGAAAATTTTCGCACTCTAGGTACCATCACTACGTAGGAGAATGCTAGTTCCCTGAGAAACCTTAATGACTTCTTTCCAATCAACATAAGATGGCTCAAAGGCCTCGGCATCCCGGAATCTTGCTACTTTGTCATGTTGTGCGGGGTACTTATGAAAGCGATTCCTTAAGACATAATCGTGGAATATCACCGATGATGGTCACTTGAGCGTCAAGTGCGAACGATCCGCCGAGCTCGGGAGAAGAACTCTGACAATTGCTCAAGTACCTCCGCATCAAGGCCGAGTGCAGGAAGCAGACCACCTACCAACGACGGATGTCTCGTAGCAATTAACTACAGACCTCCGGCAGCCGCAAGAATCAGCCAATGGCATCAGCGGCAGTCGTCAACAGTGCCGTTACAGAGGAGGCGTGCCTTTTGTGCCAGAAATCACACCCAACGTTCGATCGACTGCGATACATCGCTTCTTGACTCGGAAAAAAAGTCTCTTCTGTCGACGACTGGCTGCTGCTTCAGATGTACCAAGCAAGAGACTGTCGATGGAAGTTGAGCGGCTCACATTGTCATAGAAGGCACACTGCTTCGATGTGCTCTAGACAGGCTAGTAAAGCCGTTCAAATAATGACGCCACCACTTCATGCAACGAGCAGTACTTCAATGTACGCTGTGCCAGATAGCAATAGGAGCCTTGATACAATACTATTTCAAACATTCAGAGGATGAATAGATGGCGCAAAGGGTTCCTGATATATAAGAGGCATTCTGGATAACAGTAGCCACAACTCTTTTATCAAAGAAGACGTTTCGCCCCGCCGCGGTGGTCTAGTGGCTAAGGTACTCGGCTGCTGACCCGCAGGGCGCGGGTTCGAATCCCGGCTGCGGCGGCTGCATTTCCGATGGAGGCGGAAATGTTGTAGGCCCGTGTGCTCAGATTTGGGTGCACGTTAAAGAACCCCAGGTGGTCTAAATTTCCGGAGCCCTCCACTACGGCGTCTCTCATAATCATATGGTGGTTTTGGGACGTTAAACCCCAATAATCAATCAAATCAAAGAAGTCGTTTCGATAAAAATGAACCTAAAGGTGCTGGGGGAAATATGCATTATCGTCGACGTGTTTGGAAACAAACATGGTGGTTGATGTACGCGTCGAAGACTAGCTCAAGTAACTTTGGGAAGCCAGTACGATGATGATCAGCATGTCATTGAAGTCATTGAAATAGGACACATCAGTGAAACCATTGTTGAGGTGCCCCAAAGTCATGAATTCATCAAGGGGTTTCAGAATTGTGGTCAACGAGTGGCTGATGCACTTTGCTTTTCCCGCATAGCTCAATAACAAGGTATCAGCCTATTGATTGACTAAGACCAATTGTGGAGAGCCTTTGGAAGAGACGTCAGTTGGCATGACGACCACAAAGGTCTCCTTTCCATTGAAACAGCACTGAGTTGGACATTCCAAGGACCATTAAACGATGAAACCATTCATCCACGCACAAATGCAAACGTTTGTGTACTTCAGACGAATTGCTGTATGAATGATGAACAGATGCAGGAACGTCCAGGCTCTAATCTGAGAAAGGTTTGGCAGCTAGAAAGCTTAGAGACCACTAATGCAGATGTAACGTGCTCTCGCGATGAAGCGGTTTGCAATGCTTTCAATGGAAACATTGAGTCGCGTGATCAAAGATGCAAAGTGTCAACGCGTTTGAAGGTTGTGCCAACACACTTGCATGATTATCGTACGGAAGCGGTCAAAGGACTATACGCTTGGAATGAAAACGCCGCGGGCACAGTGTCCCGAGACACGTCAATAAAGTCGCTTTCTGACAGGGAGAATCGGTGGCAAAGACCAGTTTGGTTGGCAAAAGACGAAGAATGGTTCAAACACTTGACCCCCAATTAAAGTTATGTTGAAAACGATGCGAAAGAAAGTACGGAAGTAGACACCGTTACGCGAAAAGAACAATTCAGCCTTGAATTGGCAGTCCTCCAGGATGGGCGAGATCTACCCAAGGCGTCGATAATTCGGGATTCGCACCCATTTCTTGCGGAAGAGGATGGATTGCTGAAAATTTAAACGAGTCTCCAGAATATCGAGTACCACGAGGGCATCAAACACCCGTTTCTGCTTCCCGGTGACCACATCGCCACTGAACTTATCGTAACCGGCTCACACCAGAGGCTTTTGTACGCAGTAGTCGTGTAGTGTCACCATCACCATCATCATTTTCTCAATCGCCGCGCCGCACCTCTCGCGCAGCTGATGCTAGCTCGAGCTGCACGAGGATTGGAACAAGCTAACGCACTTGGTGTGTAGGACGTGGACAGCCACGCTCCTCCGCTTCAGGCGTGTATTAAAGTGGCGAGAAAACGACACGACCACGTTGGCTGCCGTCTTGTCTTCCTGTCTCGCTACATTGGTGACCCGGAGAACACGCCCTTGGCCGAGCGACCTACTGCCATGTTCCCGCAACTCTGCCTGCCAGTGCCGCCGTTCCAATCGACCTACCCCAAGGTATGGTTCATGCAGCTCGATGCCGTTCTTGCGCTGAATGGCGTCACGGACCAGCCGCTGATGCACGCCATTCTTCATGACGCCCTTCCGGTAGACATGCGTCATCTCGCTGCCACTTCAAGCACCAGCCCGCAGCCTTACGATGCCCTCTGCACTGCGGTGCTCGCCCGCAACGGCCTCACGTACCGACCGCTTCCAGGGACCCGCGACTTTGGGGCTGTCACTGCGTCGCAACGTGTGTTACCAACCGTGGCCCCACCAGACTCCATGACGACCACCTCTCCGCCCGCCTCGGAGCCTGGCACAGGTGACTCTTCGCCCGTTATTGACTTCCCGACCTCAAAGCTTTCGCCTTCAACAACGTTCGATAAACGAGACTTAACCTCTCGTCTGGCCACAAGTGACGCGTGTCCTGCGCCCGACTGCCCATCCGCCAAGGTTCTCGACATTTGGGCTGAATGCAACCAGTCAGCCACGGGGTTTGTGTTTTCATCGTCCTCGGCCGATGACACTGCAGGCATGCTTACCACCGGCTCGTCTCGGCCAACCTCCATGGCTCACAACAGGGCTGACACGTCAAGTTCTACGACGGCAACAACACCGAACGCCCTGGTGGCTACCACGACTATGGGCATTGTCATGCCCTCAATTCACCTCCCGGTTGCGGAACCTTCACCCTCCCCGATGTCCGAAGGCGACTGTCGACCAGCCTCAATTCTCTGCACGTCCTGCCAGCAACGACCACCATCGTCCTCGCAGTTTCCCGCAGCTGAAGTAAAAGCCACCAGCCATCAACCACGGCCAAGCTTCCAAGACGCTGCGACTATGACTGTCGCACTTGAGGATGACGTGCCCGGTCCACTTCAGACAGGGCTAGCCAGGCATACCACGCCTGCGGTAGGGCAGTCTAGGGGGTGTTGGCTAGAGGCAGCCATCAATTATGCAGACCTGAATAATTACGCAGACCTGAAGTCAGGTGCATGAATGATTAACAAGTTAGCGCCTAAATATTGTCACGCACGTACACGTTATACAAAGAACAGCGTTGGGTTGGCTGCGTGTGATTGGTGGCTGCTCTGAAGACACTGTTCTGCATCCGCGACGTAAACAGGTCATGAAAGCACACGAACGTTCATAGGACAAAGCAAGCCAACAAGAAGCTGACGATGTTGAGTGTAACGGCTAAGTGTTTTCTACCGCGGTGTGGACCATATGCGAACGTTCTACTCTATATAATCACCACAGGAAGAGGTTCTGGAACAACAAATATTGTTCATTTCTTGATTACGCCTATTTACGTCACATGAAAAGCGAATAAAGTAAGCATGCAAGGGGGCTTTGGCGTATTAGGCTACTATAGAAATGCTCAGCAGTTCACGTGTTTACTACATTTGTTTACTTACTCGTGAGCTGCGCATCAATGCAATAGTAATGCTATTCGCTTTGCATAAGATGTGCTGCTTCGAATGAACTTGTTTCAAGCAGATGAAATTAAAAAAAACCAGTATGGTAGCCGACGATTTCTTCGCCTTCTGCGCACATTCTCCTTGCGGCTACAGGTGTAAGGAGTACATGCACCGACATTGTTGGACCACTAGAAGGTGTTCGCTGGTGTACGCATTAGATCACAATTCGGCGTCAAAAATGTTATCACCGCAAGAATCATATTTTAATAATAGTATTGTCGGACTCAAGGCTTCAGTGCTCTAAAATGGCGGTGATGGTGCGAACGCGAAACATATACCGCTTTGAGAACAGAGTCGTCTCTCTGTGAATGCGGAACTGGCATCAAATAGCGTTTCGAGCAGCTAGCCTTTTAGCGTATTTGATGAAAGCAATATGTAGTTGCAAAGCATTCGCTATTGAAGTATGGCTGTTCAAGGAAATTTTCTGCGCATGTGAACATGTTCTGCGCATGTGCATAAAAAGTTCAGTTGAGACGGCACCCGTGTTTCAGGTCCTCTTATTGGTGTTGCTTCGTCTTACGTTGTGGCGCTGTTTCAGTACTATGAGTTCAAGGAACGCGCATTAAGTTCTCAATAAGGTGTTCTTTTTCCTTTGTGAAGCTCGGGATGCTGACTCTGTGGAACTTATTGCTGTGCGAATAATATGTATAGTATGGACCACAATTTTAGCAAGTTCTAAGAAATGATTGTGTAGTACAGTCTGACTGGATTCATTCTTATGATTCTCGGTGCGCCATATCATTTGCAACGTTCTCTCTTGCAGCATCTTTTGCTCCTCCTTAATTTTTTTCGTACTTATGTGTCCATAATGGTCTGCATATGCTTATAAAACAGTCGTCGTTTGTGCGCCTCTAGAAACCAAATCGTATGAGGTGTCTACTTGATTTTGAACTTCAAATAAATGCATTTTCTAAACTATTTTGAGAATTTTGTATGCCTAATGTAAATTATATACTCAGCAAGGATTTCCAAAGCAGACCTATTTATGTGAAAAAAAGCTGATTGCCAAGTTATTTGGTCCCATTTTCAAGCACTTTGTCTTCGTTTTTTTGTTATTTCTTAGCGACAGAATCTTCTGCACGTTTGCTCTTTTCGTAGAACATGTGCGAAATTTAAGCTCGTTGCGGTTGTTTTTTCCGCATTGCTTCGCGCGTCAGCATCGCGCTTTCGATAATTGGCAATTAAAATACCCTTTGATGGCAATGCATATTCGAAGGAGTGGAACCTACCGTCGTAGCTTAGAGGCCAGCGTATTGCCTTGCTAAGCTCAAGACCGTGGGTTCAATTCCTCGCCACAGCGGGCGCACATAGATGTGCGCATGGGTTCTCTGCGCAAAAAGCGAGAGAACCCATGACCTTAGATTTGGATGAACGTTAAAGAATACCTGGTGATAAAATTTTTTCCGGAGCTCCCTAATACTGTGTACCTAATAGCTTGTGCTTATCATAGTTTTAGTGCGTAAGCCATACTAAAATATTGTTTGGAAAGAAAACAAACGTGCGAAATAGTAACAACACTACGTTTATTGTCTTGAGAAGGATTGAAGAGAAACTTGTGGTGCATATATCAAGTAGTACACTTTCGCATAATGCCGAGCCTATAGAAACGCAGCTGTGTTCTGGTAGTGGCTCGTACACTGACCACCAGGATGGTGTTGGATAAAAAAAAGGTGTCACTTGTAGCCTCACCGTTTCGACTTAACATGCGTATGCCCTCCGGAGTGGCACAGTGGTAAACGCCTCGTTCTCACAAGTAACATGCACCATCTTCTCTTAGCCACAGAGTGCGACCATGATTAACCATCAACAGTATTCACTGCTAAATAGTGGAGGACTCAGCCTTTTGCAGTCTGCCAGAAAATGACTGTACCAAATACATTCGTTCGGAACATTTGATAAATTAGTAAAGTGCAATTCTACGGAAAGCTTAAATGCTTCCTGTAGTGGTACATAAGGACCTCGTCCGCACACCTACTGACCATTATTTCGTTCCTTTGGGTTTCTCGCCTCTCTGTCATTGTTACACGCCCCTTTTCCATTTCCAGCTTAAGGTTACCGACCGGGCCTGATTGACCTCACTGCCTTCTCTCTTTATTCTTTCCGTGAGATGCATGAATTTCATTAGCCATGTGAAAAGTTTTGCAAAATAAGTTCGCACAAACATACGCAAAGTCATACATCAGTTGATACAGATAAAGTGATGACTTATAAGTTACAAAATGTTTTAAGAAATTCCTCCTGCTACGCGAGAGGTCGACTAATCGACAGCCATCTAGACGTCCGCTGTTCAATTTTTCATTGACCAAGAAGCGCAATTCCTACAATATTGGTTGTAACTGCTATCGAACAAGTGTTGAATCCAGGGTTTATAATTTTATAATATTTCCAGTGAAACAATTATATTGTCGCGGTACAACGCGAATAAAACAGAGGTACACCTTGAGGCAACGAAAGCAGCGTGTTTTCCACAGGTGAGCCACAAGATCGTCTTCTTCGGTCTCGATTGAAGCTAGAGGCCCACTACCTGGTGTCTACTAAGTCCCCCATCATTGTTTTCGACCACAAGTAGACACGCGTCATTTGCCTCCCTCTCAAAGAGCACCGCCCCGATGCAAAGTCTGTAATGACGTTTTGTTTTTGTTTTTCACAAGAAAAGTCTCACATCACTCGCTGACGTAAGGCTTCATGCGGACTAGGTGAACGAGTTCAGGATGGTGCTGGTGACGCCTTGTTTTATGTGAACTGTCGGGAACAACTTCGTAAGTGACGTCACTCAGTCTTCGCAGCACTAGGTACGGCCCAAAGTATGTTCTTAAAAGCTTTTCGGAAAATCCTCGTTTCCGTACCGGCGTCCAAACCCATAATTTTCGCCAGTTTGGTAGACGACTGTTCTGCAGTGAGCATTGTGATGGCCTGCATCGTACTCTTGCTGCTGTCTGATGCGTAAACGTGCAAGTTGCCTAGCTCCTTCCACGCGTTCCGTAAACGTGTCGGCATCCGGGACGATGTCGTCGCCTTCGTGCGGTAACATTGCATCTAAAATGATTCGTACTTCTCGTCCATAAACGAGGCTGAACAGTGCCATGCGGGTCGTTTCTTGCTTGGCCGTCTTGTATTCGAATGTTATGTATGGCGAGATTTGATCCCAATTTTTGTGTTCAACGTCTACGTACATTGAAAGCATGTTTTCAATGGTTCGTTCAATGGTCCGTTCGTTTGCAGGTGGTAGGCGGTGGTCTTACGATGCTTTGTTCCACTCAGCACCAGGACATGGTCCAAAGGAGCTGCCGTAAATGCGGTACCTCTGTCTGTGATTACGACGGTTGGTGCACCATGCCTCAGTACAATATTATCAATGAAAAATCTTGCTACCTCCGCTGCTGAACCTCTCTGGATAGCCTTTGTCTCGGCATAACGGGTCAGATAATCTGTCGCGACAATAACCCATCGGTTGCCTACAGTAGAGGTAGGGAGTGGGCTCAAAATGTCCATGCCAATCTGGTGGAATGGAGTCATTGGGACCTGTACGGGTTGCAGGAGGCCAGCTGGTTTAGTTGGTGGTGACTTGCGTCGCTGGCAGTCGAGACAGGTACGAACGTGGTTATTCACGGCTGTGGTTAGTCTTGGCCAGTAATACCTTTGCTGTAGCCTAGCCAACGTTCTTGTGTAACCCAAGTGGCCAGAGGTAACCTCGTTGTGGCATGCTTTAAGAACTTCGGTGCGCAGGGCTGCTGGAATGACGAGTAGATAGGTGGATCCCGTCGACGAAAAGTTTCTTTTGTAGAGTACTCCGCCCCGTAAACGAAACGATGACAACACTCTTGCGAAAACTTTTGGCGCCTTCCGAGAACTGCCGTCCAAGTAGGTAATTAAGCCAACCAACTCAGCGTTGTCACGTTGTTGCGGCGCAATGGTGGTCGTGTCGAGGACACCGAGAAATGATGTTTCCTCCTCCTCGGGTAGGGTCGCCGACTCAATGGATGAACGGGACAAATAGTCGGCGTCCATATGCCACTTCCCTGACTTATGTACGACTGCCATATCGAATTCCTGCAGCCTGAGACTCCAACGCGCTAATCGGCCGGTAGGGTGTTTAAGATTCGTTAACCAACGCAGTGAGTGATGATCGCTAATTACTTTGAAGGGGCGACCATATGAATACGGATGAAATTTTGTAACCGCCCATACCACGGCGAGACATTCCTTCTCAGTCGTGGAGTAATCAGCTTCAGCGCGTGTTAACATTTTGCTTGCGTAAGCGATTACCCTTTCTGTGCCTTCTTGCTGCTGCACACGCACAGCTCCCAGACAAACATTGCTAGGATCGGTGTGAAGCACCGTAGGGGCACTCTCGTCGAAGTGGACAAGGACTGGAGGTGTTTGTAGTTGCTGCCGAAGATCGTTAAAAGCAGCTTCTTCTTCGTTATTCCACTCAGAAGTGACGTCTTCTCTCGTGAGGCGATTTAACGGTGATGCTATGCGTGCGAAGTCTGCGAGAAGTCGTCGATAATATGCACAGAGGCCGAGAAAGTGTCTGACAGCCTTTCTATCGGTTGGCAAAGGGAGCTGTTCTACGGCTGCGATTTTTTCAGGATCGGGACGAACACCCGCATAAGTGACGACATGACCAAGAAATCGCAGCTGTTCGTAGCAAAAGTGGCACTTCTCAGGCTTCAACGTCAGGCCCGCGGACTGTATGGCTCGTAAGATCACCTCAAGTCTCTCGAGATGCTCGTGAAACGTTGCGGAGAACACTATGACGTCGTCCAGATATACTAAGCATGTTTTCCACTTTAACCCAGAAAGCACAGTATCCATGAGTCTTTGAACGGTACCAGGCGCTGAGCACAAACTGAATGGCAAGACCTTGATTTCATACAACCCATCTGGTGTTACAAAAGCGGTCTTCTCGCGGTTTCTCGGGTCCACCTCGATTTGCCAATATCCACTCCGCAAATCTATTGAAGAGAAGTATCGAGCGTGTCGAAGTCTGTCGAGAGAGTCGTCTATACGCGGTAGTGGATATACGTCTTTCTTGGTCACCTGATTTAGCTTGCGGTAATACACACAGAAGCGCAGGCTGCCGTCCTTTTTCTTAACGAAGACTACAGGTGACGCCCAGGGGCTCTGTGAATGCTGAATAACGTCATCTTTAGGCATTATGTCTACCTGTTGTTGTATCGCTTCACGTTCTTTTGGAGCCACGTGATAAGGGTTTTGGTGAATAGGTCTCGCCGTTTCGTCGGTAATTATTCCATGCCTGGTTAGAGGCGTGCGGCCAAGTTTTGATGTTGTCGAAAAACAGTCTTGAAATTTGGCCAGTAGCTCAAGGAGTCTGCGTCGGTCGTCTTTCGGCAAAGTAGTGCTAACGTCTAGAACAGGCGCTGAATCAAGATTTAGCGACTCATCGACTACCGCCAAGCAGCCTTCAGCATCTACGACATCGTCGAAGTAAGCGACAGCCGTGCCTTTAGGAACGTGCCGGCGCTCAGCACTGAAATTGTTCAGCAGAAAGTCCGTGCGTCCCGCAGCAACTCTGATGACACCTCGTGCGATGGAAATACCGTGGGTGAAGAGCAGCGAGCTTATTTGGTCTGCAACTCCTTCGGCGTCGAACTGAGCAGCGACGGCCACCGAAACAAGCATGACCTAGGAGGGAGAACCACGCCGTCATCAGTAATACGCAGTTGGTTTGGTCACGCCTCTGGAAAATTGGGTAAGCCCGAACTGTTGCAAAACGTAATCAAGCTCTCTGGTATGTTGATGACGGCGTCATATTTACGTAAAAAATTTATGCCAAGAAATACATCGCTGCAGCATGCGGTGATGTATTTGACATCAGAACCTCTGATGTGAACTCTTGCGGTACATCTTCCAGAGGGCATCAGTAACTGGCCCCCTGCCGTTCTTATGTGAGGGCCTGTTCACGGCGTCTTCACTTTTCTGAGGCTGTCGGCGAGGTCCTGACTGATAATAGAGAAGTCGGCACCAGCATCGATTTAAGCTGTTACTTTCTGACCGTCAAGAAGAACACTAAGGTCGGAAGTCACAATTTCATCATTTTCACGGCTTATCGGCTGTACGACGTCATGCTGTGGGGGCTTCTTGTCGTCATATTTATGACTTGCAACCTTGCCCTCGAAGGTCGCCGCCCTCAGTTTCCCCGTCGCGGGCTAGGTGACCTTTTTGTATTAAGGTCCGCGTATGTGCGGCGGTGCGACAAAGGTGAACGCGCGGGGAACGGAGAGCGGGATGGACGTCTCAGACTAGGAGGGTGAGTAGGCATTGCCTCTTCTGCAGTGGTACTGCCATCCTCAAAGTGAGAACGGGCTCCATAGAAAGGGGTGTCGTGACGGCGTGGTGTGTATTCGTCGTTGGCACGTCGACCGTCAAACCAAGGTCGATGAGGACGGAATGAATCACCTCGATGCCAGCATTGACGGGCAATATGGCCTGCACTTCAGCAGTGAAAGCATAGTGAACGTCTGTCCACTGTGCGCCATGCATCGGTTTTCCGGGTCGGCGGACGTCTGAGCATCTCCCCTGTCGTCGCTGCCCATGGGGTGGCTGTGGACGGCTGGTTGTATGACCGTAGCGTGGGTAGTTGGTGCAGTGTCTGCTCTTGCGGCGGGGACCAAGGGGTCATTGGCACCTGGTGGTACTGCGTCGGCATAGCGGGTGGTGGACGTCGAAGAGCGGCAGCGTAGCTCATAGGACGCTGCTGAGTATTAGGACCAGTCGTAGACAATGCTTGGTGAATTTCGTCGCGTACGACTTCAGCGATCGACGCGATGGGATTTTCAGCAACCGGAGTCCGCAACCTCTGCAGTTCTTCGCGAACTATCTCCCTAATCAACTCTCGTAAGGAGGCCTGATTCTCAGACGTGATGGCGTTAGCGTTGATTGGGACATTGCAGGACATGCGGTCATATTGCCTGCAGCGTTGATGAAGGGTCCGCTGGATAGCCGTAGCTTCCTTACTGAAGTCAACCACGGTACTTTGAGGGTTGCGCAGTAGCCCAGTGAAAAGCTGTTACTTGACACCGCGCATCAGGTAACTCAACTTTTTACCTTCCGTTATGTGCGGGTTAGCTCAATGAAAGAGACGAGTCATGTACTCGGCAAACATTGCAAAGGTTTCGCTCGGTTTTTGAACCCGCATGTCCAATAACTGCTGCGCACGGTCCCTTCTATCGACATTGGCGAAGGTATCGACGAAATTCTGTCGAAAGTCAGGCCAAGCTGACAAATTGCCTTCTCCATTTTCATACCAAGTACGAGCACCATCGTCAAGGTAGAAATAGACGCGAGAAAGCTTTTCCTGTTCCGACCACTGATTAAACTTGCCAACACGCTCGTAGTTGTCAAGCCAGTCGTGGACGTTTTCATGGGCACCGCCACTAAAGCGATCGGGAACGAGGGGTTGAAAGATGGTCACCTGAGATGGGAGCGTCGGAAAGCTGCCTTGGGGCACCTGTCGTGGGCTTGCGTTGGCCATCGGTTGAGGTGTACGGTGCCTAGGAGGTTCCGGTGAGTAAGTGAGCTGTGGCGCGAGGCCTCGCAACTGTCGACTGGAGCGATGCACCGGAGTTGCTACTGGTGACAATGATTCTGGACTCGATAAACGGCTCCCAGTGGGCGTGTGGAGCATCAGACAGGGTTGCGGCCCAGCACCTCCACCAGTGTCGCGGTACAACGCGAATAAAACAGAGGTACACCTTGAGGCAACCAAAGAAGCGTGTTTTGATGATGATGATGATGATGATGATGATGAACCTTGATACTCTGGCGCACACCCACAAAGGGGGATCGGCCAAGAACCGGGCGGTAGGATCTTAACTAAAAGGCTAATGGTTTTTCAAACAGAACGTAACTTTGGGCTGAAAAAACTAGAAAGAAAAGCCGAAAATCCAAAAAGGAGTATATCTGAGCAGGGAGCGATGCAGGCTATCAGATGCGATTAGAGACAGAGGTAAAGGTGGGTCTAAAATGATATATATATATATATATATATATATATATATATATATATATATATATATATATATATATATATAGGCAGATTAACATGACAATCGCTTTGTTTCAATTATGTATTCAAATACCGCAGACCAAACTTCCCTGTGGCTATAACCGAATTTAATGCTGCCAAACGACAAAATTACTGCCACATTTAATTCTAATCCCAATTTTTCAAGTGGAGATACCAGGTATCTTTTCCGCTGATGAGAATATCGGCGACAGAACAAAAAGAAGTGATCTATCGTTTCCATTTCTTCGCAAGTCTGACATAAAGGTGATGCCTTTAGACCGACTTTATGCAAATAATAATTTAGTTGCGGAATTCTGCAACGCAATCTTGTAAAAGTAACTTCCAAGTGCCGTGTTGCACACCACTGTCTATTCCAGTGGCATCTTAGATGTGCGAAATCTCGATATTTATCCAATGAGTAGCAGTCGTATTCATGCAAACAGAGGTTTCTAAACCTTATTGCTGTCACGTAAGCCGTATCAGGCAAAATCGGGATAAGGGGACAGCTAAGAGATACTGTGGCTAGTGCATCCGCCATCTTATTGAGATATATGCCACGATGGCCTTGTACCCATAAGAGCTGCAGTTTTCTCAAGTTTGTCGGTATGAGTTGTCGAAACATGTGCATAAGTGTTAAGTTGGCTCCTGAAGACAGAGCAGCACATACTGAAAAAGAATCTCTAATTACGGCTGCTTCCGATTCGCCCAAAGGAAGTTTCCGTAGTGCCAGTACAATAGAAAATAATTCTGCTATGAATATTGGTGTGTAATCTGGGAGTCTAACCGAAAAGGACCAGTCAAGGGAACGTGAGAAGATACCTGCCCCAGCCTTTTCATTTGATACGGATTTATCAGTTGCAATTATGTAGTTCATGTTCACATGCGCCAAGTAATCCTGCAGCCGGTCATTTAAATATTAAAATGGCATTTGCTTTGCGTTAGAGGGATAAATATTCTCAACTTCTATCTTAAGATCTAAATTAACGTTTCTTGTTGAGAAAATATGTTTGATTTTGACGTTCAGTGGTTCTAGCAGCGCTTGAACGAACAAGATCTGTGGGCAGTGGAATCGTGACCACCAAGTTTCAAAAAATAAGCTTGGTTCTTTAATAAAAGTATAAAACGATGCTCTCTGGGGCACAGTGTATAGTTTTAAAAATGTTTGGATGGTAAGCATTTTGAATCTATTCAACAATGACGGTAGACGCGCTTCCATGCATAGCACATTGTTAGCAACAAACTTGGGCAGTCCAAGGCACAGTCGTAAAGCCTCCCTTTCTAATAGTATCAGCGGTCTCATTTTATATGTCGCACTGCCCGAAAATATGACACAGCCGAATTCCACGATAGGACGAATGTACTTTTTATAGACCATTATCAATGTATTTCTTCGCAACCCCCTTTTTATGTTGCTGAGCTTACGTAACCACCCCATAGCTCGTGTTGCTTTGGACGCAATGTGATCGACGTGGCTTTTCCAATTTAACGAGCTGGTATATATGATGCCTAAGTATTTGAGTGAATCCACCTGAGGAATTCGCTTTGTGCCGTACATCAAGGAGATGTTGACAGGATCCCTGAACGAGAACGCTAGAAGCGCGCTTTCGTTTACGTTTAGAGACATTCTAATTTTTTCAAGCCATTCCTCTATCATGTTTGGGTAATTCTGTAATGTCTGATAAAGTAATTGCAGATCACTGTTTGTCGCAAAGAAAGCAATGTCATCTGCATACACATATAAATGAATATCGCTATGTGTTGGAATTGAACTGAGGAAGATGTTAAACAACACCGGTGAGAGCACTGCCCCCTGTGGTACGCTACGGTATTGTCGATATGTGTTAGAAAAACAACCCCTGTGAAAGCAATAAAACTCTCTCTCCCTTAAAAACTCTGCTACCCATGCTGTCATATAGTTTGGTAAGTGTAACATTTCCATCTGCTCTATTAGTATTTTATGCTCCACTTTGTCATATGCCTTGGCCAAATCCAGAGTAACTAATGCACAATACTCTCTTCTACGCCTTGCCAACTGTATACGACTCTCCAAATCCGCGTGCGCACACCATATGGAGCATCCCGATTTAAAGCCAATTTGACTGGCGTTCAGTATTAATTTGTCCTCAATGTATTTTATTACACGTGCATTCAAAACTCTTTCAGTTAGTTTAACCAAATTAGATGTAAGAGAAATTGGCCTCACATTGTCAAGTATATACCCAAGTCCCTGTTTTTTAAGTATCGGAATTATTTTGGATGGTTTCCAATCCGCCGGTATCCAAGAATTCTTCAAGGAATAATTAACCATATTACAAAGTTCTTGTGGGAAAATGTCATATAGTACTTTTTTCATTGCTGAGGTTACTCCATTTGGTCCAGGTGCTGTAGGAGGTAAGTGCCTCACTACACCCGCTGGTTCCGCTAATGTCACCTCATTGAACTCCTCCCTTGCAATTGGCTTTACTATGTGTCCTGGCATTGTTGATCTCAATCTTTCTTCTAATCCTTTAGCAACATTTTCTAATATTTCAGTGAGTTTGCTAGGTGATAGAATTGAAGAATCAATATTGTCTGATGGTGGTATCATTTTTCTGGAACGCGAAAATCTAAAAAGCGCTTTTTCTGTTGTATGGTTTTGAAAGATAGCGAAATTTGTTAGTGTCATAGTCATCTTTTGCTTTGCGTACTGTACGTTTAAAATCTGCTGCCACGTATTCATAGTCACACCAGTTTTTTGGGCATTGGTTGTGGATAAGTTGCTTCCACGCCGCTTTTTGTTTTCTATACCCCCTCATACAATCAGCGTTCCACCATGGAGTAAACGACCCGCCTGTGCCTGAAGTTATTGAAAAAGTTGACTTTTTTATTGCTTTTCTCAATACCACACACAGACTCATAGCCCGAATGTCTTCCTGCATGTCCTTGCGAAGAACCAAAGTAGACTTTAGGTCTTTTTGTAAACGCTCATAATTTACAAACGAGCCAGTTTTACCAGTTAAAAATATCCCGGGAAAGTTAATATCGAAGCTAATAGGAAGTTGGTCACTGTTGCGCAATCTAATGTTTTCCACGACGAAATGTTTAGTGAGGAGCTGGAAAAGGTCAGATCTATCGCCGACTTTGATTGTCTCCTAATAAACGTAACAGTACTGAAATTTACACAAGATGAGTTATTATCAACAGTCCATTCCCTTCCATTTACATCAGTCTTGAAACCCCAAGACACGTGGTGTGAATTGAAGTCACCAGTTAATTTTACATTCTTCCTGCAGGAAGCTAACATTGCATCTAAGCATCTTGTGTCCTGTACTCCTACCCGAAAGTATGCGTTAACAAAAGAAAAAGGGGAACAGCCTGGCAGAGTTATGTCTAATACCATAATTTCATAGTTAGAATCCATGCACAGGTAGTTAATCTTCAATCTATCTGTGCATGTTTTCCACAGCTGAGCCACAAGATCGTCTTCTTCGGTCTCGAGTGAAGCTAGAGGCCCACTACCTCGTGTCTACTAAATCCCCCATCTTTGTTTTCGTCCACATGTAGACACGCGTAAATATAAACCTTCTCATCATTATTAGCTTTACTACGTCGACTGCAGGGCAAAGGCCTCTCGCATTTTCCGCCAGCACAACTCGGTCTTGTGCTTGCTGCTGCCAATTTATACCCGCAAACTTCTTTATCTCATCTGCCCACCTAAGCATCTGTGTCCCCCTAACCTGCTTTCCATCTCCAGGAATCCAGTTAGCAACCCTTAATGAACAGTGGTTATCCTGTCTACATGCCACATGCCCGGCCCATGTCCATTTCCTTTTCTTGATTTCAGGTATGATATTTAACCCCGGTTTGTTCCCTAAGCCACCCTGCTCTCTTCTTGTCATTTAAGGTTACACCTACCATTTTTTTCCTTTGCTCGCTGCGTCGTCCGCAATTTAGGCTGAACCCTCTCCGTAAGTGTCCAGGTGAAATAATAGCGGGTCGCAAAACAGGTGACAGACACTCTGCACAGAGCTTTCTCTGTTCTGACGCCTCATCTGTGCCCTCATAATTATTTATATAATACATAATAAATCGTTCCTGATTGCCTCTGCTGCCATGATTTTATTCCTAAACTGCAGTGCCATTAAAAATGCAGAAGCCCTTCCTAAATTGCGAAAATGGGGCCGAGTGGAGGTCGGCATGTGTTTGCTTCACCTAGCACTTTCCAGCTGGCCCGCAAGGTTGCCGGCGTGCTGGGCTTGCTGGTCTATGGCTTGCTTGCTGGGATCTATCTATCTATCTATCTATCTATCTATCTATCTATCTATCTATCTATCTATCTATCTATCTATCTATCTATCTATCTATCTATCTATCTATCTATCTATCTATCTATCTATCTATCTATCTATCTATCTATCTATCTATCTATCTATCTATCTATCTATCTATCTATCTATCTATCTATCTATCTATCTATCTATCTATCTATCTATCTATCTTATCTATCTATCTATCTATCTATCTATCTATCTATTTGTCTGTCTGTCTGTCTGTCTGTCTGTCTGTCTGTCTGTCTGTCTGTCTGTCTGTCTGTCTGTCTGTCTGTCTGTCTGTCTACGGGTCGGGCCATTCCTTTAAAAGAATACGAGTCAACACAGTTACAGTGAGTTTACAAGGTCTGCATCCTGCATACAGCTTCAATACCAAAAATCACTTTCGGGGTCGTTAGAGGCAATGCACTCATCGTTGTTTCGCGATAGTGGAATGACTCTCTCTTCTCGACGTGTATCACGAACAGGTGACGGGTTGGCCGCTAACACATCGCAAACTGTTGTCTTCCCGTAACGTCCCACTGCAAATGCACGTCACTTTGAAGTCACCTGCTTGATATCGAAATAGAGACTGTGCTTTTTAAACTAGTGGTTTTTAAAAATAAATACGATATATTCTCAGACACCATAGTGCTGTCTTTAGGGCTCTTTAAACCTGTGTTCTTTTTTATAGCACGAACCCCAACTTATTTTAAATTTGTGTCAGTAGTGCTCGAGTAGCAAATTTGGCATGAGGGGACATGAACGTATGGGCAATATAATTGACGGTCACGACATGAATAACGCAACACACCTGTCCCGCGTATCATGAAACCTTTACTTCAAGGCACGTGTGGCGCGTACGTGTTTACGACGACCCTTAAATGCGGATATATGCGAGTGAGGAAACACAAGTGCAATGAAAATGAACACAGAAACTTTTATGAGGTAATGTTATTAATATTAGTGTTTTACGGAGAAAAGATACGATATCACTAAGAGACACATCGTGGTGGGGAACTCCTGAATATTTTGACCTGCCGGGGTTCTGTAACGTGAACCTCAACGTATCCGCGAAAGTGTTTTGATTTCAACATTTTCGAACCGCAGCCTGCGTGGCCGGGGATCTAACCAGCGCTACCGATCTTTACAGCACGCCATCATAAGTGCCAATTAAGCTACCAAGGCGGGAGGGTTCATATTACAGCGTGCGCGGGCCAAACAAAATAAGCATATTCAAATAGGTATCGTCTTAACGTGGCAGACAAATGCCTACAATTCTTTCACATCTACTTGGCCAGCAACTACACAGACAAAACTATGCGCTACTATACTGTGTTTGAGAAGTTCCATTCAGCACTAAGAAGGCTACAGGGCCCCCAGTCAATACGAAAGGCGATTAGCCCCTCCACATGTATTCATCCGTACCGTGTCATCTGCTCAACGTCTTCACGGCGTCTGCTCAATTATTTGTCTGCAATCTCATTGCATGTACCACGAATTGTTTACTAACTATAAATAATATAAATACTGTCAAACAAGCCACTGCACTTCAACTTCAGGAAGTTTGGCGTCCTAACAATATCGTTTTTGGATGTACTGGAGATCGGTAGACGTTCATGCCGGCGGATAACTTCACTTTGTGGCTCTCCGACGCTGTTTGTGGCTCTGGCATTACTGCTCCTCCATCGACGCGTTTCGTCCCGTCTCTTACTGCAATGCTTCTTTTTTTATCTTTCTTTTATTTTGGTTTCACCGAAGGAGCATCCGACGAAGGCGGAACGCTGTGAGAGGTTGCATGTCCGATATTTGGACCCAGCAAGGGCGTCTGATTACGCAGGCGTTTGCTTGATGTGTAGCGACACCGCGGACCCGAGCTAATATGTGGGTTTCGACTTCCTCCCACGCCTAGCCGTGCCTGGCTGTGCCGCGTCCGGGAAAATGGGGGATGGGGGAAGGGGTTGAGCAGATGCCCGGTAATTGGATCTTTAAGGCCCCCGGACAGAGGCAAGACACCTCTTTGGCCCCGGCTTCACGTAGACGGCCGCCCTGGCTTGACCCACACAGGGGAAATCGGCAGTCGCCCTTACCTGTATCTCTCTTTTCACATCTTAGTCTTCCTCTCAAACTTTTTATCTGTCCTGTCACCATCTCTTCTCCGTTTACCTCCAAGTTTCCTGGAGGCAAGGGTTAACCTCCTGTAGAGGCCCAGTCTTGGCTATTCTATATTAAGGTTGTGGCAGCGCTGTACAGCTGGCGTCGACAGGTCTTGCCCAACATCTCCTGCCACGTCGTCTGGTTGGGCTCGTTGAAGCGCGGCTGGCACTGCAGCTGAACTTTATAGTCGATTTATGGCAAATTCACCGCAGGGGCGTCTGCGCAAGTAGGCGTTTGGTGCGTAGCGACACCACGGACCCGAGCTAACGCGGAATTTTTACTCCCTTCCGCGCCAAGCCGCGCGTGGCTTTGCCCTGTCCGGAGAAAACGGGATCCTGGCGGTTGAGCCGACGCCGAGTGACTGGACCTTAAAGGTCCCCAGGCAAGGGCAACACACCCTTTTGGCCCCGGCTTGACATAGACGGCACCCCTGGGCTGACCCACCCATGGGCAATCGGCAGTCGCCTTTTCCTGTCTCTCTCTCCCTCCTGATCCTCGTCTGTTCTCTATTCCGATCTTTCCTGTCATCTCACTTCTGTTTACCTCTATCTTCTCCAGGCGGCAAGAGTTAACCTTGTGTATGTGCCCTCTCTTGGTCGCATATTATTGGCCTATAGTGGCTTTGTACAGCTGGCGCTGGCATGCCTTTATAATTGTGCTGCCGCGTCCCCATGTTGAGCTCGATGGTGGGTGGCTGGCATGGCTGCTGAATTTATATATACTTTATGGCCTCTTTTTTATTTCCTAAACTGTCTGATCACCCTCCTCCGTAGAGGGGCTGCACCGAAGCAACACTGAATGTATTCATAAAGCCAAAAGAAATTTTTCCGCGCTTCCATGTGAT
The DNA here is from genome assembly GCA_013436015.1 of Rhipicephalus annulatus. NCBI lineage: Eukaryota > Metazoa > Arthropoda > Arachnida > Ixodida > Ixodidae > Rhipicephalus > Rhipicephalus annulatus. The sequence goes on along the minus strand of WOVY01010479.1, from coordinate 898,722 downwards.
CTATTGTGAAACACAAGAAAAGAACGCAAGAACCATCTCTCCGTTTGTCGTTTCCAAATGTCTCACCGCTCCCCTTGGTCAAGGGTATCAGCCTACACCTATGGCTAGTGGGGACCTTCTTCTCGAAGTCCAAACAAAGACCCAGTATGAAAACTTGACAAAACTCACCTCTTTTGGAACCACATCTGTATCTATCACACCACACCGTTCCCTGAACAGTTCCCGGGGCATAGCGTCTGATCAATACCTAATTAACCTGACAGAGAGTGAGCTCCTTGAAGGCTAGAAAGAACAGCATGTAACGCATGTGCAGAGAATTAGGATTAGGCGTGACAACAAAGAAACCTCGACGAAGCACCTCATTCTTACATTTTGCACAAGCACACTTCCAGAACATATCGAAACGGGCTACTTGAAGTTAAAGGTTCGACCCTACAACCCCAACCCCCGACGTTGTTTTAAGTGCGAGCGATTCGGCCACGGTTCTCAGAGCTGCCACGGCCGTCAAACCTGTGCAAAGTGTAGTTCGCACGAACACGCTACATGAAGAAGCCACTACCCACAGCACGAACTGCGATGGTGGACACCCCGCTTACTCTCGCACATGCCCTTCATGGAAACTTGAAAAGAAGTAATTACACTGAAAGTAAATGAAATCATCTCGTTTAGGGAGGTGCGCAAGAGTCTACTAATGCAGGGTATTTCGTTTGCGGAGGTGGCACGAAAGGGGGCAGTGCCACCAAAATCCGCGACGCCCACATGTACCACACAAAGTGGACGAGCGGCAGTGCCATTCACCCCCTCAGCGGAAGTAGCACAGGCTCTCCCGCCTGAAAAGGCTTGCATGCATCCGGACCTGAAGCCCCAGCGCCTTCTGTCTCGACAGCTAGATAGCCCTAAGACCTCCGTGCCTGCACGCGTGAACCGCGAGCGGGCATCCAGCACTTTGTCCGAGGCGATGGACACAACAGCAAGTCCAACGGTGTCTTCGGCGCCGAAGGACAGGCGTGGCTATTCGGAGCGCGCCAGAAAATAAAAAACCATCATTACGGGGCCTGACAAGGGCTCTTGACTTGACGCAGTGTTTCTTTACTTCACACAGCACTCATTTAAACTCATAATGAATACACAAATATTACAATGAAACTTCAGAATACTGCTTAGAAACCTCGACGATATACATGAACTCTTGCACAAACACTCCCCAAAAGTGCTGTGTGTACAAGAGACACACTTGAATTCCAGGAACACCAATTTTCTACGTCGTTATGTAATATTCAGAAAGGACCGCAATGACGCTGTAGCGTCATTTGGCGGTGTGGCCATTATAGTTGATCAGGGCGTAGCGTGTACACATCTACCACTACAAACATCTCTTGAGGCATTGGCTGTTCGAGAAGTTCTTTTTAACAAATTTTTCGCTATCTGCTCTCTTTACATACTTCCACAGTACCGTCCCGAAAAACACGAATTCCAGTCACTGATGCATGAACTACCGGAACCTTATGTGGTCCTTGGGGACTTGAATGCACATATTGGTCTATGGGGCGACTCTCACTGCGATCCACGAGGTCGCCTAGTCGAACAGTTCCTATTTTCTTCGGGTGCATGTCTTTGAATAGAAAAGAGCCAACATACTTTAGCCTCGCCAACAAAACCTACTCATGCATAGATCTCAGCATTTTGTCCCCTTCGCTTGTACCTCTACTTCAATGGCAAGTGATCAACGATCCTTTCGGAAGTGATCTCTTTCCGGTCATTCTATGTAAACCACAAGGAAAAGTTCCTCCAAATGTTCCCAGATGGCACACAGACAAAGCGGACTGCAAAAAGTTTAGAGAATCTACTTGATTAAGTTGGTCGGACCTATGTCAATTAAGTATAGGTGCAGCAGTAGACTTCTTGACAGCGCTTCTTATTGAAGCTGCAACTATGTGTATCGCACAAACTGGACGTTCTACTAGGTGACACGTTGCTTGGTGGAACAGTGAGTGCCGGAATGCACGTAGAAAGCAAAATAAAGCATGGAAGCTGCTTAGAGGCTCTCCCACAGCGGAAAATCTTACAAATTAAAATAAAGTTTGAAGGCAGGAGGAGGGCGTGCTGGTCGTCGAAGCGAGCGGACGCGCATCCCGTCGGCTCCGTCTTCCAAGAACTATTTGCCAGTGATTTTTGGTCATTCAGCCCGTGAATTTTCCAACGCGTGTGGAAAGTGACAAGGATTCCACTGTCAACAAAATTCAACGTTGGAAAGGACTTTTTGCCGGATTCGAGAGGTTTTCAACCCGCGCCCCTTTGGCCCGACGCTCACGCAAGCCGGCCTCCCGACGAGACGCGCTGAGCGTCTCCTCTGACGCGGGCGCTTTCTTCGCCCATCAACGATGGAAGTCCAAGTGAACGGGGAGGACATCTCCCCTGAAGAGTTTCTGGAGGGCACGGAATGGTGCACCATCGGATCTAAGACCCAAGTTAACCGCGCAAACGCACAGAGCAACACCCAGAACGGAGCCCCCTTCTGCACCGGCGAAGGAGCGGACTGCAACAGACAGCGTTCACGTCGACAACCGCGTAACATCAAGCAGCAAGTCATTAGAAAGAGCAAACTGCCACTACTCCCACGGAGTGATTTCGCGATCGTGATACGACCACGAGGAGGCCTCGACGTGGCCACCACTGGAACCGTGCACCTCGCATCGGCGATTTACCACGCGGCCAACGTACTGGCTAATGAAACAGGGGAGGACACGGTGTGTTCCTACAACCATCAAAACATCATCGTCGTGTGCACACCCCATGCCTCTCACGCCGATAAGTACAGACAGCTTCATGCCATCACCATCGGCGACCGCCACCACGAGGTTAGTGCGTACGAGACGGCCCCCAAATACATGGTGAAGGGAATAATCAAGGGCATCCCGTTGGAAGAAGACGCCAAGTCCATTCATACCAGTATCGTTCACGCACGTAACCCTCACGCCCTGGCAGCCAAGCAGCTCAGTAACACCACGGTCGTCATAGTGGCGTTTGAAGGACCGCGAGTGTCCACTTACGTCAGGTACGACGGCGCTCTTCTTCGCTGCACCTTGTATCGCAAGCAAATCGACATGTGTCACTGCTGCGGGAGACTTGGTCACCGCATGGACGTGTGCCCGAAGCCCAAGGACAAAGTGTGTCGTGGTTGTGACGCCCCTGACCCAGGCCCCGACCACCAGTATTCCCCCATTGCAAGCTGTGCGGGGGCGCACACATGACGGCGGACCGCAACTGCCGTGCAAGGTACAAAACGCCCTACATCGTGACGAAGAGACAATGGGAACGACGCAGCGCCAACGAGGAGGCAGAGGCCACTTCCACCAACTATTCCACCAGCAAGCCCGGCTCAAGATCCAGGACACCGAGTCGAAGCCACTACCGATCTCGTAGCCACACACCGGGTCCCCGAAAGCAGCAGCAACGCCGAGCTCGCAGCCGAACACATGGACGGACACCTACGAGGGACGCGAAGGCAACTGATTCGGTGAGCTTTGCAGATGTGGTCAAAGGAAAACGCGCAACAAACGCGGAGGCTGGCGGCAAAACACACACTAAGATAGAGGCGGAGAAAGCTCAGTTAACACAGACGATACACACTATGCAAAAGCAAATGGAATGCATGCAGGCACAGATTCACGCAAAGGATGAACTCATAAAAAACTCCAGTCTGCCGCTCACAGCGAGACTGATCAACAGGCAATGCAAGAAACACAAGAAGAACTCGTAGAGGACGGTGAGGTCGAAGGCCCTGATACTGAACGCGGGCCGGCTATCTCCCTTAAGAAGTCAGTACGTTCCAAGCGTACGCGCGCAGAAATAGGCGACACCCGAGTGAAAGCACTGGAGGCTCGCGTGAGCAGGCTCGAGGAAACTATCACCGCGACTATCACGCGTACGATTCAACAGAGCTTGTAGAGCATTTATCTCAGATTGTCCAGATTAGAAGCTGCCAACAGCGCGCTGGTGACCTCGCATAGTGAATCGGCGCCACACATGTAGTACCACATAACCATGGCAAGACGTCCTTCAAAACAAAACATACAATATGGCAGTGGAACTGCAGAAGTTACAAAAACAAACGAGCGCACCTACAACAATACCTGCAAACGATCCCCGAACGCCCAGACCTCATCATACTGCAGGAAACGAACGGCCCCGCCAAACTTTCAGGGTGCCAGTCTATAGCAGGCAAGGAGGAAAATCCAAACGTCACCACACTGGTCAAGCGAGAGCTCACGGTTATCGAACACGACACCCAGGTCAAGGATATTGAAAACGTCCTCGTAGAGCTAATTCCGCCACGTAAGACGCCCGACAGCATCTTCGTACTCAACGCCTATAGCAGTCCGAGATGCCGCAAACACCGCTTTCACGTCCTCTTCAGACGAGCCCACGATATCGCCCAGGGGCAACAACTCTTCATTGGAGGTGACTTCAACGCGGTGCATACGGCGTGGGGGTACAAACACGATCAGCCGAAAAGCAGGCATTTGTGGGAAACGGCGCAACTCGCCGGCCTCGAGCTGGTCACTGACCCAGCGGCACCAACTAGGCAGGGCAACAGCGTCAGCACTGACACCACGCAGGACCTTACCTTTGCATGCAATACACGAAAGGTGACTTGGAGAAACACCATGCAAGACTTGGGCAGTGACCATTACATTATCTCTATAGAAGCAGAAGGCGGCCCACAGGAACACAATGCCGGTCGCCAAATGAAGATCACCAATCGGGAACTACTACGAAAAAATCTAGACAAGCAACAGATTGAAGACATCAAAGACATTGAGAAATGGACCGACCAACTTCGGCGCGACATCGAGAGGGCGACGTAAATGATGCCGTCAACAGCTGGGCTTGATAGAACAGACACCCGGTTACTGCACATGCGGCAATCCAATGATTGATTGATATGTGGAGTTTAACGTCCCAAAACTGCGGCAAGCCAAGACCCAACTGCATCGTCTATGGTAACGACAACGACATAATAGGAGACTGCAAAAACGAATAGCACAGCTCAACAAAGAAATAGAAAAGCACGCACTTGACCTGCAACAACAGCAATGGGAAGAGAGATGCGCACAGATGGATGGTCAGCTCACTACGAGTCGCAAATGGCAGATACTGCGGTACCTCCTAGATCCCGCGAACACTAAGACCTCACAGAGGCAAGGCATATGCAAAATCATACACGCTTACGGGGGAACGGAGCAAAATTTCCTACGGGAAGCGGAACTCCATTACATATCCCAAACGCCCCCGCAAGTACATCCGCACTACAGGGGAGAAGGCAACGCCATCCTAGACGCAGAATTCTAAATTTCCGAAATCAAGGCGGCCCTCGTCGAACGCAACACCAAGTCAGCCCCAGGCCTAGATTGAATATCGAACAGGGCACTGCGCAACCTCGATTACAGATCGCTAGAGAAACTCAAAGATTTTATTAACGAGTGTTGGGTGCGTTGAAAGTTACCCCAGCTATGAAAAGAAGCGCAGATCATACTTATACTGAAACCCGGCAAGAAAGTGCAGCTGCAGAATCTACGCCCTATCTCCTTAACATCATGTGTAGGTAAACTTATGGAGCATGCGTTCCTCAATAGACTATCAGATTACCTCGAGGACAACAACCTATTACCTCAAACAATTATTGGGTTCAGAACACATCTCTCCACACAGGATGCTCTTCTGCAACTAAAACATCAAGTAATAGAAAATCCTGGGTGCTCAACGAGAGCCATCCTTTGCCTGGACCTGAAGAAGGCCTTCAATAACGTTCGTCGCGACGCCATATTGCGACAAATAGACAGATTGAACCTCGGAATGCGAGAGTACAACTACATCCGAGGCTTCCTCACGGGAAGTACCGCACGCATGCGAGTGGGACAACTAGAATCAAATAAAATCAACATGGGGAGCTCGGGTACACCGCAGGGCTCGGTGATCTCGCAGATGCTCTTCAACCTCGTCCTGCTGGGGTTACCCGAGCGATTACATCAAATTGGTGGACTGCACCACACGCTATACGCGGATGATATTACGATCTGGACGACAACTGGCAGTGACGGAGAGATCGAGGATCGCTTACAGGCGGCCATAGAATGCATGGAACATTACCTCGTAGGCACGGGACTCAGCTGCTCGACCGAAAAATTCGAATTACTGCTATATAGACCGGTGAAAAAGGGACGCCCGCCCAAAGACTACGTACCTCCAGAAAAACAAGAAATCAAACTAACATCATCAAACGGCTCACCGATCCCAATGGTAAAGAAGATCCGGGTACTGGGGATGATGATTGGGCAGAACAGCGGCAATGGTAAAGCACTGCGCAAGATAATGGCATAGGCCACCAGCACGATGTAACTCATCCGACGCATCACGAACAAACATGCGGGCATGCACGAAGCCAGCGTCCTACGACTCATACAAGCCTTTGTTATTTCACAGCTAATGTACACGGCACCGTTTCACAAATGGACACTTGCGGAAAAAGACAAGCTTAACGCCCTGATACGCAAGACGTACACGTTCGCGTTGGGACTGTCACCCGGAGTTAGCACCAGCAAACTCCTAGAGCTAGGGTTGCAAAACACCTTCGAAGAACTCGTGGAGGCGCGACAAGTTTACCAGCTCGAGCGCCTATCCAAGACCCGCCCAGGCCGACACCTACTCGAAAAACGTGGCATCACGTACCATACGCAGCACGGCATCAAAGTCGAAATTCCAAGATCGGTACGCGAGCAAGTATACGCACCCCCATTGCCTCGCAACGTGCACCCCCAACACCAAACGGGACGGCGTAAAGCCAGGGCACAATGTATTACTCAAACCTACTCCAACGACACTGAATCGGTTTTCACGGATGCCGCGCGTTCTACCAATAAAAATAGTTTCGTGGCGGTAGTTACCGGCCATCGTGGCAAATACATCACAAGCCTCACTGTGAACACGGCACACGCTGAAGCGGCAGAGGAAGTGGCTATAGCACTGGCCCTCACACAGACCAATGCCACGTACGTGATTGGTGATTCGCAAACAGCATTTCGCAATTTTGCCAAAGGACGCGTCTCGCAAGAGGCGTTTCGCATACTCCAACGACATCCCATACATCGAAGAGAGGTTGACTTCGATAACCGAAGGCACCTGTTATAATCCCGGCACATACCGGACTGAGCACCCCCAACGAAGCGGCTCACCGCGTTGCTCGAGGCCTCACTCACCGAGCATCGCCGGAGGACGACGAGCCCCCGCGGGGAACTGCAGAAATATGGGCATGGGAGGATCGTATGACCAGGTTTCACGACATCACCACACATTACCAGTTACAAAGACGCATGTACCCATCTCATCACGAAAGGCTAAACAGAACGCAAGCGGTACACTTCAGACAATTACAAACAGATTCATAAAGAAACCCAAGACTCATGCACGCCATGTATCCAGACATATACACTACAAACAGATGCCCGTCATGTGGCGAGGTTGCCACCCTTAGTCACATGCTGTGGGAGTGTCAGGGCCTAATAAACAATTCGAACAGTGCCGATTCGTCTCACTCTTCCACCGCCAGCCTCCGCTCGCGTTGAAAGGCCGCACTGCTCAGCTCGAACCTGACAGCACAACTCTGGGCTGTCCAGCGTGCCGATGAAGCCGCTTCGAGACAAGGTCTCGGAACCGCATCCGCGGTGGGTGCCCAGGCCCACTAAAAAAACGCCGGACTCGAATCGTCTGGATTCGACAAATAAAGCTTATGTTCTTCTTCTGAAGGCAGGAGGATGCGCCGACGGGTCAGAAGGGAAAGTTGACACAACTGTATATCAGGCATCAATTCATATACGCACGATGCTAAAGTCTGGAACTTGATTAGGAGAATAGCAGGAAGACAAGCACACACACTCCCACTCGTAAACACACACGGGGACAGCTTGGAAGATCAGGCGAACTTCCTGGGCGCACACTTTGAACAAATGTCTAGCTCGTCACACTATACTGATGCTTTCCAAAAATACAAAGCAAGGATAGAAAAGCAGAAACTAGAACACAAGTGTACAAACTGCGAGGCGTACAACCAACCTTTCAACTTATCTGAGCTACAAACATCACTAAACTCCTACAGTGATTCTACCCCAGGCTACGACCGTGTCGTGTATGAAATGTAGCAAAAACTGCCGCTCCAAACACGAAAAACATTACTGTCCTTATACAATGCTATCTGGCTTTTTGGCACTATCCCTACTTCCTGGAAAGAGGCTATTGTAATCGCTATTTTAAAACAGGGCCAGCACCCTTCCTCAGTTTCGAGTTATAGGCCCATCGCACTTACAAGCTGCCTTTGTAAACGTTTTGAAAAGATGATAAACCGCCGACTTTTACATTTCCAAGAAATACACTATCTGCTCGACCTATTCCAGTGTGGGTTTCGAGACGGTAGATCCACCACAGACCATGTGGTGCGCATTGAGGCAGAGATCCGAGACGCTTTTGTCCACAAGCAATACTTTATCTCTGTGTTCCTTGATATCGAGAAGGCTTGCGACACAACATAGCGTTTTGGCATATTAAGAGAGACCTGTTTCACCTGGGTGCGCGTGATAGAATGTTTTCCATAATCAAGAGTTACTTGTCCACTCGGACATTGCGTGTCCGTGTGGGCAGTGTTCTCTCCCAAAGACTTGTCCAAGAAACGGTAGTAACGAAAGGAGGTGTTCTTAGCTGTACACTTTTTATTATCAAAATTCATTCCTTGCAACTGTCCATCCCCCGCAATATGTTCTATTGTACTTATGTCGATAACGTCCAGCTTGGCTTTAAGGCAAACAACGTGGCAATGTGTGAGCGGAGGTTCAGATAAGTTTAAACAAGGTCTTCAAACGGACAGAAGAAAATGGATTTTGACTGGACCCACAAAAAGCACGTCTGTCTTGTTCTTCCGAAAGAGAGGGATGCACTCAGAACCTGACATTCAACTGAATGGTCAACGTCTGTCTGTTCATGCAGAGCATAAATTCTTGGGCCTAGTCTTGGACCACAAGCTAACCTTCATACCGCACATCAAGTATTGAAAAACAAAATGTGTAAAATCCATGAATATTCCAAAGGCGTTGTCGCGTTCTACGTGCGGTAGTGACAGGCAATGTCTCATAAATTTGTATAAAAGCCTCATTTGCACCCACTTAGATTATGAGCCGTTGTTTATCAGTCTGCGACTCAAAGTGCTATGAAGATGCTTGACCTGGGCACCATTTGGGCATCCGCTTTTCTACAGGAGTTTTTTGCACGAGCCTCGTGGAAAGCGTTTTACGTTGAGTCTAATGAGTGGTCGCTTCATCTACAGAGCACTTACATGTACTTCGTATATTTTCTTAAAGTGAAAGCAGACAAGAAGCACCCCTCATACTGTTCATACATTGTTCATACAATGTTCATACATTGTTTATTCGTCGAGCTCCATTCTGTTTTAAAACAGGCCTTCGATAAAGCAGCCTTACTCAGTTTGCCTGAAAGGTCTAGCTGCGGAAACTGGTGTGTCACTTGAACACAGTTTAATGGCTCCTGTACAATACCCGCCACCGTGGCAGTGGCAGACTATAAACTCCAATGTGTCTTTCCTAGAAGTCACAAAACACGCACCCATTGCCCATATCCGAACATACTTCCTGGAACTTCAACACAACTGCACGCGTTCTGAGTTCTTTACAGATGCCTCTAAGACTAACTCCTCTGTGTCCTACGCTGCAGTAGGCCCATTCTTTTCGGATGCTGGCCCTCCACATCCAGACACAACTATCTTCACAGTGCAAGCTTATGCGATACGTGTGGCGGCTAAACACATCAAGCAATTACAAATACAAAAAGCACTAATTTATACGGACTCCCTCAGTGTGGTAACGGCTCTGCACACTCCTAAAAAACAAAAAAACCCTGTCATCGTCTCACTTTACTCCATTTTATGAAAACTCTACACACTCAAACAACATGTTGTAGTGTGCTGGGTGCCAGGGTACCGAGAGATCCAAGGCAACGTGAGGGCTGATCAGCTTGCTGCATCTGTCCACGAAAGCACTGCCACTACACCCATATCAATCCCGGCCCTCGATCTGAAGCCGTCTCTCAAACGAAAGCTCAGTGACTACTGACAGAGCAAGTGGGATAGACACACACAAAACAAACTACACATTATTAAGCCTTACCTTGGTCATTGGCCGCCAGTATAAAAATCACGTCATACAGAGGTAACACTAACGAGGCTCAGGATAGGGCACACATACACAACACACCCAATTCTTTTGTCCAGTGGCGATCCACCATTGTGTGACCGATGTGGTGAAGCACTAACAGTTCTTTACACTTTAATTCAGTGTAAGCAACTAGACACTCTAAGAAAACAACACTTTCCATTACCCTACCGATAACATATACCTTTACAACCTGCAATGTTTGTCGGTAGGGAACCACTGTTCCCTCATAAATCGGTGCTAGCGTTTTAAGAGATGTTCGCTTTTACCATGTCATATACCCAGGCATTGCGTAGCGAAATATCTCAAAAGAAGTTGCTGCTGTAGTGGCTCCTTTGAAAATCACTTGCCTCGCAGCCCTTGGACACAAGGGCACCGATGAGGCATTTGTGCTAGTGCCAAATAGTTTTATACTAGCTTTTATTATCAAAACATTTTGTCACCCATTTTTACTGTCGATATTATGCCACTGTCATCATTTAAATAGTTATGTTTTTACCCGCATTGGCGTGAGGAATTTTAAGGCCCCTATACAGCCACGCACCATATCATTGTCCACATCTCTAGTCACTGAAATGGCGCTCTTTGGCCATCAATTGGCCTTTGCGCCATTAAGCCCCGCACATCATCATCTTCTTCATCATTATTTTGCGAATTCGCCCCCCCCCTTCCTCATCGCTCACTGAAAATGTGGCACCGCGAAGACACATTCATGCTACCGTGTTATTCACAGCCATTACGAAAAAAAGACGGCATGTGCAGTTTCACCTTTTATTGCGTCGAAAACCCTCACTGACGCAATAGGTCCAGGCTATAAAGTGAGAAAGGTGGGAAATGGCGATCTCCTTCTGGAGGTTCATGACAAAGCTTGATAAGACGAATTGCCCAGAATATTGTCACTTGGGGTCGCTTCTGTTTCAGTTGGCCCACACAGGTCTATGAACACAGACCATGGGGTAATTTCTGAAGACGATCTCACAAACTGAGCGAAAGTGAACTGTTAAAAGGAGGTCAAGATGAAAACGCTGCGAAGCTACAGAAAATAATAATCAGGCGTGACAACAAACAGGCCCCCACGGAACACGTAATAATTACCTTCGGAACCAGTGACCACCCAGAATCATTTGAAACCGGTTATTGTAAGCTCCCTGTAAGACCATACATTTTCAATCCTCGTCGATGTTTCAAGTGTCAACGTTTCGGGTATAAATCACACAGTTGCAGAGGATGCGCCACTTGCGCAAAGTGTGCATCCATCCAACACACATCTGACAACTTCACCTCATAAAAACCCATTGTTTTAACAGTGAAGCTGATCACGCTGCCTACTCACGATCATGCCCCATATAAAAAAAAGAGAAACAAATAGCAGAACTTCACGGCAAATATAAGCTGTCGTTCCAAGAAGCGCGTCAACGGTTCGCCCTACACAACCAGTCTTTCCCCTCTGTCGCCGATGTAAAGCACCGGGGCGCCGCGCCACACGTTCCTGCACCCGCGAATGTCACACAGGGTGTGGCCGCGGTAGTGCCACCAGCGCCTCCGTTTCGAGCAGCCTGTAGAGCTCCGCCATCTGACAAACACGGTGGGCAGACCCCTGTGTCTGCTGGAACTCCGACCACTGCAAGCGCAGTTAGGTCCGAAAGTTTTGTGAACGTGCCTGCCGAGTAGGCATCATCCACCATCCCAGAAGAGGTGATGGATACAAGTCCTTTTCCTCCGGCGTCTCAGACGCCGAGAAACAGGCGCAGCTCTTTGGAGTGCGCCAAGAAAAAAAAATCCGAATGACAAGGCCCCAAAAAGGGCTAATTGATTTGTGGGGTTTAACCGTCACCCCCGGAAGCTTTTCAGGCCTGCGCGTCACGTGACGTGACGTCGACGACGTCACATCGCGCCGGCCGGCCGGCCGCCCTTCGCTGGGTGGCTGCGCCAGCCGCGAGCGCTTGCCGCGAGCGCCCTTCACGCCTACCGACTCGGGCGAGGTGCCTTGACACCATGTCCGCACGATTTATCAAGGTATCGATTGATTGTATGGTTTAACGCGCCGACGCAACGCAGGCGATGAAGCGCGCCGTAGGGGAGGGCTCAGGATCAAGTTTGACTACCTGGGAATATCTATTGTGTGCCGAAATCTCGTACACACGGGCGTTTTTGCTTTTCGCCTCCATCAGAAATGCGGCCGCCGCAGCCGGGTATCGAAACCGCGCCCTAGTGCTCAGCAGCGCTACGCCTTAGCCACTGAGCTACCGCGGTTGGGGAACTTATCAAGGTATCAAGAAATAATGAATATCGTGAATGGAATAATGCATATTTATTTATCACAGCCAGACGCCGTCTGTACAAATATCACAGTGCGCATTGTTCTCGGTCCAGGCAGACGACAGGCAACACAAGATGTTGCCCTTAATGCTGAAAATATACCAAAAGTACAAAACACAATATCTTGCCACATAAAACTCAAAACAAAACAGATTGTAACAGCAAAAACATCCCCGAGCTTTGGAACAGAAAAAGCACACTTTCATTTAAATTGTAGGTTAGAGGAAAACATACCATTCGTTTATCATAGTAGCAGTAGCAACACAAGGTATCAGGTTCAAACACTTGCCAAAAAATACAATACATAAGAACACTGGTGACTAAATTGTGGTCCACAGCATGATAAATGACAGAAAAAAAGTAATATTACTGCCACAGGTAGGTGCATGTCCTAGGGAAAAAATCAAACAAAAATCTAAGAAAAAACAAATCACAGTGCACAACATGTCTGTACACAGAGTGCACAAGGAAAGTGTACACAGCTTAGGTACCAAAACGGACTGTACAACTGCTACAGTAGGCACCGAGGCAGTTCGAGTTAAAAAAAAGAAAAAAGTACAGCACTTTTAAAAGCTAACAACTTGTAAAGAGATACAAAACTGGAAACAAGGCTCATTTTACATAAGGCAGAAGTATACCAAGGAAATGAAGTCATGACATGCAATCAAATACACTCTGTGCAGTTTCACAAGAATTAATGTGAAGAGAAAGACGCGACGCTTGGAAAATTACTTTCCAAGAAAAATTCGGGCCTTTCTATTTTTCGCCTTCTGATCTTTTTCAATGCGTAAAAGATCGTTCCTTTGCTTGCACAAGTTGTTGAGCATTATATTTGCTGCACAGTTTGCAACCAATGTGATGAGGAGCTCGTAGGTGTGCCCGTTTTCACACGTATCTATGTCCTCAAGCCTTGGCAGAGAGTCCAGTGTAAGTTGCCGAACGACATTCTTTTGGTTCGGCCCATGGAGAAACTGGGTAGAGGTACTTTCCGTCATGAGATTTCTAACTACAACCTCCGTGTACATAACTACTGTGATTACAAGAGCAGAAGGAAATTTGAGGCCACCCCGATCCAGTCGTGCGATTAAAGAATGGGTGTCCTCTCTAGTTTCGGCCGTATTTCGGGTAACGACCAACTGCCTCTGGCAGCTTTCACACTTGAGAACTTTCATTGCAGCGTGTGCACAATACCCGCCAACATAACCAATCACCGGCATTTGTGCTCTGAGCTCATCAAGGTCAGCATCGCTAACATGAACACTAAAAGAAGTGCCCGCATCCCTGACACTGTCCGTCTCTTCGATGCCTCTGAGATCATCGTTGCTCATCCTTGGAAGGGCATTTTGAAGGCGAATTCTTCCCTCGGTTTCGCAAAGCTGGCGAACAGATATGTGATACTGCCCACCGGCCATCTGCCTGTACTGTCCAAAGCGACTCTCGAGGGTATCCGTCTGGACTTTCCCTAGCAGAATATACTTAAAGTGAAGCTCACTAACGCAGTACTTCACCAATGCCAAAAGGGATTGAGCAGAGAGCCTCAAGGCACTCAATGTCTCCTGGGTAAGTACTCCGGTGTCGTGCCTATAAAATTCCCACACATCGAGCCACGTGATAAAAGCGCTTAGAAAGCTTGCCTTTGGGTCATCTGTGTGGTTTGACATGGGCTCTTCGTAAACATTACGGTGATGGAAGCCCATACTAGGTGTCTTTACATTGACAATGCTCCACCAACGAAGAATTATTTTGATTAACTCGGCGGATGCTGTAGCATGTTGAAAATCAGTATGACCCTTGCGAGCGGCCAGGGCTTCGGCTACGTGCGGATTAAAAACCTGCAGTACGAGTTTGACGTCCTGTCGTTCAAAGCTGCTTGGATTTAGAGCTTTTGACGTCAAGCCATACCCAGACTTCAGCAGCAGGGGTGACTCCTCTTTATGCAAATCTCTCAAATGCTTAAATGAAGCAGTCATCTTGCATTCGGGATGAACTTCATTGTTCGAAAGCTCGAAGCGTGGGTAGAAAAAGCAAGTTCCAGCATTTTTCTGGTTGAGCCAGTTATTTCTTATGCATTTAAATAGATGCACAGCATCCACCACGTAAAATAACGGCCGATCTGGGTCTGCCGGATGCGGGTAAACAGGGCTAAGCTTTGGTTCTGGCAGAAACATCTTCATTGCCTTCCTGTTCAACGAGTTATTGTCACAGACAACGGCTATGACCCTGTATCCAATTTCTTCTAAGCCCAAGATCACCTTCTTCAGCATGCAATGAAGATCTTCACCCTGCAAGGCTTTTACCGGAAGAATGTGCGCCACCTCCTTGAATGCGCTCAGCAAACTTTGTATCATAAACACGTGCACCGATGTGGCCGCTTCGTTGGAGTTAACTGCTGCACCACATATGTTCCCACCTTTGTAATCTAAACAAGGTTTGATATAAATCTCGTCAAGCATCAGCGTCACAGTGTGTTCATGTGCCTGCAGATGTTTGAATCTCTGAGACACATACTGAAGGAAAGTGTCGTCAGAAGAATCAACTTGTGGGCACATTTGAATAGACGAGCACACATTTCTAATAGTGCTTGGGTGGGGCAAAGTTAGTGCACCTGTGCTTCTCAGGAACTTGTAGGCATGTAATGATATTGTACGCAAGATGCATGCAAAGACCATCACCTGTGCGCTATACTGAATGCGTTTTGCAGAAAGGAGTAGTAGCTGCTCCTTCATAAAGTTCACCGTCTCTTTCTTGCCTTCATCAATGCTGGCTTCCAATTTGTCCAGAAGGGAATGTATTGCTTGAGCCAGGTGGCGATAAGTGCAGCGCTCCTCAGACAGCATCGACAGGTTGTTCAAAATTTCCAACAAGGAACTTACTTTTTGAACTGAGTCTGGTACAACAGCGCTACCAAGGTTCTTGATTGGTGAACCTTGATAGCAGGCAAATACTTCAAGGTTTGCAAACACGGTCAATGACGCATTCAAACAAGGTTCACGATAGTCGATAATGTTCAAAAACATGGAGCACTCTTCTTTATGAATCACAGTCCACTTCGGAGACACTGACACCCCTTGCAGGCGAGCCCTTAGTTCTTCGAGGGACGAAAACCGGTCTCGTTCTTGCTCCGCTTCATATGACGCCAGCGACTCTTCTACAGCACGGGGGCGAGTTGGGAGGCTTCTTGTCGGCTCCTCTTGGCGTCAGGGGTTTTTCTCGTGCTCTGGTCCCGTACTGATAGGTAGGACGGACAGCCGGGAAATACCGTTGGGACAGATCCAGGACGCAACCGTGGTACAGGGAGTGCAACTTCAATAACTCTCCCTGTCCTTGGATCCGTGTACGATGTCGTCTTCTCGATGCATGAAGCGTCGAAATGATCCGCGCACACCTGCACAAACGTTTCAAGAACGTCTGAGACGCCACTTCTCAAAAGAAAAAAATGCGCTCCCGTTTGCATGACCGTGTTTACAGTCCGTGTAGCTAAAACAAAGTCTACCTACGTTTCGCAAGCATCTAAATAAAAGCGCTGCGCTAAGCGGTACAAGCAACATGAAAGGAAACACGGAAGCGTGATGTCACCGCACTGCACGAAGCGCTTCCACCGAGAGCTTGCAAGAATGGACGACACCACGGCACTGTTAGTGAACAAAGCGCAGCTGACCATCCTTGCTGCGAACGTGCCTTTCTGGGCGATTCTCATCAACTGCTGGCGTCAGCGCTTCGCGAGGCCCGGCGGCCACACGCTCAAGTATTTCCCATCATAGGTGATTTCTACCCGAACAAGCAACGACAAGCTAAGAACAGGAGCATCTCAAATTCTTACCTTTGTGCACGAAGTCGGCACGAAGTCCTTCCTAGGAATGGCGCGTAGCCATTGTTTGAGAGCGTCGGCGTCTTTAGGGAAGGAAAACAATTGTATCTTCTTTCCTGTTTTGTAGTTGCCGCTGCATCCGGGTACACAACACTTATTCGGCATTGTCTCATCACTCCAGCATCACGCACGGAAACGAAATTGCCGCAAAACAACAACGGAAAGCAACAAACGCGAAACACCGTCAACACCACGCCGCCGAACCGTCACCACCGCCGCCCGCGCTGCGCTCGCTGCCGCTGCGGCTTCCCCGAGAGTCGGCCGGCCGGAAATGACGTCAGATTGCTGGGCGCAGGCCTGAAAAGATTTTCTGGGGGTGACGGTTTAACGTTCCAAAACCATCATATGATCTCGAGAGACATCGTAGTGGAGGGATCCGGAAATTTTGACCACCTGGGGTTCTTTAACGTGCACCCAAATCTGAGTACACGAGCCTACAGCATTTCCTCCTCTATCGGAAATGCAGCCGCCACAGCCGAGATTTGATCCCGCGACCTGCGGGTCAGCAGCCGAGTACCTTAGCCACTAGAACACCGTGACGGGGCGGGCCCCCAAAAGGCCCTGTAACCTAACGCAACACTTTTGTACACACAGCACTTCACTACATCAAAATGGAGACATAACTATTTCAATTGGACGTCAAAGGGAGACCGCCAGGTGGCGCCGATGAGTGCACACGCGTTCACATCGGCTCCGTCAATCATCGTACCTAGCAGCGGTTAAAATCATGTGACTACCAGTGAAACTACGGCAATTGTGCAGGAAGACGTCAGGTACACGCTGACACCACCTTTTTGGACAAGCTATCCCGGTTTCCTCTGGGAAGTGAAGACCTTCGGTAGAGCATGCCAACCCGCCACGCTAAGCCTCGCGGCGAAGCGGAACGCGGTGTCCTGGCAGCCAGCTCTCGGCCGACGCGCGCGCTGCACCTGCCCGAACCCCAACGGACAACGACCCGGAACTAGCCCAGGCACTTATGGACATGGATGACCAAGACATCGAAACCCAAGTGAGCTCTGCGGTCGACGCCAATTAAGATTTCCTTTCACCTGACGAGATGCTAAAAGGGGAATCTACTAGCGACGCCGAGAACAAGGAAAAAGACTCTGCGGAGGAACGCGACGACGAAGCCAAGAATGGTCAGTGGCAGGTAGCTATGTCATTGCGACAGCGAAAACGCATCAGGAAACAAGAACGCGCAGCGAGTGATGACAGCGTTGCTCGAGGCGAAACTGAGAGCAACAGCTCCGGCGCTAGAACGCTTGCAGAAGAGCAACGCGGAAGAGCATCTGACAGGGGCCGACGACGAACGCGCACGGCGCCGCTGCCCAAAAACGATATGAAGATTATCATGCGGCCCAGACCAGGGTTAGTTGTGAAGGAACTGAAAGCATACCAGGTTGCGCGAGTGATAGAACATGCGAGTGGTGACCCGGAGGCCTGTAACAGCCACAAATTTCTGCTTCGCCTTCACAACGGATCAAACATAATTATATCAAGCACTCCGTGCGAAGATGTAGCAGAAAGGATCTTGAAGATAAAGACACTGGAGCTCAATGGCACCAACTATCCTGTGAACACCTACATATGCACTCCTTCTGGATACTTGAAAGGAGTGGTACACGGATTAGAACACGAAACGCCAGAAGCTGAACTCCTGAGCCATCTCCGAGTGCGCACTCAAGGAGTGACAATTGTTCAAGCCCGCATGCTCGGACAGTCACAAACTGCAGTGATCACGTTCGATGGACCAATACTGCCGCGCTTCGTGTATTATTACGGTGGCGAAATGCCGTGCGTGCCTTATCAACCCACACGGCAGTACTGTAAACTCTGCAAGAGCCAGGGACATAGGACGGATGTTTGTTCCACACCAATGACAAAGGCGTGCAGTAACTGTCGCCTAAGAGACCCACCTGAGGACCACACTTGCGATCCGGAATGTGCCCTGTGCGGCGGACGCCATCCCACGGCGGCATCGGAGTGCACCAAGAAACTCAAACGCGTCCCTCAAAAGGGCCGGTCGCTGCGATCGCACCAACACAGCACACCAAAAACCACTGGCATACTCAAGAGGCGCTGGTTCAGCACGGACCGCGAGGACTCTGCACCGCCAGGCAGGGCCCGTTCCAGTTCCCGATCCAGATCTCGATCTACATCCCGATCCAGGTCCGGCTCTCGAGACTGCTCCAACTCCAGGAATGGTGGCCACAAGCAGGCCCAAGCAAAGCAACAACAGCACAAGGGCAAGAAGACGCAGAAAAAGGAAGGAGAGAACCAGGTGAGCCGGGCAGCAAAATCCTCCCTACACTCACACCAAACACCACAACTCATGCGCTTAGAACGTGAGTTAGAGATAATGCGGGTGAAAATAGGTGACCCAGAACGCGAAAATAGGGAACTAAAAAAGCAACAAACGCAGCACCCGCAACAAAACTCTATACCCACCCAGAGTGGCCAGAAATCGCAGACGCAAACGAATGCAGGAGGTGACTCAATGATTACGTCGTCGATGCTGAAAGAAACATTAAAGGAAGTTATACCGACAGTTATAGAGCAAGTAATGATAAATGTAGATAGAAAGCTCGAGATTCTGGACAATAAAATCCAGGCACAACACGTCGAATTCACGAAAGCCTTGCGAAAGCATGCCACAGGCATCAACATCAGAGAAAAAGCTGAGAAAATTTACAACAGGCCCGGATTGTCGGCCATGAACCAAGGACGCATAATGGCTAATCATCAAACGCAGCGGTCAGAAAAGTGCGAAATATGGCAGTGGAACTGCCGCGGTTTCCGGCGGAAAAGAGGGCAACTGTTGCAGCTGGTGGCGTCGAAACAAAAGCCACCTGCTGTCATAGCAGTCCAGGAAGCCGCAACACAACCAAAATTACGGGGCTACGAAATTTATACTACCGGGGACGCAGAATGGAAAGTTGCTACTTTAGTTGATAACTCAATTACAGCAATATGTCATCAGCCCATTGAAGAGGCGGATATCCCGCATATAATACCAGAAATAACCTACAAAGGGAGCCATGTAAACAGCGCCTTCATACTTAATATCTATAGTCCCCCAAGACAAAAGAGAGCAACGTTTGACAAGCTCTTTCAAGAGACAGCAAAACTGGCGAAAGGGAATCCATTAATCTTAGTTGGGGACTTTAACGCCAGGCATGCAAGCTGGGGATATAAGATGCAAGACACCAAAGGCAAGAATATCGCAAGACAAATAGAGAAACTGGAAATGACTCTGTTAACTGAACCTGCAATACCAACGAGGATAGGCAACAGCGTATCCATGGACACAAGTCCGGACTTGACGATAGTACAAAACTGCCACAGCGTGGACTGGTACAACACCCTTGAAAATCTGGGCAGTGATCATTACATACTAAGCACCACAATCCGCACCGGCCGAATCCGCAAACACATCGGCACAGCCGAAATTACAGACTGGCACGCATATAGAAAAGCGCTAAAAGCGCACGTGACCGCCATAGACGACTTGGACGAGTGGTGCAAAGTACCTTGAAAACAAAAGCAAATGTACACCAAAACTGTCACCAGAACAGATGATACCCCTGAAGTAGACGCTCACCTTCTCCACCTGTGGGAAGCAAGGAGAAACCTCACTAAAAGATGGAAAAGGCAAAAGCGAAATAAGAAACTCAAAGCCAAAATTGAAGAAATAACGCAGCAAGCCGAACAGTACGCTAATCAACTCGCGACAGCCAACTGGGAACAATTTTGCGATGGAACCCTAGGAACAGCAAAGACATGGAATATCCTAAGAGCCATGACTGACCCTCTGAAAACTAAACGCGAAAGACAAAAATCTCTAGAAAGATTATTGCACACATATCCAGGCACACGAGATGACCTGCTTCAAGACATCTATATTAAGTGTTTCGGCGCCCGAGCATTCACAGCCCCTTACCAGGCTACATACACTGGGCTCTCAAACTCAGAACTGGATGCACCTTTCACGCATGCCGAAGTCAGAGCGGCAATCGTCAGCATGAAACGCAACACAGCGCCTGGGGCGGACCAAATCACCAATGCCATGATTCGCAACATGAATGACGAAGCCATGACAGCGCTTCTAAATTTCATTAACAAACACTGGGTGAATGGCACTATACCTCAGCAATGGAAGCATGCTGTAATAATTATGATACCCAAACCAGTAAAAAAATTGGCAATAGAAAAACTCAGGCCAATCTCTCTTACCTCGTGCTTAGGCAAAGTGTTTGAGAGATTAATAAATACCAGACTTTAACGGCACCTTGAACAAAATAACTCGTTGCCAAACACCATGTTTGGTTTCCGCTCGAACCTTTCGACACAGGACATCCTTCTGCTTTTAAAGGAGGAAGTACTAACAAATGTTCCAAAAGCAGGAGAAAACATTGGCATGGCCATCGACATAAAAGGCGCTTTTGACAACGTGAGCCATAAGGCCATATTAGATGGCCTAGCAGCGACAAACTGCGATCAAAGGACGTACAAATATGTACAGAACTTCCTTACTAAAAGAACCGCTGTTATCAGATTAGGAGACGACGAATCCAATGTTTTCCACCCACCGAGCAAAGTCACACCACAAGGCGCTGTGATCTCGCCTACGCTTTTCAACATAGCCGTGATTGGTCTAGCCAAAAAACTGGAAGGTATTCCCTACATCCGACACTCCTTCTATGCGCATGACATCACTGTATGGACAACCAAGGGTAGCTTGGCGGAAAAAGAACAGCGGCTTCAACTAGCAGCTAAAACCATCGAAGATTACACTAAAGAAAGGGGGCTTCAGTGCTCAGCAGACAAATCGGAACTCATTCGGTTCTCCAAAAGTAAAAAAACAAAGGAGAGACCCAAGCCTCCGCCTTGAGGTCAAGCTAGACGGCAATATTATACCAGAGAAAACAACTGTTCGAATCTTAGGAATGTGGTTACAGTCTAATCAGTGATGTCTCCACACACTGAATATGCTTAAACGAACAGCTCAACAAATTGTTCGTATGATAGTTCGAATAACGAACAATCATGCTGGACTGAAAGAACAAGACGTGCTTCATTTGGTAAAGAGCTTAGTCATCAGCAGACTAACATACTCGCTACCCTACCACAACATGAATAGAGAGGAGAAAGAAAAAGCAGACAAAATAATAAGGTTGGCATATGAAGCGGCTCTGCGACTACCACAAAGCACTTCAACTGCGAAGCCATTAGCGCTCGGACTTCACAATACATTTGATGAGTTGGCTGAGGCACAAGTAACCACCCAGATTAACCGCCTGCTACAGACGCCAACCTGCAGAAAACTTCTTCAGAGGATCGGCCTCGGCGAACAACTACAGGCACATCGAAGAGCTAAGGAATTGTCGTGCTCAGTCAGAGCCTGGTACAAAATATGCCCCTACCGAAGAACATGGACCCAGTTTTACATGCTGGAAGACGTAAAGCAAGATCCGTTTACATAGATAAACATACAAAATATCTGAATACGGCTAGATTTACTGATGCTGCACCATATCAGGCAAATGCAAAAAAACATGGTGGCTGTGGTCACAGACCGAAAAGGAAACGTCACAAGTTGTGCCTCCATAGCCCAAGCCTCTATCACAGAAGCGGAGGAAATAGCGATCGCGCTGGCAATCAGGGAGGGCAGGGAGCGAAAAGCCCCAATCACAATAAT
Organism: Rhipicephalus annulatus; assembly: GCA_013436015.1. Taxonomy (NCBI): domain Eukaryota; kingdom Metazoa; phylum Arthropoda; class Arachnida; order Ixodida; family Ixodidae; genus Rhipicephalus; species Rhipicephalus annulatus. Next base: position 876,566 of record WOVY01010479.1, on the reverse strand, counting down.
CACAGACTTGAAGGCTGCATGTAGAAATTACGAAAAAGGTAGAACATGTAAGAAGGCCTTCCAAATTCTAACCAAAGCTCATAATGACTTCCCAATTGAATACACCCAAAACATTATCTGGGCGCCAGGGCACGAGGGCGTCACCGGGAACCAGTTTGCGGTTGAGGCGGCTCGAGGCTTCACAAAGTACCGAGCTTCCTTGCACACTGCAATAGATGGTCCAACACCCCTAGACCCTAACTTTGGTGCAATTCTTCAGTATTACAGGGACAATAGAAAAGTGTATCCAGCACCGCATAAGAAACTCACAGCAATGGAATCGGTGGCATTACGCAGAATCCAAACAAACACATACACGAACTTACACAGGCTGCATGTATTCTACCCCACAGCATACAGAGATATATGTCCGTGGTGTGGGGCCACACCAACTCTGTTTCACATCACGTGGGAGTGTACGCATCACAATGAAGAACACCACAACATGAACAACACAGAGGAACAATGGGAGGCACTGCTGTCCAGCTCAGCCATTGTTGATCAGCGCTGGCTGGTCCAACGGGTAGAGATGATGGCTAGGGCCAGTGGAGCCCTGGAATAGGGGCCTGACTATTTGGAATGCTCCGCCTTATGCGCAAATAAAGTTTTCTCTCTTTCTGGATGTCAAAGGACTGCTGAAAAGCCTCAACGATATCCGGGAACTTTTACACAAACGTACACCTAAAGTGCTGTGCGTACCGGAGACACACCTAAAGCCTAAACACACCAACTTTTTATGTGATTACGTTATTTTTGGGAAGGACCGGAATGATGCCATTGTGTCATCCGGCAGTGTTGCCATTATAGTTAATCAAGAGATTACATTCACATACCTACACCTCAATCATCCTTTGAGGCGGTGTCTGTTAGAACAGTTCTTTTGAACAAGCTCGCCATCATCTGCTCTCTCTACACACCTCCACAACACTGTCTTGAAACGCATAAATTCCGGTACCTCATAGACGTACTTTCAGAACCCTACCTTGTCCGAGGGTACTATAATGCGCATAGGAGCTCTGGGGTGGCTCTCGCTGCGATGCGCGAGGTCGCCTGATTAAACAGTTCCTTTTTTCTTCCTGTGCGTGCCTCCTGAGTAACAAAGAGCCAACATATTACAACATCGCTAACAATACCTACTAAAAAATAGACCTCAGCATAACATATCCATCACTCCCGCCTCTACCTAAATGGGAAGTCATTAACAGTCCATACGGTAGTGACCATTTTTCTATTGTTATTAGCACATCAATAATAAATGCATGTCCTGCACAGGTTCCTAAATGGCTCAACAAGAAAGCCGATGGTGAAAATATCAAAAATGACTCTATTAACTTGGACTGACAAGGCGGCGTTTAGCACAGAGGATGGTGTGTGCTACTTTACAGCTTTCTTGGTTGATGCAGTAACGAAATGTATTCCCCAAACATGTGGACCGCCAAGCAAACGACGAGTTACATGGTAGAATAATGAGTGCGGTGATGCCCGTAAAAAAAACAAGGCTCAGAAGTTGCTTAAAGACTCGCCTGCAGACTAGAATCTTGTAGACCTTAAGAACATCAAGTCGCAAAGAAGGAGGACGTGTCGGTAGGCGAGAAGTAAATGTTGGCACAAATTTTTATCAGGCATTAATTCATGCACAGATGAGGCGAGAGTATGGAACATGGTTAGTAAGGTGGCAGGACGACAAGTACATTCACACTTCCTCTAGTGAATACACAAATGGAGAGTTTGGAAGACCAGGCTAACACTTTGGGAGCGCACTTCAAACAGGTCTCCAGCTCGTCACACTATAGTGAAGCGTTCTGACGATTACTAAGCCAGAATAGAAAAAAAGATATTAGAGCGCAAACCCACAACACATGAGCCATACAATGAACCTTTCTTTTTGGCAAAATACAAGCCTACTTATCTGCTGTAATAATTTTACCCCAGGCCCGGACCGTGTGGCATATGTAATGTTAAAGCACCTGGCCACTGAAACCGAGAAAGTTCCCCTCTCCCTGTGTAATGCGATATGGTCTTCCTGCGAGTTACCCTCAGCCTGGAAGGAAGCTATCGTTATCCCAATTCTAAAACAAGGCAAAGACCCGGCCTCAGTTTCTAGCTACAGGCCAATAGCGTTAACTAGCTGTCTTTGCCAGGTCTTCAGGCACCTGATGCACTTACTTGAAACTAATGGCCTACTTGAACCATGGGAGTGTGAGTTTCGAGAGGCTCGGTCCATCACTGATCACCTTGTCCGTATCGAGGCACAAATTCGCGACGCTTTTGTTCATAAGAATTTTTTTATTTATGTGTTCCTCGATATGGAAAAGGCATATGACACTGTATGGCGCTTTGGCATATTGGGAGACCCGTCACATTTAGGTGTGCGGGGTAGAATGCTGTCAATTATCGATAGCTACTTGTCCAACCGAACATTCCGTGTCCGAGTTGGCACTGTCTTATGTCGAATATTTGTTCAAGAAGCAGGAGTGCCACAAGGAGGTGTATTGAACTGCACACTTTTCATAGTTAAAATGAATTCTTTGAACCTGTCTCTCCCACGTAATATTTTTTATTGCATATAGGTAGATTACGTACAGATTGGTTTCAAATTTTGCAACATCTCAGTGTGCCAACGTCAGGTTCGACTCGGGTTGGGGTTGAACAAGGTATCTCAATATGCAGATGAGAATGATTTTATGCTCAACGCGCAAAAGAGCACTTGTGATTTGTTCAGCCGAAAGAGGGGCCTCCATCCTGACCCCGACATTGGCCTGCATATTCAACCTTTGTCAGAGAAGACGGAGCACATGTTTCTTGAGCTAATATTAGACACGAAAAAAAGCTTCCTCTCACACATCAAGTATTTAAAAGACAGGTGCAATTAAAAACAATGAATATCTTGAAAGCATTGTCAGACACTACGCGGGGTAGTGACAAGAAATGTAAGATGAATTTATATAAAAGCCTCGTGCGCACATGTCTACATTACGATGTTATAATCTATCAGCCTACAATACCATAAGCCTTAAAGATTCTCGACTCTGTGCACCATCTAGGCATTCATCTTTCTACTGGTGTTTTTTGAACTAACTCCGTGGCGAGCCTGTTGGTGAATTTGAATGAATGGTCATTCCACTGACGGAGATGGTACCTGTCTTTTGTATACTTTATGAAGGTGAAGGCAGACAAGCAACACCAGTCTCATTTCACAATATAATGGTTTGTCTCGTTCTGGCTTGTTCGAGTGCTGTCCTTTGTTGAGGATGCTCTACTGGTCCATGTAAGGGGCCTGGTCGAAAAAAAAAGATGACCTTCTGATCGAACACAGTTCGATGGCTCCTGCTGCACATCTGCCACCGTGGCAGTGGCAGCTTGTAGACTGCGATGTCTCTTTTGTGGAATCCACAAAGTACGCACCACTTGCACACATACATACACACTTCCTAGAACTACAACATAAATACTCGTGCCCTGAGTTCTTTAGCGATGCCTCGAAATCCAACACATCTGTGTCATATGCAGTGGTAGGCCAATCCTTTTCTGAGGCCGGCGTTCTTCATCCTGATGCAAGCATTGTCACAGGAGAAGCTTATGCAGTACTGATGGTCGTAAAGCACATCAAACAGATAAAATTACAAAACCCGTTAGTATACACAGATTCCCAAAGTGTGCGTAAAGCCCTGGAAACTCCTAAAACACAAAAACGCTGTGCTAGTGTCACTTCACTCACCTTTTTGCACACTGTACACATCAAAACAGCATGTCGTTGTCTGCTTGGTGCCAGGGCACTGTGAGATACGAGGGAACGTTTCAGCGGACAAGGTGGAGCCTTCCGTTAACGACACCACTTCCAATGCATCTGTACTAATCCCTACACTTGACTTAAAACCTTTTATAAAACGAAAGCTCAGGGGTATTCGCAGAGCACGTGGGATAAACACACAGAAAATAAACTCCTTGCTATTAAGCCGCAACTAGGCTATTCGTCGCCACTATCGAAATCTGGACACACAGAAGTAACACTTACAAGGCTAAGAACAGGACATACACACTCTACACATTCATATCTTCTGTCCACCGGCAATCCACGATTGCTTGAGAGATGTGGAGAACCACTTACGGTTCTCTCTATATTTTCGTCCTGCACAATGAGTTAGATGCTCTAACAGAAAAGCACGTTTTACTGCCCTACCGACAGCAGCTCCCACTACACCTTGGGGTGCTTATCGGTAGGGATCCGCTTTTTGAACTGCAATCACTTTTCACGTATTGAAAAAAAATGTTGATAGCTTTCACCCAATATTTTTAGGGGATCGGTAGTGCGCCCTGTTACCATTGTTATGGCTGTGGTGACTACGTCTCCGCCATGGGTTTATTATAATAACATTGCCATCCACCTTTACTGCAGATATTTCGCGCCACTGTCATGATTTTATTACTGCTATGTTTTCACGCGCGTTAGCGCTTGGAACTTTGAGACCCCTTTACAGTCATGCATCATATCAATGTTGGTATCTCTAGTCTACAGAAATAGCGCTCTTTGGCCATCAATTGGTCCTTGCGCCATTAAATACCACTCATCATCATCATCATCATCATCATCATCTGATATTTTGAGACGCAGCGTTCTTCGTCTGGCGACACAGCATACGCCCTGGCGTCGACGCATTAGGCTTATCAATTACGGCTACGCAAGCAGCATATCTCGCTAACAAAGGCCAAAAGTACCTGATGCTTCATTTTCAGAGCAAGATGAAGCAAATCGATGGCTGATTTCACCATTTATTTGTTGCTCTCAGCGCTCTGGGTGTTTAGCATGAACAAGTTCGGACGGAAGTGGGCGATTGGTTCTGCAGAGGGGCTGCCATGTTGATTTGTAACCATAGAGACTGCATGCAACCGACACAAATAAATAAATGCGTAGGAAATAAATGCGATGGAGAAAGACATATCGAGTGTTGATGGGGCGCATCACACACACACAAAACAATACGTCAATTTTAGGCAACCCGGCCATATTCAAAGAACTAATATCTGGGACTGTGGTTTTTTGCACAAGTGTGTGGCTTTCTTACATCTCGTAGCTTCGGTAGTGCTGAACTATAGTGCCTAGAAGTATATTCTAGGCACAGTAGCTGAACCAAAGTGGCGAAACAGAGTATAGTGCAGAGTATGCAAAAATACATTCTTCGACAGTGATCAACATCGGGATACTCGGCTCAAGCATAGAGTTTCCTAAAATTAACTAGAGGGGACTCTGGTGCTGCGACCGTTCAGTGACCATGGGAATGATAGGTAGCACATGGATTTTTCTAGTACTCGTACTTGCGAGCGGCGAATCGTACTCGCGGCTTTGTTTATTGCTGGTAATGGTTTCGTCTTGAAGAAAATAATGAACCGTTTTGAACTTTGTGACCCTATTCGAAATGGCAAGTCTAAAAGGATAAGGTGGTGAAGCGCAGCCGCTGAACATTTGCTGATTTTTGTTTCGTGAGAAAACAGCTCCAAGCCACACGAAAACACACGGAGCCATACGTAGGCCAGAAGTACAAAGATTAGACAAATATGTGCACTATCCATCATTCCCATGCTCGCTGAAGCGCGGTGCGTTGCAGCTCCCATACACATTAGCTTCAGAGTTCCCTCTAGTGCATACTAGGAAGCTCCATGGGTTAAAGTACACAAAACGCAATATTGGTAGCTTCTTGGTGACCGCTTTGCATTAAATCGATTTCCAGAATGCGTGCGATTCACTGCAATAATTTTATTTTTTATTTTTATATTGCTATGGATTTTACCATATTTGGCAAGCATTTTATGCTTTATTCAGACTGCATATGAGGCACTTGTTAGGAAATACAAAGCTTACTAGAAGGTGCGTGTGCTCATGCCGGGGTAAGTGATACTTAAGCCGGAGGAAATTTAGATCGATCGTATTATGGTGCAGTAATTCAGACGTGGCAAAATTGCACGGGAGATGAATGGCTATTCTACTGTTTACCTACTGTCCAGTATCTGAAACAAGCTTCGGTGTGCACTACTCAACTTTGTATAATGCCTCCAACTTCCAAATAATTTTCGCTCAGAAAATTTGAAGACATTGCGTGAAATTGGCCGCAAACCATTAGGTACTGTTTAGGTTTCCTCTTAAGCATTTCGCATTCGTTGTGAAGACTACGGTTAGCATGTACCGTAAATATTCACGTGTGCAAGCAGCTGTACTTTCCTATCTCCTAGAATATATGAAATAATGATGATAATGTATGGTGTTCATGGGCGCAAGGGCAATCTGGGGGCAACCAGCGCCGTGAGCAATGTTGAGTGAAAAGCAATGGTGTGTTATTCAAATATAGAGAAGAGAATATGAACAATAGTGTTGCACGGCTGTAAAGGGTCCTAAAATTCACACATTAAAACCATGGTGGTGAAGTGAGACGCATAGATGTAGGTTAAATGGCACAAGGTAAATGTAGGAGGTGCTGTTAGTAGGATAGCAAAAAGTTCTTTTTCCTTTGAGCATTTAACTCATTGCACTGGATGAGGATGTGGAGAACCGTACGTAAGTGGTTTTTTACATCTTTCACACAATGGTGGATTGCCGGTGGAAAGAAGATATGATTGTGTAGAACGTGTGGGACGTTTTCCAAGCCTTGTGAGTGTTATTTCTGTGTGTCGTGATTTTGATATTGGTGGCCAATTACCAAGTTGCGGCTTGATAGCATGGAGTTTATTGTCTGTGTGCCTATCCCACGTGCTCTGCAAATAGCCCCTGAGCTTTCGTTTTACAAAAAAAAATTCAAGTCAAGTGCAGGGATTAGTATTGATGCATTGGATGTAGTGTCGTTGGCGAAAGCAGCCAGCTTGTCCGCCCAAACATTTCCTTGTATCTCACGGTGCCCTGGCACCCAGCAGACAACGAAATGCTAATTTTATATGTATACAGTTGCATAAAAGTGAGTAAAGCGAGGCTAGGAATGCTTTTTTGTGTTTTTAAAAGTTCTCAGGGTTTTTACCACACTTAGAGAACCAGTGTATATTACCGTCTTTTGGAGTTTTATCTGTTTGATGGGTTTTGTGACCGCCAGTATTGCATAAGCATCTGCTGTAAAAATGATTGTATTGGGGTGCAGAGCGCCGGCTTCCGTAAAAGATATGACTACTGCTGTATATGACACAGAAGTGTTGGACTTTGAGGCATCGGTAAAGAACACAGGGCATGTGTATTTCTGTTGTAGTTCGAGGAAGTATGTATGGATGTGGGCAAGTGGCGCGTGATTTGTGACTTCAACGAAAAAAGGCATCAAAGTCAGTAAGCTGCCACCGGCATGGCGGCAGATATGCAGCAGGAGCCATCAAACTGTGTTCGAGAAGTAGCATGCCTGCTTCTTCGGCGAGGCCTCTCATAGGAAGCGAGTAGGGCTGCCTCAACGAAGGACGGTTCTGGAACAAGCCAGAATTCAACAAATCTTTAATCGTGAGATTAGAGGTGTGTCGCTTGTCTGCCTTCATCGTCAGAAAGTACACAAAAGACACGTAACATCTCTGTAGGTGGAGCGACCATGCGTTCGAATCCACATACAGGCTATCTACGGGGCTAGTGCGAAAAGCACCAGTAGAAAGGCGGATGCCCCAATAGTACACATGATCCAGCATCATTAAATCGCTTGATACTGCAAATAATAAATGACAGTACCAAAGTGTAAACGAGTGCGAATGATGTTTTTGTAAAGATTTAGCAAGCACTTTTTGTCGCTACCCTATGTAGTTCGAGATAACACTTTCAGAATGTTCATGGCTTTTAGACTATTACTTTTGATATGCTTATTGTGTGTTATGAATGTAAGTTTTGAGTCTAATAGTGTGCGCAAAAAGTTATGTTCAGTCTGTACAGGTAGACGCTGACCATGCAGATGGACGCCAGAATCAGGATGAAGGCCCCTCTTTCTAGAAAATAGGACGCAAGTGCTTTTTTTTGTTCAGTGTAAGCCAATTTTCATCCGCCCATTTCAATATCTTGTTCAAACCTAATCGCACCTGGCGCGAAGAGGTTACACATGGAGAGGTTGTACAATTTAAAACCGACGTGTACATCGTCAACATATTTGGCGGCATAGCGAGGCGCAACGAGTTCATTTTGACTATAAATAATGTACAACTCAATACACCTCCTCGTGGCACCCCTGTTTCTTGGGCAAATCTACGGGTCAAAGCAGTGCCCACTCGAACACGGAATGTCCGATTGGACAGGTAGCTTTAGATTATTGCAGACATTCTACCCCACACACCTAAGCGTGACAGGCCGTGGAGTATGCCAAAGCGCCGCGTAGTGTCATATGCCTTCTCCATATCGAGGAATACAGAAAAAAAATACTGTTTGTGAATGAAAGCACCAAGAATTTGTGGCTCGATACAAACAAGGTGGTCAGTGGTTGACCTAGCTTCTCGAAACTCACACTGAAATGGGTCAAGTAGGTTATTATATTCATGGATGTGCATCAGTCGCCTATTTATCGTTTTTTCAAACACCTTGCACAGGCAACTAGTTATTGCTATTTGCCTGTAGCTGGATATCAAAGACGGGGTCACTGCCCTTTTTAAGAATAGGGATAATGATGGCTTTTTTCCAGGTGTAAGTTATCTCACCTAAATGCCAAATGGCGTTGTACAAGGAAAAAAGTGCTTTTTTGGGTTTCAAGGGGAAGACGTTACAGCATTTCGTATACTATGTGGTCGGAGCCTGGAGTGGTTTTGTTGCAGCAGCTTAGTATTACTTGTAGCTAACTTAATGATTCATTGTACGCCTCATTGTTTGTGGGAATACTTTTTATCTTTTGTTTTTCTAATTTTTCTTTGTTCCTTCGGAACGCTGCATTGTAATGGGATGAGCTGGAGACCTGTTCGAAGTGTGCCCCGAGAGTGTTTGCCTGGTCTTCCAAACTTTCCCCTTGTGTGTTCACAAAGGAAGTTAGTGTGCTTGTTGAACTGCCACCTTACCAACCATGTTCCAGACTTTCACCTCATCCATGTATGAATTATCGCCAGATAAAAATTATGCTAACTTTCCCTTCTCGTCTGTTGACGCGTTCTCCTGCCTTGCGACCTAATGTTCCTAAAGTTTATACGGTTCTCTGACATCGGTGAGTTTGTAAGCAAATTCCATGCCTTTTTTGTTTTTGCACGCATTACGGCGCTCAATATTTCACCATGGGGCTCGTCTTTTGCCTTACGTTCCACATGTTTGTGGAATATAACATTTCGTTGCAATATCAATAAAAAAGGCTGTAAACTACCCGCAGCAGCCTCTACAGCAAACATCCCCATGTCCGTCCAAAGTAAGGAAGTCATTTTCTGGAACTGTTCCCAATCGCCTTTTTCGGGGAGCCACTTGGCAACCTGTGGAGGACATGCAGTTGCTATTGATATGTTGAGAACTATAGGGAAATGATGACTTCCGTATGGATTATTAATAACTGACCATTTTGGAGAGGCAGAAGTGACGGAGATGTTATGCTGACGTGTATTGTTGTCTATGTATTGTTAGCGATGTTGTAATAGGTTTGCTCCTTGTAATTTGGGAGGCACGCACCAGAGGAGAAAAGGAACTGTTCAATCAGGTGACCTCGCGCATCGCAACGAGAGTCACCACAGAGGCTACTATATGCATTGAAGTCCCCTAGGACAAGATAGGGTTCTAGAATTCCGTCTATATCAGGCTCGAATTTAGGTTTTAGGACGGTGGTGTGAAGGTATATAGATAAAGTAGGTGGTCACGAGCTTATTTAAAAGAACTGATCGAATAGCCACCGCCCCTAGGGATGTTTCTAGTGTCAGGTGTGTACATAATAGCAACACCACCAGATGACGCAACAGCATCATCTCGGTCTTTTCGAAAAATAATGTGACGACGTAAAAAGTTGGTGTGTTCAAGTTTCAAGTGTGTTTTTTGCAAGCACAGTACTTTAGGTGTATGTTTGTGTAAACGTTCCTGGATATCGTCGAGGTTTTTCAAGAGTCCTCTGACGTTCCATTGAAATATCTGTGTCTTCATTTTAATGTAGTGAAGTACTGTGTGTACAGAAGTGGTGCCCTATGTTACAGGGCCTTTTGGGGGTCTTGTAATGTCGTTTTTTTGGGGGGGAGGGGGGAGCTGCGCCTCTTCTTCGGCATCTGAGGTGCCGGAGGAGTGGGGCTTGTATCCATCACATCTTGTGAGGTGGTGGGTGGTGTTTGTTCGGCAGGTACTTTTACAGCGATTCAGGACCTAACTGCGTCTGCAGTGGCCCTTGGTACAGCAGAATCGTGAGTCTGCTGGCCCTGTTTAGCAATGGGCGGAGTAGCACGGGCTGTTCCAGCTGAGGTCGCTCATGACGCTAGCGCACTCACACTCGGTGTGACATTCGCGGGCGCGAAGAGACGTGGCACAGCGCCCTGGCGTGCCACGTCGGCGTAGGAATATGGCGACAGGTTGTGTACGGCAATACGTTTGCGCGCTTCTTGAAAGGACAGGTTGAATTTAACTTTCAGTTCGGTTATTTTTTTCTATTTCTTCCACGAGGGGTGTGTTCATAAATAGGCCAGGTGGTCCCCTTCGCAGTTCGTACAACGGGCAGTGGCGTTGCACTAGCTTGTCGGACAGATGTTCAATGTATGCGCATTTGGCGCACGTGGCACGTCCTCTGCAGCTCTGCTACTCACGTTTAAAGCCCTCACATTTGAAGCAACGACGTAGATTTGGTATATACTGTCTCACACAAAGTCTGCAATAGACAGTTTTGATGAATTCGGGGAGATTGCTGTTTCCAAATGTTACGATTATGTGTTTAGTTCGGATTCGTTTGTCGTATCTTCTTATAATTATTATTTGTACTTTCACAACGCTCTCATCCTGCCATCTCTCAAGGAGTTGACTTTCACTGTGTGGAAGAAGGTCACCGACAGTACACACGGATCTATAAGGGCCCACCGACATCGGGATTTCTCCAAAAGCTAAGAGTTTTGACAGTTTCTCATACTGTTGATTGTCACGGACTTCCAGAAGATTGCCGCTTCTCAGCTTCGTTACTGTATAACCTGGGCTGATTGCTTCCGCGAGAGATTCTGACACGAGAAATGGTGAGATTGTTCGGACGCCTTTTGTTGGATGTTGACTGTGTACGACATGGTATTTAGGAAACGAATCTTAAGTTAGGGCAAAAGTAAAGTTGTCTTCGGTGCGCCATCTTTTCAGGCGGTGATCAGGTAGAGCAGGGAAAGGGTTCGCCATAAAAAAATTATAAGTTTGGCGGCGATGAGGGCCACCCACCTTGCGAGCCCAACAAAGTGACGCGGGAAAGACGAACACTTGCAGCCATACATCGCCGCTATAGGCGAAGATAAATACCCATGGTTGGGCAACTACACATGGTTAACCCTCACCGCCAGGAAATTTGAAAGTAAGCGGAAAAGCGAAGATCACAGGACATATAAAACGTGTGAGCGAAAGACGAAGATGAAGGGAGATAAATAGGAAAAGACGACGGCCGGTTTCCGCTGGGTGGGTCAGCCCAGGGGTGCCGTCTATGTGAAGCTGGGGCGAAAGGGCGTGTTGCCTGTGCTAGGGGGCCTTCCATTCTCCCGGCGTCGTCTCAACCCCCAGGATCCCCCTTTTCTTAGGCAAGGCTTAGGCACGCAGGCTGAGAGGGAGCCGAAAGCCACCCGTTAGCTTGGGTCCGTGGTGTCGCTACACACAGAACGGCTGCTTGCACAGATGCCCCTGCGGGTAATAGGTGAAATGAGCCTGTGTTTTTATTGTAATATTTTAATGAACTGACATCATTCGATGCTCGGAAGTATCTGTCACCTAGTTTTTTTTTGTGCCGACAAATCACTTATTTTCACAGTTGAATTCAACTTTGAATAAGCATTGTAATAACAGTAGTTTTTATTTAACATTCCAAAAAAAACCACATGATTATTAGTTTTCAATAAGTGTGTGCGGTATGAGATGGTAGATTGTTAGGCTTGTGTATGTGTTCAATTGGGGTGTGTGCTTGATAAAACAAGTAATTAGATGCTTTTCATAGGAACTAATGTTGCATGCGCTGATAGGTAAAAATGCGTTTTCGTATTCTAGTTTTTGGAGAAGAATGTCAAGTTCACCATGACAAGTTTCTCGACGACAATACCGCTTGGGGATATTAGTTGTGTTACAACCACAACGACTGATAAACATGACGGCGATCATACGGTCGATGAGCGCATCAGCTTTAAGTATGGTGGCTCATGGTAAGATACACTTTTGTTTCAGACATAAGAGTGAAAAAGGCCTTTGGTCTGTCAAATTTGAGAACGAACTACTTTGGGTTAGATAGTCACGGTATTGCAATGAACTTGTTAATATCGACCTACTAATAACTTTTGATTTGCGCTACTGGACAACCAGACTCTTTCGGAAGAAAGAATCTTGCGCTACCGACAGGACATAATGTTGCAGTAGAATGCTGTGAAGGCGCTCCTGCGCTTCTTGCGTTCAACCGGCCTGTCCGAACGACTGTGATCGATGAAAATGCGTGATAGGTGCGCAACTCCCATAATAAGGGCGCATGTAGATGTTTTTCTTATTCATTTTACATCTCTTTATCTCTATCATCTTTCCAACCCTTTTTACCCACCCGTATACAGGGTAGCAAACCAGTTCTCCTAGGTTAACTTTCCTGTCTCTTCCTTTTATTTATTTCTCTCTCTCTTGGTGTGCACTGAAACCGCAGAGCCCACAGGTGTCTGCATTTCGCTTGCGACGAAATGCGACGCCTTTGCCGCCAGTATAGAACTCACTTTTTTTTTCAGGTCGGCATCCTACTACCATAACGACTAGACCACCGTGGCTGCCAGAAAAAAAAAAGCCTGTAGGACGTTTGAGATTAGCATTTTAGAGTAGAGTGCGACTTAGATTTGAGTTGCTGCCTTCGCTTTGAGATTTGCATCTTAGAGTAGAGTGTATCTTAAATTAGAGTTGCTGCCTTTCTCTTCATGATCCACATCTAAACCATGGCGTCAGAAACTGAATGTCTGTGTGCATGATGCTTACGGTTGTAAGTTCTCCATTGGAGCCTGGTACAGTTGTTAAGCACCCCCTTTAGGCAAATGAAGACCTTACAAAGCAATGAAGCACTCGTTGAGCGTTTTATAACAAATGGCAGCATATCCTCGGGCCGAATGATGGAGAGTGGGGCGAAGCATCCGTCCATGTATTCGTTCTTGCCTCCGTCCGTCCATGCGTCCGTCTGTGTGACCATCCGTGCGTGCATCCACCCGTCCGTGCGTGCGTCTGTTCGTGCGTCCGTTCCTGCATTCGTCCTTGCGTCCATCCGTTCGTGCACCCATCCATGCGTCCGTCCGTGCATCTGTCTGTGGGTTCGTTCGTCCATCTAGTCAACACTTCAGGCACCACCACCTCGCATCTTTTCATCATATATGCGTCCGTCTCTGTGACCGTCCGTGCGTCGGCACGTCCATCCGTGCGTCTGTCCCTACGTTCGTCCATGTATCCGCCTATGCGTCCATTCTTTCGTGCAGCCATTCGTGCGTCCGTCCATGCATCTGTCTGTGTGTCCGTTCGTCCATCTGGTCAACACTCCAAGTACCACCATCTCGCATTTGTTCATGATATATTTCGCATATAGAAGCACCACCCTCCAGCGGATATTCCAAGGAATAACGGAGAGGTGGCACACGCACACTTTCTTACGGCTTGCGCTTCGTGTCTACTTCCCACGTTTAACCACCTCTAGATCATGGTATATACTAGTTCACTGTATTCATGGCACTGCGGCCCAACGCTCGCTAAACCTTTCTAAAACCACGGAGGTTACGCCTAGCGAGTATAACCTAGCAACCCTTTCTTGTCTGATAGTGCCCATTGTACATGCTAATGGCTGATAATTGGCAATGAGAGACATAATAATTCGGCTTTTAGTTAATGCGCACGCTGCAAATTTTTTATTGTTCAACAACGCACAGGAGAAATCTCCCACCGGCACCACCATGGAGGTCAAAGCGTAAGACTGGTTACGCACTTAGACTACGAGGAGGGGCGAACGGGTGCAACTTTAACAAGCTTCGCCCTAAAACAATAACCACACTTATGTAGCATGTATGATTGCTTGCTTCAGTAGACAATCATAATTGTGGTGATGATGGAATATGAGTGAGCTTTTTATAATAATTTGGTAGCTCTGAACTCCTTGCTAGTTACGCAAGTCACATGCAGGGACCCATAGCACAATTATACACTTCTGCTTTGCAGTTTTACGTTTTAATGTCACTCGCCACTTAGCGTACCACATGTATAGGGTCATTTTGCGTAGTAGTTTCCAGCACTAACGTGCCTCCATGGTGGAACACCTAGTTTCAAACAATTTCAAACGAGAACGCTTAACCATTTCAAAAACAATAAATCCAGGTGGTAAGCTGTCTATCGAATGGTTCCGATGGCTTTACAGCTGCAAAGGTGGCCGGGCGCAAGCAGCGACTGAATTGTAGCTTCAGGTGCGGCACAATAGCAGGTTCGACGTCGGGATCCTGAAGAACCTTAACCTTCAGCTTTTACTTTTTCTTCCAACTGATTAACAGTTTCTCTGTTGCGCTATATATATATATATATATATATATATATATATATATATATATATATATATGAGATATAACAGGCAGTAATTCCAAGGAATGCATAGGGGAAGTTAATAGAACCAATAGAATGTAAATAGGAAGAAAGAAAAGTGGGTGAAAAAATGACCAGCTGTGAGCAGGAATCGAACCTACGACCTTCGAATAACGCGTTAGATGCTCTAACCACTGAGCTATCGCATTAGCCTTCCCTCCATCCACTTGTTTGGGTTTATATGTGAATTTAGAAGCAGGAGTGTCAGTCAGCGCCATTTCTAAGCCAAGCGACGAGTGTGAAACACTCTTTTATGCGCATGTGTGGCATCACGTAGCACGTGACTTATAGATGGCTTATAGATGGCTTATAGATGGCGCTGACTGACATTTCTACTTCTAAGCTCACATATAAACCCCAAAAAGTGGATGGACGAAAGGCCGCTGTGATAATTAAGTGGTTAGAGCATCGATCTCGTTATTCGAAGTTTGTAGGTTCAATTCCTGCTCACGGCTGGTTGTTTTTTCGCCCACTTTTCTTTCTTCTTATTTACAATCCATAGGTTCTAATAACTTCCCCTATGCATTTATTGGCAATACTGTCTGTTAGATCTCATTCATATTGTGTCAAAAACACGAAAAAACGAGCCCTTAGGTATACACTTCTTTCCCCTATTCATTAACGAGGGTCTCGTACTGGCAGACTGTCACGGACGGCCATTTTTGGCGACACCGCGTCACGACAATTAACGGGCGCCGTACTCCCCCACTGACCGTGAGAGCGGCGGGCGCATGAAAGGGAGCCGAGAAGTGCAGAGTGGGGTGCCCTTCTTAGAACGTCGCCGCCGACGGTTAATCCTTTTGTAACTGTGGCGGCGTCTGCAAGGTCATAGAAGGCCGCGGTATACCCCGAACAAGGATTAGACTACGAGACGCACCGGCTGAGAGCCAAACGTTTGACCGTTCCCACGGGGAAAAGCGTGAGAAACGCTCTGGTGGCCAAGCCGTATGACAACAACCCGAAAGGTTGTCACTCTCGCTAGTTGAGGGCCCTCTCCCGAGTAAAAAGGGGTGGGGTCAAAATATTTGGGGGCAGAGTTTCCATCAAATAAACGCGCATGATTGGACCCATGTAGAGGTCTCTTGTCCCCAAGGAAGAGAGCGAGGAGACACGAGGGGGATTTAAGCGCCGGATTTTGCCCTGCTAGGCAGACTAGTCGCTGACCAACATGGTGTAGAAACAGATCAACAAGCATCTCTTCTAGAAGTTTTTAGTGTGGCTCTGTATCGGCTGGCTACCTAAACGTAGCCGTTCGTCTAGTTGTGACGCGATAATAACGTCTGCAACGTAGACATCGGGACTTCGCCTCGAGTTTGCTCAACATGCTCGAAGTCACCTGCAAGCACTAGCCTCCCGGAGCCACCAGCGTTGCAACACTGCCGACATCGCAGTCGTGCGAGAACTCTCTTGGACTTCTCGCATCCGATCGTCGGGGACGCAACGCTGCCGGTCATCACACGTATGCCTTCACCTGTTTATATTATCGAACTTTCTCCCCCGTAGTCTATTGTTGTTAGTTTGTGTAGTTTGTAATAGTTCTCTCGTAAGCTGGTTTATTGTTTTGGTTTTATATATTTTTAGTTGTATCCAGTGTTGTATTTTGTTAGTTGTATTGAAGTGTTGTATTAGATCCCGTGTGCTGCAATATCACTAGAGTAAAGTTGTTTTGTTTTCTAACGTCTCTGATCTCTTCACTGTCTCTGCTTGCGTACGGAACGAACCAACCTGCTGTCATTCCCGTCGCCGACTTCGCGCTGGCGACGCTAGGGTGGCAGCTTGTAACAAAACTGGCGTCCGCTACAGGAAGTTCCGTACAAGAGTAGGACAGTGAGGGGTGAACGAGAACCGTGCGGACAGCGTGGTGATAGAGCCGCACAGTTGTAGCGGTTGCATCCTGCATATGATTGCACTGTTTTTATAGTGGCATTATAGTGACAGTTGCAGTATGCAGTGTATGGATTTTGATAAGTGGATCGCGTACGGTAAACAGTTAGGCCTCGAGGGCGCCGAACTGAGACAATGGGTTAAGGAGCAGCAGGAACAGGCGCAGGTGTTGGCCAGAGAAATGCGGGCACTGGCCCGGGAGGAAAAGGAAAAAGAAAGGGAGAGAGAACGCAAAGAAAAGGAAAGAGAACGCGAAGAAAAGGAGAGAGAGCGCCAAGAAAAGAAGAGAGAGTGCCAAGATAGGGAGAGAGAGCGCAAAGAAAGGGCGAAAGAACGAGAAGCGGCAAGGGAAGCGGCAAGGGAAGCCGGAGAACGGGAAGTGCAAGTACTGCAATTAAAGATTCGCCTCAGTGAGGGTAGCAGGGTGAGCCGATTCAGCAGTGAGCATGGCGATGCCGGCGAGGAATTGTCATTTGAGCGAGACACAGGGTGTCAAGGGCTACTCACGGTTCTGCCTTGCGAGGCAAATGAAGCTGTTGCGCGACTCAGTCAGCCGAACGCGAACAACTACGAGGTAGTTAAGGCAGAGAGGTTCCGGATATTCGGAACTTCTGTCTGGACAAAAGAAGAGCAGCTCAGACAAGTCTGAAAGAAAGCGCGAAACAGAAAGACAACAGTCTGAAAGCGAGGCACTTCGGAAAGCGATGGACGTTAAAGTGTGGCAGGAAGCGTTAGAACCAGAGATTGCGCCAGAAAAGGGCCCGCGTATTCTAGAATGCATCAAGGTGGAGTATGCTGAGAACGAGGACTTGGCCGGTCTCGAGGTAGAGACGATGTCGAAAGACGCTCCTTGCGTGGATGAGGAGAGTGCCAGCAGCCCTAATGGGCCCAGTAAGATGCTGGAAACCTCCTTCGTGCCTCAAGAGTACGTTTCAACATCGTCAAATGTGGGCATGATTAGCACAGTGGCGAATCAGAGCGAGGACGCGACGCTTCAGGAATGCAGCGATGCCGTCGGAGAGGGCCCAGTTGATGGCTTCATCAGTGTTGACAAAGCTAATTTGGCCCGACAGTCCGTCGCGACGCAGAGTTCAAAAAGCGTTATCGGGAGGGAAGACCTAGCACCAGCTCCAACGAGCTTCCCAACTTTTGAGGTCCCGAAGCGACATGATGATGACATCAAGGGAAAGGAGGTACGCAAACATCGCCGAAAAAGACAGATGAGGAAGCGTACCACACTGCGTGAGCCTAGGGCTGGTCCCACTCCGTCCCGACAGAGACGAAAGGCTAGGCCGTTAATCCGTTTCAAGAAACGTCAATGGTGGCGTTCATGGAGGCACAAGCGGCGAGCGAGGTGTAGACAGGGGAAAGGGAGGTGCATCACCTGAACGAAACGTGCGGTTCATTTCGACGACTTCGGGAAAGCGGCCTTGCCCGAAGGTTCAAAGTCGAAAAGGCACAATGGCTAAGTACTGTGTAGGGGCGACCACAAAGACACTGTTACCCAGGCTTCCCCCCTGTTTCTGGCATCCCTTGCACATTCCTGAGGGGAGCCGGCCGAAATGCAGAATGAGGCGTGACAGCAGGACACAGCCTGGCATTCGTGCTTTTTGTAACCTCTGGCGTGCTCGAAAGCCGCCGGGAAAGCGACCCCATCGTGTGCGATTCAAGCGAATCTAATTGAGAAAAGGGGGGCGGTCAGTTTGAAGAATTGTTGCACGTGCGTGCAAAGTATGGTTACTTAGTGTTGCTTTGCAGATGCAGACTTCAGTCATAAGTTTTGCAAGTTACGTGATGCAGTGTAAATTGTTCAGAAGGAAAACCGCCGAGCCAAAGGCTGAAAGTTAGCATCGAATTAGTTTATTCATGAGTGCGAAAATTCGCATTAGGTAAAAACCGAGAAAATTTGTCAATTTTCTAGTTTTTTCAAAGGTTTAGTGTGGCATCGTATGCCTTCACTGCCATGGGGATGTGGCATGAATGAGCATGTGAGGAAGATGTTAGCATAAACCGAATGATTTCGTAAATTGACTAAGATTAAGAAACTAGTGCAAGTGTTGTTGGTTTTCTTTGAAGACGATTGATCAAGTGATCATATAAGCAAAACAGTAAACTTTTTCTCAGCTCTAGCCGGATATAGTTCTTGAGGTCTATGAGCGTGTTGTTTTTTTTTCATTTCGTTGGTTGTTTTCTGTTTGTATGTGCGTATTTCATCGTATAAGACATGTATTTTGAGTTATTTTCTTTTCGCTTGGTGCATTGGTTGTTTTTACTTGCTGTAATGCACATTGAAGGATTGCACTACAGTAGAGGAGCGCACCTGCTCCGTTTTGTTTCGTAGTATACATTCGTGCAGTGTATTCTGTATTGATGGCTGCCGTACACGGCTATTTCCTCTTCTTGTTTGTATGACGCAGTGATATTGTTGCGTGTAGCTGAAGCTGGTACTTTAAGAATTGTTTGTTTTTCCTTTTGTTGTTACTTTGATGCACTCTGCCTATGTATGTTGTGTATGAGAGGGACAGCCCTCATGTCTCCCTTGTTGGAGGTGTTTTGTTCCTTGTTGTCGAAAAATTCCCCTCCATGTGAACAAATGTTATGAGTAACATTCTGAAAGTGGGGGCAATGTCACGGACGGCTATTTTTGGCGACACCGCGTCACGGCAATTAACGGGCGCCGTACTCCCCTCTGACCGTGAGAGCGGCGGGCGCATGGAAGGGAGCCGAGAAGTGCAGATTGGGGTGCTCTTCTTAGAACGTCGCCGCCGACAGTTAATCTTTTTGTAACTTTGGCGGCGTCTGTAAGGTCGTAGAAGGCCGCGGTATACCCCGAACAAGGATTAGACTACGAAACGCACCGGTTGAGAGCCAAACGTTTGACCGTTCCCACGGGGAAAGGCGTGAGAAACGCTCTGGTGGCCAAGCCGTATGGCAACAACCCGACAGGTTGTCACTCTCGCTAGTTGAGGGCCCTCTCCCGAGTAAAAAGGGGCGGGGTCAAAATATTTGGGGGCGGAGTTTCCATCAATTAAACGCACATGATTGGACCCATGTAGAGGTCTCTTGTCCCCAAGGAAGAGAGCGAGGAGACACGAGGGGGATTTAAGCGCAGGATTTTGCCCTGCTAGGCAGACTAGTCGCTGACCAACATGGTGTAGAAACAGATCAACAAGCATCTCTTCTAGAAGTTTTTAGTGTGGCTCTGTATCGGCTGGCCACCTAAACTTAGCCGTTCGTCTAGTTGTGACGCGATATTAACGTCTGCAACGTAGACATCGGTACTTCGCCTCCAGATAACCTGCTCGAAGTCACCTGCAAGCACTAGCCTCCCGGAGCCACCAGCGTTGCAACACCGCCGACATCGCAGTCGGGCCAGAACTCTCTTCGACTTCTCGCATCCGATCGTCGGGGACGCAACGCTGCCGGTCATCACACGTATGCCTTCACCTGTTTATATCTTCGAACTTTCTCCCCCGTAGTCTATTGTTGTTAGTTTGTGTAGTTTGTAATAGTTCTCTCGTAAGCTGGTTTATTGTTTTGGTTTTATATATTTTTAGTTGTATCCAGTGTTGATGTATTTGGTTAGTTGTATTGAAGTGTTGTATTAGATCCCGTGTGCTGAAATATCACTGGAGTAAAGTTGTTTTGTTTTCTTACGTCTCTGATCTCTTCACTGTCTCTGCTTGCGTACGAAACGAACCAACCTGCTGTCATTCCCGTCGCCGACTTCGCGCTGGCGACGCTAGAGTGGCAGCTTGTAACACAGACTTAGTGTCATTAGGTTGTATACGAGGGGACTATTGATCAGCTGCCCGCTCGTAATAAGTTCACGTGCTACGTGACGCCAGACATGCGCATAAAAGAGTGTTTCACAGTCGTCGCTTGGCTTATAGATGGCGTGCCCCGCCGCGGTGGTCTAGTGGCTAAGGTACTCGGCTGCTGACCCGCAGGGCGTGGGTTCGAATTCCGGCTGCGGCGGCTGCATTTCCGATGCAGGCGGAAATGTTGTAGGCCCGTGTGCTCAGATTTGGGTGCACGTTAAAGAACCCCAGGTGGTCTAAATTTCCGGAGCCCTCCACTACGGCGTCTCTCATAATCATGTAGTGGTTTTGGGACGTTAAACCCCACATATCAATCAATCAATCAATCAATCAATCAATCAATCAATCGGCTTATAGATGGCGCTGACTGACACTCCTACTTCCAAATTCACATATAAACCATAAAAGTGAATGGAGGGAAGGCCGCTGTGATAGCTCAGTGGCTAGAGCATCGAACGCGCTATTCGAAGGTGGTAGGTTCGATTCCTGCTCAGGGCTGGTTATTTTTTCAACCAGTTTTTTTATTCTTATTTACATTCCATTGGTTCTAGTAACTTCCCGTATACAATCCTTAGCATTACTGTCTGTTAGATCTCATTATTATTTGGTCAAAAACCCGGAAAAACGAGCCCTTAGAAATACACTTCTTTCCCTTATTCATTAACGAGGGTCTCGTACTGGCAGACTTGGTGTCATTAGGTTGTATATTAGGGACTATTGATCGGCTGCCCGCTCGTATTAAGTTCACGTGCTACGTGACACCACACATGCGCATAAAAGAGTGTCTCACACTCGGCGCTTGGCTAATAGATGGCTCTGACTGACACTCCTACTTCTTAATTCACATATGAACCAAAAAAGTGAATGCAAAGAAGGTCGCTGTGATAGTTCAGTGGTTAGAGCATCGAACGCGTTATTCGAAGGTCGTAGGTTCGATTCCTGCTAACGTCTGGTTATTTTTGACGCACTTTTCTTTCTTACTATTTACATTCGATTGGTTCTAATAACTTGCCCTATACATTCCTTGACATTACTGTCCGTTGGATCTCATTAATATTGTGTCAAAGACACGGAAAAACGAGCCCTTAGGTATACACTTCTTTCCCTCATATATATATATATATATATATATATATATATATATATATATATATTTGTTGGGATCGGACAACGCCGGCATCCAGAAAAGCAATAAGCTAGTACGACAACGCCCCTTGCTAATGGATAATGTAGCGCTGTTCTGTAGTGAGACGACAGCCATTTTGTGGTTTTTGTTGGGGTAGGCCCGTCATGCATGCTCCTTTGAAGTCATATACCTCAATCCTGGAAGACTAAAGTGAGCAATGCACTTTCGCTTAGCCATTGATTTGATCATTTATTTGTCTTTTTTCTTTTTGTTAGGTACTGCTCAAGTATATAATGTGCGGTTCCAGGAAATAAATCTTGTAAGTCTGTGCCACTGCCGGTCTCCTTCTTTTCTTGCCCCTCGTTATTGGCGTTGTTTTTTTATGTGAATCATGTCGTACCAACTCGCCCAAGCAACCCACGTTAGCTATTTTTGCTAGGAAAAAGAAGTTCTCTAAACTAAGAAACACCTACGTGAGTGACATGCGTTGAAGTAGCTACGACACTTGGTAGAGGAGGAATGACGTAGTTTCTGCTATTTCACTTTATATTTCGAACCCTTATATGAAGAAAGTCAACAGCGCCGGCCGAGGTGGAGGATTTGCACGAGACCCCGCAAGGGCGTCTGCGCAAGTAGGCGTTTGGTGTGTAGCGACACCACCTACCCAAGCTAACAGGGGGTTCCGACTCCATCCCACGCCTAGCCGTGCGTGGATTTGCCGTGTCCGGCAGAAGGGGATCCTGGGGGTTGAGCCGATGCCACGTGGTTGAACCTTTAAGGCCTCCCGGTTAAGGCAACACACTCCTTCGGACTCGGCTTCACGTACACGGCACGCCTGGGTTGACCCACCCAGGGGAAATCGGCAGTCGCCTTTTCCTATCTCGCTCTCCCTACATATTTTTGTTTCTCACTTCTTTATCTCTCCTGTTTCATTCTTTCTTCTGTTTACTTTCAATTACCCCGGTGGCAAGAGTTAACCCTGTGCCAATAGCCTACTTTGGTCTAGGCGCATTGGGTTATGGCAGTGTTGTACGGCTGACGTTTGCGAGCTTTCAGCATCCGCAATCCTGCAGCGTCCCATTGTTGGTCCCCCCGGTGGGTGGCCGCCAACGCTGCTGAACAACGGACAATTAGCATGCATAAATAGTTTCCCGCATTCGCCTTGCTTAGTGACCGTGCCTCCTCAAAGTAGGTACTCACCGAGGAGATCACTTTTTTCAGCCAGCGAAGAGACATATTCCCTCACTACCATTTTATTACACTGCGAGAAAAGTAACAAACAAGGCAGAACTATATGCCCCTTCATAGTTGCGAGGTATTTAGCTGAAACTCTCGGTGCCGGGTACTAGGTTACCGAAATGGCCAGTGAAGATCCACTTCTTGAGATACGAGATGAAGACCGATTCGAAAAGCTGTACTCTCTCACAACTTTTGGCGACACACCAATCAATATTACACCACACACGTCTATGAACTCAGATCACGGGACAGTATCGGACGCAGAATGGCTTGACTTCACCAATACTGAATTTCTGCAAGGCTGAAAGAGCCAGAACGTGACCAACGTGCAGCGGATTAAAATAAGAAGAGAAAATATGGAAACAAGACTAAACTCTTAATACAGACTTTTGCCTCTAGTGATCTGCCAGAGACCATTCCAACCGAGTATACGAAGACTTCTGTGAGGCCACATATTCCTAACCCCCGCCGTTGCTTCCAATGTCACAGACATGACCATGGCTCGCAAAGCTGTCTTGGCCGGGAAAGTTGTGCTCTGTGTGGAGTGTTGGGCTACGTGTCCGACAACTGCAAAGAACTGGCACACTCTGTGAACTGTGGCGGAAATCATGCCGCATACTCACGATCCTGTTTATTTTGGAAAAAAGAAAAAAATATATCATCACAATTAGGAGAAAAGAAAACATCACATTTAAAGAAACAAGAAGAAGAGTCTCGTCCTTTTATGGCCCCACATACGCTGATGCGGCGTGTCAGGGGGCAGCGTCGCGCCAGTCCTCGCCACTCCTTCGGCCTGCGCTGAGCGAGTCATCGGCAGTGCCGCCCCCAAGGCGGCAGTAGTTAGTCTAGTCCGCCTACTATTGAAAAGAGACCAGAGACTCCACGGTCCTCGAGTCTCAAGGCTTCACCTCACCAGCCGAGGCCCAAACTTCAAACAACCAGCTCGCATGTGCGGGCATCCAGTGCCTCCAAGGAGGCAATCGGTACGGCAGCACCCCTGGTGCCGAAACGAGCGGCGCGTCTCTCTGGAGCGCGCCAAAAGAACTAAAAAGCTTATAACAAGACCTAATGACAGCCATGTTACTTGATCTCGAACTTTCAGCTTAAACAAGTCATTCCCTTAATGTACACACAACTTTCCTTTACTTCCTATATAGAAAAACGAGTTATACACTGGAACGTCAAATGAATGCTTAAAAACCCTTAAGATGTCTAAGAGCTCTTACACAAACACTCACCGAAAGTGCTGTGTGTACAAAAAAAACACACCAAAAATCCCCCAGTATAAATTTTCTACATGCCTACGTCATATTCTGAAAGGACTAAGATGATGCCTCGGCATCATCTGGTGGCGTGGCCATTGTAGTCATTCAAACAGTAGCGTTTACACATTTACCAGTCTAGACATCTCTTGAGGCGGTGGCTGTCTGGTCAGTCTTTGAGGCGGTAGCTGTCTGACATGCGGCCACACAAAAATCTTCAAAGACGTGATTTCCACTTTTTAATAGACGAACTATCTGAACCTTATCTGGTCCTTGGGGATCTGAATGCACATAGCGATCTGTGGGATGATTCTCGCTGTGATGCACGAAGTCATCTGATTGGACAATTTCTCTTCTCTTGCCTGTCTGTTGAATAGGAAAGAACCAACGTACTATGACGATGCCAACAAAATTTACTCGTCTATAGACCTCTGTATCGTATCGTTTTCACTTTTACCCCTACTGAAATGAAAAATCTCAAATAATTCACTTAGAAGTGGCCATTTTCCTGTAGTGTTGAGTGCACTAACATCATGCGAATTCATTCCACATGCTCCGAAACGGCTGATAAACAAATCCGACTGGGAACAGTTTCACAACACTACTCGTTTAAGTTGAACAGACACAAGGAGGTTAAACATAGATGAAGCTGTGCAGTACTTCACAGCTTTTCTTACTAATGTAGCAGACAAGTGCATACCGCAAACATCTGGAATGCTTGGCAAGCGACGTGTACCATGGGGGAACACTGAGTGTCGGAATGCACGAAAGGAACAGAACAGGGCATGGAGGTTAATTCGGAACTCACTGACAGCCGCGCACCTTGACAGATTTAGGAAAATTAAGCCTCAAGGCACTAGAACGCGTCAGCACTCTAGAAGAGAAAGCTGGCAGAGGTTCTTATCAGATGATGACGATGATGAGTGGTTTTTATTGGCGCAAGAGCGAATTGGTGGCTAAAGAACGCCATTTCGAAAGACTAGATATGTGGACAATGATATGATGCGTGGCTCTAAAGGAGCCTTAAAAGTCCTCGCGCTAAAGCGGGCAAAAACATGGAAGTAATAAAATTATGATGGTGGCGTGAGATATGTGCACTGAAAGTCGATGGCAAAATGACATAATAATTAAACCATGATAGAGATGTAGTCACCGCCGCCATGACCGTGGTCCTGAGGTCGTGCTACGGATAACTTCGAAATATGAGGTGAAAGCCATCAACATCTTTCAAAAACATGAAAAGTGATTGCAGTTCAAAAAGCGGATCCCTACCGATAAGCACCCCAAGGTGTAGTGGGAGCTGCTGTCGGTACAGCAGTAAAAATGCTTATTTGAGAGCATCTAGCTCGTTGCACTAGACGAGAATGTGGAGAACCGTAAGTAGTTCTCCAAATTTCTCACAATATGGTGCATTGCCAGTTGATAAAAGATATGAATGCGTGGAGTGTGTATGTCCTGTTCTAGGCAATGTTAGTGTTACTTCTGCGTGTCGAGATTTTGATAGTGGCGACCAATAACCTAGTTGCGGCTTAATAGCAAGGAGCTTATTATCAGTGTGTTTATCCCACGTGCTCTGCCAATACACCCTGAGCTTTAGGGTTTTAAGGCAAGTGTAGGGATTGGTATTGATGTATTGAAAGTATTGCCGGTGGCGGAAGCCCCAGCTTGTCGGCCGAAACGTTCCCTCGTATCTCACGGTGCCCTAGAACCCAGCAGACAACGATATGCTGTTTTGATGTGTAGAGTGTGCACAGAAGCGAGTAAAGTGACACCAGCACGGGGTTCTTGTGTTTTTTAGGAGTTTTCAGGGCTTTGACCACGCTTAGCGAATCTGTGTATATTACCACATTTTGTAATTTTATCTGCTTGATGTGTTTTACGACCGCCAGTATTGCGTAAGCTTCTCCTGCGAAAATGCTTGCATCAAGATGAAGAACGCTGGCTTCGGAAAATGATTAGCCTACTGCTGCATATGACACAGAAGTGTAGGACTTTGACGCATTGGTAAAGAACTCAGGGCATGTGTATTTATGTGGTAGTTCTAGGAAGTATGTATGTATGTGTGCAAGTGGTGTGTTGGTGCGAGCTTTGTGACTTCAACAAAAGAGACATCACAGTCTATAGGCTGCCTCTGCCACAGTGGCAGATATGTTGCAGGAGCCATTAAACTGTGTTCAAGAAGAGGCACACCTGTTTCTTCGGCCAGGCCCCTTACACAGAGCGCGTAGGGCTGCCTAAACGAAGACAAGCTAGAACAAGACAAATCATTAATTGTGAAATGGGAAGGTTGTTTCTTGTCTGCCTTCACCTTCACAAAGTATAAAAAGGACAGGAAACATCTTTGTAGGTGGAGCGACCATCCATTGAAATCCACGTAGAGGCTCTCCACAGGGCTTGTTCGGAGAGCACCCGCAGAGAGGCGAATGCCTAGATGGTGAACAGGGTCGACAATCTTCAATGCTTATGGCTTTGCCGACTGATAGATTATAGCACCATAATTTAGGCGTGTGCGTACGAGGCTTATATATAAATTCCTGAGGCATTTCGTGTCACTACCCCATGTAGTGCGTGACAACACTTTCGAAATGTTCATTGTTTTTTAGTACCTGTCCTTTAAATACCTGATGTGTGGGATGAATGTTAGTTTATTGTCTAATACGAGAGCAAGAAACTTGTGCTCGGTCTTCACTGACAGATGTTGACCATGCAGGTAAATGTCGGGGTCAGGATGGAGGCCCCTCTTTCGAATAAACTAGACACAAGTGCTCTTTTGCGCGTTGAGTATAAAGCCATTCTCATATGCACATTGAGATACCTTGTTCAACCCGAGTTGAACGTGACGTTGGCACACTGAGATGTTGAACGATTTAAAACCAATTTGTACATCATCGACATATATGCAATAAAAATATTACGTGGGAGAGAGAGGTGGAAGGAATACATTTTAACTATGAAAAGTGTGCTGTTCAATACACCTCCTTGTGGCACTCCTGTTTCTTGAACAAATATTCGAGATAAGACAGTGCCAATTAACTCGGACACTGAATGTATGGTTGTGCAGGTAGTTTTCAATAATTGTCAGCATTCTTCTCCGTACACCTAAATGTGACAGGTCTCCCAATATGCCAAAGTGCCATTTGTGCCATATGCCTTTTCCGTATCGAGGAACACAGAAAGAAAAATTGCTTATGAACAAAGGCGTCGCGAATTTGTGCCTAGATACGGACAAGGTGGTCATTGGTGGACCGAGCCTCACGAAACCCACACTGGTGTGGGGCAAGTAGGTCAATAATTTCAAAGAAGTGCATCAGGCGCCTGTTAATCATTTCTTCAAAGACCTTGCAAAGACAGTTGGTTAAAGCTATTGGCCTGTAGCTGGAAACTGAGGCTGGGTCCTTGCCTTGTTTTAGAATTGGGATAACGATAGCTTCCTTCCAGGCTGAGGGTAGCTCGCCGGAAGTCCATATCGCATTATACAGGGAGAGGAGAGTTTTTTGGGTTTCAGTGGGCAGGTGTTTTAACATTTCATATGCCACATGGTCCGGGCCTGGGGTAGATTTATTGCTCTTGCTAGGAAGCGCAGCCACTATTTCAAAGAACACACAACACAAGCGCTTAACTTCAACTAAACGTTTATTGCAAACGTCAGAGTTTATAAAGGGGGTGAAAAGAGAAAAAGAATAAAAAAATGGTAGACAACAAAAAGCACACGCGCAAGTCCCGTACATTACTATCCGCTATTGTCTATCACCCCATTCAAAAACAAAGATCTTTACGCGTGAGCGAGATAGAGGGTTAAGTGACCCAATCAAAATCATCGCGTGTCATTTCAGCCGCTTCTACTATCAAACGGGTTAACAAATCTCTGTCCCAATATAACACGCACGTGTTATCCAAATAAGGCACACAACCGCACTCCTTACATTGGATCACTAAGTGACCATCGGTGCCCTTCTGCACTTTATTGTGGTGCCCTGTTAGCCTTTCATTATTGCATCTTTCAGTTGTTCCCACATAAACAAGACCACATGACAAGGGCGTTCTGTAAACAACCGACTGTGCACGCTCAACATATTTATTGCGATGCTTAATGTGGCAACCCTTCTTTTCTTTTGAAACAGGACAAGATTGGTGACATATTCTGGACAGTTTTTCAGGAGCAGACATGACCACGTGGACGCCCACCTTATTACCAATCTTTTTAAGATTGTATGCCACACTATGAATATAGGGGACAACAACTGTTTTACGCTGCTGCAGGGAAGTGTTAATACGCTGCCTATTTTGTTCCTTTCAAGATGACCACGTTTGTTGGCTTTATGAGCCCAGGAGCAAAAAGGCATTGTTGCCTTTCTCTTCTGCCCATACCAAAATAGTGAAGAGGTCCGTTGCACGAATGTGCTTTTTTTATTCGTTGAAGAAGTCCTGTTTTCACCTCATGAAGAAGAGCTTCGAGCAACAGGTTTTGCGACTGAAGGCAGCAGGCTACCCGCAACAAATGATTATAAGCGTCGCTGAATTATTACATAGGGACCTAAAGAAACAAAATGGGCAGCGTATTAACACTTACATGCAGCAGCGTAAAACAGTTGTTGTCTGCTATATCCATAGCGTGGCACACAATATTAAAACAATTGGTAATAAGGTGGGCGTCCAAATAGTCATGTCTGCTCCTGAAAAACTGTCCAGAATATGTCACCAAACTTGTCCTGTTTCAAAAGAAAAGAAAGGTTGCCAAATTAGGCATCGCAATAAATATGTTGAGTGTGCACAGATGGTTGTTTACAGAGTGCCTTTGTCATGTAGTCTCGTTTATGTGGGAACAACTGAAAGATACATTAATGAAAGGCTAAAAGAGCACCACAATAAAGTGCAGAAGGGTACCGATAGTCACTTAGCGATCCACTGTAGGAGTGTGGTTGTGTGTCTTATTTCGATAACACGTGCGTGTTATATCGGGACAAAGATTTGTTAACCCGTTTCATAGTAGAAGCGGCTGAAATGACACGAGAGATAAGTTTGATTGTGTTAGTGCACCCTCTATCTCGCTCACGCGGAAAAAAAAACTGTATTTTGGATGGGGTAATGGACAATAACGGATTGTAATGTACGGGACTGGCACGTGTGCTTTTTGTTGTCTACCATTTTTTATTCTTTTTCTCTTTTCACCCCCTTTATTAACTCTGACGTTTACAAAAAACGTTTAGTTGAAGTTAGGCGCTTGTGTTGCGTGTTCTTTGTAATAGTGGCTGCGCTTCCTAGCAAGATGAATCCTTACCAACTGGAGCGATACAATTGTTTATTGAGATTTATCGCAGCAGGTAAGTGAGGCTTGTAACTCAGAAAAATAGAAAGGTTCATAATATGCCTCATGTGTTGTGGGTTTGCGCTCCGATATCTGTTTTTCTATTGTGGTTTTGTATCTTCAGAACGCTTCACTATAGTGTGATGAGCTTGAGACCTGTTCGAAGTGCGCTCCGAGAGTGTTTGCCTGGT
Source organism: Rhipicephalus annulatus (assembly GCA_013436015.1). Lineage (NCBI taxonomy): Eukaryota > Metazoa > Arthropoda > Arachnida > Ixodida > Ixodidae > Rhipicephalus > Rhipicephalus annulatus. The sequence goes on along the minus strand of WOVY01010479.1, from coordinate 847,013 downwards.
CTGCCAAACTCTCCCCTTGTGTGTTCACTAGAGGAAGTGAATGTGGTTTTCGTCCTGCCACCTTACCAACCCTGCTCCAGACTCTCGACTCATCTGTGTATGAGTTAATGCCTGATAAAAATTTCAGCCAACTTTCCCTTCTCGCCTGTTGGCGCATCCTCCTATCTTGCTACTTGACGTTCTTAAAGTTTACAAGATTCTCGGTTGTGGGCGAATCTCTAATCAACTTCTATGCTTTATTTCGTTTTTTTTTCGAACATCATGGCACTCATCATTCCAAAATGGAACTCGGCGTTTGTTTGACGGTCCACATGTTTGGGAATACATTTCATTGCTGCATAAACCAAGGAAGCTGTAAAGTAGCACACAGCGTCCTCTATGCTCCACGCCGCCATGCCAATCCAAGGTAATAAAGTCATTTTTTGAAACTTTTCCCAATCGGCTTAGTTAATTGGCCATTTGGGAACTTGTGCAGGACAAGTATTTGTTATTGACATGCTGATAACGATAGGAAAATGGTCACAACCATATGCATTATTGATGACTTCCCGTTTAAGTAGAGGCAGAAGTGATGAGGATGTTATGCTAAGGTCTATTATTGAGTATGTATTATTAGCGATGTTGTAATATGTCGGCTCTTTTCGATTGAGCAGGCACGTACCGGAAGAAAAAAGGAACTGTTCGATCAGGCGACCTCGACCATCGCAGCAAGAGTGACCCCATATATTGCTATGTACATTCAGATCTCCAAGGAGAATATAAAGTTATGCAAGTTCGTCTATGAGAGACTCGGATTCATGCTTTTCAAGACGGTGTTGTGAAGGTATGTAGAGAGAGCAGATGGTGACGAGCTTATTCAATAGAACTGCTCGAACAGCCACTGCCTCAAGGAATGTTTGTAGTGGTAGGTGTGTGCATGCAATCCCTTGATTGACTATAATGGCAACACCACCGGATGGCAAAATGGCATCATTCCGGTCCTTCCGAAAGATAACGTAATGACATAAGAAGTTGGTGTGTTTAGGTTTCAGGTGTGTCTCTTGTAAGCACAGTACCTTAGGTGTATGTTTGTGTAAAAGTTCCTGGATATCGTCGAGGTTTCTCAGCAGTCCCCTGACGTTCCACTGTAGTATTTGTGCAATTTTAATGTTGTGTGGTTCTGTGTGTAAAAAAGTGTTGCATTAGGCTACAGGGCCTTTTGGGGCCCTTTGATTCGAGTTTTTTCTTTTTTGGCGCGCTCCAAAGAGTTCCGCCTATCAGGCGCCGGAGGAGTGGGACTTGTATCCATCACCTCTTGTGAGGTGGTGGGTGGCGTCTGCTCGGCAGGCAGATTCACAGAACTTTCGGAACTGACTGCGCTAGCAGTGGTCCGAGACTCAGCAGACACAGGGGTCTGCCGGCCCTGTTTGTCCGGTGGCGGAGCAGTACAGGCTGCTCCAGCCGGGTGCGCTGATGGCACTGCGACGGCCAAACTCTGTGTGACAATCGCGGGTGCAGAAAGATGTGGCGCGGCGCCCCGGTGCGTCACATCTGCGTAGTAGGGATAAGACGGGTTGTGAAGTGCGAAACTCGTACGTGCCTCTTGGAATGACAGATTGAATTTGACCTTGAGTTCTACTATTTGTTGTTCTTTTTTCCATGTGGTGCATGATCGTGAACAGGAAGGGTTATCTCTTTCGCAGTTCGAACAATGAGTGTCTTCTGAGGTGCAGTTGTCGGATATGTGATTGTCACAGAACGAGCGCTAAAAACGGGCGCGCCGCCGAATTCTTACGATAACGGGCGGGAGAAACGCCGCGAGGTCAAAAGAAAAAAAAAAGAAAGCAAACGCCCAAGGCTCCCCGGGCGCGCGCTCTCCCCTCGGAAGCGTGGCTTCGCCGACGAACCTCCTCACCCCACATCGGCGGCCCAGCAAGCCCGCGATTTTTCTAGAACGAAAGGGGCGTGGTCATACCGAGCTGAGTCATCGGCCGGGGAGGGCATTCCAACCGTCTCGCCCTCTTCCCAGCTTTCGCTGCGTATCGCGCCGACGAAATGAGGAGAACCGTCTGGAATGTCGCACGCAAGGTATTTAACCGAGCAGCCGAGATGAGAGATCAGGAGGAGACGGAAGTGAGCGCCAGAGCGCATAGGGATTCCGCCGTGTAGTCGGCGTAGGTTTTGGTCCGTAGGGACGAAGCCGGAGATGAAGAGGATTTCCACCTGGGGGTGAAGGCTCGAGCTACAGGCAAGAGCGTGTGTTTACCGCTATCGAGCGAAGACGCGTGGCAACAGCTGCGGGTGTGAAGCCGACGTGTTCCGGCGAAGAAGTTGAAGTTTGAAGAGTGGCCAATTGAAGACGGGAGGTTTCCTGGAAGAGAAACTTCGAGGGCAGCGGAACGACAACAACACTGGACTTTGAGTGAGTGATTCTCGGAAGAGTATCATCTAGACTTTGGTTCCAAGAACTTTGGACTGAATACGTTTTCTATCGCTTTAGTCTTTAAGTGTCTTGGTTGTTCAATGCATGCGACTGCATTGTAGTGCGTATTGTTGTCCGTGTCCGTTGTTTCAAGTGTGGCTGATTGTATTGTGTAGTACGTTGATTGATTGGTTTGATTGGTGACATATTGTATGCAACTATTGTGGAGTGTGCATTTTTGTGTATTGTTTTCGATCTGCCATTATTGAGAATATAATTTGTTGTTTATCAACTCTCGGCTCTGACTTGTTCTTTGGGCCACAGCCGGCGTCCGCTGGCGCGCCAAAAAGGACCACTTCTAAATTGTCCACGCTTTCGTGGTGCGGTTCGGGGGGCCAATACTTCGGCTCCTGGAATTAGCCCAGCGATTGCCTCCCTAATTAACGGGACCGGTGTGACAATGAATCTGGCGTCCGCGACATAGGACCTTTTGGTGCACAGTGTGTCCAAAGTAGTAAGAAAGAGCCTCGAGTTGGTGATACTGCTATCGGAACGATTCTGTGTGTTGTTCAGTGTTCTCGTTAACGAGTTCAGAGGAGTGTTCCGATAGACTGATTTAGGCAGATACTTTTTGCACGCGGCAAGGTTTTATTTGCGAGTTGCGAAACACAATGGATCTCGAAAAGTTAGTTGCGCTTGGTGGGAAGATGGGTCTTTCCGGCGCCGAACTACGGAAATGGGTAAGCCAGAAGGAGAAAGAGGCGGTGGAGAGAGAAAGGTTGGCAGCTGAGAGAGCCAAGGAAGAAAAAACAGCTGATTTGGAACGAGAGAGGTTGGCGGTCGAAAGAGCCAAAGCGGAAAAAGAAGCTGAGTTGGAGAGAGAGAGGTTGTCAGCTGAAAGGGTGAAAGAAGAAAGAGAGGCAAAGGAGCGACAGCTGAAGGAAGAAAGAGAGCAGCAATTGAAGATGGAGCTGGAGAGAGAGAAGTTGGCAGCCGAAAGGGCGAGAGAAGAAAGAGAAGCGAGGGAGCGACAGCTGAAGGAAGAAAGAGAGGCAAAGGAGCGACAGCTGAAAGAAGAAAGAGAGGAAAGGGAGCGGCAGCGGCAACACGAGATGGAACTCGAGCGGCTCCGTTTGCAACAGTGAAGTGAAACTCCCGTCCAAGCTAGAGTTGAAAGCAGCGAACGGGAAGATCACGGCTTCCGCTTGAACCCAAGCAAGCTGCTCGTAGCGTTTGATGAAAGGAAGGACGACCTAGACGCGTACCTCCACAGATTTGAGACGATCGCGAGGAGCCAGAATTGGCCGGAACAGCAATGGGCAACTGCTTTGAGTACTTGCTTGAGTGGTGAAGCGCTCAGTGTGTACGGTAGGCTGACGCCGACCGATGCAGCCAACTACGCAAAGGTGAAAGCTGCTTTGTTGAAGCGATTTAGATTCACTGTGGAAGGATTCCGGGACAGATTTCGGACAGGAAAGCCAGCTGACGGTGAGACAGCTACGCAGTATGCCGCCCGACTTTGCCATTATTTCGACAGATGGATTGAACTTTCAGGGACAGCGCAGGAGTACGAAGAACTTAGAGAGCTCTTAATTAGAGAAAAATTTCTTACTAGTTGCCACCCAAGCCTGTCGCTGTACTTGAAGGAGAGGAAGGCTGAATCACTCGAAGGAATGCTTGAATTGGCTGATCAATTCTTGGAAGCGCAAGGCGGAACTAATTTGGCCAAGGTCAAGAAGCAGTGTCCCGCTCCGAAGAAAAGAAGCGTGCACCAGAGAGCATTCAGCGATGTTTTCTGTGCAACCGAGTGGGTCATCGCGCGAAAAACTGTCGAACGATCTTTACGAGCCCTACGGCAGTAAAATGTTTTAAGTGTGGTCAGACTGGGCACAAAGCAGATGCTTGTCGGAACGGAGTGAGTCAAACTCACCAGGTATCTTGTGTGCAAGCGGCACCGAAATCTGATAATAATGCCGTCACCGATGGATTCGTAGAGTTGAAGAGTGGGGAGAAAATTCCGATTGTGGGTGCTGTAATGTCAAAACAGCCAACCGGTGTTACGAAAGGAATGCCAACGCTGCCTGGAAAAGTTGCGGGCAAAAATATTACGGTGTTAAGAGATACCGGCAGCTCCACTGTTATCGTGCGGAGAAATTTGGTACGGGAAAGTGAGTTGACAGGCAAAACAAAACCGGTTTGCTTAATTGACCGTACAGTTCGGATGCTTCCCGAAGCAGAGATTGAGGTGGAAACCCCGTACTTCAGCGGGAAGGTTACCGCTCTAGGTATGACGACCCCCCTTTACGACCTTGTCATCGGAAACATCGATGGGGCGCGAGGGCCAAGTGATCCAGAATTTTTGGGAGAAGACCCGAAGATAGAGCCCTCGCCAACACAGCGACCGCGAGATACAAGGGAGGAGCATCCCGTGACGGATCTCACTAGAGCCCAAGGTGAAGCTGCGGCGCAAGAAACAGCGAAGGAGAAGACGATCGTGTCGAATAGGTTCACGGGCCGAGCAACCGGACTTACGTCGGCATGACCTCAACCGACCGACAGTGTAAAGGAGACAGAGTTGGCCAGCCGGGCAAAATGTAGAGGCATGATCAAGCGGGTAAATAAACAGACAGGACCCGTCGAATGTAATGAGGCGTTAACGGTGTCGGAAGAGACAACGATGGCTGAGACGACGCCTCAGATATCGTCGTTGGAAAAGGCTCGCCGAAAAAGTACAAGCAAAAACAAGAAGAAATCGAGCGAGCACCGCAAGAAAGGGCGCAAGCGCCGCTCAAAGTACACAGGATAAGTGTTTAGAGTCGAATCAGAATGTGTTGGGCAGTGCTGAGGGACATATGATGTGTTAATGTTGTGTTATCCTGTGTCACAAGTGTCGAAGTGTTGTGCTGTGATGTGATATATAGTATTGTACCATTGTTGTAATGAGAGATCTTTGTACATTTGTACTATTGGGAATGTGTGGTGGAGTGTTGTACTCATGTGCTTGTGGTTGTGTTTTCACGTGTTGTGTAATTGAATCACAATGTACAATTGTATTAAGTGATCTATTGTGAATGTGAAGTGTCATGAGCGACTGATGGTGTTACATTCTGTGAGAGTGTGTGGTGACTGTTCGCGCTCGTCTGTGGGGTTTTGAATATTATGAGATAATATTCTTAAAGTGGGGGGCAGTGTCACAAAACGAGCGCTAAAAACGGGCGCGCCGCCAAATTCTTGCGATAACGGGCGGGAGAAACGCCGCGAGGTCAAAAGAAAAAAAAAAGAAAGCAAACGTCCAAGGCTCCCCGGGCGCGCGCTCTCCCCTCGGAAGCGTGGCTTCGCCGACGAACCTCCTCACCCCACATCGGCGGCCCAGCAAGCCCGCGATTTTTCTAGAACGAAAGGGGCGTGGTCATACCGAGCTGAGTCATCGGCCGGGGAGGGCATTCCAACCGTCTCGCCCTCTTCCCAGCTTTCGCTGCGTATCGCGCCGACGAAATGACGAGAACCGTCTGGAATGTCGCGCGCAAGGTATTTAACCGAGCAGCCGAGATGAGAGATCAGGAGGAGACGGAAGTGAGCGCCAGAGCACGTAGGGATTCCGCCGTGTAGTCGGCGAAGGTTTTGTTCCGTAGGGACGAAGCCGGAGATGAAGAGGATTTCCACCTGAGGGGTGAAGGCTCGAGCTACAGGCAAGAGCGTGTGTTTACCGCTATCGAGCGAAGACGCGTGGCAACAGCTGCGGGTGTGAAGCCGATGTGTTCCGGCGAAGAAGTTGAAGTTTGAAGAGTGGCCAATTGAAGACGGGAGGTTTCCTGGAAGAGAAACTTCGAGGGCAGCGGAACGACAACAACGCTGAACTTTGAGTGAGTGATTCTCGGAAGAGTATCATCTAGACTTTGGTTCCAAGAACTTTGGACTGAATAGGTTTTCTATCTCTTTAGTCTTTAAGTGTCTTGGTTGTTCAATGCATGCGACTGCATTGTAGTGCGTATTGTTGTCCGTGTCCGTTGTTTCAAGTGTGGCTGATTGTATTGTGTAGTACGTTGATTGATTGGTTTGATTGGTGACATATTGTATGCAACTATTGTGGAGTGTGCATTTTTGTGTATTGTTTTCGATCTGCCATTATTGAGAATATAATTTGTTGTTTATCAACTCTCGGCTCTGACTTGTTCTTTGGGCCACAGTCGGCGTCCGCTGGCGCGCCAAAAAGAACCACTTCTAAATTGTCCACGCTTTCGTGGTGCGGTTCGGGGGGCCGATACTTCGGCTCCTGGAATTAGCCCGGCGGTTGCCTCCCTAATTGACGGGACCGGTGTGACAGTGATGCATGCATGCACACTTGGCGCATGTGGCGCGCCCTCTGCAGCTCTGCGATCCATGCCCGAAACGTTAACACTTGAAACATCGACTAGGATTGGGGATGTAGGGTCCTACACGCAACTTGCAATAGCCGGTTTCTATTGATTCTTGTAGGTCGCTTGTTCCAAAGGTGATTAATATGTGTTTTGTTGGGGTCTGTTTCTTGTCACGCCTGATGATTATTCTCTGTACCTTCACAACGTTTTCATTTTGCCATCCTTCTAACAGTTAGCTTTTCCTCAGATCAATAAGGTCATCACCAGAAATGACTCCACGGACAGTGTTCATAGAGCTGTGTGGGCCCACTGAAACAGGAGTGTCCTCAAATGACACAATTCTGGATAGTTTGTCGTATTGTGTTTTGTCTCAAACCTCCAAGAGGAGGTTGCCACTTCCCATCTTTGTGAATTTGTACCCTGGCCCAATTTGTTCCGTAAGATTTTTCGACACTAGGAACGGTGAAATCGCTCGGACTTTCTTCTTTTCGTTTTGACTATGTATCACATGATACAATGGGAAGCTCTGCTTTGGTTTGGTTAGGGTGATTGCTTCTTCGGTGTGCCATATTTTGAGGGAGCGATCAGGAAGGGGGAAAAAGCATTGGCCATAGAGAGAATATTTATTTCGGCGGCGATGCCCACCCACCACCGAGCCCAACGAGGGGACGCTGCAAGGTTAATTCACAAACACTTGGAGACGGCAGATATGCATCGCCGCCTTAACCTAATGTATTTACCCGAGGGTGGATACCTACACAAGGTTAACCCTCGCCACCAGATGATGATGATGTTTGATGTTTTATGGCGCAAGGGCCGATTCACGGCCAAAGAGCGCCAGTTCATCTTACTAAAAATATGGACAATGATTGTGATAAGCGGCTGTATAAGGGCCATCAAATTCCTCGCAGTAAGGCGGGTAAAAACATACATGTAATAAAATCATGACCATGCCGTGAAAGGTGTGTGTGATGTGAACAGATGACAAAAGTTGGTGATAATAAAACACGATGGTGGATATGTATGGCAATAGCACAAGTGCCTCACTCGTTCAAACCCTTGCGTCCAAGGGCCGTGAGGCATGTGCTTTTTTGTGTAGCCACCGCAGCAAAAACCTCTCTGGAGAGGTCATGCTACGGTATGCCCGGGTATATGACATGAAAGCTGTGAATTTCTTTTAAAAACGCTAACAATGAATTATGACTAAAAAGTGGTTCCCTACCGACAAACATTGCAGGGTGTAAAGGTATATGTTGTCGGTAGAGTATTGGAAAATGTTGTTTTCTAAGAGTTTCTAAGTGTTTACACTGAATTAACATGTGCAGGACGGTTAAGTATTCCCCACATCTGTCACACAATGGTCGATTGCCACCAGACAAAAGGTGTGTGTGTGTCGTGTATGTGTGTCCTATCCTGAGTCTTGTTAGTGTTACCTCTGTTAGACGCGATTTTGATACTGGTGGCCAATGGCCAAGGTGTGGCTTGATAACGTGTAGTTTGTTTTGTGTGTGTGTATTCCACTTGCTCTGCCAGTAGTCCCTGAGTTTTCGTTTGAGAGACGGCTTAAGATCAAGGGCCGGGATTGATGTCGGTGTAACGGCGGTGCTTTCGTTGGCGGATGCAGCAAGCTGATCCGCCATCATGTTGCCTTGAATCTCACGGTGCCCTGGCACCCAGCACACAACAACATGTCTGTTGAGTGTGTAGAGGGTGCATAAAATGGAGTAAAGTGAAACGAGGACAGGGTTTTTTTGTTTATTAAGACTGTGCAGAGCCGTTACCACACTGAGGGAGTCTGTATAAATTACTGCTTTTTGTATTTGTGATTGTTTGATGTGTTTAGCTGCCACAAGTATCGCGTAAGCTTCCGCTGTGAAGATACTTGTGCCTGGATGTAGAGGGCCAGCATCCGAAAAGGAAGGGCCAACAGCAGCGTAGGACACAGAAGAGTTAGACTTAGAGGCATCTGTGAAAAACTCAGGACGTGTGTATTTGTGTTGAAGTTCCAAGAAGTATGTTCGAATATGGGCAATAGGCGCATGTTTTGTAACTTCTAAAAAAGACACATCGCAATCTATAGTCTGCCACTGCCACGGTGGCGGGTATGCAACAGGAGCCATTAAACTGTGTTCGAGTGACACTCCAGTGTCCTCAGCTAGACCCTTCAGGCGAACTGAGAAGGGCTGCCTCATTGAAGGCCTGTTTTGAAAAAGAATGGAGCTCGATAAGTCATTAATAGTAGAGTATGAGGGGTGCCTCTTGTCTGCTTTCACCTTAAGGAAATATACAAAGGACATGTAGGTTCTTTGCAGATGAAGGGACCACTCATTTGACTCAACGTAAAGGCTTTCTACGGGGCTGGTGCGAAAAGCACCCGTAGAAAGGCGGATGCCCGAATGGTGCACGGGATCCAGCATCTTCAAAGCACTTTGAGTCGCTGACTGATAAACAATGGCCCCATAATCTAAGCGGGTGCGAATAAGGCTTCTATACAGGTTCATGAGGCATTTCCTGTCACTACCCCACGTAGTACGTGACAACACTTTTATAACATTCATGGCTTTTAAACATTTTGTTTTTAAATACTTTATGTGGGGTACGAAGGTCAACTTGTTGTCCAAGATTAAGCCTAAGAATTTATGCTCGGCTTTGACGGACAGTTGTTGCCCGTTCAGTTGAATGTCGGGTTCCGAGTGCATGCCTCTCTTTCGAGAGAACAAGACACATGTGCTTTTTTGTGGGTTAAGTCGAAATCCGTTTTCATCTGCCCATTTGGAGACCTTATTTAAACCAAGCTGAACCTGCCGCTCACACATGGCCAAGTTGCATGACTTGAAGCCAAGCTGAACGTCGTCGACATATGTACAATAGAACATATTGCGAGGGATGGACAAGTGCATGGAATTCATCTTGATGAGAAAAAGTGTGCAGCTAAGTACACCACCTTGTGGCACGCCTGTTTCCTGAACGAAAGTTTGGGAAAAAACCGTGCCTACTCGGACACGGAATGTCCGGTTTGACAGGTAACTTTCGATTATGTGAAACATTCTTCCGCGTACGCCAAGGTGGGACAGGTCTCTTAGAATTCCGAAACGCCATGTTGTATCATAAGCCTTTTCGATATCGAGGAATACAGAGAGAAAATATTGTTTATGAACGAAAGCGTCTCTGATCTGTGCCTCGATACGAACAAGGTGGTCTGTCGTGGATCTACTCTCTCGAAACCCGCACTGAAATGGGTCGAGCAAATTGTTTGTTTCACGAAAGTGTACAAGTCGGCCGTTTATCATTTTTTCGAAGACTTTGCACAAGCAGCTTGTAAGTGCAATCGGCCTGTAACTCGAAGCTAAAGATGGGTCCTTGCCTTCTTTCAAAATGGGAATAACAATCGCCTCTTTCCAGGAGGTAGGAATAGTGCCACAAGACCAAATAGCATTGTACAAACAAAGTAAGGTTTTTCGGGTTTCGTTTGGTAGGTTTTTTAACATTTCATACATCACACGGTCTGAACCTGGGGCGGAAGTACTGCAGGAGTTTAGAGATGTTTGGAGCTCAGCTAGACTGAAAGCTTGGTTATATGCCTCGTATCTAGTGGATTTGTGTTCGAGTTTCTGCTTTTCTATTCTTGTTCTGTATTTTTGGAAAGTGTCAGTGTAGTGGCACGAGCTGGATACCTGTTCGAAGTGTGCACCGAGGAAGTTTGCCTGATCTTCCAAGGTATCACCCTGAGTGTTTACGAGGGGAAGTGTGTGTACTTGTTTTCCTGCTATCCTACCGACCATGTTCCAGACTTTAGCCTCCTGTGTGTATGAATTAACCCCTGATAAAAACTTCTGCCAGCTTTCTCTTCTGGCCTGCCGACGCGTTCTCCTGCCTTGAGACTTTATTTTCTTGAAGGTTTCAAGATTTTCGGCGGTCGGTGAGTTCCGAAGCAGCCTCCAAGCTCTGTTTTGCTGTTTGCGCGCGTTTCGGCATTCAGAGTTCCACCATGGCACACGTCGTTTTCCAGGTTGTCCATTTGTTTATGGGATGCATTTTGTAGCAGCATCAATCAAAAACGCTGTGAAGTAGTTCACAGCAACATCAATGTTCGAAGTACAGATGTCATTCCAACCTAGACTAGCGATAGTATAAAACTGTTCCCAGTCGGCTCTGTTTATTAGCCACTTGGAAACACGTGATGGGCACTCGGTTACTGTAGTTGTGCTCAAGACTACGGGGAAGTGGTCACTTCCGTACAGATTAGTGACGACATTCCACTGGAGTAGAGGGACGAGAGATGGAGATGCTATGCTTAGGTCTATGGAGGAGTAGGTGTTATTGGCGATATTATAATAGGTTGGTTCTTTTCGATTCAGGAGACACGCGCTCGACGAGAGAAGGAACTGTTCGATCAGTCGACCTCGCGCGTCATACCGAGAGTCACCCCATAGCCTACTATGCGCGTTAAAGTCTCCAAGGAGAACATAAGGCTCCGGAAGTTCATCAATTAGAGAGTGTAAATCACTTTTCGGCAGCTGATAGCTAGGAGGAATGTAAATAGTGCAGATTGTGATCAGTTTATCAAAAAGAACCGCTCGAACAGCCACTGCCTCAAGGGATGTTTGGAGTTGTAAGTGTGTGCATGCAATTTCTTGATTCACTATGATGGCAACACCTCCGGATGATGTCATGGCATCATCACGGTCCTTTCGAAAAATAACGTATTTGCGAAGGAAATTTGTGTGTTTTGAATTAAGGTGTGTTTCTTGTACACACAGCACTTTTGGTGAGTGTTCGTGTAGGAGTTCTTGGATGTCGTCAAGGTTTCTGAGAAGGCCCCTGACGTTCCGTTGTATAATTTGAGTGTTCATGGTGAATGTAAAATAATGCTGTGTGTACGAAAAGCGAGTGGCTGTTTAGACGGGGAGTTTGAGTTCACTTAACAGGGCCGTCACCAGGCCCTGTTATTTGCTTTTTTGTTTTCTTGGCGCGCTCCAAGGAGCCACGCCGCTCTTTCGGCACCAAGGGTGCCGACGTATCCATTGCCTCCTCGGAGGCACTGGATGCCCGCACGTGCGGGCTGTTAGTTTGGATTTTGGGCCTCGCCTGGTGAGGGGAGGCCTTGAGGCCCGAAGACTCTGGAGTCTCCGGTCTCTGTTTGGGAGTAGGCGGTGTAGCCTGGGCTACAGCCGCCTTGGGGGCAGGTGCCACAGCCGACAGCTCGCTCTGCGCAGGCCGAAGGGGTGGCGAGGGCTGGTGCGGCGTTGCCCCCTGACGCGCCGCATCAGCATATGTTGTGCCGTAAAATGGCGACACTCTTCGTCTTGCTTCTTTGAATGTGATGTTTTCTTTGACTTTAAGAGTGATTATTTCTTTTTCTTTCTTCCAGTTAGGACACGAACGCGAATACGCGGCGTGTTCTCCGTCATAATTCACGCAGTGAGGCGTAGTAACACAGTTATCAGATGGGTGGCCGTGGCTACCACATCTTGCACAAGTTTCCTGACCTCGGCAGTTCTGCGAGCCATGACCAAATCGTTGACATTTATAACATCGTCTTGGATTGGGAATGTAGGGACGGACAGAGAGTTTGATGTAGCCTGTGTCTATAGATGAAGGCAGTGTGCTAGATGCAAAAGTGAGTATTATATGTTTGGTAGGTATTTCTTTGTTGTCGCGTCTGATGACGATTCGTTTCACATCCGTGACATTTTGCTCTTTCCACCCTTCAAGCAGTTCCTGTTCAGACATTTCAAGAAGGTCTGCTTCTGAAACAACTCCGCGTGAGGTGTTCATTGATCTATGGGGCGAAACAGATACTGGGATATTACCGAATGCTTTGAGACTGCCAAGTTTTTCATAGCGGTGTTTTTCTGGTAGCTCAAGGAGAAGGTCTCCGCTAGCCATCTTTGTTACCTTGTATCCTGGGCCAAAGAGCTCAGTCAGAGATTTAGCAACGAGAAATGGAGATATGGCTCTGGCTTGTTTTGTTGGCTTTTCGCTGTGCACAACATGGAATTTGGGAAAACATTGTCTGGGTTGGCTGAAAATTGAGATGTCATCGGTGCGTCCCCTCTTAGGTGGAGGACGATCTAGTAGACGGGGAAATGCAGGTGTTCCCATAGTAGTGTACTTTTTTTCGGCAGCAATGGCGATCACCCACCATGGAGTCCAACCAGGGGACGCTGAAGCACTTAATAGCATAAGGCTGCAGACGCCAGCCGTGCATATCCACTATAACCAAATATAACTACTCAAGGTTGAGTATTTACACAAGGTTAACCCTTGCCGCCAGAAAAAATCGGAAGTAAATGGAAGAGAGAAGAAGACAGGATAGATTTAAAGACGAGAAAAGACTAAGATGTAGGAAGAGAGAGATAGGAACAGGCGACTGCCGATTTCCCCTGGGTGGGTCAGCCCAGGGGTGCCGTCTACGTGAAGCCGGGGCCAAAGGGGTGTGTTGCCTCTGCCGGGGGGCCTTAAAGGTCCAATCACCCAGCATTGGCTCAACCCCCAGGATCCCCTTTTCCCCGGACACGGCAAAGCCACGCACGGCTAGGCGTGGGAGGGAGCCGAAACTCCCCCGTTAGCTCGGGTCCGTGGTGTCGCTACACACCAAACGCCTACTTGCGCAGGCGCCCCTGCGGGGAACCCTCGCCACCAGGAAAGTAGGTAGTAACTGCAAGAAAGAAGAGGACAGGACAGATGAAAAGTGTGAGAGAAAGACAAAGATGTAGGTAGAGAGAGATAGGAAAAGGCGACTGTCGATTTCCTCTGGGTGGGTCAGCCCATGGTTGCCGTATACGTGAAGCTGGGCCAAAGGGGTCTGTTGCCTCTGCCGGGGGGCCTTAAAGGTCCATCACCCGGCATCAGCTCAACCCCCAGGATCCCCTTTTCCCCGTACACGGCTCAGCCACGCACGGCTGGGCGTGGGAGGGAGCCAAAACTCCCCCGTTAGCTCGGGTCCTTGGTGTCGGTACACACCAAACGCCTACTTGCGCAGGCGCCCCTGCGGGGAGGTTCTTATAAGAGATCAATTCATAAACACAGGAGGCAAAAGTCTGGAACATGGTTGGTAGGGTAGCAGCAAGACAAGTATACACACACCCACTCGTAAACACACAGGATACCTTGGAAGTTCAGGCGAACTACCTTGGCACACACTTCGAACAGGTGTCCAGCTCGTCACACTGCACTCACGCTTTCCAAAAATACAGAACAAGAATAGAAAAGCAGAAACAAGAACACAAATGTGCAAAACACGAGGCCTCCAACCAAGATTTCAGCTTAGTTGAGCTCCAAACATCCCTAACCTCCCGCCGTAATTGCGCCCCAGGTTCTGATCGCGTGGTGTACGAAATGTTAAAAAACCTACCAATCGAAACACAAGAAACCTTACTTTGCTTGTACAATGCCATCTGGTTTTCTGGCGCTAGCCCTGCTTCCCGGAAAGAAGCTATTATTATTCCCATTTTGAAAGAGGGCAAGGAGCCTTCTTCAGTTTTGCGTTATAGGGCCGTTGCACTTACAAGCTGCCTGTGCAAACTTTTTGAAAAAATTATAAACTGCTGACTTGTATATTTCCTTGAAACAAACAAACTGCTTGACCCATTCCAGTGTGCATTTCGAAAGGGTAGATTCAGCACCGACCACCTTGCTCGCATCGAGGCACAGATCAGAGACGCTTTCTTCCACAAACAAAGCCTTCTTTCTGTGTTCCTCGATATTGAAAAAGCCTATGATACAAAATGGCGCTTTGGAATATAAAGAGACTTGTCCCACCTTGGCGTGTGTGGCAGAATGCTTACTATATTCGAAAGTTACTTGTCAAACTGGACATTGCGTGCTCGAGTGGGCAGCGTTTTTTTCCAAAACGCTGCCCACTCGACTGGCTTTGAAGGCTCTAAGTTCTGGCTTCAACAAGAAAACGCGAACACGGACGTGCTACGGGTAAATCGGAAAATTATCACGGCAATGCACAATCAGGTTTTTCTTGCGTTGGTCTCAGCATATGCAGGAGCAATCTTGGAGGCCTCAGCTCTGCCTTTCATTGTATTCACAATGCTAAGAAGGCTGTCGCGCCACTTTGTGGTATTTAGGAGCATCCTCTCGACGATGATCAGCAGTCAGACGCTTCCTTATCCTGCTGTGCTAGCCTCAGTGTTAACGCGTTAGGAAGAAACGAGCAGAAACCACTTTGTGGGTTTTGTGCATCAGTGAATATACTGCACTATCCATGACGCGATAATTCTGATTGGTTCTCGCGAGACGCGCAGTTTTCGTGATAATACGTAGCAACAGGTGCGTTAAATTATAGCCTGCTGAGTACACATATCAGCTTTGCAAGATTTTCTGGAGCCATGTTGGACAGTTAAATGAACGCCTCCTCTATTTTATTAATGCCAGCCTGATGTGCCTGATTCAGCTGTTTACAACCCTCTCTTCTAGCTCTTCCCTACTCTCGCACAGCGCCTAGCCTTCGCGTGTGCGGTCATGGGGTAGAGAGCCCCTCGTACAGTGCATCGCGGCCACTGTTGACAGAAGCATTTTTCCGATAAGCTGTACCAATATGCGCGGGGCAGCGCTTTGAAACTCTTTTGATTACATGCTAGGCTGTCCGGCTGGGCGTTGACGAGACGGGACGTTCGTTACTCGCGCGTTTCCGTTCCGCTCGCAGTGGCATGAGGCAACCTGCGCAGCCAATGGAAACGCCTACTGCGCGTCTGAGCGACGCCGATACGTGTTCGATAAGGCGCAGACGTAGCCTCTTGCATTCCTGCAGGTTGTGAAATGCGTTAGCAGGGTTCAACAATGACTGTCTCTTGCAGGGCTATGTCCTTGCTCTGCTAGTCATAACACCGCACTCATTACTTACTGCGATAGCGTGGACGTATTCCACAAGTTTAGGCACACTGCCTAAGGTTAGATGCTGTCTACGCTGATGCGGATGGCGTCTGCAGTACATCGTTTTTTAATTGCGAAGCATTTCTTAGCGAACTTCGGCGACTTTGAGCGTATCTATCTATCTATCTATCTATCTATCTATCTATCTATCTATCTATCTATCTATCTATCTATCTATCTATCTATCTATCTATCTATCTATCTATCTATCTATCTATCTATCTATCTATCTATCTATCTATCTATCTATCTATCTATCTATCTATCTATCTATCTATCTATCTATCTATCTATCTATCTATCTATCTATCTATCTTATCTATCTATCTATCTATCTATCTATCTATCTATCTATCTATCTATCTATCTATCTATCTATCTATCTATCTAGCCGCCTGCGACTTTTAGCTCTCTTGGTCGTCCCGATAATGGTATCAATAGCAAACTTCGTATGACGTAATATGACTGTATGAAGAACATATTTGACTAGTCATAACATGAAAATCATGACACCTATGTCATGAATGACACAATGTACATTTCGTGGTCCTGTAACTCTTGCGGAGGTTTCATTCACATGACATGTTGCAAAACTGGTATGGTATGACATGATTGCATGGTGAACACAAGTGACAGACCCTAAAATGAAAATCATGACATGCATGTCATATAACAACATGACTACAAGGCACGCTTGTGATGCACTCGTGGCCGTTTCGCTAGTGTCACATATACCAAACTTGGTATTATGGTACGTGAATGGGTGACGAAGGTATGATACTGTTGCAAACATGATATACATAAGATGTGGGTCATGTAACAACACGACTACGTGCTACGCTAATGATGCGCTCGCGGCTGTTTCACTAGCTTCATATTGCCACATGATATGCTTGGGTGAGATCCAGGAGTGAAAGAAGACAAAGACGATCTATCTGAGCTTCTGCTTGGCAATAAGGTTTAGAAACCTCTGTTTGCATGAATACGACTGCTACTCATAAGATAAATATCGAGATTTCGCACATCTAAGATGCCGCTGGAATAGACAGTGTTGCGCAACACGGCACTTGGAAGTTACTTTTACAAGATCGCGTTGCAGAATTCCGCAACTGCATTATTATTGGCATAAAGTTGGTCTAAAGGCGTCACCTTTATGTCAGATTTGCGAAGAAATGGAAACAATAGATAATTTCTTTTCGTTCTGTCGCTGATATTCTCATCAGTGGAGAAGATACTTGGTAGCTCCACTTGAAAAATTGGGATTAGTATTGAATGTGGCAGTAATGTTGTCGTTTGGCAGCATTAAATTTGGTTATAGCCACAGAGACGTCTGTCTGCTATGCGGTATTTGAATACATAATTGAAACAAAGTGATTGCCTTGTTAAACTGCCTATATATATATATATATATATATATATATATATATATATTGTGATGAAGAAAACGCATCGTTGGCAAGCAACATCACCACCGCTTGGGTACTGGGTGCTGGGCTTCTCTCGCTCAGCTCGTGCTGATCATCGCCGGCATCTGCTTGACCGTTGCTCTTGCCAGATCGTGTTTCATCGTAGGACCACAGTTGCAACAGTCACCAATAAACCCTTTTTCAATTGGTGGAGGTGCTGACATTCCCCGTCGCCTGAAGCTCGGTGCTGCCATTCGCCGTCGCCTAAACCTGGAGCTGCGCAACCGAACGCTACGTCCCATCATGGCTACCAACAACGCGCAACCTGGCTCTTTCACTCCATCCCCCAGCCACCCCGGCGTTTTCGTTTGCGAGAGCCAGTCTTTAGCGGAGCTGATGAGACCGACGTGGAAGACTGGTTCGCTAACTACGAACTCGTGAGCACAAACAACAAGTGGGATGACGCGGACAAACTGACTAACGTCATCTTTTACCTCACTGACGTGGCCGAAATGTGGTAGAACAACCACAAAAACCACATTACGACGTGGTTCATCTTCAAAACGTCGTTTGCTGACGTTTTTGGCCGACCCGCTGTCCACAAGTCCAGAGCCGAACAACGCTTGCGGACTCGCGCACAAAAGCCATCTGAATCGTTCGCCAGTTACATCGAAGACATTATTGGTCTTTGCAACCGTGTGAACAACGCCATGCCCGAGTCGGAGAAGATTCAACACATCCTCAAAGGGATAAATGACGGCGCATTTCAGATGCTCCTGGCGCGCAATCCTGCCACCGTTGCGGAACTTGTTACCTTATGTCAAAGTTTCGACGAGTTGAGGAAGCAGCGCGCTCTGACTCGGCCATTTTCTACACACGCTGACTCACTATCTAGTATTACTTCTGTTTCTGATTACTCAACAACCCTGCAAGAGATCAAAGACTTCGTGTGAGAAGAAGTAGCTCGGCAGCTGTCGTTGATTCCCTTCACGCAGCAGCCGCCATCCTCTCGTCTGCCCTCACCACTCCGCGACGTTATTGCCGAAGAGGTAGCTCAGGCTGCTCCCGTCGCTGCCCACCAGCAGCCTGTAGCCATGCCTGTTGCCCATGCGCCAACTATGCAGCCCGTGGCCGCGCCTCTTACTTATGCCCAGGTGGTACGCAGCAGACCCCGCCAGCAGCTTTTGCCACCCATGCCTGCAGTTGCTCCCCACTCTATCCCTCTTTCGACACCTTGGGCCGCACCGCGAGTCAGCAATTCCTGGCGCACTGCTGACAATCGACCAATCTGCTATGCCTGCGGTACTCCAGGACATGTGGCACGATATTGTCGGCGTCGCCTCCAATCGCCACACAACGCTACTTGGCCGTTACCGTATGACCCGCAGCCCACGCACCTACCTGCTCCCTATCCTTCACCGCAGTACGGCTACACTAATCTTCCCGAGTCTCAGTCACCCCAGCCCCCAGCTCCGACTCACTCTCCCCACTCGCCGTCTCCTCGCAGGCGATCTCTGTCCTCAATGCGTCCCCGACCCGCTTCCTCCAACCGGGAAAACTGAACGCCGCAGTTCCAGAGGCAAGAACTGCGCCGTCATCGAAATGCCCAAGCCCTCGCACTTCACCTGCTAACGTCGTCGCCATATCTGTCGATGGTGTTTCTACCTTTGCCCTCATCGACACAGGTGCTGCCGTTTCTGTTATAGCCGCCCAGCTCTGCTGCTCCCTACGCAAAGTGACCACGCCACTCTCTGGACTATCGCTTCGTATGGCTAGCGCACAACCAGTTCGACCTCTCGGCACCTGTACAGCCCGCATTTTTTTCCAAGGCTCTATGTACGTTGTCGAGTTCATCGTCCTTTCAGTGTGCTCGCATGACGTTATCCTCGGGTGGGACTTCCTGTCGCATCATCATGCCGTCATCGACTGCGCACGCGCTGAAGTTCAATTTTCGCACCTGTCTGACGAACCTTTGCACAAAACTCTTGAGCGGTCCACAAAACTCGTCGTACGTGAAGACACTGAAATTCCGCCAGCCTCTCTTGCCGTTGTCCCTGTTTGCTGTGATGACCATAACGACGCCACAGTAATGTTTACACCTTCGGACATTTTCATGAGCCACAGAGCCGTTTCCTTGCCTTTCGCTACACTCGACGTCACTGCGCGCCGAAGCAATATTTTCGTCGACAACCCCCTTTCTGCACCGCTTACGCTACTTGCGAGCGAATGTTTCGGTCGAGTGGAGTACCTCGATTCCTCTTTATTCCTTAACATGCCAGACGAATTGTGCAGTAGCGAACTCGACCAAACTTCATGCCCTTTCCCCATTGGAATGCTCATCGAGTGACATCTTCTCGAGTTCCATCGCCGACACCTCAAGTGCCCATGAACGCGCCGAGCTTCTTATCTCCTCCAGCACTTCGCGAATTCATTCGACGTTTCTCAGCCGCAATTGGGTCTGACTTCCACCGTGCACCACTACATTGACACCAGTTCGCACCAGCCATTGCGTCAAAGACCGTACCGTGTCTCTGCTGCAGAACGTCACGTCATCAACGACCAGGTCGAAGAGATGCTAGGCCGTCGCGTTATTCCACCATCGCACAGTCCTTGGGCATCTCCTGTCGTTCTAGTTCGAAAGAAAGATGGATCGATTCGATTTTGTGTCGACTACCGGCGATTAAACAAGGTGACGCGGAAAGACGTCTATCCATTACCGCGCATCGACAACGCCCTTGACAGCCTCCAAGGAGCCGAATTCTTCTCCTCCTTAGACTTACAATCTGGATACTGGCAGGTTGCTATGGCAGAAGCTGATCGCCAGAAAACTGCGTTCATTACACCGGATGGCCTGTACGAATTTAACCTAATGCCATTTGGGCTTTGTAATGCTCCTGCCACGTTTGAACAACTCATGGACAACACACTGCGTGGACTGAAGTGGTCTGTGTTTCTATGCAACCTCGACGACATTGTCGTTTTCTCTCCCGATTTTCCTACACATCTGCTTCGGCTCCAACTGGTTCTGACGTGTTTAACCAACGCTGGGCTTTAACTGAACCTTAAAAAGTGCCGCTTCGCCGCGCGAGAGCTGTCCATCTTAGGGCACATTGTGTGCAAGCATGGTGTTCGACCCGACCCTGCAAAACTGCGAGCAGTTGCTGAGTTCCCGAAACCTACTACACTGAAAGAATTACGGAATTTTGTCGGACTATGCTCGTACTTCCGGCGCTCCGTGCGACATTTTGCGTCGATCATGTCACCACTGACCAACCTCCTACGCAGTGATGCAGACCTTTCATCCTGGTCTTCTGACTGCGACGTCGCGTTTGCCACGCTCCGTAGTCTGCTAACATCTCCTCCAATTCTTCGGCATTTCGACCCAACAGCTGCAACGGAAGTTCACACAGACGCTAGTGGGGTTGGTCTAGGCGCCGTCCTCGCCCAACGCAAGCCGGGCTACTCCGAATACGTCGTCGCTTATGCGAGTCGCTCACTTACTAAAGCTGAGGACAATTACAGCGTCACTGAAGAGTGCTTGGCGCTAGTGTGGGCGCTTCGTAAGTTCCGCCCTTATTTGTACGGTCGCCCATTCGACCTGGTAACGGACCACCATGCACTTTGTTGGCTCGCCACATTGAAAGATCCTTCTGGCCGCCTAGCTCGGTGGGCACTGCAAATCCAGGAGCACGACATTCTTGTCATCTATCGCAGCGGACGCAAGCATTCTGACGCCGACTCCCTGTCGCGTTCGCCTTTACCTCCCGACTCGGCCACCGGAACCACTGGTACCAACTCCGTTGCATCTCTCGATCTGGACTCCTTTACCAGTGAACAACACAAGGACCCGTGCATCGCTTCCCTTTTTAACTGTCCCTCTGGATCGTCAACCACTGCGGTACCACGATCTCTCCGACGTCAAGCTGCTTGCTCATTTCGCCATTCGTGATCGGCTGCTACACCGACGCAACTACGCCCCCGAAGGTCGTAAGTGGCTCTTGGTTGTCCCGCGCAGCTTGCGATCACAAATCTGTGCCTCCTTTCACGACGATCCCCAATGTGGTCATGCCGGAGTTTTCAAAACTTACGAACGCATTCGCCATCGCTTCTACTGGCGCGGAATGTATAATTTCGTTCGAAAATTCGTTATGGGCTGCCCTGACTGTCAACGCCGCAAATCACCGCCTTTCCACTCGCCCGGTGCGCTTCAACCGCTTCCGTGCTCGGCCAAACCTTTCGATCGGATCGGAATTGATCTATATGGCCCTTTACCGACAACATCGGATGAAAATTGGTGGATCATAGTCGCTGTGGACCATTTAACACGCTACGCTGAGACCACCGCCCTTCCAAGTGCCACTGCGCGGGACGTTGCATCCTTCATCCTTCATCGCTTCATACTACAACATGGTGCACCTCGAGAACTACTAAGCGACCGAGGTCGAGCCTTCCTATCAGAAGTCGTCACGTCTCTGCTTTCTGAATGCCATGTTGTTCATCGCAAGACCACGGCATACCACCCGCACACAAACGGGCTCACGGAAAGATTTAACCGCACCCTTGGCGATATGCTCGCCATGTATGTGACATCCGATCATACTAACTGGGATCGCATTCATCCATTCATCACGTTCGCATATAACACCGCGGCACAGTCTACAACCGAATTTTCACCTTTCTTTCTTCTTTATGGACGCGAACCATCCCACACCATCGACACTCTCCTTCCATACCGTCCTGACGCATCCGAATGCCCATCTGTGTCCGAAGCTGCCCGAAATGTGGAAGAGTGCTGTGAACTCGCACGCACCGTTACGTCACAAGAACAACAGCGCCAGAAAGAAAACAACGCCGACTCTTCACAAAGCCCCAGCTATTCCCCGGGATCACTTGTATGGCTGGCTGTTCCTTACCAAACCCCCGGCATTTCCTGAAAACTCGTTCCAAAGTACAAGGGTCCATACCGCGTTTGGAAGCAAACCTCGCAGGTGAATTTTCTCATCGAGCAACTTTCCCCATCTGACGACATGCGCCGGCGTGGACGTGACATCGTCCACGTCGCCCGCCTTAAGCCATATCATAGCCCTCTTCCTCCAGACTCTTGGGCCGCCAGGATGGCTCTTTTTCGGTGGGGGCAAATTATGAAGAAGAAAACGCATCGTTGGCAAGCAACATCGCCACCGCTTGGGTACCGGGTGCTTGGCTTCTCTCGCTCGGCTCGTGCTGATCATCGCCGGCATCTGCTTGACCGTTGCTCTTGCCAGATCGTGTTTCATCGTTGGACCACCGTCGCAACAGTCGCCAATAAACCCTTTTTCAATATATATATATATATATATATATATATATATATATATATATATATATAAATATATATATATATATATATATTTATATATATATATAATCCCGATGAAGGACAGACTCTAGGTCAAAACGTCAAAATAAACCACGTTGTGACCGCTCACGGAGGATCTACTGAACTGGAATATATATATATATATATATATATACATAGTCTAGTAGATCCTCCGTGAGCGGTCACAACGTGGTCACAACGTGGTTATATATATATATATATATATATATATATATATATATATATATATATCATTCTTTTTAGACCCACCATTACCTCTGTCTCAAATCGCATCTGTTAGCCTGCATCGTTCCCTGCTCAGATATACTACTTTTTCAATTATTGGCTTTTCTTTCTATATTTTTTCAGCCCTAAATTACGTTGTGTTTGAAAAACCATAAGCCTTTTACTTAAGATCCTGCCGCCCGGTTCTTGGCCAATCCCCCTTTGTGGGTGTGTGCCAGAGTATCAAGGATCATCATCATCATCATTGGGTAGTGGACTCAACGAACCCATTATACCAAGTTTGTTTTAAGAAACGTGACAAGACTGGTGGAGTTGCTGGGTACAACGTCTCACGATCCACCCGATGCTCAAGACACCGCCCAGCAGACGGAACACAAGCCCTGCACCCGTGGACATTCCTGTTCACAGAGTAAGCCGCCGCCAACGAGGTCTACCACCTGAGACAGCAACCACTGGCGCAGCGACTATGACTTCGACACAAGATCCCGCGCAAGCTCCGACACCTTCCACGCCAATCTACTGCACCGTCCAGAACCAACTCATGCCAAGCCTCTTTCACGGAGGGCAGCATGAAGATGTTGACGATTGGCTGAGTGAGTTTGAGCGTGTCGCAGCGATAAATTACTGGGATGATGCCGCGAAGCTCCGGAACGTGTACACTTGCCTACAGGACAGTGCCAAGACGTGGTTTTTGAACAGAGATGATTTTCGGACATCTTGGCGTCAGTTCCAGCGCCGCCTTCTGGAGACCTACAGGAGCCCCGACCACCGCAAACGGGCGGAGCATGCACTACAATCACGCATCCAGATGCCAAACGAGACCGTCTCGATGTACGTCGAGGACATGACACGGCTTTTCAAGCGAGCGGATCCTGCTATGGCAGAAGAAAAAAAGAGCCGCCACCTCGTGCGTGGTGTGAAGGAACAACGTTTTGCTGGTTTGGTGCGTAGTCCCCCTAGTGTGTTGCTGAGTTCCTTACTGAAGCGGCAACAATGGAGCAAGTACTGCACCAACGGTCTGCCCTGTTTGACTGTCAAGTGAATGCTGCCTCAACTCCCGAAATTCTCGCCACCTCTAGGAGCAAGAGTCCCGAATGGATTCGCGAGATCATCCGATCTGTCATCCGGGAAGAAATAGAAAACATGTATGGGACGAGGCAAATCGATGTTGGTTCTATCACCAGTGTCATCCGTGACGAGGTCCAGCAGGTGTTGCACGCCCATCGTTTTCCGCTGATGTCGGTTGATCAGGAAACGGCTCCTGTGTGTACTGACAGTCACCGTCATACGTATGCGGAAGCCTTGCGATCTGCCACGCCTCTTTCTGGTCAAGGAGTCCCGACCCAGACAGTGCCGCACGTCCTGATCCAGACAGTGCCGCAGGTCCCGATACAGACAATGCCATACATCCCGATCCAGACAATGATGCCGTCAGTCGCGATTCAGTAAGCGCACGCTGGTTTGGACATCGATGGTCGCCGTGCACCGACGCGCATGTCTGATCTCTGGCGTACGCCGGACAGACGACCTCTCTGCTATCATTGCGGTGAGGCTGGGCACATTTACCGCGAATGCCCATACCGGCAACTTGGCCTGCGTGGATTTTCTGTCAATTCACTTCGTCCCCAAATTGGTCAAAGGCCGAGAGATATGGAAGAGTATCTCGCGCAACAGCGTGCACTGACGGCAATCGCGGTCACCATCTCCGAGGAGACCCGCAGCCACTGGGTCACGTTTCAAGGTGACGGCACGGGAACGCTCTCCGAGCCCTCGTCGGGAAAACTGAAGACAGTGGCTTTCGGGGGCAAGGTCGCTGGAACTCAAAGTGCGGAAGACCTCCCATAAACGCTTGCACGCGACGCGGAAGACATTTCATCAGATAATAATCGCAGTACCGAAGAAACGCCGAAATCCACATCTGAACCCAATGACCGCGTGTCACTTGACATAACTTGTGCTGATTGACGTTTTCGAGGTCAATGCATTAATAGACACCGCAGACTATTCGATTATCAGCGGGAGGCTTGCAAAAGATCTCAGGAAAGTGATTATGCCATGGAATGGAACGCGAATTCGAACTGCTGGAGGACACGTTGTAACATCGCGGGGTCGCTGTACGGCAAGAGTGGAAATTCGTGCGTCAACGTTTGTGCTCAGCTGCCTCGTTTTTCGCGAGGGCCCCACCCAAAAAAGGCTCAGTGTGCATTTTTTGGTAATAAAAGTTTATTCTCTCCTTCTCGCGCGACTGTTCACGTCAGCTGATTATCGGCATGGACTTTCTTCGGGAATACGGTGTCATCATAAATCTCCGTGAGCATATCGTGACCTTCTCGACTCAAGGCACAACAGATCGAGACGCTGATAACTGCCGTAGACCTGCGCTGCGTGTTGCTGACGACAGTGTGACGCTGCCGCCTCAAGCGACTGTTCCCATCGAAGTCACTTGTGAAGACCAAAATCATGAAGATTTCATGAATAAACTTAAAAGTTATTTTAATGAAAGTTAATATTGTTCTTGTGCATATCTGTTTTGTTGTACTTGTTGTCATTGTTCTTTGTACGCGGTATTTCAATGAACGTGAATTATCCTTTCTTTGCATCCTTTTGTTGTTTTGAACACTGCGAAAATTTTCCTTAGAGTTTTGTTGTCCTGTTCTTTTCTTTTTTGTTTCTTTTTTAGTAGTACTTTCTTTATTTCCTCCACGTAGCATCTCTGTTCTGTTAAGTAATAATATCTCTACATATGTATAGCGTATGTGCATATTTATATATAATTGTATCAATCGTTTGTATTTGTTATTCAATTTGTACACTGTAATTGTAACAGCTTTATTGTGTTACAACTCCCCTATGTAATGCCTACCCAGGCCTTTAGGGTACTTGAATAAAAAAAAAAAAAGACCTCCAGGACGGTGACGTGGTGGCTGAGAGCAACCTATCACTTCTGCTACTCCAAGGTGTATGCGCCGCCCGAAGTGTTGTGCGTGTCCGTAACGGACAGTCACGAATACTAGTTACGAACTTCAATTACGAGCACCGGCATCTTTTCCGCGGAACGACCGTAGCCTATGGAGACCCTATTGCCGACGTCACTGAGTGCTTCGCGTCCGAGGAAACGCATGAGGATGAGGAATTTGTAGACCACATCGACATTAATTCGACGCTGTCACACGAAAGAAAGGCTGCACTTCATGACCTTTTAAGGGAGTTTTGGTCTTGCTTCGCCTCTTCTTCCAAAGTCCGTCAAACACGCCTCGCCAAGCATCGAATTATTACCGACGATGACGTCCGCCCCATCCGGCAGCAGCCTTATCTCGTTTCTTCTAAAGAACGTGCGGCAATTCAGACACAAGTAAAAGATATGCTCGATGACGGGATTATTCGACCATCCAGCAGCCCTTGGTCCTCGCCAGTCATTCTAGTGAAAAAAAAGACGGAACGCTGCGATTTTGTATTGACTAAAGGAAGCTTAATAGCGTCACGAAAAAAGACGTTTACCCGCTTCCACGGGTCGACGACTCTCTCGACAGATTACGACGCGTGAAGTATTTTTCGTCTATCGATCTAAAGAGTGGCTATTGGCAAATTGAAGTGAATGAACGAGACCGAGAAAAAACCGCATTTGTGACTGCAGACGGACTTTACAAATTCCGAGTTCTTCCCTTCAGCCTCTGTTCTGCCCCAGTCAAATTTCAGAGAATGATGGACACAGTTTTCGCTGGCTTGAAGTGGCAAAGTGGCCTTGTCTACCTCGATGATGTGTTCATCTTTTCTGAGAGCTTCGAAGAACATCTGAAGCATCTGATAAAGATTCTGGAAGCCATTCGCACAGCTAAACTCACGCTGAAACCCCAAAAATGCCATTTCGGCTATGAAGAGCTGAAATTTCTGGGACATGTAATTAGAGCAGATGGAGTGCGACCTGATCCAGACAAAACTACTACTGTTGCTGCCTTTCCTGTTCCATCAGATAAAAGAGCAGTACGCCGTTTCCTCGGATTGTGCGCGTATTATCCCCGATTTATCGCCAAGTTCTAGAAGATAGCTGAACCTCTTACGCGACTCACCCGAGATGATGTGCCTTTTACTTGGAGCGCAGATCAAGATGCAGCGTTCCCAGAGCTATGACAAAGAATGCAAACAGCCCCTGTTCTTGCCCATTTTGATGAGGACGCTGCTGCAGAAATTCATACAGATGCCAGCAACGTCGGACTTGGCGCTGTCCTTGTACAACGACACGGTGGCGTTGAACATGTAATAGCTTATGCCAGTTGTACTCTTTCTTGAGCCGAGACCAAGTATTCTACATCGGAAAAAGAATGCCTCGCAGTCGTCTGGGCGATGACCGAATTTCGGCCTTACCTCTATGGTCGTCCGTTCAAAGTGGTGACTGACCACCACTCGCTCTGCTGGCTGCCAAATCTCAGAGATGCATCCGGTCGTCTCGCTCGATGGAGTTTGCGTTTGCAAGGGTTCGATGTTACGATTGTGTACAGGTCAGGGCGCAAACACGAAGATGCCGACGCGCTTTCTCGAGCGCCTGTGGGGCACGCTGTCAGGGGCTCTGAGGATAAAAATGCCTTTCTCGGCACACTCAGCGATTCCAAATTTATGTCAAAACAGTCGGCAGACGACGAATTACGCCCAGCTATTGATTCCCTGTAAGGTCGCAACTCTAAGGTCCCTCAACACATTGCTCGCGAACTGTCCTCTTTTTGTCTAAGAAGAGGCATTCTTTACAAGAAAAACGCCCGTGGTAGCGTCAAAGCCTTCCTACTCGTTGTTCCTAATGAAATGCGGGATGAGATCCTCCTTGTGTGCCACGACGTACCCACGTCAGGACATTTGGGCTATTCGCGAACTCTCGCCAGAGTACGCCAACAGTATTACTGGCCGCGACTATCAACTAGTTTACATCGATATGTGAAAGGCTGCCGTGAGTGCCAGCGTCGCAAGACTCTGCCTATGAGACCCGCGGGCCTGCTCCAGCCGATCGCACTACCACAGACGCCGTTTGGCCTCGTGGGAATGGACCTTCTCGGACCCTTCCCTTTGTCGTCCTCAGGGAACAAACGAATTATAGTTGCGACAGATTATCTTACTCGTATGCTGAAACAAAAGCGTTACCTCGTGGCACGTCCTCTGAAGTCGAAATCCACATCGATTTGGTGCACGAAAGACGTGCACCAAATCGTCCTACGGCATGGTGCCCCGTCTTGCGTGATTATGGACAAAGGGACGTCATTTACAGCACGAATGATGGAGGACATGGAGGCACAAGTCATCGAAAAACGACGGCTTATCACCCGCGATCGAATGGACTGACAGAGGCTTGACAAGACCATAGCGGACATGCTGTCAATGTACGTGGACGTACAACACATAACCTGGGATGAGATTCTTCCCTACATCACGTTTGCATACAATACGGCAACGCAAGAAACAACGCGATTTCCGTCTTTCCGACTTGTTTACGGACGCAACGTGCGAACCATGCTTGATGCTATGCTTCCGTGAGACCAAAGCAATGAACTCGCTCCAGACGCTGAGCAATACACTCAGTACGCCGAAGAAACTCGTCAGCTTGCTTGCACAAACACCAGTCACCAACAAGATGCAGACGCACGACGTTACAACCTCCGCCACCGAAACGTCACCTACCACCCTAGGGACCGAGTATGGGTGTGGATCCTTGTCCGGCGACCAGGCTTATCCAAAAAACTCCTAAGCCATTATTTTGGACCATACAAGGTTCTTAGACCTGTCACAGATCTTACCTACGAGGTATTTACGGACGGCGCAGCGTCTTCTCGTCGACAGCTTCAGCCCGAAACCGTGCATGTCGTTCGGCTGAAGCCCTACTTCACACAGTAGCCCCAGTGGTTCACGTGTTGCGACATGCCGTGACATTGCGCTGCTGCTGCTGTTTGTGTTCTCCAGTGTTTTTATGCCTTTTGTTTTTGCGCTTGGCGCAAGCATTGGCGAAACTTCCTCATTTGCGCTGTGAGTGCTGGCCCTCTCCCTCTTTCGGGTTCTCTATATCTGCGTGTGTATGACTTCATTTTTTTTCTTTACGAGCATCGAGTCGATGCTCTCAAAGAGGGGACTATTGCCACATGATACGCTCGAGTGAGATCCAGGAGTGAAAGAAGACAAACACGATCTATCGGAGCTGCTGCTTGGCTAGTCGTTTCAACAAACCCATTATACTAAGTTTGTCTTAAGAAACGTGACAATATGTACCAAACTCGGTATTACGCGACGCGAACGGACGACATAGGTAAATGACACATCCAAACACGATAATCACGACTTGCGTGTCATTTAACATTATGACTATATGTCACACTCATGATGCGCTCGCGGCCGTTTCGCTACCTTCACATATGCCAAATTTGGTATTACGTGACGCCAATGGATGACGAAGATATATGAGTGGTGCAAACGAAATAATCATGAGATGCGTGGCATGTGAGAACAAGACTACATGCCACAGCCAAGGTGCCAATACATTTCAACCTCACGCTGTGCGCGTGCTCGCCGGCGTTCATTTCGTCGCATCACGCCGGCGTTGCCACGCCGCGCGCCGGTCCTGCCAAATACTCGTAGGCGCGCGCCACGCTGCGTTGCTTGGACGCATTCGCGTTTCAGCGCGTCCGGCGTCCCTCCGTCAAAAAAAAAAAAGAGATGCGGTGGTGTCTTGGTAACGCATCGGCATAGAGTAATGGTACTCTATGGCATTTGCGCGAAAGCACCGTTTGCTGGCGGGCCGCGTTCACGGACGCTGGTCGCGCCTGGCTTCAGACTATAGAGTGCCCGCGTTTTGCTAACGTAGCGCCGCTGTGCCCAGCGTGTGCGCGCTTCAACGCTTCATTGGAGTATATTGAATTCTTCATGATGCGCTCTCGGCCGTTTTGCTAGCTCAGCATATACCAAATTCGATGTTACGTTACATCAATGACTGATGAAATATATGACTGGTGCAAACATGATAATCCTGACACGCGTATGATGTAAAAACATGACAACATACCACGCTCATTGCGTGCACGCTGTCGTTTCGCTACTTTCACATATACTAAATTTGGTACCACGTGACGTGAATAGAAGATGAAGGTAGACGACACATCCAATAATCATAATCATGAAATGAAAGGCATGAAAGCATCATTTGCCTCCACCTCGTAACATTGTGCTGATTTTAAAGTGACATATCAACATTTCTCATTCACGCTTCGCATATAATCGATTTTCACTGTGCGTGGGATCTGCCAATTTTTTTTCTTTGTTACCGCTCGATCGTTTTGAGATAAAAAGCACCAGTCGCTTGGCCACAAGCTATTGAAGTCAGTTGCCACATCGCACTTGTTCCTGCTGCTTTATGAAACTGATCTAATGTGATGTTTGTCATGTGATTTGACTGAACGATGCGTTACTGCTGCATTCCTCCGTGCAAGCGGACAACAGAAAAAAGCGATCGTGATATTTCTTTTCATGAAATATCAAGTGACGAAGTGCTGTGTACGAAATGACTGAACGTGATTGGAAGCAAAGGCTGACCGCCCAATTGTGCATCGACTTGCGCCACTGCCTGCAGCGGGTATTTTCTTCCCGAAGAGTACAGAAAAGACTGCAAAAAGCCCAGACTAACAAAACGTATGGTTTCGAGAATGTTGAGTGCCTCTCTTCCTTTCATGCAAGTAGCTAGCTCCCCTGAATTTCACAGTGCTACTCTCTCCGGCTCTTGGGAAAGGGACGATTTCTAAACTCATAAAAAGCAAGAAAACAATGCGCAGTTAAAAAAAACGCGTGTCATATAACTGATGCAATTTGGCTGCTGAAGCGAAGACAACTTCTCTGCTAATTGCACCAAACCAACTACATGCCTAAAAGGATGTTCGTCACCAAGCCCCCTGGAAACAACATAACAACGTATGGGGCATAATACGTATAGTGATAAACAACTATCAGCGGCACGGCCTCAGCGAAATGCGAGTAAAGCATCCGTGTGGCACCTTAAGGCTGTGAATTCCTCAAGCTCCACTCTGGAATATCGCAAGCGCAAAAAGCGACGCGTAGCGCATAGAGAGAGAGAGAGAGAGCTACCAAAGAAAAAGAGCGAAGGGGGAAATCTGAGAGACGCGTTATATAGAGGAGGGTAACAGGTTCTACCACATCTCCAGGCATCGACAGGGACGCTCCATCAGACGAGTGCGCGACAAGCAGCATTGCCCCTCAATAACGCCGCACAACGACATCTCCTTGAACCAAGGGGGGAGGGGGGCAACGGTGTTTATTCAGGCGCGAGCGCTTGACTTGGCATTGATAAAATAGAGGAGGCGCTGATCAGACGTAACCGTCTGACCTTTGCAGTTGAAACTCACTTTGTTTTACGTTCTTATAGCCTTGAAGAGTGCTTTCTTAGTGCGTGAATCCCATAACATTCATTGTAAGCGGTAAGTAGCACAGGCTTGCGATTCGCTCTGGCAAACGTTAGCCAACGCTGCGCGGCTTGATTTTTACGATCGGGGACAGATGAAAGCACACTGCAAGCAATTCGTTTCTTGCTGGCTGTAAGAGCGAATTGATCTCCGCGCCCGGATAAACCTGGTGACTGACGCCGTGTCGGTATTGTGCGTGGTGAGCGACGCGTTGATGGTGTTATAAAAGTCGTCGAGGGGGCAGAATTTCTCAGAAAACGTTCAGCAGTGGTGTTCAAAGAAAGCATCCTGACGTCGAAGATTTTTCACTGGAAGTAGAGCGCGCTGAGAATGACAACGACGATGAACAATCAGCTACGAAATCACGAACAGCGAGTTTCACTTCGCGTCCCCTCGTGCGTTAATGGTTTTTTTTTCACGCTTGCAACTCACTGTGATTGTATTTATTGTATAATATCCTTCCAAGAGCTCAAATAAAAGCATAGTTTTTCTTGTGCATTGCATGTAGCCCAATTACAGTGAATATTACAAAGTGCCACATGCCACCAACACACTCGAGCTGCACCAGCGAAGCGAAATGGTTAGAGCGATGAGGCGCGCAGTGATTACTACAGTTCACACAACCCTGCTAACTTCTTTTGCACTTCACCGGTACTGTCCGAACAACGTTGTTGTTCGACAAATTTTCACAATTTCGGCGTTGCGAAAAGCGTACGTGCGTATTAGTTTCGCTATCAATGTTCCTATCGCGCTGATGGAACCTGCATCATCTGAGTGCACTGAATCGCGCATCGTTAGTGTGCTAATGGCTGTGACACACGCGCAACTGAATAGACATTTAAATTTTGTGTTCTGGTGAAGAACATCGGAAATAATGATGACGGCGTAATATGCCGGCAAAGTATCGCTACGTTAAACATTCCGCATCGTGCTGCCGCGATGGTGCGCTACTCGCTATTGGCCCAATACTGCGGCAAATCAGACAGGAAGGTTCAGTACAAATTACCTCGGAGTGCTGTTCAGATCATACGTCAATTTGATTTCGCGCAGTTTTCTGTAGCAGGTGCAGGACTGCGCAAGGCTTCGTTCATGCACGGTTGATAAGCTAACTCCCCCACCCTTCGGGTTGTGGCAACAAATGAGGTAGCGAACATATAGCAGTTTCAATCGTTTGGGAAGATGCTTTAGTGCGGTGTACATTCATGCGACGATTAAGAATTCATCCAGTGAAAGCGGTATACCGCTTTCACTGGATGCGCTATACGGTATACCGCCGTCCCATTGTATACGGTGGAAATGTCCGTGTGTGAATCTTTTTCTATGCGAGTTCATGGGTTGATAATCTTTCCGCAGCCATCTTGAATTGCACGGTGTGCCACTTTTAGGCCGTGGGTATTGCGAATACCGGGAAAGTGAACGCGCATGTACTACCACTTGCAGTACATACAAATGGAAGACGACCGTCAACAGAAAAAATAAAACAGTTTAACGGACAGGAAATGAGAGATTAATGGAGAATGCAACTGCAAAGGCGAAAATCGGCAGGGCCATTTGTGCCGAATAGAGCAAGCTTTGACCACTGATCGCAAGGTAGATTGCTCGTGTATCCACTTCATCGCTTCGCCTGCACGTGTATGCCCATGTTTACTGCGTTTGGGCGCTACAGAAAGCACGTCAGAGCGCTTGCCTCGAACTGGATGCTATGCGATGCTCGCTAGCAGCAGGCCGAAAAAATCATCATCTTTTGCATTGTACCCACAGGCATTTTTGATAAGCTTCCTACTTTTCTGAAGCAAGCTTGGATTGAACGAAGAAGCTTGCCAGGTTCTTGACTTTTCGGAAACTGCGCCTCAACACCACCAAAAAAGGAAGACCTATGCACGTTCGTTTGCAGACGACTCGCTTGCGGTTGGTGCGGCGATGGTGGTGACTGCGTTCTTCGGAGTGCCACCTCGGCTGAGTCTGACGTCTATTGGCATATGGTAGGATGTTTTTTAGCGTGTCACTAGAGATGTATTAGAATCGACTGGTGATATCGTAGCTGTTAAAGGAAGTGAATAAATGTACACGATGTTTGGTAGCTAGACTGTTTTTCGTGTGTCCGTGTGTTGTGGGAGTGGTTAATTTCGATGCCCCATAGTTTACACCTATGATATTTATTTGTATTTATCTCTGCGCCTTCTTCAGTTTAAGTGGAACACTGTTTGTAAGCCTGCAAGTTTCTGCTCTATCAGTAAGCACTGGTAAGTTCAATCTCATAACCTGATCTTGAGGCATTGCTGTAGGCTGCCGTTCATGGTTTGGGAACGATTGCCGAATGTGATCCACGCTATCCTTATTAGATGCGAAGCATATTTTGCTCAGGTTTATGACTCACGGCGTTGGCGTTCGCACTCACGCTACACATGCGCAACCTCTTTCCTCTTCTACGCTCCTCTCTCTCGCCTTGCAACGCCGTCGTAAGGAGTGCCTGCTAACCTACGCTCGCTCAATCCGTTTTCTCTAGTCTTTCCTCCCCGCAGCGTTTACAACGCCATTGCGCATGCTCATCTCCTTCCTCTTTCTCGCCTTACCTACGCCCCCCTCTCATACCTAGAAACGCCGACGCACGCATTGTCTGGCAGCGAGTCTCTTGATTGAAAAAAAATCTGATTGCTCGCGTGGCACAACTGTTCACTGGCCACGCCGCATATGTAGGCACTAGATCTCGACATCCAAGGTATACATAGTGCCAGTCGGAGATGTTTTCTGTGCGTTGCTGAGCAATAAAAAATCACAGCGTGTGCGTTAACTAAAAGTGGACTGTGAGTCTCTGCGTCCAATTGGAGTCCTTTTTCTCTTATTATCGATTAGCAGCGATTCCAATCTGCGTGCTTGTGCCTGCGTGCTTTGCTCCTACCAGAGCTAATCTCCTGCGCACTGTCGTGGTTACTGCTATCGTCAGCGTCGCTGCCAGTGGAAGCGTTAGAGCCCGCTGCTTCGTATCTCCACACGGTTCTCTTTAACGGGAGAAGGTGTAGCTTTTAACACAAAAGTTCTTAATGCCGAGGTTCACTACGGCGCTGCTGACGCCTTACCGTCACGTATACGATGTTGAAAAATATTTACTAACAGATTGAAAAGAGAAAAAAAAACGAGAACAAAATGTTGTTCAACGGAACGTCGAAAAAGCGACCTCGCGCTTCGCAGCGCGTGGCGTTATCCATTAAAAATAGCCCCACAGGGGCGCCTGTGAAAACAGGCGTTTGGTGTGTAGCGACACCACGGACCCGAGCTGACGGGCGGGGGTTTAGACTCTCTCCCACGCCTAGCCGTGCGTGGCAGAGCCGTGTCCGGGGAAAAAGGGATCCTGGGGGTTGAGCTGACGCTGGGTGATTGGGCCTTTAAGGCCCCCCGGCAGAGGCAAACACCCATTTGGCCTCGGCTTCACCTATACGGCACCCTGGGCTGACCGACCCAGGGGAAATTGGCAGTCACCTTTTTCTATCTCTCTCTTCCTACATCTTCGTCTTTCGTTCTCACTTTAAATCTTTCCTGTCTTCTCACTTCATTTTACTTCCAATTTTTCCTGGTGGCAAGGGTTAACCTGGTGTAAATATCCAACCTTGGGTAGATATATTAGGTTATGGCAGTGGCGTACTACTGGCCTTGTGCAGACATGTCCACATGTTCTGCCACGTCCCCTTGTTGGGCTTCGTGGTGGGTGGTAGGCGCCATTA
Organism: Rhipicephalus annulatus; assembly: GCA_013436015.1. Taxonomy (NCBI): domain Eukaryota; kingdom Metazoa; phylum Arthropoda; class Arachnida; order Ixodida; family Ixodidae; genus Rhipicephalus; species Rhipicephalus annulatus. The sequence continues at coordinate 812,197 of WOVY01010479.1, read as the reverse complement.
CTGAACGAACTGCACTTTTCTATGGGATCACGAAACCCCTTCTCCATTGATCGCCCCTTCAAAAGGTGGCGCACCGAAGCAAACGTAATGCCGATTTCGGAAAAACAAGACCATGTCCCTAAGTACCACGTTATTCATTGTGAAAACTCGGACAAAAAAGCCCGCAACATCTCACCATTTCTCGTGTACAGGTGCCTAACCGAGACTATCGGAACTGGCTATAAGGCTACAAAGATGGCAAGTGGAGACTTGCTGGTAGAAATTAAAGACAAGACACAGTTTCAGAAACTAGAAAAATTAGCAGCATTTGGGGACAAGCCCTTAACCGTCTCTGTGCACTGGACGATGAACACTCTCAAAGGCGTTGTGTCAGACGATGACCTAAAAGACCTAACAAACGATGAGCTTCTGGCTGGCTGGAAGGATGAAAGTGTCGTTCACGTACAGCGTATCGTAGTGAGAAGAGAAAACAAAGAAGCACCAACCAAGCACATAATTGTGGCCTTGGGGTGCTCCACACTACCACCTGAATTAGTTACCGGCTACCTAAATTATCTGTGGGACCCTACATTCCGAATCTGTGGTGCTGCTTCAAGTGCCGAAGATTCAGACATGCTTCTCAGAGTTGAAGTAGGGAGCTTACTTGTGCACGGTGTGGTACCACAGGCCACTCTACAGATGATGATTGCAAGGCCGAACCCCACTGCGTGAACTGCGATGGGGAACACGCGGCGTATTCTAGATCCTGCACAGCATGGAACAAAGAAAAAGAAACTATTACCATCAAAGTAACCCACAACATCAGTTTCCGGGAAGCCAGGCATCGTGTTTCTCCTTACTATGCAATAAAATCATTTGCTGATGCGGTGCAACAGGGGCAGCACCACGAGGGCATCAGACGGCCGCCCAAGCTACGCACAGCGTGCTGGAGCGACCGCCGCTTGCCCCAACTGCGGGAGATGCCAAGGCTGCTCCGGCCTCAATCAACACGGCCCCACCACAGGCATCGACGTGCACTAGCACGAGCCAAGGCAACGGGCAGACTGCGGGAGCCCCGTTGACGTCTGGTGTAGAGGGTTTGAAGGCTTCGTATCCTCAGCCGAAGCTTACAACGCCCAGGGATCACTCGGCAGAACGACGGTCCACCACTTCTCATGACGCTATGGACACAACCGGCAGTCAAACGGCGCCTGCAGCGCCGAAGGAGTGGCGAGTTTCTCTCGACCACTCCAAAACGGACAAAAGACAAATTATAGGGCCTCCGAAAAGCCCAGTAAAATAAGTTTCGTTTTCCATAACTTAAAAGGTTATGGTTTTACTTTAGTGTCCCACACACGTCACCAAGGTTTTATCGCCAACTCAATCGTAACTCCACTTTTACTCTCAAGTTCATTGCCCAAAATAGCGTTTATTTTCCATTGGAATTGTAGAGGACTCATTCACAACATAGGTGACATAAAAGATTTGCTAAGTATCCTCTCTCCAATGGCTATGTGCGATGAGACCAATCTGGGAGAAAAACACACCAACGTCTTCAGAGGTTTTACCGTAGTACGGCGCAATCGCGTCCACGCTAGCCGGTTGTGCGGCGGCGTGCTATTGTCGTCAAAAGTGGTATCACATTGAGAGAGATCACCATCAACAGTCACGATGAGGCCGTGGCTGTCACCATTTTAGCTCGCAAAACTATCACCATATGTTCCATTTATATGCTCCCACACACGCATTATTTAACTAAAGATATAGAGCATATTTTGGACCAACTGTCTCAACCGTTTGTTACTGCAGGGGATTTTAACACGCACGGAATGCTTTGGGGAAGCAGTACAATTGACACCAGAGGACAAACCCTCGAAGATTTTATTCTGAACAATGACGTATGTCTTTAAATACTGGTAGCGTCACCTACTGCTCCCCAAGCACAGGAGCTACTAGCTGCTTATATCTAGCGCTGTGCTCACCGTCGCCTTTTTGCGACCGAAAGTGTAGCGTGATAGATAATGTTTACGGCAGTGACCATACACCTGCTCTCATAAAATTAACGCAAACCCTCCCCACCACCCCATCCCGACCACCGCGTTGGAAACTACATCTGACAGACTGGCCACTGTTCACTGAAGAAGCTGCTGTAGAAAAAAATGCTTGATGGCCTAAGCATAAAGGAAATGAACGAGACAGTCACCGCCTTCATACTCGCGGCAGCCGAACAAACTATACCACAATCCTCCGGCGTTCTAAAGAAAATTAAATTCTGGTGGACAAAAGAGTGCACACAAGCTAAAAAATGCAACACAAAAAGTGGGGCATTTTTCGTAGATATCCTACAGGAGAGAACCTCCTAGTATTTAAAAAGGCGAGAGCAAAGGCAAGATTTATTCGCAGGCAGGCTGAAAAATTCTCGTGGAAAAAGTACATTTCATCCATTAACAGTTCTATCACATCTATAAGAATGTGGGATCAGGTGCACAAGTTGAACAGCAACTACAGTTCATATACCACCACATTCTCTCAACCCCTGGCATCCAGACAACTTTAGGCGAAGGGGAAGAGCTACAAGCGCAGCGCTTTTGCGCTATTTTGAGCTCAGAAAACTATTTGGCAGCTCTCTAAAACATAAACAATCTACAGAACAACAAAAGCTTCCTATTACAGGTTATCATGACAGATCATACAACTCCCGCTTAACCCTGCAGGAAGTTAACAGAGTGCTTTTTCAAGGTAAAAAAACAGCACTCGGCCCAGACAAAATACATTACCAAATGCTCACCCATATGTACCAGGAAGTGGTGAAGGCATTGCTGCACTTTTTTAACGCTATTTGGGTCGCTCAAAAAATGCCAACAGAGTGGAAAAAAGCCATTAAAATGCCATTTCTCAAAGCCGGTGTAGCAAAAGAGGAGGACGGGACGGCGGCCAACGTGGTCGTGTCGTTCTCTCGCCACTTTATTATCCAAGGTGATTTGCCGAAGCGGAGCGGCAGCAGCTGCCGCGTCCAAACCGCCTGGTCAGAAGCTTGTTCTGTCCTCGCGCAGCTCGAGGTCTCCGTGAGCTGCGCGAGAGGCGCGGCGCGGTGGCTATGACAATGGTGATGATGATGAATGTCGAAGATGATGTAGTGGGGCGCTACAAAAGTATGCCACAGATAGCCCCCCCCCCTGCAGAGAAGTGGCCGTGGGCACTTGAAGAAAAAAAATGATCAGATGAGGCTTGTCAAATAGGGTGCCGGATTGCGCCTTTCAATGCTGACTGTGTCTTCATGCCCATTACGCAGGATTGCAAAATGATGTTCTGCATGCTTGATGACTGGGAAAGGACCATCATAGTGAGGCTGAACAACACGGCGAGATGCATCGACACGAACAAAAACGTGTGAAGATGTCTGTGGGTTTGCCGGCAGAAAAACGTCGTTCTTAGTGTGAGCTGAATGATGGGCGCAAGTTTTGCATGAAGATCCGCAGACGCTTGACGAAAGAAGATGGATCCGAAACACTCTGCGTAGTAACGGGGCTGACGAGGTCACCAGGCAAACGGGGTGTGCAGCCACAAACCATCTCGGCTACAGAGCAGGCAAGTTTTGGCCGAAGTGTTGAACGCAGGCCGAGAAGCACGATGGGGAGGTGTGATACCCAATCTTTTGCGTGAGGCTGCGAGGCGAGTGCTGCTTTTAGATGACGGTGGAGTCTCTCCACTAAGCCATTTGATGCTGGATGATACGCAGTTGTGCGAACACGTGCACAACCCAGTAGAGATGTGACAGAGGTGAGAAGTGCTGACTCAAACTGTCTGCCTCGATCAGCAGTCACCGTCGATGGTACACTGAAACGGCTAATCCAGGTAGCAAGAAAGGTACGAGCAGCTGTTTCTTCCGTGATGTCAGGCATTGGCGCTGCTTCAGGCCACCTAGTGTACCTGTCAATACACTTAAGCAAATGCGTATTTCCCCGACATGAAGGTAATGGCCCGACAATCTCCAAATGAATGGTGTCGAAACGTGCATCAAGGAGAGGGAATTTTTCCCATGGAGGCTTGGTGTGCCGTCGCACCTTGATACGCTGACATGCTCTGCAAGTGTGAACCCTGTCACGAATGTTAGCGCGTATGCGTGGCTAGACATTGCGTTCAGTGACCAGATGTTGCGTAGCTCTTACGCCTGGATGGCAGATGGAGTGAAGGGTGTCAAAAACAGCACGACGAAGCTGTGAGGGAACATAGATACGAGTGCAGTTGAGGGAAACATCGCACCAGAGCGTAACGTCGTCGCCGGGAAAGTTTACTTGTTCCAGTCGGAGAGAAGTAGAGGATCAGAGTCGTGGCAGCTCATCGTCTACTGCTTGTGCCTCTGTGAGCGATGATAATGAAAAGTCGGTGGTGCCTGTCGTGGCATTGATGGTAATATGACTGAGACCGTCCGCTGCACTGTTAAAGCTGCCTTTTACATAACGTATGTCTGTGGTGAATTCGGCAATGAAAGCAAAATGTCGAAGTTCTCTAGGAGTGTGCGTGGTACTGCCGGAACGTTAAGACGAAACAAGGGGCTTGTGGTGGGTAAGAATGGCAAATTGTCGCCCTTCAAAGAAGTACCTGAAATGCTTCACTGCAAGGTAGGCCGCGAGGAGCTTTCATTCGAACGTACTATATTGGCGCTCAGTGTCGCGTAAATTGCGGAAAAAGAAGAAAATTGGAGCCCATGCACCATTGATCAATTGATGAAGAGAGGCCCCAACTGCTTCTGAAGAAGCGTCCACCATGAGGCTAGTGGGGGAAGTTGGTGAAGAGTGGTGCAGGAGGGTGGCCTGGGCAAGCTTGGTCTTAACGGCGGCAAAAGCTTCATCCGCGTCCGTGTCCCAGGAAAGTGTGGCTGACTCGGCTTGCGAAGTCGAGAGTAGTGCTTTCAGAGGCTGCAGCAGTGTAGAGCACGCAGGGATGAAGCAGCGATAAAAATTGACGAGTCCGTGAAAACGTCGTAGACTGCGTATGCACGTGGGAGGTGGGCACTCTAGGATAGATTGAACCTTGTCAGGTAAAGGAGTGATGCCATCTTTCGTGATGTGATGTCCGAGGAATGCTATCTCCGAGACTCCAAACTGATAATTTTCTACATTGATGACAAGGTCATAATCACGCAGTCGAGTGAAAAGCTGACGTAGATGTGCCTTGTCTGTTTCAGCATCCTCGCTGGCAACGAGAAGATTGTCGGTATAGGCGAAACAAAACGGCAAGCCTCTTGTGAGTTTGTATATAAAACGCTGAAATGTCTGAGCTGCGTTTCTCAAACCGAAAGGCATTCGTAAGTACTCATAGAGCCCAAATAGGGTAATTATTGCAGTTTTGGTAATGTCAGAAGGCTCAACGGGGATCTGGTGATAAGCTTTCACAAGATCAATCTTCGAGGATACAGTGGTGGCGGTTAAAAAGGCAGTACAGTCCTGAATAGTGTGTAACGGGTATAGATCTGGAATGGTGACTGCACTGAGAGTGCGATAATCACCACAGGGCCGCCAGTCATTGTTTTTTTGGAACCATGTGTAGCGCCGACGACCACGAGCTTGATGACGGACGAAAGATTTGCAACAGTAACATATGCCCAAACTCGTTGCGAGCAATTCGAAGTTTATCAGGGCCAAGTCGGCGAGGACGGCAATGAACCAGTGGGCCTGTGGTAACGATGCAGTGGGTCACGGTGTGCTTGGGGGTCTTATTCATGGGAGACTGCGTTGTAATCTTCGGAAACTCGTTGAGCAGAGCTGTATATGGTGACATGGGCGGTTTCACAAAAGTGGGGTTTAGGGCCGTAGCGCGTTGCAGAAAACCATTGACCGATAAGCCAGTATAGCTATCCACGAGGCGATAGTGGTTCATATCCAGGAGCAGATGACAATGCCTTGATAAATTCGCGCCTAAGATTGCGTAGCGTACGTCTGCTATCCAAAATAACCACTGCAGTTTCCTCTTAAGACCGAGATCAAGGGTCAGAGACTTCTGTCCGTAAGGTGCGATGACTGAAGAATTGATCGCTTGTAAAGGAGTTGACTTCTCGCGATGACGCCGGTCAGTTATGGACGCTGGAATTTTGCTGACTTCTGCTCCAGTGTCCACCAGCAAGCGCAGACATGTGGTTCTGTCGGTGATGTGGAAGAGGCGGATTGATGCTTGGCCTTGATCGCCCGCTGCTGTTATTGACGATCGGCCGGAGCGTTTCCCATGCACCATGAGCAAAGTGGCACACATCTGCGAGCCGCGGGACAAAAACGCTGGTGATAATAGCATGTGTTCTGCAGTGAAAAGCAGTGCTCGGGCTGGTGGAGGGGCCGTTGCGGAGCAGCCGACGTGAGAGATGGTCGATGTGGACGCGGCTGGTCATTTAGGTTGCGAATTCTCAGCAATTGCAGACGCAAGTTGGCGACTTCAGCTGCGAGATCTTTTACCGTTTCTCGAAGGGAATCTGCTTCTGAAATCGGAGAGGTGTTGGCAGCGTTTATGACTGCCGGAGTAACGTCCATCATGTCATCGGCCATTTCTGCCAGCTCCGACAGGGGCTTATCTTGAGCTGGGACACGAGCCATTCGCATGGTAGGTGGAAGACGCTGTAGAAACAACTCACGAAGTATGAATGTTTCCGAGCCATCTGGGTGATCCCCAAGCAGGTGCTGCAGCTGACGTAGAAACTGTGTGGGATGATGGTCCCCGAGCTCTTCGTTGCACAGAAGTTGCTGAATGCGCCGATGCTTAGGCGGAATGAGTCGGTGAAAAGGAGCCTGTTTGACTGTCGTATATGGAGTGTCACCAGGCGGGCCCACGAGGATGTCGCGTATTTCGGCCAGTGCTTGTGGCGGCAACGCTTTAACGAGGAGCTCGTGCTTGCAAACTTCTGACGTGATGCGATGAATGCGGAACTTGTTCTCGACTTGAATGAACCATAAGGAGGGATCGGCAAGTCACAGTTGTGGTAGCGTCATGGTAGCTGTACCTCCAACAACACCCGAAGAGGGTACATGGCCGGGTGCAGTGGCAGTGGTACCAGGGCTGAGGCTGTCGAGATTCTCATGCTGCTCCATGGAAGGTCGCGTTCGTAGTCCGGGTCACCAATGTAGCGAAAGGGGAGAACGGGACGGCGGCCAACGTGGTCGTGTCGTTCTCTCGCCACTTTATTGCCCAAGGCGATTTGCCGAAGCGGAGCGGCAGCAGCTGCAGCGTCCAAACCGCCAGGTCAGAAGCTTGTTCTGTCCTAGCGCAGCTCGAGGTATACATGAGCTGCGGAAGAGGCACGGCGCGGTGGCTATGACAATGGTGATGACGATGAATGTCGATGATGATGTAGCGGGGCGCTACAAAAGTATGCGACACCGGAAAAAATCCTACATTACCGACAAGCTACAGGCCCATTGCACTCACAAAGTTGTATGACGAAATCCTACGATAGCGTTATTATTATTAGGCTAACATACATCCTAAAAACCGACTACTTCATAGATGTCCACCAATGTGGTTACAAGAAAGCATGTTCCACCATTGAATACCTCGTTCGCCTTGAACATACATTACGAGAAGCTTTCTTGTACAAGCAGCACTGCCTAGCAGTATTTTTCAATCTTGAAAAGGCATATGGCACAACGTGGAAGTACGGTATCTTACGAGACCTGGCAGATCTAGAAATTCGCGGAAGGATGCTCAACTGCTTGTCCGACTTCCTATCGAACCGAACTTTTCAGGTTCGTTTAGGTACCACATTTTCAGAAACATTTACTCAAGAGAACGGTGTGCCTCAGGGCTGTGTCTTAAGCACAATTCTCTTTGTCATCAAAATGAACTCTGTGAACCCGGTCATACCATCTACTCTTATGCACTCACTATACGTGGATGATCTCCAAATAGCGTGCCGGTCATCTAACATGGCGACGTGCGAGCGACAGATTCAAATAGCACTAAACAAGCTAACACAATGGGCTAACAAAAATGGCTTCCGGTTTTCTGAAGAAAAGAGAATTTCTGTAGCGTTCTCCCAGAAACGAGGCTTACAACCAGACCCCATACCTAAAATAAACGAAACAGTATTGCCAATAAAACAAGAACAAAAAATTCTGGGGCTCGTATTTGATAAACAGCTCAATTTTCTTCCACACACTAATAATCTCAAGGTAAAATTTAGCAACGCCCTCAATGTCCTCAAAGTCTTGTCCCGAAAGCACTGAGGTTCCGACCGTAAGTGCCTCCTGCTCATCTACCGCTCTTTAGTCCGCAGCAGGTTAGATTACGGTAGTATAATCTATGGTTCAGCAAGAGACTCGTACCTTAAGCGTCTAAACCCTATCCATAACAAAGGGTTACGCCTCGCAATAGGTGCCTGTCGAACCTCACCTATTTCGAGCTTATACGCCGAAAGTAACTAACAATCCTTTGAATATAGGAGAACGAAACAAACACTCACGTATGTCCTTAGAGATCGTTGTTCACCAGATCATATATGCCACAGTTTTGTCATACGCTGTGACCTACGACAACACTACGCCAACAAGCCAAACGCAATTAAGCCACTAATACTAAGCTTTGAAGAAACATTTCACGCTCTAAATGTCCTTAACGAAGCACTCTTCGTCGCCAGAAGGCCACGCAGTTTGGCCCCATGGAGTGACTTCTCCAAATTCTTGGATTTTTCACTCACACATATTGTCACAAAGACACAGGCACACAGGTACAAAATAGGGCGTTTACTTTTGCAACCCGAGGGCCAGAAACGCGAACACCAGAGCACGCGCACACAGAACTACTTCGTTGTCCTCTTCAGAGGCTGGCTACTATAGTTGCCAGCCTACCTTGCGTCAATTCCCCCCTTTCAAGAGAGACCGTCCCGGTCGATTGACTGAGATGCTAGAGGTGGCCATGAAAGAAAAAAAATGATCACGTCAATGAAAAAAAAGCCCACGCTGTTGTGGATAATAAGACAAAGTTCGAAGTGTTCATAACTCGCGGGCGTGGTACGGTTTCATCCGTACCACATGGACTACTTCTGGACGTGGACGTCTTCGGTTTAAACTGGTGTCGGAGCTTTGAGGAACTACCTCGTAATTCACGTCACTGAGGCTGCGCACAACTTCGTAAGGGCCAAAGTAGCGCCGCAATAGCTTCTCCGAAAGCCCACGATGTCGAACTGGTGTCCACACCCATACATAGTCACCTGGTTGATAGTGAACGCTCCTTCGGCCTTGGTTGTAACGGCGAGCGTCGATATCTTGCTGCGCGCGAATGCGGTTCCGTGCAAGCTGGCGGGCTCCCTCGGCTTTCTCTACGAAGTCGTCAACGCTGTCATTTCCGCTGTTGTCCTGGTCTACGGGGAGCATAGCGTCTAACGGTGTTGTGACGCGACGGCCATAAACAAGCTCGAATGGTGTTAGGTCTGTGGTCTCTTGTAGAGAACATTGTTCCGCAGGCAATACGTAGTCAAACCACGCGAGAGTCGGCGTGGGACGATAACGTCTTCTCCTTGAAGATGCTGGATGACAGGAAGTAGCTCAGTGTCCTCACGTTGAAGCTCAGCCATACGCACCACATCGACGATGCCAAGAAACGGTAAATCTTGTTCAGTGTCAGATGACGTCGGGGAAATAGGAGCACGAGACAGGCAGTCAGCATCTGTATGCTTATGTCCTGATCGGTAGACCACCGTTATGTCGTACTCTTGAAGGCGGAGGCTCCAGCGGGCGAGGCGGCCTGATGGATCCCGTAGATTGGCAAGCCAACAGAGCGAATGGTGGTCACTGACCGCTCGAAATGGCCGGCCGTATAAGTAGGGTCGAAACTTGCTAATCGCCCAAACGACTGCTAGGCACTCTTTTTCGGTAGTAGAGTAATTAGCCTCTGCTTTTGTGAGACTGCGGCTCGCGTAAGCGATCACACGCTCTGCACCGTTCTGCCATTGAACTAGAATGGCTCCGATTCCCACGTTGCTGGCGTCTGTGTGGATCTCGGTGTCGGCTGTGTCGTCAAAATGTGCCAGCACTGGAGCTGTCTGCAGTCGATTGCGCAGCTCTACGAAGGCTTGTTGTTGTTCTTCCGTCCATACGAAAGGTACATCTGGCCGTGTCAGTCTCGTAAGAGGTTCCGCAATTTTCGAAAATCCTTCGACAAAACGGCGGTAGTACGCACAGAGTCCGAGGAATCGCTGAACAGCCTTTTTGTCTCCAGGACGAGGGAAATCGGCAACAGCAGCCAACTTCTCCGGATCTGGTCGAACACCCCCCGGGCTAACCACGTGGCCGAGAAACTTGAGCTCCTGATAGCCGAAGTAGCACTTTTCTGGCTTGATGGTAAGGTTCGCTCTCCTTATTGCAGTGAGGACACTTTTAAGCCTTGAAAGATGCTCGTCAAATGTGGTTGAAAACACAACGACATCATCCAAGTATACAAGACACGTCTGCCACTTTAGTCCAGCTAGTACAGTATCCATCATGCGTTGAAACGTGGCGGGAGCGGAACAGAGACCGAAAGGCAGCACTTTGAATTCGTAGAGCCCGTCAGGCGTCACGAACGCGGTTTTCTCACGGTCGCCCTCGTCAACTTCAATTTGCCAGTACCCTGACTTGAGATCTAGTGATGTGAAGAACTGGGCGTGGCGTAGACGGTCTAAGGCGTCATCAATCCGTGGCAGGGGGTAAACGTCGCGTTTCGTGACTTTGTTAAGCCGTCGATAGTCGACGCAGAAGCGTAGTGTGTTGTCTTTTTTCTTTACTAAGACAACAGGTGACGCCCACGGACTTGTCGAGGGTTGGATGACGTCATCATTCAGCATTTCTTGAACTTGACGCTTAATCACCTCTCTTTCCTTCGGGGACACACGGTATGGATGTTGGCGAAGAGGCCGCGCCGACTCCTCGGTAACAATGCGGTGTTTTGTAACGGTGGTACGCTGAACTTTCGATGCTGTGGAGAAGCAGTCCGAGAATTCCCTCACAAGGTTTAGCAGGCGCTCTTTTCGTGAATCTGGCAAGTTTGGATTAACGTGAATGCGACTTCCCAGGTCAGCACAAGCTTTTGCATGCGGTGAAGTCGTATCCAATGTGCCGATATCGAAAAAGTCGGCGATTTCACTGAGGAAAGCGACAGTAGTCCCTCTAGGAACGTGCTGAAACTCATTGCTGAAGTTGGTCAGCAGAACTCGAGAGCGTTTATTCTCTAACCGAACAAGGCATCGGGCTATGCATATGTTTCGTTTGAGAAGCAGCGGGATATTTGCCTCAGCAATACCTTCATAGTCGTTGAATTCGTCAAAAACGTCGCAGGCTACCAAGGTGAACACGCTACTCTTCGGCGGTAACGTGACGTCATCGTCAACAATTCTCAAAGCATTGACGTAACTGCCGTGAGGGTTGCGCGCTAAAGCGTGTGCCGTAGAAAACGTCACTTGCGACTGTTGCAAATCAATCACGGCTCCATTATCACGCAGAAAGTCCAGTCCGAGAATTAGGTCCCTCGAGCAACTCGGCAGTATTACAAAATCTCCGAGATACGTAAATCCGTGAATACTGACTCGCGCTGTGCACCGCCCCACCGGAGTAAGAAGATGACCTCCTGCCGTACGTATCTGCGACCCAGCCCACTGGGTAGAAACCTTCTTAAGCCTGCAGGCAAGACCCATGCTCATAACGGAAGTGTCTGCTCCAGTGTCAATTAGCGCCATTACTTCTTCGTCGTCCACAGTTACCGCAATGTTTGATGTCACCACCCTTCGCATCACGTTTGACTGCGTCTGTACATCTTTTTGCTGCTGTCGCTGTCGTCGTAGTGGAGGATCTTCCGTAGAGTCAGCGTCAGCGGCCTCACCTCCGGAGGTCGCTGAACTCAGTTTTCCCGACTTGCAGGACTGGGAGAACGGCGTCTTGGGGAGCCGCGTGAATAGGCTGGGCTCGGTGTCCTGTAGCGAGCAGGCGACGACGAGCGAGGCTCTTGTGACCGATGTTCAAAACTGCGACGATTCGAGATGAAACTCTCTATTTCTTGTGGTCGCTCGCCAGGTCTTGGGCGAGGGGCATTAGGCGAAAAGCCACGGAGACCCACACGACGGTATGGACATGTTCGGTAGACGTGTCCGGCTTCCCCGCAGTGGAAACAAAGGGGCCTGTGGTCGGGTGTGCGCCAGATGTCACTCTTTCTCGGCCTTGCTTCGGCGATAAACGGTGAGCTGCGAGGGCGGAAGCCTACCTCCATTTGCTGAGCGTGTCGCTCATTGGGGTAAAATACGCTGGTTGAATTGCACGATGGAGGACGTCGCACTGCTTCCGCGTAGCTCATCTCGACGCAGTGCCTCTGTTGTGGCACCTCGGATGGTTGGGGAGCGTGAACGGCTTGCCGTAGCTCGGCGCGTACAATCTCCGCAATGGAGAGCTGCTCTGCAGGTGGAGCAGTCACCTGCATCTTTTGTAGCTCTTCCTTAATGAGAGCTCTGATAAGCTCTCGCAACGCGCTGATGTCATTGCCGAGAGTGACAGAAGTGACCACACTTGGGTTTACACCACGGTTATACTGCCTGGCACGCTGTTGAAGGGCCCTCTCCATGGCAGTGGCTTCCTCATGGAACTCCGCAAGTGTCGCAGGCGGGTTTCGAATAAGGCCGGCGAAAATCTCTTCTTTAACACCACGCATTAGGTGGCGAACTTTCTTGGTTTCGGACATAGAGGGCTCCGCACGCTTGAAAAGCCGATCCATGTCCTCTACGTAGGTCGTCACCCTTTCGTTAGGGCCTTGAACCCTTGCCTCTATAGCACGCTCCGCTGTCTCTTTCCTGTCCTCTCGGGCGAATGCCTTGAGGAACTGCCGTTGAAACTCATCCCATGACGTAACTGCTGCTTCATGGTTTTCAAACCACGTTTTCGCGGAGTCCTCCAGGAAGCAGTACACATAGCGTAGCTTACGCTTTGGGGTCCAGTCGTTGATGACGGCGACCCGGTTGAAATGCTCGAGCCAGTCGTCAGCATCTTCAAAAGCAGCTCCGTGAAATGTCTTCGGCGTCTTGGGCTGGTTGATAACCAGGTGCGCTGGTGCTGGCGCAGTGACGTTAGGCGGTGTTTGATTCATGATCCTCTGACGTTCTGGCAGCAAACCGTGCTGTGGCTCGAGTCCCTGGAGACGACGGCTGGAACGTACGTGCACAGGGGTAAGCTCGGCTGAGATGCTCGATGGACTTGCGTCAGGGGTGCTCTCAGGGGACCGTATCATCTACCGTACCCAGCACTTCCACCAGAAAATGTCACAAAGACACAGGCACACAGGTACAAAATAGGGCGTTTACTTTTGCAACCCGAGGGCCAGAAACGCGAACACCAGAGCACGCGCACACAGAACTACTTCGTTGTCCTCTTCAGAGGCTGGCTACTATAGTTGCCAGCCTACCTTGCGTCAATATAAAAAACCCCCACGTGAACATATACTACACGAATTTCTTACATTACAAGAAACGTGCAACACTTACGAAGAATTTTACACTGATGGTTCGAAGACATCTGCTTATGTCGGAAGCAGCGTAGTAGGAGCAACACACGAGCAAATATCTAGACTACCGCAGTTCGTATACATCTACACAGCTGAGTGCTATGCGTTATGGATGGCAGCACGATACTTCATAAGCTCGAAACATAAAAAAGCTGTAGTATTTACAGACTCGTTAAGCGCGCTGAAAAGTCTCAACTATAAATCTCAGTATGAGCCATTCATAGGCGATATTTTAAACATGCTATCCTACACACCTGATGACCACACCAAATGCCTCTGTTTGGTCCCAAGTCATGTCGTGATCCCAGGTAATGAAAGGGCAAACCAACTAGCTGCAACAGCAAAACAGATGCGCGAGTCAAAAACCAACATACCTGCCAGAGATGGGATTCTAGCTGTTCGCCGGGCCACCACCTGTCACTGACAGCAGGAATGGAAATCATGACAAAACAACAAAATTCACCTAACTAAACCTGTTCTTGGTGAACTGAAGACCTGTCTTCATCTTGCAAGTTTTATTGACGTAGTTATATGTCGAATATGAATCGGTCACACGCACATCACACATAACTATCTATTGGCAGGCGAAAAAGCTCCAACATGTGATAAGTGTCAGGAGCAACTAGCTGTAATGAACTATTTAATAGCTTTCCCACATCTGGAAACATTAGGAGAAAGACATTTCCGTATGTTTTACAGGTTAAATATTCCCTTTCATCCAATGCTACTCTTGGGAGATGACGCCCTAATACCCATAGCTGATGTGATCAGCTTTTTAAATGAAGCACAACTTCTGAAAAAAGTCTGACTACACTAAACTATGCTACCACAAGACATAGCAAAACTTGAATGATGTGACTCGTAGCAGAGACTCTTCAGAGAGGCATCTGCTGCAGCTGGAGTTTACAACGAGGCACTTGCCTCCCGGCCCTTAGGTACAAGGACATGGGTATGGCATTAGTGCTATGTAAAAGCCGTTACGGTTTTGACATAACCTCATGCACCAGCCATGCACATTGACCACCCCGAGCATCACACACATAATCTTAGAAGAGATATATACTCCACGCGTTTACGGAGCCAATCCTTTTAGGCCTCTATACAGCCACGCTTCACCGCTCATCGTAACCTATATGTCATCGCCGTCCAGAAATTTCAGAGTCCTTGTCATAGCCCTGTCCACTGTAGGTATTCTCACCATGAGTCTCGCGCAGCATAGCCTTAGTCGCTCTTGCACCACAAAACCGAACATAACTAACCAATCTTTATTGGGATCGTGCCGCTTTCTTAATGACGGACTGCGGTGACTGTCAATTTGTTGTAGATTTCTTCCAGTATGTTTTTGTAGGGTTCGTCGGTGACCTGGTTCCGTAGTGCCTGCATCGCTACTGATGTCTAGGCTGAGTCAAACGCTTTCTCGTAATCTCTAAAGGCTATGTATAGCAGCTTGTATTCCGCACATTTCTCTGTCACCTGATTGACAGAACAAAATATCGTCAACTGCGAAGTAACCTGTACGACATCCTGCTTGGCCTTTTGGCTGATTAAAATAGTGTTACATAATTCTGTTAGCTATTATTTTTGTTAATAGGTTGTAGAGAACAGAGAGTAAGCTGATTAACCCGCAATTTTTCAGGTCCTTGACGGCTCTTATAGATTAAGATGATGTTGGCATTCTTCCCGAATTCTCGTACCCTTCTTGTGAAGAAACACTTAGTATAAAAGGTGGCGAGTTTTTCTGACACAATCTTTCCGCCACCTTTCGGCAGGTCCCTTGATACCTTATCTTTAGCCCTGGCTTTTACTTTTTGTGTTCTTTCTAGGCTTCCTTTAATTCCTCTCTCAATACTTGTAAGATGTGGAATTCTTCCGTGCTATTGTTGCTTCTTGTGACGTCATCCTGGTTCCTGTACAGCATCATGTACAACTCCTCTGCCACTTCAACTATCCTATTCATAATGGTTATGACATTGCCTTGGTTGCCCCATAATTTATGCATTCGGTTTTTACCGTTCTACAAGTTTGCGTTTCCAGCTTTCAGGCATACGAAATTTTTACAGCATGCTCGATTCTCTCCATGTTATTCCTTATGATGTCGACTGCCATACGCCCAATGATTAACTTCGAAAGCTTGTCTAGCTTTGTTTTGTCTGTTGCATTTCAGGCTTTCCTGGTTTGTTGTTTCTTAATGAGATTTTTTGCCTGCCGAGAATCTGACAGCTGTACCTGCAACTTGCATTGCGCACATTGTGCACTCTTTGAGGACACAAGTCAGATCATCATTCACTGTGTCAGCACTAATGTCAGTTACCTCGTTCAAAGCCGCCAACGTCACTCCCTACTTTTCATAGCACCTGTGTAGGGTCATTTAGCATAGTAGTTTCCAGCACGGACGTGTACTGCGTAGAACGTCTTATTTGTTCAAGTGAACTATTCCAAAGGAGAATGCTCCAGATTTTCAAAAATTAGAATCACAGTGATGATGAGCACTTTATTGGAAGGGTCTGATGGCTGCATAGCTGTAAGGGTGGCCAGGCACAACTGGTGACCAGGTTTTAGCTCCTGGTATGGCACGAAAGCATATGGAAGTTTAGTTTCTCTTCCCAATTTAGTTTCTCTTCAAAATGGTAAACAGTTTCCTTTACAAGTTGCCTTGTTAATGTATCTTGGCTTCGTTACGGTAAACGAAAGAAAGAGGAAAATCAATCTAAAAAATGGCCGCATATCTTCGTGTTTCCTACAAAGAGCTCCGAAAGACGACAGTCTTCTCTCTGGAGACGCTGCGTGCGATATGGCGCCATGTGGCGGTAATGTGAAGAAACTTTTTTTTTGTTGAGAAGGTGCATACACTGGCAGGTGCCACCAACGGGTCATTTTAGAAGCCTTCAGAGAATACAAGTACGCTAAACAGAGGGGTGAACTGAAATATGTTGTCAAAAGGAAATCCGATAACTTTTTGAGTTGAAGAAGGCAAGCGTCCATTCTGGTCTGTGAAAGGATTACATGAAAGGGAGCCCAATGGATCGCGGAAGTAAACGAAAAGGATAGAAAGGCAGCTGCAAAGTTGGCGGACGATCTCCATTTGTCTGAGACAAGTATGGAACAGAGGTGTGTAACTATAGTTGAAGGGGTTAGACAAGAAGATAATCAGGCTATAGAATATATAAGAGCAATGATGACAGAAAATTTTACGCACCAAAAGCGCGCTGCTTACCCCCGCAGGGGCATCTGCTTATGCAGGCGTTTGGTGTGTAGCCACACCACGGACCCGAGCTAACGGGGGAGGGGTTTCGACTTCTTCCCACGCCTAGCCATGCGTGGCTTTGCCGTGTCCGGGGAAAAAGGGTTTTGAGGGTTGAGCGAACGCCTGAGGAATGTATCGATAAAAGTTGTGCCCCCATGTTCCTCGATACAGTTCCTTACACAAGATAAAAGTTAATTATGAGGCACTGAATAAAAAAATCCTCAACGTCAATAACCTCAGGCGTATCTGTTTCCAACTTCATGTCACTTTTAGAATTTTACCTTCGTAGCACCTTTGTCTGTTTTAATAATGGGTTGTTTATTCAACGAAAGGGCATTTGTACTGGCTCCTGGGTTGCACCTCTCCTTTGTAGCCTTTTTTTTGGCTTCTATTGATTGTGCTTTAGAAAGTGCCGTTGATCCAGGAAGCGTCCATAAGATTTTTAGATATGTGGACGATTTCCTCGTGGTGTTAACTTCTACTAACCCTGTAACGCACTCTAGCGAGATAGATTCCGTTTTGAACCTCTTCCGACAACATGAAAAAGGCTTGATTTTTACACATGAACTGCTCATTGACGAAAGCTTGCAGTTTTTAGATATTAACCTGACCCTGGGCGAGGGTCATGTCTGTTAGAAGTTCAGCCCTAGAACGAGAAAAGGAGTTCTTTCGTATGATTCTGCACATGCAAAAGTGGTGAAGAGGTCTATAGCTGCTATGTGTTTTCGTTCTGCGCTGTCCAAGTCATGCCAGCGCACAGTGTTTTATAATTTTTCCATTCAGGTATCGCGGCTCACTGCAGCCAGGTTTCCTTATTCGGTCTTAGTCAGTGTGTCTGAAACATTGCTGCAGAGGCTGAAGGGGGAACGCAGGAGGCCAGAGCCATTGCAAGGATAGAGGAAAAGAGCGCATGTTGTACCAAACATGCACAAAATTTCCCACAACCTGAAAAAATGTTGCAAATCGGCATCATGTTCCAGTGGTTTTCTCTGCTTCAAATAAGCTTTCAAAGCTCTGTGCCTGCATTTCTTCAAGTGGTGCCAAGGTGGTGTGCGATAAGAAGCACGTAAAGCTGTTCCTGCGTTGTGCTGTGGGCACTGTTTATGGAATTCCTCTGAGCTGTGGCAAGGTCTATATAGGCCAGACAAGGCGCTGTAAAAATGACCGTCTGAGGGAGCATGCCTTATAATTAGGAATGGAACAGGGTCTCATTTGCCTTTTCACTGTGCTTCGTGTGGCTGCATGCCGCGGTTCGATCGCACGTGAGCACTTGGAAGGAGCCGGGACGAGCCGGAAGGAGCCGGGAGCCTTTCACATAATGAAGAAAGGTGACTCGTGCGTCAGCGTTCCTTCAGTTGTGTTGCATAACAGTGAATTCCAACTGTTGGATCTAGATGTACTTTGGTTGGATGCTACGAAGTGTCTGTAGTCCTTTTTTGCTGGTTTTTCCTCGCAATTTTTTGCGCAGGCTTGGGTGTGTGTGGTTTTTTCGACGTCTTTACATTAGGCATATCTGTTTGTTGCTGGTTCCCAGATTTTATGATTGCAATTATCGGTTATTACATCATAAAATATTCATGACTACACGTGCGGTGAATGAAATGGTCTGCGCATGTCTTTCAACAGACTATATATTGTGAATGCTTCATGAGAATAAACTTAGTTGTTAGTTGGCGCTCTTTCTGTCTCATTTTTTTTTCTCGTTGTCAACCTTGCGCCACATATTTCAGCCTAATGTGTACCAACTAGCCTAACATAACGTACTGTTAAGCGTCAGTATGATAAGCTGTCTAAAGTTGTAGCGTTTGGGGAAACCCCTGTTTCGGTGGGCCCACACAGGTCAACAAACACTGTCCGTGGCATGATTTTCGATGATGATCTCACTGAACTTTCTTAAAGTGAACTGCTCTAAGGTTAGCAGGACCAGAGCGTGGTCAAAGTCCAACAAATAACAATAACGCGCAAAAACAAACAGACCCTACAAAACACATAATTAAATTCGGTACCAGTGACCTACCAGAATCGATTGAAACCGGCTAGTGTAAGCTGCGTGTAAAACCATACATTCCCAATCGTCGTCGATGTTCGAAGTGTCAATATATTGGGCATGGATCGCAGAGTTGCACAGGGCGCACCACTTGCGCAGAGTGTGCATCCATGCGATACATATCCGACAACTGCACCTCAGCAACAACTCATTGTTTCAACTTTGGAGGAGATCGCGCTGCCTATTCACAATCGTGCCCCACATAAAAAAAGAGAAACAAATAGTAGAACTTAAGGTCAAATTAAATCGGTCATACCAAGAAGCCCGTCAACGGCTCGCACTACACAACCCATCTTATCCCTCCTTCGCCGATGTGACGCTTTTTAATTCTTCTGGTGCGTGCATTCTGAATCGAAAAGAGCAAATATATTAGAAAAATGCTAACAATATGTACTCAACAATAGATGTTAGCATAACATGTCTATAACTTTCTCGTCTACCTAAATGG
Source organism: Rhipicephalus annulatus (assembly GCA_013436015.1). Classification (NCBI taxonomy): domain Eukaryota; kingdom Metazoa; phylum Arthropoda; class Arachnida; order Ixodida; family Ixodidae; genus Rhipicephalus; species Rhipicephalus annulatus. The sequence goes on along the minus strand of WOVY01010479.1, from coordinate 792,979 downwards.
CAAGTCATTAATAATTTTTACGGTAGTGACCATTTTCCTATTGTTATCAGCACATCAATAACCAATACATGTCCTACACAGGTTCCCAAATGACTCACCTACAAAGCCGACTGATAACACTTTCAAAAAATGACTCCATTAACTTAGACTGACATGAGGGCGTTAAGGATAGTGGCAGACTATAGAATGCGATGTGTTTTTCCGAGAAATTACAAAACACGCGCCCATTGCCCATATCCGAACATACTTCCTGGAACTTCAACACAAATACACACGTCTTGAGTTCTTTTGTCCTACGCTGCTGTCGGCCCATCCTTTTCAGATGCTGGCTCTCTACATCCCGAGACAATTATCTTCACATCGGAAGCCTATGCGATACTTGTGGCCGCTAAACACATCAAACTACAACTACAGAAAGCAGTTAATTATACGGACTTTCTTAGTGTGGTAACGGCTCTGCACACTCTTGAAAAACAAAAAAAACCATGTCCTCGTCTCACTTTACACCATTTTATGCACACTCTACACACTAAACAACATGGTGTAGTGTGCTGGGTGCCAGGGCACCATGAGATCTAAGGCAACGTGATCGCGGATCAGCAGAGTTGCACAGGGCGCACCACTTGCGCAGAGTGTGCATCCACGCGACACATATCCGACAACTGCACCTCAGCAACAACTCATTGTTTCAACTTTGGAGGAGATCGCGCTGCCTATTCACAATCGTGCCCCACATGAAAAAAGAGAAACAAATAGTAGAACTTAAGGTCAAATTAAATCGGTGATACCAAGAAGCACGTTAATGGTTCACACTACACAACCCATCTTATCCCTCCTTCGCCGATGTGACGCGCTGGGGCGCCGTGCCACACTTGTCACAAAAAGTGTGCCACACATAGTGTGGCCGCCGTAGTACCACCAGCGCCGCAGGCTGGAGTAGCCTGTACTGCTCCGCCACCTGACAAACAGGGTCGGCAGACCCCCGCGTCTGCTGGACTTCGGACCACTACAAGCGCAGTTGAGTCCGAAAGTTCTGTGAATGTGCCTACCGAGTAGGCCCCATCCACCACCTCACAAGAGGGAATGAATACAGGTACGACTCCTCCAGTGCCTCAGACGCCGAAGGATAGGCGCAAGTCTTTCGAGCACGCCTAGAAAGAAAAACGATGAATCACAGGCTCCCAAAAGGCCGGGCAACCTAACGCAACGCTTTTGCACACACATCATCACACAACACTAAAATGACAGAAATACTACAGTGGAACGTCAGAGAACAGCTGAGAAACCTCGACGATATGCAGAAACTTTTGCACGAACATACACCTACAGCGCTGTGCGCGTTAGAGACACACCTAAAACCTAAACACATCATCTTTTTATGTTATTACTTCATTTTTCGGAAGGACCGGGATGATGCCATTTTGCCATCCGGTGGTGTTGCCATTATAGTCAATCAAGGGATGCATGCACACACCTACCACTACAAACATTCCTTGAGGCGGTGGCTGTTCGAGCGAGTTCTTTTAAATAAGCTCGTCCCCATCTGCTCTCTATACAAACCTCCACAACACCATCTTGAAAAGCATGAAATCCAGTCCATCATAGACCAACTTCCAGAACCCTACCTTGTCCTGGGGACTTTAGTGCACATGGTAGCCTATGGGGTGACTCGCTGCGATGCGTGTAGTCACCTGATTAAACAGTTCCTTTTTTCTTCCGGTGCGTGCATTCCAAAGCGAAAAGAGCAAACATATTAGAAAATTGCTAACAATACGTACTCAACAACAGACCTCAGCATAACATGTTCATAACTCTTTCGTCTACCTAAATGGCAAGTCTTTAATAATTCATACGGTAGTGACCATTTTCATATTGTTATCAGCACATCAATAACCAATACATGTCCTACAGAGGTTGCCAAATGACTCACCGACAAAGCCGACTGTGAACAGTTTCAAAAAATAACTCTATTAACTTGGACTGACATGAGGGCGTTAAGCATAGCGGACGCTGTGTGCTACTTTATAGCTTTCCTGGTTGATGCAGCAGCATGTATTCCACAAATATGTTGACCGTCAGGCAAACGATGAGTCCCACGGTGGAATAATGAGTGCTGTTATGCACGTAAAAACAAAATAAGGCACGGAAGTGCTTAGAGACTCGCCTACAGCCGAGAATTTCATAAACTGTAAGACCATCAAGCCGCAATGAAGGGAAAGTGCACAAATTTTTATTAGGCTATAATTCCTACACAGATGAAGCGGGAGCCTGGAACATGGTTGGTAAGGTGGCAGGACGAGAAGCACTTTCACTTGCTCCAGTGAACACACAGGGGGAGAGTTTGCAAGACCGGGCTAACACTCTCGGAGTGCACTTCAAACAGGTCTCTAGCTCATCAGACTTAGTATATACTAAAGCGCTCCGACGCTACAAAACCACAATAGAAAAACAGATAAAAGCGCAAGCTCCGCTGCAGTGGTCTAGTGGCTAAAGTACTCGGCTGCTGACCCACAGGCCGCGGGACTGATCCCGGCGGTGGCGGCTGCATTTCTGATGGAGGCGGAAACGTTGTAGGCCCGTCTGCTCAGTTTGGGGTGGACGTTAAAGAACCGCAGGTGGTCAAAATTTACGAAGCCCTTTACTACGGCGTCTCTCATAATGATGTGGTGGTTTTGGGACGTCAAAGCCCACGTATCATCAGATTATAGCGCAAACCCACAACACACGAGGCGTACAATAAACCTTTCTGTTTGGCCGAACTACAAGCCTTACTTACCTGCTGAAATAAATCTATCTCATGCCTACACCGCGTGGCATATAAAATGTTACAACACCTGCCCACTGAGACCCAGAAAGCTCTTGTCTCCCTGTATAATGCGACATGGTCTTCCGGTGAGCTACCCTCAGCCTGGAAGAAAGCTATCGTTATTCCAATTTGAAAACAAGGCAAGTACCCGTCCTCAGTTTCCAGCTACAGGCCAATAGCATTAACCACTTCTTTGAAACTAATGGCCTGCTTGACCCATGCCAGTTCGGGTTTCGAGAGGCTAAGTCGACTACCATCCACCTTGTCCGAATCAAGGCATAAATTCGCAACGATTTTGTTCATAAGCATTTTTTTCTTTGTATTCCTCAATATGGAAAAGGCATACATATGACACTACGTGGTGCATTGGCATATTGCGAGACCTGTCTCATTGAGGTGTGCGGGGTAAAATGCTGACAAGCATCGAAAGCCACCTGTCCAACTGTACATTCCGTGTCCGAGTAGACACTGTCTTATCCCGAATATTTGTCCAAGACACAGGAGTTTTACAAGGAGGTGCACACTTTTAATTGTTAAAATGAATTCCTTGCACCTGTCCCTCCCGCGTAATATCTTTTACTGCATATATGTCGATGATGTACAAATTGGTTTCAAATTGCACAACATCTTAATGTACCAACGTGAAGTTCAACTAGGGTTGAACAAGGTATCTCAATGGGCAAACCCCGCAGGGGCGTCTGCGTAAGTAGGCGTTTGGTGCGTAGTGTCACCACGGACCCGAGCTGAAGGGGGAGTTCTGACTCCCTTCCACGCCTAGCCATGCGTGGCTCCGCCGTGTCTGGAGAAAAGGGGATCCTGGGGGTTGAGCTGACGCTGAGTGATTGGACCTTTAAGGCCCCCCTGCAGAGACCACACACCCCTTTGGCCCCGGCTTCACGTAACGGCACCCCTGGGCTGACCCAAACAGGGGAAATAGGCAGTCACCTTTTCCTATCTGTATCTCCCTACATCTTCGTCTTTATCTCTTTCTATTTATCTGTCCTGTCTTCTACTCTCTTCCGTTTACTTCCAAACTTCCTGGCGGCTAGGGTTAACCCTGTGCAAATAGCCTACCTTGGTCTAGGTGCATTGGGTTATAGTAGCGTTGTACGGCTGGCGGCTGCAGGTTTTAGCATCCGCAAACTTGTAGCGTACCCTCGTTGGGCTCCGTGGTGGGTGGCCGCCAACGCTTCTGAAGAAAATGAAACACTCATGCATAGAGCTTTTCCTCTGGTAATTGATCGTACCGCCTTAAAGCGGGTACGCACCGAAGACTTGGGTTTTTTAACCATACAAATAAAAGCTTCCCCCATTTTCACGTTATACATAGTGAGATAATTGGCAAGCAAGCCAGAACTGTATCCCCCTTTGTAGTAGCCAGCTGTCTCACAGAAACTCTAGGTGCCGGGTACAATGTTACCAAAATTGCCAGCGGAGACCTCCTCCTTGAAGTTCGCGAAAAAGAACAGTTTGAGAAGCTGCAGAATATATCAACTTTTGGTGACACTCCGATCACTGTAACACCACACAGATTAATGAACACAGCCCGTGGAGTGGTATCTGACGCTGATTTGCTCAGCTTGACCGAAGAGGAACTTCTGGAGGGGTGGAAGAGACAGAGTGTGACCAATGTACAAAGGATCATCATCAGAAGAGACAACAAGGTAAAACCAACAAAACACCTAATGCTCACGTTCGCTTCCAGTAATCTGCCAGAAAGTATTCTAACTGGGTACACGAAGACGTCGATAAGACCATACATACCTAACCCACGTCGTTGTTTTATATGCCAGAGGTATATGGCCACGGCTCACAAAGCTGTCGTGGTCACCAAACTTGTGCAAAATGCGGAGTGTCAGGCCACAATTCTGAAAACTGCGAAGAACAATCACACTCTGTGAACTGTGGCGGAAATCATGCCGCATACTCGCGGGCTTGTTGAATTTGGAAAAAAGAAAAAGAAATCATCACAATGAAAATTAAAGAAAATATCACATTCAAAGAAGCAAGATGAAGACTGTCGCTATCTTACGGCGCTACATATGCTGATGCGGCACGTCAGGGGGCAACGCCGCACCAGCCCTCGCCACTCCTTCGGCCAGCGCAGAGCAAGCCGTCGGCTGTGGCGCCTGCCCCCAAGGAGGCAGTAGTTCAGTCTACTCCACCTCCTAGCGAATCGAGGCCGGAGACTCCAGGGTCCTCTGGTCTCAAGGCCTCAACTCACCAGGCGAGGCCTAAAATCCAAACCACCAGCTCGCGCGTGCGGGTATCCAGTGCCTCTGAGGAGGCGATATACAAAGGTACCCTTGGTGCCCAAAGAGCGGCGCGGCTGCTTGAGCGCGTCAAGAGAAATAAAAAACCAATAACGGGGCCGGACGACCGTGCTGCCACCTGAATTAGCAAGTTCACTCCAACACAGGATACTCTCTGTACATACAGCAGCATCTTTTTTTTAATATGCAGACAGAAATATTACAGTGGAACATTCGAGGCCTTCTTCGAAACCTCGAAGACTTACAAGAACTCCTCCATGAACACAATCCTAGAGTGCTGTATGTACAAGAGACACATTTAAAACGAACAAACACAAATGTTTTACGTAATTAAGCAATCTTCCGAAAGGATAGAGATGATGCCATGCCACCATCCGGTGGTGTAGCAGTCATAGTTAGTCAAGGTAATGCATGTACACCATTACCCCTTCAAATTTCCCTCGAGGCGGTGGCTGTTCCAGGAGTTATTCTAAACAAACTCGTCACCGTGTGCTCTTTGTACACACCTCCGCACCACCGTCATAAAAAAAGTTCAATTCCAGTATTTAATAGATGAACTACCTGCACCTTATCTGGTCCTTGGGGCCTGAACGCACATAATGGTCTGTGGGGTGACTTTCGCTGTGATGCACGAGGTTGTCTCATTGAACACTTCCTCATTTCGTCAGGTGCTTGTCTGTTGAATAGGAAAGAGCCTACATATTATAATCTTGCCAAAAAAAAATTACTCGTCCATGCTCCTCAGTATCGTATCTGCTTCACTTGTACCATTACTTCAGTGGAAAGTCATAAATAACACATACGGAAGTGACCATTTTCCTTTTGTTTTGAGTACACCAACATTATATGAATGTGCTCCACATGTTCCCAAATGGCTGGTAAACAAATCCGACTAGTAACAATTTCAAAAAATATACTCACTTAAATTCGACTGACATATGCAGATTAGGCATAGATGAAGCTGTGCAGTACTTCACCGCTTTTCTTACTGACGCAGCAGCCAAGTGCATCCCACAAACATCTGGACTGCCCGGCAAGCGACGCGTCCGATGGTGGAACACTGAGTGTCGCAATGCGCGAAAGGAACAGAACAGGGCATGGAGGTTGCTGCGGAACTCGCCGATAGCAAAAAATCTTGAGAGCTTTAAGAAAATAAAATCTCGAGGCAGGAGAACGCGTCGGCAGGCCAGAAGAGAAAGCTGGCACAAGTTTTTATCAGGGATAAATTCATATGCACAAGAGGCTAAAGTCTGGAACATGTTAAGTAGGGTAGCAGGAAGACAAGTACACTCACTCCCATTTGTATACTCACCGGGTGACAGTCTTGAATATTAGACGAACTTCCTCGGTGCATACTACGAGCAGGTGTCTAGCTCGTCACACTATACTGAAGCTTTCCAAAGATACAAAGCAAGGATAGAAAAGCAGAAACTAGAATACAAGTGCACAAATTACGAGGCATACTAGCAACCTTTCAATTTAGCTGAGCTACAAACATCACTTAACTCCTGCAGTAACTTTGCCCCAGGCTACGACCGTGTCACGTATGAAATGTTGAAAAACCTGCCGCTCAAAACGCGAAAAACTTTACTCTCCCTGTACAATGCTATCTGGCTTTCTGGCACTATCCCTACTTCCTGGAAAGAGGCTATTGATATCCATATTTTAAAACAGGGCAAACACCCTTCCTCAGTTTCGAGTTATAGGCCCAGTGCACTTACAAGCTGCCATTGTAAACTTTTTGAAAAGGTGATAAACCACCAACATTTACATTTCCTCGAAACACACAATCTGGTTGACTGATTCCAGTGCGGGTTTCGAGAGGGCAGATCCACCACCGACCATCTGGTGCGCATCGAGGCAGAGATACGAGACGCTTTCGTCTACAGACAATACTCTGTCTGTTCCTCGATATCGAGAAGGCTTACGACACAACATGACGTTTCGGCATAATTAGAGACTTGTCTCACCTGGGTGTGCGAGGTAGAATGTGTTCCATAATCGAGAGTTACTTGTCCAATTGAACATTCTGTGTCCATGTGGGCAGTGTTCTCTCCGAAACATTTGTCCAAGAAACAGAAGTACCGCAAGGTGCTGTACTTAGTTGTACACTTTTTGTTATCAAAATGAATTCCTTGCACCTGTCCATCCCCCACACCTTGTACTGTTGTACATATGTCGATGACGTCCAGCTTGGCTTTAAGTCATGCAACCCGGCAATGTGTGAGCGGCAGGTTCAGTTAGGTTTAACAAAGTCTCCAAATGGACAGCGAAAAAAGAATTCCGACTGAACCCACAAAAAGCACGTGTGTCTTGTTCTCCCGAAAGAGAAGCATGCACTCAAAACCCGACAGTGAACTGAACGGTCAACGTCTGTCTGTTAACGTGGAGCATAAATTCTTAGATAAAAGCCTCATTCGCACCCGTTTAGATTATGGGGCCGTTGTTTATCAGTCTGCGACTCAAAGTGCTTTGAAGATGCTGGACCCCGCGCACCATTTGGGCACCCGCCTTTCTGTGGGTGCTTTTCGCACTAGCCCCGTAGAAAGCCTTTACGTTGAGTCAAATGAGTGGCCGCTTCATCTGCAAAGAACTTACATGTCCTTTGTATATTTCCTTAAGGTGAAAGCAGACAAGAAGCACCCCTCATACTTCACTATTAATGATTTGTCGAGCTCCCTCCTGTTTCAAAACAGGCCTTTGATGAGGCCGCCATACTCAGTTGACCTCACGAATTTATCTGAAAAAACTGGTGTCTCGCTGGAATACAGTTTATTGGCTCCTGTAGCATACCCGCCAGCTTGGCAGTGGCAGACTATAGAATGCGATGTGTTCTTCCCAAAAATTACAAAACACGCGCCCATTGCCCACATCCGAACATACTTCCTGGAACTTCAACACAAATACACATGTCCTGAGTTCTTTACAGATGCCTCTAAGTCTATCTGCTCTGTGTCCTACGCTGCTGTCGGCCCATCCTTTTCAGATGCTGGCTCTCTGCATCCAGAGACAAGTATCTTCACATTGGAAGCCTATGCGATACTTGTGGCCGCTAAGCACATCAAACTACAACTACAGAAAGCAGTTAATTATACGGACTTTCTGAGTGTGGTAACGGCTCTGAAAACTCCTAAAAAACAAAAAAAAACCATGTCCTCGTCTCACTTTACACCATTTTATGCACACTCTACACACTCAAACAACATGTTGTAGTGTGCTGGGTGCCAGGGCACCGTGAGATCTAAGGCAACGTGATCGCGGATCAGCTTGTTGTGTCCGCCCACGAAAGCAGAGCCACTACACCCATAAGAATCCCGGCCCTTGATCTTAAGCCGTCTCTCAAACGAAAGCTCAGGGACAACTTGCAGAGCAAGTGGGATAGACACACACAGAACCAACTACACATCATTAAGCCACAACTTGGCCATTGGCCGCCGGTATCAAAATCACGTCATACAGAGGTAACCCTAACGAGGATCAGGATAGGATACCCATACACGACACACTCATATTTTGTCCTGTGGCGATCCACTAATCTGTGACAGTTGTGGTGAAACACTAACACTTCTTCACATTTTAATCCCATGCAAAGAATTAGACACTCTCAGAAAGCAACACTTTCCATTACCCTACCGACAACATATACCTTCACACCCTCAATGTTCGTCGGTAGGGAACCACTGTTTACTCGTAAATCGATGCTAGATTTTCTGAGAGATGTTCGCTTTTACCATGTCATATACCCAGGCATTGCGTAGCGAGATCTCTCAAGAGAGGTTGCTGCTGCAGTGACTACAATGAAAAGCACTTGCCTCGCAGCCCTTGGACACAAGGGCGCTGATGAGGCACTTGTGCTAGTGCCAATAATTTTACACATGTTTTTATTATCAAAACATCTGTCACCAATTTTTACTATCCATATCACGCTACTTTCATGATATTAATATTTATGTTTTTAAGGCCCCTGTACTGCCACGCAACATATCAATGTCCACATCTCTAGTCATTGAAATGGCGCTTTTTGGCCATTACTTGGTCCTTGCGCCATAAAGCGCCACTCATCATCATCATCAGGAATAACCTGTTGCATGGGTAAAGTTTTCGAATAATTGAATAATTGCCGCCTACTCCACTTCCTAGAATCAAACAAACGGCTAGACCCCATACCAGTATATGTTTAGGGAAGGCCGATCCACCACCGATCATTTCCAACGGATTGAGACACGCATACGTGAAGCCTTTGACCACAACCAGTTTTTTTTCTATCTGTATTCCTCGGCATGGAAAAGGCCTATGATACAGCCTCGAGGTTCGGGTTATATAGAGATCTCTCACATATGGGCCTACGTGGTAATATGTTCAAAGTCATCGAAAGTTACTTGTCTGAACGCATATTCCGAGTTCGAGTGGGCAAGGTCTTGTCGCGGACATTTGTATTGGAAACCAGAGTAGAACAGGGTGGGGTACTGAGCTGCACGCTCTTTATTATAAAAATGAACTCTCTCTATCAGTACATCCCCCATAACATATTTTACTCCACATATGTTGATGACATCCAGATAGCTTTTCAATCGTGTTTTCTCGGCATCTGTGAGCGACAGGTCCAGTTTGCTATAAACAAAGTGTCCAAATGGGCTGATGAAGATAGGTTCAAAGTCAACTCACATAAAAGCACATGTGTCCTATTCACATGGAAAAGAGGCTGACACTCTGATCCTCAGATTGTCATGAAAGGCGAACCTCTGCCCGTAAGCACAAAACATAAGTTCCTAGGTATAATCTTGGATGCAAAACTGACATTCGTATCACGCATCGAACACCTCAAAAATAAATGCATGAAAACATTGAATATTCTAAAGTTGCTGCCGCACACATTCTGGGGCAGCGACAGAAAGTGCCTCATGAACTTGTACAAAAGCCTGGTACGTTCAAGTCTTGACTACGGGGCAATAGTATCTCATTCAGCCTCGCCAAACACATTGACGATTCTGGATTCTATACATCATCTGGGCATCCGCCTTTCTACAGGTGCCTATCGAACGGGCCCTGTAGAGAATATTCACGCTGAGCCGAATGAGTGGTCACTCTCCCTGCAGAGGTCCTACATGTCTTTTATCTATTATATGAAAGTGAACGGCGATAAGCAACACCCTATGCATTCCATAAATAATCATCTGTCTAGTCGTGCACTTTTGGAAACCGGCCCTCGATGAGGCAGCCTTACTAAATTCGCGTGAGGGGCCTAGCCAAGATAACAGGTGTGCCACTTTTTCAACACTGTCTCATGGCTCCTGCTGCAAACCTACCGCCGTGGCAGTGGCAGGTCATAGAATGGGATGTATCGTTCGCAAAAGTGACGAAGCATGCACCTCTTGCACATATACACACATACTTCATGGAGCTTAAACAAAAATACGCTTGCCATAAATTTTTACAGATGCCTCCAAGTATCACACTTCTGTGTCTTATGCAGCTGTAGGGCCATCCTCTTCAGCTTCCGGTATTCTGCACCTACAAACAAGCATTATCACCGCAGAAGCTCATGCACTATCTGTGGCTGCCAAACATAGTAAGGAATTAAAACTAGAACATATGGTTATATACACGTACTCTCCGAGTGTGTTAATAGCTTTGAAAACAATGAAACACTCAAAAACCCTGTGCTTGTATCGCTTTACTCACTTTTATGTATGATCTACGCACTCAAACGGCATGTTGTGTTACGCTGGGTGCCAAGGCACCACGAGGTTGCTGGAAACGTGGCCGCGGACCAGCTAGCTGTATCCACGCATGAAAACGCTGCCCCCATCCCATCTTTGACTGTCCCTGCACTTGACATAAAGCACTTTCTAAAACAAAGCCTCAGAGCTTATTGGCAGCGCCTATGGGATAGGCAGATCGAAAATAAACTACATGTTATCAAACGCGAACTTGAAAATTGGCCACCGGTATCTAAGTCACGCTACGGACAAGTAACACTTACCAGGCTACAAATAGGACACGAACACAGCACATATTCTTATCTTCTGTATGGTGGTGAACAACATAGTTGTGACAAATGTGGTGAACCACTTACAGTTCTCCACATCCTTCTCCAGTGCAGAGAGTTGGGTGGCATAAGAGAAAAACATTTTTTACTGTCCTATCGACAGCAACTCCCACTGCACCCTTCTATGTTTATCGGTAGGGATGCTCTGTTTAAACTAAAATCATTGTTGGCATTTTTAAAAACAGAACATGGTTTTAACACTATATTTCGATGTGACCCGTAGCACGGCCTCCGTCTGGAGGTTGCTGTTGCGGTGCCCGCATAAACAGCACCCTGCCTCACGGCTCTTGTGTTCAAGGGCACTGATGAGGCAAATCTGTTGAATAACATGTCAGTCCCAAAGTTTTTCTTATCCTTTTACTATGAGTATTGCCATTAGTCTTTAGCTAATCATTTCACCTCACTCACATGGTTTTAATATATTATGTTCAATCCGCCTTAAGGCGAGCAATTTTAGGCCCTTATACAGCCCTGTAGCGTCATCTTAGTTGACATACTTCACAAGTCATTGTTACATTCAAATCATTGCCACTCTTCCATCTTTTCCATGGCGCTCTTTGGCCAAGACATGGCCTTGCGCCATTAAAACCTACATATCATCACTGAACACATCTCATGGGAAAGTTGGAGAAGAATATTTGATAAAATTTGTAATAAAATACCCTGGTATTAAGACCGGAAAGTTTTGACCGCTGCAACTGAAGGTTTCTTGACTAGGAGCTATGCCAAAATGTTAAAAAAAACACACTCGGGCTGCCATGGTAGCTGAAATAGAGAGCTTCTCTTCATTTAAAAAGTCACTTTATCTTTCTTGTGTTTCCAGGAAAACGCTAAACCAAAGCTTCCAATTTTTCGGGGAATCTCCGACATTTGACACAATGAGGCCTATAACAGACAAAAGTAACTTGGAGCCGCAACAACAGGAAGCCGGTAAATATTTTCTCAAATATACACAGACAGTGATGTTTCAGAAATGCTCGTCAGAAAGAATAAGGTCTGGTTGACTACGCTTCAAGAAAAAAAAGGGAAGGGCCGTAAGTGTACCTAAAACCAATTCAGCAAAATTTGAGCACCAATCATTATTACCGTACTTTATTACCATACTACCATAGCGCAGGGTACCTTATATACCACAACCTACGACAAATAGACCACAATATCTCGTACTTCTCGAATTACCTGAGTCAATAAAAGTACGCAGTTGACTACCTCATTAATTGATAATGTTACCATACCGACAGCATTGATTTATATGTGGGGTTTCACGTCCTAAAACCACCATATCCCGACATCGTTTCCTCGACATTCGCCAGAACGTGCACGCGTTCTAATTGAGATCACGTACAGAAGGCTATGCCATAATGGTCAGGTTTTCGGAAAAACTAAGGTTCCGTTAAAGCCATCCCTTACCATGGCTGATATATTCCTCGAGCAGTCAATGTTTTTTAGTGGCATCTGGCCTGTCAACGGTATGAATTCCTGCGTTTCAAGACTTAACATCTGATGTGAGCTATTTCATAGCGCTTACCTGTGAAGCCGCTGGTCTTGCGTACCGCTGAAAAATCACTTTATATACTTCACAGAAATCAGTGAATGTTTTCTCAAACTTCCATTTTCGCTTATCTTCAGGATCAGGCAGCAGTGATGATCGTGGAGTTTACAGGGCTGAGTTCTCGTCAAAGCTCAGTGATGTTCGTCAGTGCTGCTGATACGAAATGCTGCATGTAGAGTTGCAGGTTTCATAGCAGCCCTTGTCGTTGAGTGGCACGTTCTCAATATCAAGGTCCTAATAGCTAGATGGGTGTTACTTCAAGACTGAGCCAGTGTTTGGGTGAGAATGAATACTACTTATGTGCAGACTACTTTTGGAGTGGCAGGAGTACGCGTTGTTTTGTAGGATTGTAAGATTATTTAGTCGGGCTGGGGCCGAGACAGTAGAGCATATGGAAACTTGAGGAGGAGGGGTAACTTTGTTGCCATTTGACAAAAGAACTTTTCTATACCTTACATATTCGTCAATTCTGAAGGAGAATTGACGTCCGATTTTGAGACATACATACTGATTTTCGGAACGAAACAAATTGGGATGCTGATTTAGCCTGTGATTTTATATGCGAGAGCATCTAAAGCTATACGGCAGAACTGCTCTGGGGCGTCCACACGCATACACCATTCCGTGGCATTCTCACACATATTGCGCATGCACGACTCTCCCCCTTTCTCCTGTCCTACACAGGTGTGTGCTCTTCTCTCTCTCTCCCCTTAGGGTTGGTGCAGCAAATCATTGCATATAACTCTCTCTACCTCTCTAATAGTATGACGGTTGAAGCGTCGCGGCACAGTATAAAGTGTGTGTTTGCTGTGTCGCCGTCATTCTGTCTCTCTGCAACGGTGCGCGGAGCGCGATGAACAGCGTCAGTGTCGGTGCTAATACCAGTGGCAGCGCCACAACTGTGGAGCAGTGGTGGCGCTGCCGTCAGCGTGGGCAAGTGGACCTCCAACTTTGGTTCAGGGAAGAATATCGTAAACCTCAACGTCGGCAGGAAACTTCTACAGTGATGTATCTTCTTCGCATTGCGTTTCCCGAAATCGCAACAACCGACCACGACCTGGGGAACGTGCGTAGACCTCGTCTTCATAAATTTTATTTTGAAAGAAATATACTTCTTAGTGCACAGGGAACGTTTTGAGAAAGAAGATATAGCCGAGAGATAGGAAAGAGCACACACATGCAACAATTTTATTGCACAGATGGCGGGAATATATATACACTCAAAAGGGCGAAGACATCATACACAGAAGAAAGGACAAATGATGGCGCATGCGCCAGACCACCTTATTCCAACCTTGAAATGACAATCTAACTTAGAAGATACTCGTATCCATTGTCCGACAGATTACGGACGGGGCACTTACACACCCAGTTCCTGCTTTGTAAATCAAAAAAGCTTCACATATTTCACGTGCCCTGTTGTCCTTGTACCTTGCCATTACTTGGAATTCATCAAACTTTAGTGCACACCCACGATTTGCACAGTGACTTGCCAAGTAGCTGCCCACTGAAAACGTTTTCTGCTCACTAAGGAAGTATATTTTTTTTCAAAAATGCAATACCAACCAGCTCAAGCAGCCACTCTTGCGTAAATTTTCAATTCGAATATTTGCAGGAAGATCCATTGAAACTACGATTCACCTATCACAAAGCAATCGTCTTCAAGTTACCACGTGCACCGACGCTAGGATTCACATAGGGTTTTTAAATAAAGGTGGAACAGCCCTGTAAAAACGTCTGCTCTCTTCTTAGTACATTGGCCTATTCTAAATTTCATTGGTTTCTGTTGTTAAGTGAAATGATACGAAACTCGGTGCGAAACGGCCTTGATGCTTTTGCATTGCACCGTGTTTTCCCGTAGCGACAGATGATGTGCATTTTTTTTGTTCCATGGTTATGTTTCAATACAGGGTGACTGCACGGGTTGCCTTCCGAAAGAAGGCGCTTCGTATAAGTCATCTGATTCTGAGGGAGGAAGAAGAAGTGCCTACATGTGCAGCTGCATTAACATTGGCACTGGCTTCCATGTTTTTCTTCAGTGGCGATTTCTGCGTAACCAAGTGATTTATACCTAATTGACGTGGAAAGTCAAAAGGCCTCTGCCCCTATATGATTTTAGTCGGTGCAAGGACTTTTAAACGTTCTGTAAGTGTTTGTGCTTTCGTTTACGCTGCGGCCCCGCTAACCTTGCCGCGGTAATTCTATCACAGTGACCCCACCGTGGTAGGCTAGTGGCTAAGGTACTCGGATGCTGACCCACAGGTAGCGGGATAGACTACCAGCTGTCACGGTTGCATTTTCGATGGAGGCGAAAAAGCCCACAGGCTCAGGTTTGAGTGCACGCTAAAGAACCCCAGGTGATAAAAATTTTCGAAGCCCTCCACTACGGCGTCTCTCATAATAACCATATGGTGGTTTTGTAATGTTAAACCCAACATATCAATCAATCTAAAACGGTGAGGTGACGTGGGTAGGATTAGGCCTACACCTGCACATAAGGGGTTTCGATCTCGGAAAGTATGTTGTGGAAGAAGAAGATATTTCTCACGACGAGGCATGCGACAGGGAATGGAAAGTGCCATATGGCCGCCGGCCTGGTAAAAGCAGGGCGGCATTTTTTTCGGCTCAAAGCGGTACCACCACACGCGGCAGAGGGAAGCACCGTGGCCGCATCGCTGACCTGCGTAACGGGATACGGCGCATCACCACTGCTTGAAAGCTCCCTCAACCGCCAAAAAATACGTTTCGCGTCATTGTCCAACCGAGGGATGGCCCTAACGTAAACAAGATTAGTAGAATACGCCTTTAGCAAGTCTTGGCCATGGCGGCTGCCCTGGCTCCGGCCGAAATCGAAGAGGACACAATGTGTCCCAACGCAGTTGAAAACATTTCTGTCGTGTCCACTCCGCACGAGAAAAATGCGGACGCGTACACCAGAATGCAGTAAATCAGCCGTCAGAGTGGCGGTGTACCTGCTCCCACCGGAGAATATATCCAAAAAATAATAAAAGCAGTTGACCTGGAGGTCAGCGAGGCTCAAATCGGAAAAAAATTTGGTAACTATCGTAACCTGGGTGCTTTGGAAGCCAGGTGCGTCATAAACACCACGGCTGTGGCGGTACTTTTCGAGGGCGTGAGGGTGCACAGCTTAGTGACATGCCAGCATTTCGCTGCATGCACTACCGACGTCTCGCGGAAGTCTGATACGAGTGTGGAGATCTCGGGCAGTGCACTGGCGTATGTCCCAACCCAAGAAGCAAGTGGCGCCGCATCGGTGGCAAACAACCGTCGACGGAGGATCAATGGTGTAATCCGATGTGTACTTTGTGCGGTGGCCTGCACCCTACTGCTGCCATGAAGGGCGGGGGCAAGTTTCAAGTACCTTACATCGTAAGAGGACGAAAGCAGCGGTGGCGATGCGCTGAGAAGCTGTAGGTTACGTTACTCGACCAGCTTCAGCACAATGAGTGGTAAGAGTCACTCGAGTACACCAGCTCGGCGGGAAAGCAGCACCAAGAGAAGCCGCTCACGCACCCCAGCTGCGTGGAAGTGTGATGTGACAAAAAACCACTCTGGATCCAGAGGACGCTCGGTGTACAGCGTGAGGATCCAGGAGAAGCATACCTAAGCCGATCGTGTCAAAGGGAAGACAAAGAAGGAGCAGCAGAGACCAAAGGAGGTATCGTGGTTGGCTTCCGCAGAGCATGGATGCATCGCTTAAGGAAGCTAAGGAGCTTAGAGAGGAGGTTGGCCCCCTGAACGCAGCTGAGGTCAACCGCAAGTCTAGTGAAATAGAAGCGAGCAACCAGACATCAGAGTTAGTCAAACAGGTATCACGCGTTGACTATAAAAGCAAAGCGTAAAGTCCACTCAATGTCGCCTGGCTAGGCTAACTCAGGGACGGTCAGATTAAACCTGACCACGCTCGCGTGGGCAATCTTGACTGCCAAGATTTGAGAAGTCAGGTCCTGGGACTTTACTTTTTAATTTGCTCTTGGTAGAAAACAAGATGGGCATAGAGGCAGCCCTCCACGAAGTGCGCATAACCACCACACAGGGGGCAGTCTGAACTTGCAAACTGTTCGGTGTTATATTGTGTGCAGTGCCAGAGGGCTCTGGTAGGTGCTTGTTTGGAGCAGTCGGAGAGTGACTGCTTGGGCCCTGCTCAGTGACGTGTGTGGTAGGGGCAGCATTTTTTTGATAAATACGGTGCTCGCATATGTGCCTACAGGCCTGTGTCACCCAGAAGATGAAGGGTTACCCGGCACATGGTCAGTCAAATCTCGTGCAGCTGAATACGGCTCCTGGTTCATATTAATAGAGGCAACTTTAATAGTTCCATGGTGCGCAGAAAACCAGAACAATGCGTCATGTTTGAGTTCTTTGGCTCTTTTCAAAACCTGTAGGACCTGAAAAGCCATCACGACCACCTGAAATACCCTAATAGTGGTATTGAAGTCAGAATAAATCGGCCTCTAAACCATGCCTAAATGCAAAAGCAATCTGCGGTACCGACTTTGGCATAATGAGCAGCTTCATAGAATCAGGACCGATGAACGTGGGGTTGCATCCCAGCATGCCGAGTAAGTTTCTACTCGCTGAAGTGCTAGAATGTATCAGAAACTGTGAAAACTCTTGGGCTTCGAAAATTTCTTCGAACGCGTCGTAGATTCCCCTGTGCGTTCGAACGCGAAGGTTAATGTCGAGCTTAAAGACTTTCGATTAGGACATTAATCTTGTTGTGTTCCGACACGAGCTAGTTGCGCATAGCCGCAGAATAAGCGATTTGGTGGCTATGCACAGTATTTGTTGCGCATTGTCAAGGTCGAATGAGACTGGTCTCTCTGACCAGGTGTATGGAATAGTGTCGGAGAGTCTTCGCACCAGTCGAATTGTGTATCTGTCACCTTATATCGTGCGTATGGTCTGATACAGCTTTAGAAGTAAGCGGCGTTTCACTCTTCAAAGGCGGATGCATACAAGCATACACCAATGGGCGCGCACACTGACACCTTAGGTGGGACGGCCGGTGTCCCCATTTTCAGAAAAAATTGACGAATGCATGGTGCAGGACTATTTCGTTACTTATGGGAATGATCAGCTCTCGCACTTCAGTTGTTTGGGTGGAGCCTTTCCTGACCTCTCAAGTTGTATCCGAATGTGGTTTGTGTAAACGAGAATAATTTATGCGTACGAGGTTTTTGCGAGTTGAACCACGGATAACAATGTGTATCCACTAACCCCAGCACCGTTTTCTTGTTTTTATGCTCTGAGCCATAATTTTTCCTTGAGAACTATATAACAGCTTACGCAGTACAGCCGTGACAGCATTTTGCAGACAAAAAAAGACAGTAAATGTAGTATAGGCATTTTTGACTGTCGTTAATGTAAAAAGTCACGTACTTTAGCTCGGTCCTCTTGTCCCAAAAAGTGTTGACAATATTTACCAGTATGAATAACCCGTTCATGTGGGCGTATATTAAGTCATTCTTTAATTATTATTCACGCATTCTTGAACTAACATTTGTACAAAAAAAGCCATATTGTCTGTGCGGGAAGCGGCAACACGCTAAAAAGGTCAGTGGTCAGTGTCCTAAAAAAAAGTCGGTACCACGTGTAGCTAAACGCTGTGAGAAAAGAACACAAAAACAACATGAACTGGTTGAGATGTCTTACTTTTTCTTCAGCGCATTACTAAAAACTCGTTTTATATACACGAGTGCGAGTTTTATATTTGCGCGCCTATTATCAGAAGAAAAGACATCAAGACTAACCAAAGAGAGTCTGCAATTTTTCATGAATAACAACGAATTCGTCCCGACACTAGCCAGCTAAGCAAATGTTTGCAATGTTTTTTTATGTTCATTTGAAAGCTAGCAACACAAACTATTATCAACACTACCTTCATACGATGGCGCAGTGCTCCTCATGAAACAGTACAGTTTCGTCACGGTGCCTTCCCCCCAATCTGATTGTGAAGTGTAAAGGACAACATGCATTACTGTACATAAGAACATATTAAATTGTGGTGATGAAGTGCTTCTCACCATGGCACTGCCTTTGGTCTCTGGCTTTCCTGGTGGGATGTGAAGAAAAGCCTGCTGTGAACGGAACATCAGGAATCACCACCTGCATTTATTGTGAAAAGTATGCGTGGTCTAAACAGTGTGCTTGAAACGATAGGGGTGCTGGTACGACCTAGTAAATAGAGCAAACAGCATTTGTGTATCTGGAAGTCAACCCTATGGTCTATGCCGTTTTTGTGTTTCTTTCTTGTCTCCCTGTTATCCGCAGTGCTCTATCTTAAAGTTATGTACTAACTAGCCGGCTAGCAGGTACTTGTGGTTACTTCCATCAACAATGGCCAGGTCCCACCAGGATTTGAGAAGCGGGATGAGATATTTGCGTTTCCTAGTGAAGTCGTCCGGTGTGCCATACGTCTCTTTTGGAAGTCGTCGCCGGGCACGCTTATTTAGAATGGTGTTAGAATTTCCCCGGAATATTATGTTCGTGATCACCCTTTATTATGGCATTTACTTCTGCTCTTCTGTATTCTTTGTAGTATTCAGTCAGCGAAATGATGAACAAGGCAATGGTAAGTTCCCAGAGAATGCCATATGTCTTCAGCATAGTGCAGGCGCCAGGCGAAAAATGCTACTGATGTTTTAAAGAAAACGTAATATTTCGGTCACACGAAAAATATTTATGTAATAGAGCCTTCTGAAATCTTCGTGATGGTTTCAACAAGGTTGAATGCTTAACGTGAACTATAAAGTACATACCAAACACGTTGCTCAAAAAGCATGCAGACATACTTGAATTGCTGCAGCAAGAAGCACAGGCTCATAGAGGATCATAGGGCTGGCGAATTGCTTCTTGGAGAGTCAGCTCAGTGGAACACCTCCACATTCTCTATATTAGTGCTAACAGTTTTAGTACTAATACCATCTTACCCTGATCAGTTAGGCTATCAAATTTATAGACAAACTGTTGAAGTAAGCTTGCAGAGAGTGAGGATGACATAACTGGTGGCAGCGCTTGTCTTGCACATTCTCTCGTTCCGTGCAAAGTATTCGTTTCTTTAGAGCTGAGATCATATTGTGGAATGAAGCAAGTTGCTAAGAAAAGCAGAAGCCGTAATGCCAGACTGAAAGAGCACCAGTTGGTCCAATATTCTCACTTACAGGATCATTGCATGAAATAGAGTTCTTCGTCTCCGCACCCTTACGCAGTCCTTCTGCCCTGCAGCCTTGCTGAGCGCGCTTTGCGGTCTGGCTGACTCTCGTCAACGTGCTTCACAGCGAGCGTATGACTGCTGGATTAATTTTCTAATTTGAGCTGGCACCACCTTTCACCTTATACTTTGCTACAATTGATGGAGTACTGACGCTTTTGTCTTTGAAAGCGTAGCGCGAAATCCTAAAGTTCAGACAAACGAACGCGCAACGTCAAGAAGAAAGTGCCACTGGCACCCCGAAATCTTCTAAAGGAAGATAATTATTATTAGAAAATATTATTCTTTACTAAATGTCCCCAAGATATTTCGAAAGGAGTTGGTGGAGAATGCGGGGGAAACAATTCCTAAAAAACGACGTTTTACATTTGAGTTGCTTTGGATTACTGGCTCCCTGTAAACTATTTGCAATCAGTTTGTTTGTTACCTGATGCAGCAGAAGAAAATAAAACTAATTATTTTCACGTGCCAGTGGAGCGCATTTGCTGTCAAAACCATGCTTGAAATACCCCTCTCAACAGGCAGCTGCAACGGGGGCGACAAGCCGAACGCTAAGTGAATGCCCATGATAGACCATTTGTTTTTTGGGCATTGTAGCCACGGAAGATTTTCTTTCAACAGTACAGCAGAGGATAAAAAAAACATGCACATTTTTAGCCGTAGCGACAACACACATACTAAGAAACAGACAATAAATGTCGCAATAAAGCAGGCATATCGCAAGATGATCCACTGCTGGTTACGAGCCAATTCAGAGGTACTCCTCCTGCTGCGTTTGTGTGCTACTCGGCTTATCTGTTTCTCCTGCAAGTTTGTTGCCTTCTGCAGGTGGGGCGAGTTGTAACCTATACGTCTGACGAACATTCACAGATCGAAAGCGGCGAATGAGATAAACGCGACTGTTTTCTAGAACAGCGTCGTGCTGTAGAGGAAGGCTTTACCTATGCAGCATACCTGGAAGAACTTCGCCATCGCCACAGCTTTCCACAACTGGTGGACCCGTAGTGCGCTCTCATTTTTCGATTTTTTTTTGTCGAGGCCTGATTGGTTCGCAGTGAAGGAACAAAGCGGCAACTGCAGAAAAAAAATTTGTGCGGGGCTGGTTGGTGCGTGAAAGGTTGCTCTGGTGGGACTTACTGCCGTGACCGAACTGAGTTCCGCATGCTCCAGCCACCAAATGTCTTACCACAGTATTCATAAATTTACTGTCGTATTCATTCAAAAAAGCAAAAAAAAAAACATTAGAAAAGCACTAGGTTAGTTTCGAAAACCTGCCTTATCTTTCGTAAGTGTGCCGTCAAAAGTCATCTTTGACTCGTCAAGTATGCCTTCGGTGCAATGGTAAGTAATATTTTTTCAAGAAAATGATTTCTTCGAGGAGCAATAAATTAGGTTTATCGGAAAAAACCGACAAAAGTGTGCACAGAGAAAACCATACATAAACAGAAAAAATACGTTTCTTGAGGCGCCAGTAGTTTTCCGTAGTACACACGTTATTTGTCTGCCCTCACTTGTTCAACCACCGTCGACGCAATGGCTTCGGCAGGTCACCTTTTTATTGGGATAGCAATCATACGGACACTCTCAGCTGGATTTAGCCGCCAGCGTCGCCGTCACTAACCGTATATGTATTATGACGTCTTGGTTGCGACAGCGTGTATTTAAGGGAAGACCTCACAAAACGTAAGGGCAGAGCCTGCACACAGACGATCACGATGATGATGATGCAGAGTGACCTCAAGGAAAAATAAACAAGCGAATAATGGTGATTATGATTATGTGGTGATGAGAACGATGTAAATAATAAACGCTCACAGTAATTTCTTCCACTCGGAAACGGACACCTTCGCGGCCGTAAGTCAAATTGACGAGGAACGTCGTGTGAAAGCTTTCATGCGAGAAGCGTGGTCACTCTCGGTGCAATTGTAACGGCGGTCGATTGGGGCGACAAGTGGTGTCACACGATAATTGGCCGGCGAAGTATGTTCTAAAACTATGTATGGCCCAATGAAGCGCGGTTGGAATTGGTCGCAGAGACCGGGAGTTCGAATAGGTGTCAAAAGCAGCACCTCGCCTCCAGGTCGGAAGGACACAACGCGATAGGATGCGTCATAGATGATCTCCCGCTCACGCTGTTTCGCTTCAGCATTGATGCGAGCCTCATGGCGAGACTTAGCTAGGCGGGAAATGTATTTTTCGCTAGAAGCTTCACATGAATAGCCAGGGCTCTTAAAGAAGGAGAACTCGAGAAAGGTAGGGGGGGGGGTACGTCCGTGCGTGAGGTAAAACGGTGAGTAGCAAGTTGTTCGCAGAACGGCGGTGTTGTTGGCAAAAGCGAGGAATAGTAGAAGAGTATCCCAGTTCTTGTGGTGGGGTTGAACGTAAACGGCTATCATGTCAGCAAGGGTTTGATGAAATCTTTCTGTAAGACCATTTGTCTGAGAGCGGTAGCTTGAAGCTGTCTTGGAAGTAGTTCCAGAAGCGCGCAGCACTTGGTTTACCATTTTTGACGGGAACACTTTGCCAGGGTCACTAAGCAGTACACGAGGATCCCCATGGCGCAGGATTATGGCGTGAGTAATAAAGGCAGCATTTTCCACAGCTGAGCTTGTAATAACAGAGGAAGTCTCAGCGTAGAGAGTCAAGTGGTCCACGGTGGTCTCTATTAATCGTTAGCCAGCAGATGTGACGGGGAGAGGCCCATAAATGTCCACATTTACAACCTCGAATGGCATTGAAAGGCACAAAAATTGGCTGTAGAAGTTCAGCAGGTGCAGGCGTCGGGAGTTTACGACGCTGGCTTGGGGAGCAGGAACCGACGTACCGCGCTATGACAGAAAAAAGGTGAGGCCAGTAGTAACCACACCGAATTAGGTCAAGCGTTTTTCGAGAGCCAAGGTGGCCAGCAGTCAAGTCATTGTGGAAGGTTCTGAGCACATGAAGTCGAAGAGAGCGTGGAAGCACAGGAACCCAGCGCTGACCGTCAGGATGGTAAATGTGGCGGTAGAGAATCCCATTGTCCAGCCTAAAGTGCAGGAGTTGACGACGAAGTCGCGAGTAAGGTGGATGAGAAGCTCCTGAAAGATGGTCCATAATGCGTCTGCAGTGTGAATTGAACCTCTGGTGCGAGATAGATGTTGGCTCGTCTTCTGAAAAGGGTTGGTATATTGATGCGAGCGTATGAACTGTGGCAGTTGTAGCAGTCGAGTTCTCAGCAACGCTGATAGGAGGAGTAGAAAGTGGGCAACGAGATACAGCGTTGGCCTCTTGATTTTTTCTACCAGACTTGAAAGTTATGTCAGAGCCGTACTACTGCAAGCGTAGTATCCTCGTACCCAAGCGTCAGGACAAGCTCTTCAGTGTAGAAAGCCAGCATAAGGCGTGCTGGTACATAACCATTGTGAGTGAAGTGATGGCCGTGGAGATAGGAATGAAACTTCTACATCGACCAAACGACAGCCAAACACTCTTGCTCAGTTATTGTGTAGTTCTTTTCGGCAGCGGTAAGTACACGACTGGCATATGCAACAACTTTCTCTAGGGAAGAATTGTCGTGTTGCGTAAGGAGGGCTCCTATACCAAGGCCGCTAGCATATCTATAGAAGATAGTCGGTGCGACTTCGTCAAAGTGGCAGAGCACAGGTTCAGACGTCAGGACACCCTTTAACACGTCGAATGCCGTTTGACATTCTTGAACTCACCGAAAGGGGACGTTGGAAGCAGGTAGCTGGTGAAATAAAGCAGCTATTGAGAAGAAGTTCGATATACCGGCAAAAGTAGGAGGCGATGTCAGGGAAACTGCGGAGCTCCTGCGGTCTTTCTGGACGCGGAAAGTGGAGGACTGGAGAAATCTTGTCAGGGTCGGGCCGAATTTCATCTTTGCTTACGACATGTCCTAAGACCTTGATAGATTTGCTAGCAAAAGAGCGATTTATCTTGTTTATTTGGAGAGCGGTGCCGGCAAGGTACGTCAGAACTTGATCCAATCATTCTAGGCGCCCATGAAATGTTGACAAAAAATAACAATGTCGTCCAGGTAGCAAAGGCAACTTTTTCATTTCAGGCCGCGCAGCATGGCGTCTTTCATGCGCTAAAAAGTCACGGGTGCATTTCAGAGCCCGGAAGACATCACGTTGAGTTCGTATAGCCCATCGGGGGTCTCTAACGCTGTTTTCTCTTTATCGTCTGCCTGCACGAGAATATGCCAGTACCCGCAACGCATGTCGATGCTTGAAAAGAATTCTGCGCCTTGTAGGGAATCAAGAGCGTCGTCAATGTGTAGCATAGGGTACACGTCCTTGCGTGTAGTCGTATTGAGCGCCTGGTAGCCCACGCGAAAGCACATAGAGCCACTCTTTTTACGGACTGAAACAATTGGAGACGACCAAGCGGTAGATGACGGACGGATGACTTCCCGTTTAAGCATGTGAGCGACGCTTTCTTCTATAATTTTTCTTTCAGCTAGAGATACACGTTAGGGTTGGCGGCGTACGATAGCCGTCCTAACTGTTTGAATTAAATTTGCTGTAGTAGTAGTGCAGCCCAGTGTAGACGAGCAAATATAGAAAAAAACGTGTTTCTGTAAAAATGCAAGCAGCTGCTACGTCTGTGAAGTTGCCAAGTCACTGCTGATGGTGATGGTAAAGGCGGAGGAAGAAACATGCTCACCGAGTGAAGGGTCTTTGGATGCGATGGCCTGAAGTGGCATGACAAATACAGGCTCGTAGTCGGCAACATAGGCCACAGTAGTGCTGTGTGGCAGTTGGGTGTTCTCAGGTGTGAAGTTTACGGTGGTGACGAGTGCAGAGTCATTGCGAAAAACAAACGACGCCGGACGAAAAAACTATGCCTTTACGAACGCAAAGTAGTGACGGGGAGACCAATACATCGCCGTGATAGATGTAGTTGGACGTACCGCTTACCATTTGCTGTTTTAGTGCCGGCAATTTCGATGTCTTTCACAGCGACCACACAATGTGGCTTCTGAACGTCGTCGTCAAGCATGTAGTTGGTGTCAGTAATGTGAATGGCGTGTTTTACACAACAAATAGCCGCGCAAGCAGATAATAGGGAATTTCACCCTGAAATTACTTGGTGGTGGCAGCGGGACAGGACCGCAAACTGGACATGATGGCGGATGTCGATGAAAACATGCACAGTACGAAACGCGGAAGGGCGAATGATGCTCCCCTAGGCAGCAACCAACGTGGTACCATCGTAAGGGGTCATTATTTTATTTTGATGTTCACACAAATCAGCACCTGTAACAGACAATGTCGAACCTGTATCCACCAAAGCATCGACACGCACTCTTTCAAATTCCACAGAAACCATGTTACACGAGCCTGATGGAGAAGTTTCAGTTCTAATGTCGAATGCAGTTTTTCCTCCGCAAACTTCATGATTTAGTTTTCCGAATGACTATCAGAGTAGAATGAGGCGGCCTGAAGTGGAGAAGTGGAACGGCGGAAGGGCGAAGGAAAGCGGCCTCTCGTGTTTTGGCTTGTCCGTGGTGCATTAGATGCCGGAGGAGTTGAAGACCGGTGCGGAGAAGACGAATAACGCCTACTTGATAAGAGGCTCCAGTAGACGAATTCCGCTTGCACATGTCGTTACCGCGCTCATACTGCTGGCACTTTCGGCAGAAACGAGACATGTGGCCGTGATAGCCGCAGTAATAGCAGACAAAACGGTATAAGGGCCAGGGTTCAGAATAGAATGCTTTGGGGGCACCTGGAGATAGCGTGGTCAAGTGGGCTGAAGAAGGGCCAGGGGGCATTGAACGGTAGTTCACCGATGAAGCGGCAACAGCCGCCCTCTGGAAACCCGCCCTCTGGTAACCCTCTGCAAACTGCCGCCCTCTCACCCAACTCCGCGAGGACGCCGAGCATGCAGAGACACTGACGTCATCGAATTTTTAACCAGCAATCGCGTTGTGGGATCACCAGCAAGCTCAATCGGCAGTTTGCCCAGTTATACCGCACATGAATGGCGATGGAGAGGAGATACAGAGACAAGCTGCTGCATCGATTGCGGACATAGTGGAAGAAGGAATATTTACTTCTCCTGCGCTCCACCCATCACTGCCAGCCGTCGTCTTCTTCCCAGCTGCACGTCGGTGAGTTGGTGGTTGTTAGGGACGACAACGTGCCGGTGCTGCAATGGAATCTCGGCAGAGTAATCGAGGCGTTTCCAGACAAGGATGGCCTCAAGAGATATTTCAAGACCGCCTTACCCAACGGCCAGCAAGTTCGTCGTGCCGCTCAATGGTTGTATTCATTAGAGGCAAGCGACCACGCCGTGGCCCCGGCAGGATGTTAAGTTTGCCGCGGGAAAACGTTAGCGGGAAACGCTATGCTGTGCACCACACATGCGAAGAAGCGAACGCATGCATGCATGCATGCAGAAGCGAGTGCATGCAGGTAATCAAGAAAAAAGAATGAAGTGTTCAACCAGGAACACGCGGGTGTTGGTCTCGTCTTTGTCGCAACAACCACTAGAAACTGGACCGCGTGTCGTAATAAGCGGATCGACCCCGACAAGCTGTCCCACGTCATATTTTAAATCACTGACCTCCCCGAGTTGCGATACAACAACCACGAACTCAACACCTCCACATAGAGAGCCTTCAACACGTCCTCCTCCGAAATCTTCGGTTGCCTGCTGTCTGCAGGCAGCACACTGCGCAGAACAGCGCTGATGCATCCACTTACAGCAGATAGAAGAAAGCTTCACAAGCTATATTGAAAACGTCGTCAACCTTTGCAGACGTGCCAACGTCAGCACGCCTGAAGCTCACAAACTCAAGCAAATTCTGAAGGGAAATGACGGCTTCGAATTTCTAATGCTATTGGCTAGGAAGCTGGGCACAGTCTGAGAGCTCGTCAGCGTCT
This sequence comes from Rhipicephalus annulatus, assembly GCA_013436015.1. Classification (NCBI taxonomy): domain Eukaryota; kingdom Metazoa; phylum Arthropoda; class Arachnida; order Ixodida; family Ixodidae; genus Rhipicephalus; species Rhipicephalus annulatus. The sequence goes on along the minus strand of WOVY01010479.1, from coordinate 766,172 downwards.
GTCAGAGCTATGACAAGTTAAAGAATCGACGTGCCCTTAGGTCTCGTTCTCACAGCCGTCAAATTACCCGCCCCGTCATTATCACGTCACCGGTTTTCCTGCGGGAAAAGGAAGTAAAAGCCGTTTTCTCTTCAAAAATTGGTTAACGCTGACGTACAGCGATGCTTTAGGTTTTCGTCGCCGGTCCGAGGACGGAGCCCACTCCTCATTGTACTAGGGCCGGTTCCACCTCGGCAAACCGGATGAACAATAATAAATGCGGGCGCCGCCACGGAGGTCTAGTGGATAAGGTACTCGGCTGCTGACCCGTAGGTCGTGGGATGAAATGCCGACTGCATTTCCGATCAAGGCGGAAAAACTGTAGACACATGTGCTGGGATTCGAGTTCACGTTGAAGATCCCCACGAGGTCGAAATTTCCGGAGCCCTCCACTACGGCGTCTCTCATGATCATATGGTGGTTTTGGGACGTTCAACCCCACATATCATCATCATCATCATCATCATCGCCACCACCACCATTACAACCATCATCATCATCATCATCATCAAAGCAAACGCGGAGAACACAAAAGAACACGGGGGTAGATCGACTGGGTGTTTGCATGGTCATGGAGAAAGGGATTGTTGTGTACGAAATCGTGCTGTTGTAGGTTTTGGGACCACCGCCATCTGTCCGTACACAGCTCCGTCGCATATTCCCTACGTTTTCTTCACGTGACGGTAAGACGAAGGTTCCTTTGACGGCTGTGTGAACGAAACCTTACCAAGCACTCTCAGCGGTGTGGCGAGTCATTGAGCAGTCTTGGCATCGCGCCTGACCATTCGACGTTGCTTCAGCAAGTGCGAGACTTCGTTCGCGAAGAAGTTGCTCGCCGACTTTCACTTTCATTCACTCAAAAGTCCACTGCCCATCTACCTGCCCCGCTTCGCGCTTTTATTTCAGGAAACTATTCTCCTCGCGTACCAAGAGCCACGTCTATTCACTACCCGTGTGCCGTGCAGCCACAGGCAGCTCCTGTCGCCCATCCGCAATCCACGCAGCCTGTGGCCACGCAGCCTGTGGCCACGCCCCGGACGTATAAAATTCAGACTCTGCTCAGGCGGTGCTGCGAGAAACGCTGCTACCAGCGTTGTCATAGCTGCCCTGGTTAACTGGGTAGTAGAAAGAGAGCTGTCTGCAAGTGGATATGCACAGGCCAATACAGAACCCCGCTCTTTTGTTGTTGTACAGACATGGTTTCCTGAAAACTGAGAACCTGGAAAGCTTCTTCTCTCAATTGACGCTCGCTTCAAAAAGTAGGAAGCTCACCAAAGAGAACTCCGCGTACACATCAAAAGATATTTCAATTATTTCGGCAGGCTGGAATTCACAAGTGCGAGCGAGCATCGCACGACATCGAGTTTGAGGCAAGCACACCTCGATGGGCGCTTCGTAACGCCTAAACGCGTTAAATTTTGGCTTATGCCAAATTTCAATATGATGAAGTACACACCCGAGGAATGTATCTTACGATCAGTGGTAGTACGCTCGCGTTATCAGGCACGCATGGCCAAGGTAATTTTTGTCTTTGCCGTTGCATTCTCTATTGATCTCTCGCTTAATTCGCTGCGCACGCGTTGAACTGTTTTATTACGCCTCCTCAAATGCACTATTGAGGACTTTCTTCTGGTTTTATCAGGAAACTTTCGTGTACAATTTTGAGGTGTGCAAACGGAAGACAAATCCGAGGCCTCCGAGATAGCTCCGGGAATCGCGGAAATCCCGGGCGAAAAAAACGTGCATGTGGTCATGGCCAAACTTTTTCAACAACTTGCGCTCGTGTTAGCATTTGCTAGTTAAAGCAGGAACCTTGTGCTTTCAAAGTGTTCGTAAGCGATGCTGTGTAGTCACGACTAGTTCATAATATGGGTTGTCGTGGAATACGCGATGTTTGTCGCGGGCGTCAGCAATCTGCATTGAACTGTTGCATGGCGCTCACCGCGGTTAGAGGCTCTGCAGAGCTTCATAGTCAAGGTGACTGTTGTTATTCGTCAAGGCTACGACATGTATTCCGTAATTTTTCCCACAATGTGTGTCCCACAATCACTGTTCGTGTTTTTAAATGGCATACATTGCTTTTACCCCATATTAGGAGCTGATCCGTTGCACGACCCCACTACAGGGGCCGTGGATGTAGCGGCTACATCATCAGCATCGTTTCATTATCACGGCATTTCACCTTTCCATTTCACTGCACGCAATTCACGTCACTGTCATGGTTTCAATCTTTCTATGCTTTTAGCGCCTTATCGTGAGGAACTTTAAGGCTCCTATACAACCACATACCAGATACCATATCTATTGAAAGGGCGCTCTCTGGCATGAATTGGCCCTTGCGCCAATAAGCACCACAAATAAATCTATATGAAGCGCTGGCTATGTGAGCACGAGGATGGTTGCCCTTGACAATGCTACACCAATAAATTTCAGCGCATGGCGCCTCACTGCAATTTACGTTAACCCGACATGACAGCTGTATCATAAACGTGCATATGTAAGTTTATAAAATTGGATAATGAGTACTGCAACCACAACACACGTTACACGAATGGTCTATTAAAATAAGTTCACAGCGTAGCCACAGAGTGAATGGTAATGAGGGAGGCGAACCGTCCATACGCCCACCCATCCAACTGCCCGTCTGTCTGTCTTTCCGTCCATTCATCTGTCTGTTCGTCCATCCATCCGTCCATCCGTACTTATGCATGTCTTTCTGTGCATGAGCATGTCCGTCTGTTCGTCTGTCCGTGCATCCATTCGTGCATGCGTCCGTCCGTGCATCAGTCCATCCATGCGCCCATCCTTCCGTTCGCCCATGTGTCCGCCCAAGCTTCTGTCCGTGCTTCCGTCCTTCCGTGCGTCCGTCTGTCCATCTGTCGTCTATTTATTTGTGTTCCTCTGTCTGTCTGTTTGCCTGATAAAGCTGGTTACGCCTGACGCAGGGGAAGGTCAGACTAAGAGGAGCTTCGCCCCTAAAAGTATATCGGAGGCCCCTGTTGATCTGTGGTAGAATAGTGTGCTAGCTACGATTCTGTTTCCGCTGGGGCACTTCAATTTATTCTATGGATTTGTCGGGTCAACGCTGCTGATGCTAGCTTTTTCTTACAGCACACGCGCTAAAGTATCCATGTGTGCTCTCGCTCTTCCTGGGTAGATATGAAGAGTCTATCACCTGTGGCACTTACCCACATACCAGTGAGATATATCCTTCAGGGGTATGCGCCACCGTTTTATGCTAATTGTTTGATAATGCAGGTGACGAGATGGTGACATTATTCATGTCGCCATCCAGTCGTATTCCTCAGACCATCTCACCCTCTCGTACTAAGTTTTGTGTATCGCATGTTAAGGGGGGGTGATGAAGAAAGCACCGACACATAGCGACTAGATTGACAGACAGACAGACAGACAGACAGACAGACAGACAGACAGACAGACAGACAGACAGACAGATAGATAGATAGATAGATAGATAGATAGATAGATAGATAGAAAAATAGTGTCGGGAAGAAATAAGACAGAACGCCCGTAGGCCAGGCCGTGTTACGCCTGGGAGTCCACACCGAACGTCAAAGCCTCTGCACAGGCAATCTATGTCAAGGCCAGCGATCGAGTTTGCCTGACGCGATCAACTCAACGACGTTATCAAGCGGCGGCGCCGGTCTGTCTTACGCAACGCACAGCAAGCTCCCTCAGCCCACAAGCCCGTTGAAGCAATCGGCGCCTTCCAATCTGACGTGTCTTACGCAATGCGTGGCAGCGTCACTCGTCCTTGGGTGCAACCACGTGCAGGGGCTCCGGATGTGATGAGCATGACGCGGCCCAGCAGCGAGCCCCATTGGAGGATTCTGACATTAGGGCCAGCGGCGCTTCTGGTTGGACGTTGGTGAATCAAAGGATCCACCCGGTGCCTATGAAAAATGCCATGCGGCGCGTCGCCGGCAGTAGACTTATGTGTCAGAAAAGCCTCTCTTTGCTTTGAGTCCCTTTCGCAGTCGGCGCGCCCGGTGTCCTTAGAAGCGGCGAGTTTCGCGGCGCCCGTCGTAACCTCTTCGGCGGTGCGCTTAGTAACAGAGAGAGAAGCCGACGGATGCATGCGAAAGAAGACATCTCGGCTCTTCGAGTCTCTAAGCTGTCAGCCCCAGTGCCGAATGTATAACGTTTCTACTTATATGCTGAACATAAACCTTGCCTTAACTCGCCGTTGTCTCGTCCGATCGTCTATCAGCTCTGCGCAGAAGCAGTCGCGAGCTGAGTAACACACGCTACCAAACGGCTGGTGATTTTGGCGGTGGAGTTCGTAGCAGTGGCGCTTTCGGGACCATGTTGTCGTCTCGCCTTCGTAACAGTGGTTGGCAGCTGCGGGATTGGCCGGCTTCAGTGACATCAATGCGGTGAGTGCCTGATGTTTCCCCTCAGCTCACCAGACTACTCTAGCACAAGTTATAGTAGTTTAGAGAAGGGCTGTGTGAAGCATTAGAGTGAGCTTTGATCGTTTCAAGCAAAGTCGAAGCGCTTTGAAACCAAAGGGTATGTGGAGGGTGTAAACACGGCAGTGATAAAAATTGCTTGCGTGTCTTGCTAGTAGACTTATAGTGGGTACGGCAGTCGATTCTTAACAGGGGCAAACAGCAAGAGGCCAGTGTTAACGATAGAGAACCTTAATGAAGGAACTCATCGAAATTTGTGAGGAACTTAGCCTTATTTTGGGCCGTGCGAAACGAAGGCAAATGATACTTGAGATCATGAAGGATGCAGGAGTGACGAATGAGGAAGTCGATGAGGCGTGGGCGGATATCAAAGCACGCCGCGGGGAGGCTGAAAGGTGAGAAGTTCGCGAACGCGAAGAAGCTCAAAGCCGAGAAGTTAACGAAACCGAAGAAGCTGAAAGGCGAGAAATTCGCGAACGTGAAGAAGCTGTAAGGCAAGAACGCCGTGAGGGGGCCGAGAGACAGGAGCGCCTTAAGTTGAAGTGAATAGAATTGACAAACCTACAGTGTTCGCAGGTGCCTAGCGTAGCTTCTGTGACAGTTCAGGTCAGCGGTCAGGGAATTCGCGACCAACTGCCACCGTTCGTAGTAAGTGAGGACATGGCGAAGTATCTCGCAAACTTTGAACACGTCTGTGAGCGAAATGCTTTGGAGTGGTCTTTTAGGGCGCAGAACCTGTTAGATCTTCTTCCTGGCGAAGTGTCCGACTTGGTAACGTGCTTGTCGAGGGAAGCGTTTGAGAGCTATGACGAGGTTAAGGAAGTGCTCTTGAGACGTTATAAGTTGTCACCCGAGGCTTTCAGACAAAGGTTCCGGCATACTAAAAAGGGGAATGAGTCACACGTTGACTTCGCGTTTCGTTTTAAAGCCGATTTAATTGAATGGCTCAAGGGCGAAAGTATTTATGACAATCGCGATAAAGTGGTAGAATGCATTGCATTGGAGCAATTCTACCGCTGCATCGAGGAGGATGTCAAGCTTCGATAGCCAGGACAAACTTGGTGAAGTACAACTAAACAAGGCGGCAGCGTTAGCTGAGGAGTATTATACTCGCCGATAGTTGCCTTGCATGGCAGGGCAGTGCACGTTGCAAAGGGTGAAAGAAAGAGGGCTTTTCAAAGAAACCTGATCAACGGAATCCTGCTCCGCACCGTAATTTCAGGAAAAACCCTTCTCTTACGATGTACAGTGCAGGGGAAGGGCAAACGGAAGTGGAGAAATCGAGTGAGGTTCCCAAACAACGCACTGATACCACACGGGCGTTTGAATCATGGAAGCCGCTAATCTGCTACAACTGCAAAAAGGAAGGGCACATCGCAATAAACTATAACTTTCGCAACAATTCGAGAATCGGAAAATAACATGCGGTTCTCATAGCCGTATCTGCAAGAAATCACTGTAAACGGGAAAACGTGTCGAGCACTTCGAGACTAAGCGGTAACCATGGACGTTGTCCATCTTTCTTTGGTGTCTCCGGATGACTTTACAGGAGAATGCGCGTGGGTCAGACAAGTCGCCGAGGTGCAGAGTGCTTGTTCACCAATCGCTACGGTTGTCATTGAAGGCCCGTTCGGTAAGCTTCGCACTGAAGCGGCTGTGCCTGCCGCACTTCTCGATCATTTTCCTTATATTTTCTGTAATAACTCAGAGCAGCTTCTCAAAGAGCAGGGTAAATCGTTGTTCTCCAACTTAGCGTACGGGGCCTTCACGCGATCGCAAGCGTGGACGCTTTCGCAGGAACTTGATCTTGTTTCGATGTGGTGAAGCATCAAGTGCAAAAGCTGCTGATCTGTGTGACCTTGGTGGCGAGCCGACGAAACCTCAGACAGGTAATTCTCCGTTTGAGTCATTTGAGCAGTCACTCGAGTGGCCCGTCGTCGTAGCGACTGGCGCGGTCTCCGTAGGCGGAGGAGACGATATGGTGCCATTGAGTCACAGCGAGAGGGGTGCAACGCTCTCGCCCGTAGCGGAAAGTTGGAGTGAGCTGCCGAGGGCTGATCGTAAAATGCTCCTTCGAGAGCAGCATGAGAACCTCTCGATTAAAGTGCTAATGGAAAGCGGAAAGTTGGGAACGAAGAAAAAAGATGTTTCATTTTATGAGAAATCAGGACTCTTATATCGTAGTTACACAAATGTGCAACGTCGCAAGTATGAGCAGCTCTGGTACTGCGTAGGTATCGTCACCTAAAAGTGGCCGGTTACTGACGTGGAGCATGATACTCCAACAGTACAGCTTTGACGTTCGCTACAAAAAAAGAGAGAAAAAGTCAACGCTAATGCACACGCATTGAGCCGTGCGTTTTAGCTGGTACCCTCTCCAACTTTCGATTTCTCGCCGGCGATTCGGGGCAAAATTTTGTCCTAATCGTGGCCTTAGCGGAGCGCTCTCCTCCAGAGTGATCTCAAGGGGCCAACTTTATGTTGTATTCTATTTTGGTACGTAGTTGTACGTGTGAAAATTCGAGTTCTTATTTTAATAGTCTTGTGTCCCGCATGTGCCTCTTGATGTAGAGGGAACGAAATTCCGGTAGACACGTAGCTAGGTATATGTTGTACTATACTTTGTCTGGTGTTCGGTCGGGTGACCAAGGGCACTTGCTTGTGCCGTGCGTTATCTGTTGTCGAACCGTTCTTGACAAGTTGCAGAACCATTGACGAGTGCTGAGACCAAAAATCGCCAGAAGAGACGAGTGAAGCTGGCCGACAAGTTGTGGCGACAAGCCAGTGGAGCCCGGATGCGTCCTCAAGAATGGGATTTGTTCACGGAACTGAGCTGGGAGCTACATTCTCCCCGAGCAACTAACACGTGTAGAATACTCTCTATCTTGGTGAAGCGTTCAGAAATTTGCGGAAAGTTTAAATAAACATGTTTTTTGAGTTCCCGGTGTTCTTTGCGATTTTTTTGATTGGTGCATTCAAAATCAGCTCCGAGGACTCGGGCTGCTCTGTCATTTTCTTTTTTGCTGGCTGTGGGGATGAATCTCTATTATCGGTCCCCGACTCGTCTGCCATATGAGGCTCTATGATAGAGGGGGAGATGATAGGGGTGGAGAAGACGCAGGTGGGGCAGCTGTAAGTGTACCTTAACGTTCCCGCACCAGAGCGAACTGTTGCTTTAACTCTTTATTCTCTCGCATTAGACGTTCGATAGTCTCCTGAGTTTTAGAATTTTCCTTAGCGTCAAAGAGCATACAATAGGAGCAGGAGACTTGCTTTGGCCAGGTAACCTTTTCGTGTTTGGTGCCGAAGTCGCGGCTTTGTGATGCACTTCGTCCAGGGCTTTTGCTTTTGCTGCTCCGGTTTCGTTCAGGACTCTTGTTTCTGCTGCTACGCTTTCTATCGCCGATGCTTGGAAAAAAATCCTTCTAGAGCTGGAACCCGGGCTGCTCCTGCTGGTGCTCTTGTTGCGGCGCTTGTCATGCCCGAGAGAGACGGCTGAAGCCACGCTGAAAGCGTTGCTTGCATGCCCTGTCGCCCGTCTTGTGAGCGTCCCCACAGATGACGCACTGCGCAGTGCGCGGGTAGTTCTCTGGGTGTTTCTGTCCGCAGCTTGAGCAAGTGAGGCGATTTGGCAAAAAACATAGGCCTCGTCGGTAACCAACTTGCCTGTAGTTTAGGCCAAGGAAGATTAAAAAATTGCTGGAGTGGAAATGATTGCGCAGAAGTGAAGCCGTTCCTCTGGCAAGATGGCGGTTGTGGCGGCCATCTTACTAGGGGCATGATAAAGTATCACCGTTCAGCGATTAAAAACAAAGTGTTTCCCTCGCACGCCCAACGCGTTTAATGTGGGAACTTTTTCGGGCCACATGGTGCTCCAAGTGCGTCTTTAAGTTACTAGTTTCCCGTAGTAAGCCTCTAATTGGAGGCCAAGTTCTTTGAAGATTCAGTCATCCATACTTGTTTCTGCGTATTATTTTGTCGGGAACAACTATCCTTTAATATAAAACTAACGTAGAATTTACGTAACATATCAAAGCCACTTGATCTTTAAGTGGGCACTATCAGAAAAGAGCATGTTTCCGCCATCTTGGCAGTGGTAAAAGGTGGCTTCACTTCTGCTGGCAAGGCATTGCAGGAGCTCCCACTCCAGCAATTTTTCTTTAATCCTCCTTGGTCTAGGCACGCTTCCACCTTCGGTCGAAAGTTGAAAATGGCGTAGAGAATGCTAAAGATTTCGACTGACGGAGGAAGCTCCTCAGCCATGAAGTGAATGAACACTGATCGTGAGGTGCGCCGTATGTCCCTTGCTTGGACTATTGGTAGAAGAGGATTCGCCCAACGTATTTCTTGATGTGAGTCCTGAGGTGATTCAGCATTCCAAATGTGGTAGATTATCCCTGCCCGTGCCCCGTCTGGGGGAGCTATGTACGCATGAAATCCCAGTTTTTTACCACTTAGCGTGAATTATCGTGTTTTTGCATAGTTGGCAACTCAGTTGGCGCAAGAAGTGGACACGGTGAAAATATTCTTGGCCAGATTGGTGCACACAAGATCTTCGTCGGCAACCACAGAGTGCAGTCCGCTGTTGGCGACTACAGCCACTCGTAACTCTTCATCGTTGTACCGGGCCAGATTTACGCCCGCACTTGGACGAAAGACAAACTTGAAATCATCGACTGGCAACCGTGGCAGTCGTTTTAAGTGAGGACGCGTTACAGCTGTGTCGTCGAGCTTTGAGGAAACGCTGGGTGCTGATTCCGTTTTGCTGGCTGGCGTTTCGTCAGCTGACGCCGCTTTACTTGACTGCGTTTCTTGAGTTTCTTTTGATTGATGCCGAGGTGAGCGTTTTCGTACATTCATGGCCTCATTCTATTCTTGTGGGTTGAATACTGTGGAAGGTAGATCCGTGTCACTCACCTTGTATGCCAATGCATTGCCGAATGAACTTGTGCACGCGCGTCCAAGTGCGAGCCCGACGCCGGTGCCGGTGGCGTTAGGGCTAACGGGGCGGTGTTCCCCCGCTCAGCGAGAGTTGAAGTTTGCAAAGCTCCTCAAGGACGAAGAGGTTTGAGGCACTCACCAGCAGCGTCGGCAACTTGCTGAAGTTCAAGAGAGACCACTGTTAGCACCTAAAAAGCAGTCTTGGCTCAAGAGAAACTTCGTAGAATATGCAGCCCATGCGTGGAACACTAGCCTTGCTTGGCCCCCTAGCGGGAGTCCAGAAAGTGGTGTAGTGCAGTTTTTTTAGAAATGTATGCACACTCAATTATTGACCTCCCTTTTGGTTCTTCTGTAACCCAGGGCTAATTTTGTTTTTCACAATGTAACTAGAAGCACCTTAATAATGGTATTTGTTCATGTTTAAAGATATTGCACTTTTAGAAAACTGAGCTAAATAGTCATCGTCGCGATTGATATGAGTATAAGTATTTTTAGGTGGGAAATAACAAAGCTGTGCTTTTCTTTCAAAATATAGATCAATCGCAGACTAAAGCGGAAGCTTACTTCAATGTACCAGAGGGAAATTACACGTTCTCATATATTGGCCCAAACTGCGCAGTCCTGACAGTTTTACTGGCTCAAATTGGCGGTAAGTAACGATTTCCTAGAATCGAAATCAATTTTTATTGACGTCTTGAGCAAGTGCCTAGAAGGCTAAAACATAGATTGCCAAGTTGAATTTTAACTCCTATGAGTTCAAATTTACCAAATAATTGGTGTTAGGTAATTTAAAAAACTAGGGTGCTGCCCACTTAACTTCTGGCTTCACGGAATCTCCTAACTTTTTCGCTAGTAATTACACTATTAGCTTTACAGCAACGAGCTACTAGGCTTGGCTGCGTGGTGCATAGAATGTGGCCATGTTTTTCTGGGAGTCTTTTTGGAGGAAACACATAAATGAAAGAGAAAGACTATCATAAACATGTCAACAGGTGGATGATGCTTTTTCATTCAATCGAGGACTTATTCTGGACACCCTTGAAATTATGTGCGCAACAAGGCTCCGTAGTTTTTAGTGTGTACATAACTTTTTTATGCATCAAGCGTGAATTACGATACGCTTTGTGTTAAAGTGATGTGCCTAAGCCGACCTGTCCACAAACAATCGTTGTGCAGGCCTTGCAAGTGAGGACGAAAAAGGTTACAGTGTGTGATACATACGGAGGCGTCCCTGCGATTATTGGGAAACATGATTACGAGGTTAATACACTTGCCTCAGAAGTTTTTGTCTGAAAACACATGAGAAATAACAGTAAACCATTCATTACTTGTTATTAGATTGTGATGGGAGTGATCAGATCAACGGTTGGTGTTTTGGGCTGGGTTGTAAGCTACAAAACTTCGAATACAAACGGAATGCAATTTATTCAGTTCTGCCATTCAGTCTAATACTGTATAGCCGATCCCCGCAGGGGCCTCTGCGCAAGCAAGCGTTTGATGTGTAGCAACACCATGGACCCGAGCTAAAGTGGGGTTGCGACCTCTCCCACGCCTAGCCGTGCATGACTGAGATATGTCTGGGGAAAAGGGAATCCTGGGGCTTGAGCTGATTGGACCTTTAAGGCCCCACGCAGAGGCAACACACCCCTTTGGCACCGGCTTCACGTGGACGGCACCCCTGGGCTGACCCACCCAGGGAAATCGGCAGTCGGTTTTTCCCCTCTCTTTCTTCTGTCATCTTTGTCTTTCTCTCACTCTTTTTATCTGTCCTGACGTTTTTTTCTTCCATTTACTTCCGAATTTCCTAACGCTGAGGGTTCACCTTGTGTGGGTATCCAATCTTCGAAAATACATTAGGTTATATACCAGAACACAGCATGCTCAGAGCTGCAATATGAAAAGGCGCGGCGGCGAAGCAACACCAGTGCACTGCCACGCGAGCAAATGCTCCGCGACTCAAATGCGAAACTGAACAACCCGAGTCCGGCCAGAAGGATGTTTAACGCTCTGCTTCTTTTGGAATTTGTGCTGATTTCGTGTGAAACGTCGAGAAGACTTGTCTTGACAGGCCGGAATGTCTACAGCATGTGAATTGCAGATTACGAAACCAACTTCATCAGGCACGTACTATTGCGATTGAAATAAAAGCGAACAGCAGAAAGCGTTGTTTTCGACTCAGTCGCACTGCGGCGTGGCTTGGCTGTGGCAAGGCAGAATTTTTGCTTCAAGTTAGCGTCAACGTAGCGCTAGAATCTCGCTCTGGCTTCCGCTCATCCACTGCATGTGTTTATCATTTGCCAGTCATGCCGGTTTCTGGGAATGCCCACGCAGTGCGAAAGTTCCAACAAGAACAAGATTTTAAAATATGGTGGCCCCGAGTGAAACCATCGTTTCGCATAGTGAGTCAAAACATGCCGCAGTTAGAGTGAGTCGCAAGCAATGCTTTTCGCGCTGTTCACGTTTATATACATCTCTAGAGTATGCCTATACAATTGTATACGAGCTTGGTACTTGTATCCACGTGTAATTCGTAATATATCCTATGACTCGCATGCAGACTGCAAAAGAGTACAGCATTGACTTGGTGCCGCATACTATACAGGCACACTGCATGCAAATTGCTGCTTTAAAGCGCAACAGCTGGCGTCGCGCTTGAGTAATTGATTGATATGTGGGGTTTAACGTCCCAAAACCACCATATGATTATGAGAGCGCTTGAGTAAGCGAAATAATTATATTTACTTAATTATGCATGAGTAAATATAATTGTAGTAAGCCAAATAATTATATTTACTCATGCACTTTCACTATATTACTCGTAGTTTTTCATGCCGATTGCAATTATATCCCCTGGCAGTGGAGCTCGCCGTTTTTTTCTTGCAGATGGAAATCTGCGCAATCGGAAAACACCACACTGGCACGATTGCCGCATCGCGTTGGGATCTTCACAGACAGTGCTGTGTGATATCTTGCGGTTGCGCTGGTTGTTTTTGCATCCGAAGACGGTGCAGTGGTACCCAGAAGACTTCTTATAAGCTGGCGCAGCGTGAGAACGCACGTTTTTCACATGTTAAAGTCCCAGAGCCTGTGCTTGCCATGCTAGCGAGGCACGCCTTGGCAGTTCAACGCAAGCTATGGAGTCTTTGGGAGCGAGCGTATACCACCGAAGGTGCCTGGGTGCCCCGCTGAGGCGTCTGTGCAAGCAGGCGTTTTGTGCGTAGTGACACCATGGACCCGAGCTAACGGGGGGTTTCGACCACCTCTCACGCATAGCCGTGCGTGGTTGAGCCATGTCCGAGGAAAAGGGGATTCTGGGGGTTGAGCTAACGCTGTGTGATTGGACCTCGAAGACCCCCCGGCAGAGGCAACACACCCCTTTGGCCCCGGTTTCACGTTGACGGCACTTCTGGGCTGACCCACCCAGGGAAATTGGCAGTCGCCTCTTCCTGTCTCCTTCTCTCTCTCTTCATCTTCGTCTTTTCTACTACTTTTGATCTTTCTTGTCCTCTCATCACTGTTTATTTCCAGAATTCTCGGCGGCAAGGGTCAAGTTGGTGCAGATATCCAACCTTGCGTAGATATATTAGGTCAGAGCGGCCGTGTACGGCTGGCGATTGCGTCTCTTTCGCGTCTCCCAGCATCCCCTTAATGGGCTCAGAGATGGGTGGCTGGAGTGGCCGCCAATTAAGCTACCTATTTAATGGGAACTCCTAGCTTCCACGCAAGCGATCGCCCCTCCAAGAGGCGGCGCAGCGATGCAATTTTTGAATTGCTCCCAAACAAGAAAGATCACTTCCCGAAATACCACATCATCCACTGTGAAAGCACAGAATAGAAAGCTAAAAGCATTTCACCTTTTTTTGTGTCTAAATGCCTATAGAAACGCTAGGCGCGGGCAACGAAGCGACAATAACCGCCAGTGGTGACCTACAACTCTAATTGATAGACCACACACAGTACGAGAGACGGTATAACCTTACATCATTTGGTGATCAGCCTATCACCATCACACCGAATCGAACTATGAACACCGTGAAAATTGTTGTATCAGATGGAGACCTGACGGAACTCTCTGTTTAATAACTTCTAACAGGCTGGAAAGACGAAAATAAGAAGACAAAAAAAAGAAAACCCAACGAAACACATCATACTCACTTTCGCATCTAGCACTCTCCCCACTGAAATAGCAACAAGATATCTTAAACTGCCAGTCAGACTATACATACCCAACCCACGGTGCTGCTTTGATTGCCAGAGGTTCGGACACGGCTCCCAGAGCTGCCGAAGAGAGCTCACCTGCACGTAATGCAGCACCAAAGGTCATACCGCTGACGGTGACTGTAAGTTACAAATCCACCCCGCAAACTGTGAGGGTTAGCATTCCGCATATTCCAGGTCATGTGTCCTGGAAAAGGGAAAATGAAATAATATTCACAATTTTAAAATTGAACATAAACTTCCGTGAAGTGTAGCAGCGTGTTTCGCCGCAATTCGCATGGAACACATCGTATGCCGAAGTGGTGCGAGCTATCAGTAACACTTCGGTTTTTGGCAATGCCTTGGGCCACGCCTAGCGTTTCAAGGCACACGCCACAAGCCCCCACGGAGGGAGCAGCCTCGGCTGCCCCACTATCCATGAATACAGCTGCACCGAAGGCCCCTGTGAACCCTGGCAGCGGCCAGGGCACCACACAAACTAAAGAAGTCCCCTCGATCTCCAGCCCGGTGGGGTTGAAGGCTCCCTCTGTCACGACGAAGCCTACAACGAAAACAACATTGTCTGTCATTTCTTCTGAGGCGATGGACAGAACCACTGCACCGGCGCAGACTGCGCCAAAGGAGCGGCGAGGTTCCCACGACCGCTCTAAAAAAGACAAAACGGTAATTACAGGGCCTTCTAAAGGCTATGTAAGATAGGTCACTATTCTCTTTAGACACCAGCCACAATCATTTTGGAAACAGAGCACTTTTTTACTTCTGATAAGGAGACAGAAATTATACAATGGAACGTCAAAGGACTGTGTCGAAATCTCGACGGTGGCCGAGAATTTTTACACAAACAATCTCCAAAATTGCTGTGTGTACAACAAACACGCCTAAAATCCAAGAATATAAATTTTTTGCGTCAATACGTCATCTTCTGAAAGGACAGAGGTGATACTGTAGCATCGTCATCTGGTGGCGTAGTCATTATTGTTAATCGAGGAGTAGCATGTACTCATGTACCGCTGCTAACATCTCTAGAGGCAGTGGATGTTCGAGCAGTTCTATTGAATACACTCATCACCATCTGCTCCCTAAACATAACCCCACAACACCGCTTTGAAAAAAATGAAGTCTAGTCTTTAATAGAGGAGTGCCCTGAACTTTATCTGGTCCTTCGGGACCTGAATGCGCACAGCAGTTCATGCGGTGAGTGTCGCTGTGATGCACGAGGTCGTCTCATCGAAGAGTTTCTCATTTTATCAGGTACCTGTCGGTTGAATAGCAAAGAACGAACACATTACAACCTCGCTAACAATACTTTTTCTACGATAGACCTTAGTATTGCATCTTTAACATTTGTATGTCTACTCTAATAGACAAACATAAAAAAATCTTTTTGGAATTGACCACTTTGCCGTTGTATTGGGCACACATTAATAAACAAACGTCCTCCACTGGTGGCTCAAAGAAAAAGCTGATTGGGAGCAGTTTTATGAGATTGCAATTTTAAGTAGGGTTTACATATCGTGTTTAAGCGCAAATGAAGCTCTAGAGTACTTTGGAGCACTTTTTACTGATGCTGCCATTCAATGCATCCCTCAAACATCTGGACTGCCAAGCAAATCACATGTACCATGGTGGAACAAAGAGTGCAGAAATGCTCGAAAGAAGCAAAATAAAGCATAGAAGTTACTCCGTGACTCCCCAACAGCGGTGAATCTTAGAAATTAAAAAAAATTGATAAAGTCCTAAGAGAGGAGGACATGCTGACAGGCATGAAGGAAATGTTGGCACAAATTTCTATCAGGCATTACCCCATATACACAAGAGGGTAAAGTCTGGAACGGGGTCAGTGAGGTGATTAAAAGACAAGTGCATTCGCTCGCTCTTGTAAATACTCAAGGACACGGCTTGGAAGACCAGGCGAACTCTCTATGCGCTTACTTGGAACACATCTGCAGCTCTTCGCACTACTCCCAAGCTTTTCAGTACTACAAAATGATAATTGAAAAGGAAAAACTAGAAAGCAAATGTACAAAGCATGAGCCATAAAACCAACCTTTTAGCTTGGCTTCGTTACAGACATCGCTATATAGCGGTAGTAATTTCGCCCCAGGCTCAGATCGTGTGATCTATGAAATGTTAGAAAACGTACCTCTCAAAACATTAAAAACCTTACTGTCTCTGTAAATACTTTTTGGTTCTCCGGTGAGTTCCCTCCTTCACGGAAAGAGACTATTGTTCTTGCAATATTGAAACATGGTAAGGATTCGTCATCTGTAGTGAGTTACAGGCTGATCGCATTAACAAATTGTCACTGTAAACTTTGGAAAAGATGATTAACCATAGACTAATATATTTCCTGGAAAAAAAAAACAACCTACAGTACCCATACTAGTATAGATTTCGCCAAGATAGATCAACCTCTGACCACGTATTACGCATTCAAGCGCGAATCCGCGATATTTTCGTCCATAAACAATTCTTTCTTTCAGCAGTCATTGATATAGAAAAAGCGTACGACACCACATGGCGTTTCGGCATACTGCGAGACCTTTCACACCTAGGTGTGTGAGGTAGTATGCTGACCATAATCAAAACATATTTGTCGAATCACGCTTTTCGTGTCCGAGTGATGAATGTCTTGTCTAAAACACTTGTCTAAGAAACTGCAGTGCCGCAAGGTGGTTTATGGAGTTGCACACTTTTTATTATAAAAGTTAATCGCCTACACTACAACAATTTACGCAATATGTTTAATTGCACTTATGTTGATGACGTGCAGACAAGTTTTAAATCTTGCAACCTTGCATTATGCGAGCGCCCAGTCCAACTTGACTTGAATAAGGTAAAAAAAGTGGGCTAATGAGAACGGGTTCACCCTTAACCCACAGAAGAGCACATGCGTTCTATTCTCAAGAAGAAGACGTCTCCATCGAGATGGGGTCACTGACTTGCACGGTTAGCAGTGAAATCTGAATGGAAGTTTTTAGATATAATTTTAATATAAAACTAACATTTGCACCACACATAAAAAATCTCAAAAACAAGTGTTTAGAAACCATGAACGTTCTGAAACTGTTGCCGCGGACAACTTGGGGAAATGGCAGAAACTGTCTGATGAATCTTTACAAACGTCTCATACGAACACGTCTAGATTATGGTGATATTGTCTATCAGTCTGCAAAACCACGAACTTTGCAAATGCTTGATCTTATCCACCATTTGGGCATTCGACTCTCTACGGGTGCTTTTCGCACTAGTCCCGTAGAAAGCCTTTACGTCGAGTCGAACGAGAGGTCGTTGCAGCTGCAGAGGACTTGCATGTATTTCGTGAGTCACCTCAAAGCAAACGCAGACAATAAGTACCCCTCACACTGCATAATCAATCGCTTGTCCAGTTTCACACTGTAAGATAACCGTCCTTCGATTCTACAGCCCTACTTGCTTCGAGTGAGAGGCTTCGCTGAGGAAACGGGAGTGGTACTGCTTCACCAGTGTCTGATGGCTCCTGCCGCGCATCTGCCACCGTGGCAAAGGTAGCTCATAGAATGTGATATATCCTTCGAGAAAATTACGAAACACGCTCCTGGGGCACATATTTGCACGTACTTCCTAGAGCTTCAACACAAATATAATTGTCGTGACTTCTTCACATATGCTTCTAAGTCGCACACTTCTGTGTCGTATGCAACAGTAGGCCCATCTTTTTCAGAGGCCGGCCTACTGCATCCTGACACGACCATTGTCACTGCAGAAGCCTACGTGATACTTGCGACAGTCAAACACGTCAAACAATGAAAACAACAAAAGGCAGTAATCTAAACAGATTCCCTAAGCATTGTAAAATCTCTGAAACTCTTAAAAAACACTAAAACCCTGTCCATGTCTTCCTTTTTTCACAACTATGCACAGTGTACAGTCTAAACAACATATTGTTGTGTATTGGGTACCAGGATACCGCGAAATCCAAGGTAACGTCATGGCGGACCACCTAGCAGCATCTGTCCACGACAGTGCTGTTAATACATCCATAGCTATATCCCTGCTCCTGAGTTAAAACGATATCTTAAACGAAAGCTCATAGCCTATTGGCAGAGCACATGGGACAGCCACACAGAAAATAAATTATACGTCTTCAAGCCGCTTCTTGCTCATTGGCCGCCGGTATCAAAATCACGCCAAACAGAAGTTACACTTACAAGGCTACGCAAAGGACATACACACAGCACACATTCAAACCTTTTGTGCGATGGTTATCCACTTGTGTGTGATAGATGTGGTGAATCACTCAAGACACCCACATCCTCATCCAATGCAGTGAATTAGAATCCATCAGAAAAAAGAAGCATTTTACGTTAGCTCACCATGAACACATTTCACTTCATCCTGAGGTGTTCATTGGCTAAGAACAACTTTTTCAATATCAGTCATTGCGTTTTAAGATGAAATTCGAAACTTCAGCTTCATATACAAGGGAAATCCGTAGCATAACCTCTCCGCCGGGGTTGTTGCTGCGATATTTACTCTGGGAAGCACTTGCCTCTCACCCTTTGCTTTCAAAGTTTTAGTAGGCCCGCACAGTTCTATGAATACAGTGTGTGGTGTGGTGTCTGATGATGACCCCCTCCAACTATCTGAAAGTGAATTGTTAGAAGGCTGGCAAGACCATAACGTAGTCAAGGTCCAAAATATAAGTACAAGATGAGACAAAAGCCAATACCCACCAAAGATACAACTATCACCTTTGGTACTAGAGACCAGTCCGATTACATTGAAACCGGCTACTATAAGCTCCGTGTCAGGCCCTTCGTGCCACATTCCCGTCTATGTTTGAAATACCAGCGCTTTGGGCATAGATCGCAAAGATGCAGAGGGCGTGCAACTTGGCGAAATTGTAGCTCAAACGAACACTTATATGACAAGTGTACTGCAGCATCCCGCTATGCGAACTGCGAAGAAGTCCATCCCGCCCACTCAATATCGTGCCCATCCTAGAAAAAAGAACAACAAATGCCAAAGCTTAAAGTGAAATTCAATCTATCATTTAACGAGGCACGCAAACGGCTCGCACTCCATCAGTCCATTCCCTCCTTTGCCGATGGCAAGCGCCGGGGCGCCGCGCCACACTTTTCCGCGCCCACAAGTGTCAGACACAGTGTGACCGCCGTCGCGCCATCAGCGCCCCCGGCTTGAGCAGCATGTAGTGCTCCGCCACCCGACAAACCGGGCCGGCATACTCCCGTATCTACCAGACCCCGGGTCACTGCAAGCGCAGTCAGGTCTGAAACCACTGCGAACGTGTCTACTGGGCAGGCACCATCCGCCACCTGCCAAGAGGTGATGAATACAAGTACCCTTACTCCAACACATCAGGGGCGAATGGATAAGCGCAAATCTTCGGACCGCGCAAAAAAGAAAAGCCGCGAATTACAGGGCACCCAAAATGTAATCTAAAGCAACATTTTTGTACACACAGCACCACACAATAAGATGACAAAAATACTACAGTGGAACGTCAGAGGACTGCTGATAAACCTCGACGATACATAAGAGCTTCTGCATAAACATACACCAAAAGTGCTGTGTGTGCAAGATACACATCTAAAATCCAAGCGCACCAGCTTTCTACGCAGTTACACTACTTTTCAGAAGGACCAGGATGATGCTCTAGCATCATGCTTTGGTGTTGCCATCGTAGTTGGTCAAGGAACAGCTTGTGATCATTTACCACTTCAGACACCCCTTGAGGCGGTGGCTGTCCGAGCTGTCCACTTCAACAAACTGGTCACGATTCGGTCTATTTATGTAACTCCGCATCACCAACTCAATAAACAGGAATTCCAGACATTCATAGATCAACTTCCAGAACCCTATGTTGTACTCGGAGACTTTAATATACATGAATATCGCTGCGAAATGCGACGTCACGTGATTAACAGTTTGTTTTTTCTTCTGACGTGTGCCTCCTGAATCGCAAAAAGCCGACATATTACAATATCATTACCAAAGCCTACTCATCAATAAATCCTAGCACAACATCTCCATCACTCCTAACTCTATTTAAATGGGAAGTCATCAATAATATATGCTGTAGTAACTATTTTCCGTTAGTTCTCAGCACAACAATATCAAATACGTGCCTTCCACAGGTTCCCAAATGACTCACCGATGAAATCTATTGGGAACAGTTTCAAAAAAATGACTCGCCTGCCTTGGACGAACACTGAGATGTTAAGTATAGAGGCTGCAGTAGGTGCTTTACAGCGTTTTTGATTGGTGCTGCAATGAAATGTATTCCACAACATGTGGACCATCAGGTAAACGACGAGTCCCATGGTGGAATAATGAGTGCCGTAGTGCGCGCAAAAAACAAGGCATGGAAGTTGCTCAGAGACTCACCGACGTTGGAGAATCTTATAAACTTTAAGAAAATTTAGTTGTAAGGCAGGAGAACGCACCGATAGGCGAGACGGGAGACTTGGCACAAGTTTTTATTGGGAGCTAATTATAGACAGATGAAGCGAGAGTTTGGAACATGGTAGGTAAGGCGGCAGGACGATAAGCACACTCACTTTCCCTAGTGAACACACAAGGCTAGAGTTTAGAAAACCAGGCGAACACTCTCGGTGCGCATTTCGAACAGGTCTCCAGCTCATCTCATTACAGTGAACCGTTACAAAGATACAAAAAATATAAAAAAAACTTCACGGAAATCCAGACCTACTGTGGCATACAATGAACCATTCGTCTTAGCTGAGCTAGAAGCATTACCAAGCTGCTGCTACAAAACCGCTCCAGGCTCCGATCGCATAGTATACGAAATGCTGACACGTCTTCCCCATGAAATCCAAAAAGCACTCCGTTTCTTGCACAACACCATTTGGCTTTTCGTTGACATCCCTGCCGTCTGAAAAGAAGCCACCGTTATTTTCAGTTTTAAACAGGGCAAGGACCCGTCTTTAGTCTCCAGCTACAGGTCAAAAGCGTTAACTATCTTTGCAAACTCTTTGAGAAAATGATAAATAGATGACTGGATGCACTTTCTTGAAACTAATGGCCTACTTGACCCATACCAATGTGATTTTCGAGAAGTTAGGTCCACCACTCACCACCTTGTCCGTATTGAGGCACAAGTTCGTGATGCTTTTATTCATGAACAATTCTTTCTTTCTGTGTTCCTCAATATTTAGAAGGCAAATGACACTTCGTGGTACTTTGACATACCCCGATAGCTGTCACATTTAGGCGTGTGGGGTAGAATGCTCTCAAAAATCGAAAGCTAGCTGTCCAACCAGAAATTTCGTGTCCGAGTAAACACTGCTTTGTCCCGAACATTTGTGCAAGAAACAGGAGTGCCGCAAGGAGGTGTGTTGAGTTGTACTCTATTTATAGTAAAACCGATCTCTTTGCGCCTCGCTATCACACGGAATATGTTCTACTGCACATATGATGACAATGTACAGGTCAGTTTGAAATCGTGTAATCTCTTCATTTGTGAAGGCCTGGTTCAATTAGGTTTGAACAATATATCGGAATAGGTGGATGAAAATGAGTTTGAACTGAACGCACAAAGGAGCATTTGCGTCCTATTTTAGAGGAAGAGGGCCTTCATCCCGACCCTGGCATCGACTTGCACGTTCAGCATCTACCTGTAAAGACTGTGCATAAGTTTCTGGGTATACAATTAGACTCAAAATTGATCTTCACATCAGGCGTCAGGCGTCTCAAAATAAGTATCTAAAAACCACGAATATTCTGAAGGAGTTCTTTCTAACTACGTGGTGTAGTGACAAAAAGTACCTGCTCATTCTTTATAAACACCTCGTTCGCATTTTTTTAGACCACGGGGCCGAAAAATCAATCTCAATAAAAAATCAGTTCAGAAAATCAATGCCAATCATAGCTACGAATTCTTGTCCAAAATGCTCGTAGCATCGTAAATAAAGTTACAGAATTAGAATATATTTTATTGGTACACAGTCCCCATGTTGTATTATTAACAGAAGCATGGCTACGCGATGAAATACGCAGTGATTGCATTGTTACACCAGAGTACAAGCTTTTCAGATGGGACGGAGATTTACGAGGTCACAGTGCTTCTATCACTGTTAAAAGTTCCATTCCAACTTGCATGATACAATGTGATGTTTGCGGAACTGTCTGGTGTAAGATTACATTCAACAATAGAGTGCACATTATTGGCTCAGTATACAGACCACCTGCGTGTGAGCCTCTGTTTCTGGATTTGTTAAATGTTTTTTTTTGTGTGACCATGTTAACGGGAGCACGAGTTTGATAATTGCCGGGGACTTCAACTTGCCACACATTCGCTAGCAAAATGTTTTGCCGGGTGAGACTGAAACAACTAGCTGCGAAAAATGTTTGAAAATTAAATTCTGCCATGGCCTGGCACAAATTGTGCATGTACCAACGAGGCTTACAGGTTCGTCGAAGTCATTATTAGACCTCGTTTTCTTGCCCCAAAACATAACAGACTATGTTTCAAATATTTTAGATGGCATATCCGACCACAAATTGTTGTCTTTAGTCATTAAAGCTAGTGCATGCAGTTTAGAGAAATTGTTTCTTCCAGTCAAAGTAAAGGAATGTAAAAAGGCAGATGACACTTCCATCATATATTTTTCGAGCTCCACTTTAGTGATTTTGAGCGAGCATCACAGTTCGAATCTGTGAACGTCGTAACTTGCGTTGATCGCTTTGTCCCTACTTGTATTAAGAAAACACGTAAACGAAATCCCTGAATAACAAACAGCATTATACAGATGAAACGGCAAAATAAAAGATTAGGAAAAAGTGAAACAAAAGAGCGACGGAAGTTGCAGCTATAAAAATCTAATTGACAAAAGCCCTTGTGAATTCCAAAAAAAATTCTTCGGCCAAACGCACGTGAACTTCCTTAGAAGTTTGCCATCCAAATTCTGGCGTTACTTCAGTGACAGAAAATGAAATTGAGCAGGTCGAACACGAGGGTTGTATCCTGACAAAATTTGAAGACTTAGCCGAATTTTTAATCGCTTATTTCAGTCCGTTTCCACAATAGGCCAGGGCGATAAGATAGGGGCATTCGTCAGTAACAATGCAACAACCGCAATGGAACCTGTTATTATCCACCGCGAAGGTGGTTTTTCAGTTACTGCTCAAGCTAGATGCGAAGAAAGGAAGTGGTTCGGATAATCTACCAGCAGAGTTTTTAAGAGATACGCAGAATGGGTCTCGTTTTATTTAAAAATAATATTTGTGAAATAGGTTGAGGCGCGATCACTACCACAAGACTGGTAAAATGCAGTTGTAATTCCGATTTTTCAAAACAAACCGGTCGTTAGTAAACAATACAGGCCCGTATTTTTGACGTCGGTTTGCTGTTAAGTTCTGGAACATCTAATAGCAAAAAATATTCTTATTTTTTTTATTCTAACCAGTTACTTCGCGCAAGCCAACATGGGTTTGGGCACGGTTTTTCTACTGTGGCACAATTAGTTGAAAGGTTCCATGATTTCAATAATAACAGCGATGGCCTTCTGCAGACTGATATAATTTGTGTCAATTTAATGAAAGCCTTTGATAAGGCCTCTCAATGCAAATTACTTTTCAAGCTTCAAAGATTAGAAATAAGCGAAGAAGTATCAATTTGGATAGGTGCCTCTTAATCCGCACGTCAACAGGCTGTGAAAATTCAAAATTACACTTCAAGACCACTGAACGCGTAGTCAGTGAACGCGTAGTCAAGACCACTGAACGCGTAGTTCCACAGGGATCTGTTTAGGACCAATTTTTTTCTCATATTTGTTAATGATCTATGTTCAAGAATTGCGGCTCCAATTAAAATGAAATTTTTGCAGATGACTGCTTGATTCATTCCCCAGTTATTTGCGAAAGTGACCAAATTAATCTGAACAGGCGCTTACAGGCATTAGGTCAGTGGTGTAGATTATGGGACATGGAAATAAACTATAGCAAGACGATGTTTACGCATATTCACTCTAGTGGGCAGAAATTGTCATTCATGTATCACATCGGAAGTCATTCTTTAAATAATGCCGCTTGTTTCAAATACCTAGGAGTTATTATTATGCACACATTGAAATGGCACTCACATATCAATAACATCCGTTCTAAAGCAAACAAAACACTGTATTTGCCAAAGAAAAAAAAACTAGAACATGCCATACCAGATGTAAAACTAACTACTTACAAAACATTCATACGTCTTTTCTTAGAGTACGCTAGTATATTGTGGTCGCCTCACCAGAAGGTGTTGTGGGCAAAAATGAAAAAAAAGTACAAAAATTAGCCCTCAGTTTTATATGCAGTAGATACCGACGCCCACACTCAGTCACAGCTTTGTTAAAGCCCTGTGAGCTTGAGTCTTTGGAATATCGCAGGCGCAAACATCGCATCAAATTAATTTTTAAGAATATAAATGGGCAAACAAAAACAAATCAGAATTTATAACTTCGGCCCCCTGGAAGGTGATGTTATCGTCTTAGTAGAGCAATTGAACCTTATTTCACACGCACGAATATTTTCCGCCGCTCCTTTTTCCCAGACACACTAGATATGCGGAATGGTTTACCCAATGTGGTTGTACAACAAACAAGGTCAGTGAATATTGAAAATGCACTGCACACTTCTCTGTGTAGTGATGCGTGCTAAATTCGGTTGTGGGCATTTATTCGTTGATTTTTATATGTATATTCACTGTTTGTTTCTTATTTATCTGTTGGCTATTCATCTCGCATTTATATGTGCTTTTGAGTTTTTCCATTTTTGTGCGAACGTTATGTACTCTGTGTCACCCTCCCTGTAATGACCTCAGGCACAGGGTTGATATTATGAAATAAATAAAATAAATAAACTATTTCACCACCGGAACTTTGAGGAGCCCTACACAGCCACCTGCCATAATCATTGTCCATATCCTCTCGGCTGCTGACCCCCAGGTCGCGGGATTGAATCCCGGCTGCGGCGGCTGCTCTTGTGATGGAGGCGGAAATACTGTAGCCCCGTGTGTTCAGATTTGGGTGCACGTTAAAGAACCCCTGGTGGTCGAAATTCCCGGAGCCCTCCACTACGGCGTCTCTCATAATCATAGCGTGGTTTTGGGACGTTAAACCCCGGAAAACAAATCAAATCATTCTCCATATCCTTTGTCTCACGAAATGCCGCTTTTCGCCAAGAAATGGCCCAACGAGACAAAGCACCACACATCACGACATTTTTCTCAGCCGGATGCACTTGAACTAAAATTCACCACAGTAATACTCAGCCCATTTCACCAATAATCAGAATCATGGCTTTGTCTAAGTCAAAGTGAGCCAGAGTGTGTTGGCTTGTGAGTGCGCTCTCGTAAAATGGGCTTTTTTGATCATAGACTCAATATGCTTTAACATTAAAGAGGAAATCCGGTGATTTTTTTGATATTCACCGGTTTTTATAAAACTTTCAGCGTATGTTCTCGGAGTTAGCGTAGTTACATACGCGAAGTTATACAACTGGAATCACTCAGTTTTTTAGCGAAGAATTCCTAAAAATTGTCAGCCCGTTCTGGAATTACACTTGTAAACGCTGGGAACCCTCTGTATGTGACGTAAGTAGCTACTCTTTTTTAAAACTTGCCTCCCCCCGCACAAGGAAGTTTCTGAAATACCTAGAGGGGGGACTGGCACAGGTATCGTTCAGTGACGACTGGAATGCTGGGTAGTACATAGATTTGCTTTGTCTTCGTGCTTGGGAGTATCGAACGTACTTGTGGCTTCATTTATTGGTGTGCTTTGTTTTGTTTTTCAAGTAAAACAGTGAAGCGTCGTGAACTTTGTGTGAACCGATTTAAATTGCTGAGCCTAAAAGGCTAAAGTAGCGATGTGCAAAGGCTCAAAATTTGCCGATTGTCGTTTTGTGGCAAAGCAGCTCCAAGCCATGCGAAGCCGACTGGAGCCGAAGTGCTAAAATGAGGCAAATTCTTGTCACCAATCATCATCATCATTCATCAGCCTGACTACGTCTACTGCAGGACAAAGGCTTCTCCCTTGTTCCACCAGTCAACTCGGTCCTGTGCTTACTGCTGCCAATTAATACCCGCAAACTTCATAATCTGATCTGCCCACCTAACCATGTGTCTCTCCCTAACCCGCTTGCCTTCTCTAGAAACCCGGTTAGTTACCGTTATTCACCAGTGGTTATCCTGTCTACGCGCTACATGATCGGTTCATATCCATTTCCTCTTCTTGATTTCAACTATGATATCATTAACTCCGTTTGTTCCCTAATCCACTCTGCTCTCTTCTTGTCTCTTAAGGTTACACCTACTATTTTTCTTTCCATTGCTCGCTGCGTTGTCCTCAATTTAAGCTGAACCATCTTTTGTAAGTCTCCAGGTTTCTGCTCCGTAGCTAAGAACAGGCAAGATGCAGCTGTTATATACCTTTCTCTTGAGGAATAGTGGCGATCTGCCTGTCATAATTTGAGAGTGCTTGCCAAATGTGCTCCACCCCATTCTTATTCCGTGTACTACCCATCGATTCCATGCTCGTCGAAGCGCCGTGAGTTGCAACTTCCTTGGACACTAGCGCCAGAGTTCCCTCTCGTGTATTTATATGAAGCTCTATGTGCCAGTAGGCCAATGCAGCGCGCGCTTTCTACTATGAGGCGACGATGACGTGACCACAATTTGGCTTTGTCAGCTGAATATCGCACTGGTCATCGTTTACATTCAGTTTTAGACTAGCATGAACTCTATCGAGCTACGAGGAGATGGATTCGGGGCACGTCAGGTGCCTCCCGCACTGGTGGGTTGAAATCAAAAGACGATGCTTCCGCGATAAAATTGTGGTTGCAATCATCGCTAAAACTACTGCTGGTAAGTCCAGACGGCCTGGAACAGCTCGATTCCGCGTCGAATGACATCCCAACCATGCTTTTTGCGCGACAGAAAAAGCAAGTGTGCTATGTTCACACTGTGGCTAACCGTGATGGCGTGTCCTGACCCTGCCCGGAGCAGGTGCTTGTTGAATTTTCGCTTTTGACAATATTTCTTGCTTATTTAAAATTATCGACGAGTCTCTCAACGAAATTACGCGCCCTAGCCGTTACAAGGACGTTATTACTTATTATTATTAAAACTGCATTATCTCGATATGACCGAAAGTGCACTGGAGTTACCTTTCATAGCGAATTGTGTGGGGCAGCGTCAGGACAAACAGACAAACGAGAAAGCACACAAGTGCTGCACCTTTTCTCGTTCGTATGTTTGTCCTAACGCTGCCGTATGCAATTCACTATGAGGCCTAGCCAGCTAGCCCACCATTCCGTTTTTTTGCTATACTGGAATTACCCTTTACTCCAATATCTCACAAATTACCGGTGAGCAGTATGGTGCATTTGATCTCATACCTTGAAATACTTGATACGAGTGGTTGCGATTCGGTAAGGACATTTTTTATGAAAGGCACGACTCACATGAAATATTGTTATGAAGAGCTGCTTGTGAAAGAGTTTTCCCGATGAGGTCAAGGCACTTTTCCCCGTCCTCCCTAGATTTCAGGCTTTGTTCAATAAATATTAAGGTGGCGTATGAGCAATAATGCTTTGAGCTATGTGTCAGTATACCTGAGTGTCAACGTGAGCCGACATAAAGGTTATAGTAATGCTGAATGTGAATAGATAGCATCATAGGGGGCCACAAAAAGTGGAACTCATTCAGGCTAAGTCAAGACACACTACCTTCGCTTAGGTGTCACTTGGGCTCAGGCTCACTAACATGTTTCTCAGTAGTGCTCGCGCAGATTCAAAATTACCATAATATCATTCGCCTGGACTCACTGACACTCACGGCATGATCGCATGAGCCCGAGTGAGTTGATTCATCTTTGCCGACTTTGCATGGATAGCGTGAAATGCAACTCAGAATGACAGAATGCCCCGCCAGCTGGTTTGAACATATTAGGGCAGAAATTATTGCGTGCAGACACAGGAGAGTGATGACTAGTCAGCGCTGGTGGTGTCTGGTTGTTTTCTTGTGGCCGCGTTTGAACACAATACTCTGGTAATACTGAAACGTGTTCAGAAAAAAGTGGTAAACGATTCAGAGTACTTGGTACTCTACTATAAGATAGCATAAAGCCGTCCCGTGCACCTCAAAAACCTGGCAAACGGAGGCGCTCCTACCTACATAACCTGCGCAATTTGGATAACGTTGTGTTTGTTATAGTGCGGACATCACTGGTGACAACAATTTCATATAGTTGTTAGACAACATAGGCAGTGGCTCTAGAAATCAATGGTTAATATTGAATTGGTAAAGAGCTTAAAGCACCAAGAACTGTTTTCAGCGATTCGTTACTCTTGCTATTTATCAAATACTATCACAACTTTATTCCTGGTACCACGCTAAGTGAAACACTAGAAAGCCTGCTTCTAACTGACTGTGCTCTATATGTCTTATTACCTAGCACAGTTATTGCCTTTTTAGGTGGTCACGTACTAACATATGTTATTATGCTCCAGGCGCCATACGCGCCACCACGGACTGATTCTTATGCACGTTATCTCAATGTGAATTTGCATACTCAATACAATTTCTTGAAGAAATTGAACTATTCGAATGAAATTATTTATTTTTTTCCCGCTATTCTGATCGAGCTCCTCGCGGTCTTATACGAAATTCAGATGACCAGAAGAAAGCCATTCGCCATTGGAACATCTTAAAAAAATAGAACGAGGACATGAACGCTGCAAGACTATAAGGACCGCAAAATTGGCGAAGAAAAATATTTGAAGTTCATGTTGTCATTGTGAATAACAGTCCGGACACTATGAGGATACACGAAAAATGAAACAGTCTGGTCGCTATAATACGACAAGCAAATCTTAATTACTATACCGTAGTGGTGGTGGTGAACAAACTGATGTATGCCTTTTCTAGTAAAAGGCGTACATGCAAAATAATTACGTGTTGTTATGGTGCCCCAGACACGCGCAATAATTGCTTTTTAATCAACAATTGCATAAGTATGAACGCTGAATTTTGAGCAACATAGGTGGGCGCTGCAGATGGGATCGGCCATTTCAAATACCCGATGCTGTTAACAGTGGACCAACAGACAAACGTACAGACAGACAGACAGACAGACAGACAGACAGACAGACAGACAGACAGACAGACAGACAGACAGACAGACAGACAGACAGAGAGACAGAGAGACAGACAGACAGACAGACAGACAGGCAGGCAGGCAGGCAGACAGACAGACAGACAGACAGACAGGCAGGCAGACAGACAGACAGACAGACAGACAGACAGACAGACAGACAGACAGACAGACAGATAGACAGACAGGCAGGCAGACCAAAATTTTTGCGTCGAAGATCCCCAAGAAAGACTATCGTCTTTAAAAACTTTATTGGTTATTCAGGGGAAACAATAGAAGGGGAAGGAGTGAGTAGGTGGGTGCCTATTTCAGGACTACAGCAATTATCGCTACACGTTCCGCCTGGACCAGGAGGCCTGTTTGAACCTCCAGCTCTGGCCGAGCGAGGAGGGTCCCCCACGGCTCCCTAGAGTAAGCTCGTATCCAAGGCGAGTTTGCCTCATAAGGTGTTGCTACTCGTTTCGAGATCACATGCGACAGTGATGGCCGTGCCCCACACCATGGACAAGCGCTGCCATATAATGTGAGATTTACGTGATGGGCCTTCTCCAAGTGGGGTAGGTGTGCGTTTAAATTCTTCTATATGCGCGACCTTCTGCGGTACCCAGCCAAGGCTGGTTCACCTGTCCAAACATTTCTACACGCGCTTTGTAAGAAAAGCCTCGCCGTGGTGGTCTAGTGGACTGCTAACGCAAAAGCCGCGGTATCGAATCCCGGCTACGGCGGCTGCGTCTTTGATGCAGGTGACAATGTTTGAGGCCCGTGTTCTTAGATCTAGGTGCACGGTAAATAACCCAAAGTGGTCAAAATTTTCGGAACCTTCCTCTATGGTGCCTCTCTGAATCAAAACATGGTTTCTTTACTTTAAACCCCGGATATTATTATCAGTGTTAGAGAGAAAGAAGGCTGCGTGTGAGAGTTTCTTAAGTTCATACCGCTTCTTTCACTGTGACGCTATCGCGCAGTGTAAAGCACATTGTGCCTTGTAATTCAAGATGTGTTATTCTTGAATAACTAAAGGTAGAAAACGTCGTTGGCTTTACGCCCATTATAAAATACCGCTGCGTAACTTATATCGCTGCAGTGATTAATACACTTCTCTGGCTCATGCTAGTCCATTACAGATTGTGTCAAGAGTGTGGGGAGATTGGAAAAATAAATGTAGGGATCACTTAAATGTACATTTGGGTGCGAAAATTGAGTGCGCATTTTAACGTTCACTAGTCGTCGAAGTTCACTTGTTTTATTTTTTTTTGCAGAAGCTGCTCCCCTATCTGAGCGCCAACAAACAGATGGTGCTCCTAATTTTCCATGTATGCTATGGGTCAAAAAGGACGAAGCGAACTTAAGGAGCTGCTGCGATGACTATTTCGAAAAAAAACTGTGGCGAGGCAAGCCCAACATATGTTGATACCGGCGATACATGCAAGGAAACAAACCCCGATTTTTTGTCAAAGAAATAAAGGCGATAACGGGCTTGAGAAGGCGTGCCAGAAATTTCTTGGGTCTGAGCTGGTGTACATAAATAAACCATTCGCGCTGTCTCAATTTGCTGTCTCTTGCTTTTGCGTTAGGGCTGACTCTAAATTTAATGCACGCATAAGCATGCAAAGTGGTGACCGGTTTTTTATTCGTTTCATTCAATCATACCACGAAAATGACACATGTCTGCATAGTAGTTTGAGCTCTTTCGAAGGTTCAGGGAACTGATAAAATCTCGGAATTTTTTTTTGATAACATGCTTGCGGAAATAAATATAACGCATGCTGAAGGGACAGAATCAAGCATTTCTACACTACCTGGTCCGCAACGCTAGTGTCCGCGTACAAGAGCGGAGAACTCCTTCGGAAAGCTGAACGCATTCTGCTCAGCAGATTAAGTTTTCACGAACATCGGGTTCGCGTGCTTTTTAACACGTGCCGCATGGCTTTGATCTTTTTGAATTTCACGTGAAATCAATATATGCGTCGCAGCAAGAAAGAAAAAAAGATGAAAAAGGTAAATATTTGGCTTAGTCTGCCACCGTTCGTCGTCAACAGCGACGGAGATAAGGCCGGCGATACGTAACGTTTCCGAGGTTGATCATTCCTCAATTCTACGGCAACGACTCGTTCTAGGCATCAGAAAAAAAATTGCTGCTGGACAGCAACGGTAACTTGGGAAAGGGAGCTAAACGTTTTTTTTTCTTTAGAGTATGGGTATATGCCCGCCGTTTGAGCGGTTCGTAGAAAAGATAGCATGAACACGCTGGCGTGGCGGCCGCGTCTAGCAAAATTGAGAACAGCTGTGCCTAGGTAAACAAGTGTAACAATATATATATATATATATATATATATATATATATATATAGGGTTTAAAGTCCCAAAACCACAGTATGATTATGAGGAACGCCGTACTGGCGGGTTCTAGACATTGTAAAGCCATGTTGAGCATTGTAGAACATAATTAGCTACGCATAGCTAATGAAACCACGCTGTAATTAACCATAATTTAGCAGAGCTGAGGTTATAGTATGTCTAGTCATGCCGAGAAAAGTAGGACGTGTGGAGCTCAGTCTAATACCAATTAAGAGGGAGTCTAATCAGTGCCAACTTGATGATGACATATGATTCTTTATTGGCGCAACGGCCATACATCGCCAAAAAGCGCCATGAAAAAATTATATCGAATAAAGAGCAATGATGCGTGGTATGCGGTGACATATTGAGGATGTGGCTATGCTGCTGTTATGCCGCTGTATAGTGGCCTGAAACTCCACGTCCTACGGTGGCTAAAACATATAAAATTTAAAATTATGAGGTTGGCATGAAATGCGAGTAACAAAAATAAATGGCAGTAATTCTTTAATTTGAAATCAGGTACCTGGTCTAAGCACGAATGCCTCATCGGCAGCCCTTCTGTCAAAGGGTCACGATGCAGGTGCTATCTTAATGTTCTATCGTAATAGCAACCTTTACTCAGAGAGGTCGTGCTAGGGAAATGCTTGGATATGTGACATGAAAACTATTTTCATCCTTTAAAAACGTGAACAATGATTGGTAACTAAAAGTCGGTTTCCCGCCTATATACATCGATGGGTGCAAAAGTTGATCGCAGGAGGGAAACGGAAAGTGTTTTTTTTCAACTGTAAGTAATTCCTTGCACTATTTAAACATGAAGCACGGTGAGTGATTCAGAGCATTTATCACATTCAAGTGGATGGTCACCAGACATAAGGTGTGAGTGTGTACTGTGTATGTCCCATTCTTAATCTGATAAGTGTTACTTACGCGTAGCACGACTTCAATATGCACGACCAATTTGTGAGGGGCTGTTTGATGACATGGAGTTTAACGCGGCCAGTAATCCCTGATCTTTTGTTTAAGGATGGGTTTGAGGTCAAGTGTAGGGGCAGCTGTGGAGGTATTGGTGGTGGTGTTTTCTGGTGGAAAGGAACAGCTAGTTCATTTGCTAACACGTTTCCTCGAATCTGGTGGCACCCAGAAGACTACGAGATACGGTTTCTGTGCGTAGATCGTGCATAAGAGTGAATACACAAAGACAAGGACAGGGTTCGTGTGGTTTTTGAGAGTTTTCAGAGATGTTACCGCACTTAGGAAATCATTATATGTCAGAGTTTGACAGCTTTGATTCTTTGATGTGTGTAATGGCTGATAATATCGTGTATGCCTCTGCGGTGCAGAAGCTCGTATTGGGGTGCAGAACACTTACATCGGTACTAAAGAATGGACCGACCACTGGATAGGACACATAAGTACGAAATTTCGAAGAATCAGTAAAAAATTGCGGACATAAATATTGATGCTGAAGCTCAACGAATTGTGTATGAATATGTGCAATAGGTGCGCTTTTAGTAAATTCAAGGAGGCACATATCCCAATCTATGATCTGCCACTGCCATGGCGGCACATGTACAGTGGGAGCAGCCAAACAGTGTTCACTAAGTGGCCCACCTACCTCTTCGACTAGACTCCTCACATGGGGTTCGTAGGGCTGTCTCATAGTAGGATGACTGTCAAACAGGGTAGAACTGGACAAGTAATTGACGGTGGAGTATACCAATGCCACCTAGAAGATTATCAGGCCTGCTTCCTGCTGCCGTCACTTCACTCGTTTTGCCCGAGTGAGCGCACGTACGGGAGACTGCGGATCCATTGGCACAATCGTCTCCCGTTGAAAGATAAAGCGTTTGCAGCATGTTTTACGTGCTTACCAGCTTTATTCTGCCTTTTGGGTAAAAAACGGCACTGGTTAAAGTAATGCATTGTCCCTTAAAACATTTGCAGACTGACCTGTGAGCCATCTTTTTTAACGAAAAAGCCAAAAATCGACGCTATCGAAGGTTTGGTAGATTTGTAAGAGCAAAAATCGGTGGTCCAACAAATTGTCAAAATAAATACGGTAAATTTCATTCATTCTTTATTTAATTACACACGCACACACACACTGTCAAGAGTGTACAGAAAAACTGTTCCTAACTCATTTGCAAAGTTTCTGCAGTTTTATTTGTACTCTTTGTAACATCTGTCGTCACAGGCACGTAGTTATTGAGGATAGTGTGCTTTGCTGCCACAAGTATCAGCACAATATCATGTGATGACCATTGCAAGAGAAAAAAGTTTATAAATACAGTAAATTTCATTCATTCTTTATTTATTTACACACGCACACACACACTGTCAAGAGTGTACAGAGAAACTGTTCCTAACTCATTTGCAAAGTTTCTGCAGTTTTATTTGTACTCTTTGCAACATCTGTCGTCAGAGGCACGTAGTTATTGAGGATAGTGTGCTTTGCTGCCACAAGTATCAGCACAATATCATGTGATGACCATTGCAAGAGAAAAAAGTTTATCGTTTCACAAAAATCTCTTGGGACCGACACAAGAAGCCGCATTTCCTCTTTTGCTCTGGCCCCACTCACAGTGGTGCTTATTCGATCATATAACTTGGGGGATGGAGAAACTTTTCTTACTGGGTCTACATCAAACCGCATAGCCCCCGTGGGTGCTTCTACAACACTGCCGGTTCTTGGATCTGTGTATTTCAGGGGCGAAGCTGCTTAAAGCGGCACCTGTTCATCCTTCGTAGTCGTAGTCGTATTGTGTAACCAGTGTTACATTTTGACCTGCAAGCAGGTGCCGGTGGGAGATTTCTCCTGTGCTTTGTTGAACAATGAAAAGTTCGCGGCGTGCGCTTTTACTAAAAGCCGAATGCTCCTGTATCTTATTCCCCTTCAGCAGCCATTGGCTTGTACATTGAGCACTATCTGACAAAAAAGGAATGCTACGTTATACTCACTGGGTGTAACCTCCTTAGTTTTAGAAAGGTTTAGCGAGCGTTGGGCCGCAGTGCCATGAATACAATGAACTAGTATATGCCATGAACTCGAGGTGGTGAAAGGTGGGAAGTAGATATGAAGCGCAAGTCTTAAGAAAGTAAAAGCCGAATTCTCCTGTCTCTCATTTCCCATTAGCAGCCATTCGCATGTACATTGAGCACTATCGGACAGGAAAATGTAGCTACGTTATACTCGCTGGGCGTAACCTCCTTGGTTTTAGAAATGTTTAGCGAGCGTTAGGCCGCAGTGCCATGAATACAGTGAAGTAGTATATACCATTAACTCAAGGTGGATAAAGGTGGGAAGTAGACCCGAAGGGCAAGCCGTAAGAAAGTGTGCATGTGCCACCTATCATTTAGTCCATGGAATGTCCGCTAGATGGCGGTGCTTCTATATGGAGAATATATGATGAAAAGATGCGAGATGGTGTACTTAGAGTGTTGAATAGATGAACGAACGCACACACAGACAGATGCATGGATGGACTCATGAACGGACGCAGGGGCGGATGCATGGACGGACGCAGGGACGGACGCACGAACAAACGCACGCACGGACGGGCGGATGAACGCATGGACGGTCACACAGACGGACGCATGGATGGACGGAAGAAAGAACGAATGGACGGACGGAAGCAAGAACGAATGGATGGACGAATGCCTCACCCCACTCTCCATCACTTCCTCCGTGTGTATGCTGCCATTTTTTGTAGCGGTTCCTAATTATTCTAGCTTGAAATAGAGATTACAAACCTGAAGGGCAATTAAGAAAACGCTTTACAGTGTCTACACGAATCTAATTTACAAGGAAACGTATTAGACTAAGGCGCTGACTGCAATAATACTGCAATAACGTGATATGACCACCGGCATGAAAATACTATGCACGAAACCGATGCACTAAGCAATGCAACAGCATTACTTCCATTTTTATCAGCCAAGTGAATAGAGGTAATACAAGTCCGCGGCGCCAATCAGCAGTTGCGAAATGCTTACTGACCCTGAAGGAGAAGCTCCTGTTGTGAAGATATTTATTAGCCGTTAAGGACAGCGACGGGACAGCGTGAAGAACCGTCCAGCAGAGATCAGCACAGCAGCCAGCCGAAGCACGAGCCGAGAGAGCCGCGGGCGTTGGCGATGCTGCTTGCTGCAGGCACATCTGCACAATCGCCCCTGCTGAAAAAGGAGCCATCCTGGCGACCTAAGAAGTTTCAGGGAGAGGCTCATGATACGGTTTCAGGCGGAAAACATGGACGATATCACGTGGACGCCAGCGCATGTCATCGGATCCGAAAGTGGCTCAATTAAGTAATTAACCAGAGAGGTTTTCTCTTAAACGGTGTAAGGCCTCTCGTACAGGGGGACAAGTTTCGATGAGAGTCGCGGAGTTTGGTATGGGATGGCAAGACACAATAGACCCTTGGGCATAGCTGGGATCCGGAAGAGAGGTACTACGATTTTATTTCTGACGTCGCTGCTCTTCCAAGGTGAACGCACGGGCGAGCTGGCGGCACTCTTCGGCTTGTCGAGCAGCATCGGAGATACGTGGACACTCGGAATCATCAGGACGGTAGGGAGCAGAGTATCGATTGTATGAGAAGGGTCGTGTCCGTAAAGAAGAAAGAAAGGTGAAAATTCCGTGGTTGTTTGTATTGCAGTGTTATATGCGAATGTGACGTATGGGAGAACACGGTCCAAGTTGCTATTATCAGATGCCACGTACATTGAGGGCATATCACCCAGCCTGCGATTAAACCGTTACGTTAGCCCGTTAGTCTGCGGGTGGTATGCTGTAGTTTTCCGATGAATGACGTGGCATTCCGAAAGCAGAGCTTAGATGACCTCGGAGAGGAAAGCGCGGCCTTGGTCACTAGGGAGCTTTCGAGGTGCGCCATGTCGAAAGATAAAGCGACGTAAAATGGAAGAGGGGACATCCTGAGCGGTAGCGCTCGGCAAAGCGGCTGTTTCGGCGTAGCATGTTAGATGGTCGACCGCCACTAGAATCCACCGATTGCCATCTGGTGTCAATGGAAGGGGGCCGTAGATGTCAACGACAACGCGATCGAATGGCTTGGCAGGGCATGGAAGTGGCTGCAATTTGCCAGTCGCACGTAATGGTGTTGATTTGCGTCGCTGGCAGTCAGGACAGCCCTGCACGAATCAGCGTACAAAACTGTACATGCCGCGCCAGTAATAGCGATGGCGAAGGCGTTCATATTGCCACAAGGCAGTAGTGGGATTGGGGCATAAAGCGGTAGAGGGTCCCTGGCTAAAAGAAAAGACTACGAAGTGAATAGAGACTGGTTCCAGCCCGCCAGTGCGCCAGGCATTGTCATCGCCTGTAATCGTTGTAAATATCTGTAAATATACGTTTTCTTGTAAGATTATTGGTGGAGGTGCGGGGTACGCCTACCTGGCTTTTCCGGCAAACCAACACGGAACTTCGGAGTGGTCGCCACCTTCATTTTTCTGCAATGGCTCAACAGGCCCACCCACAAGAGCAACAGCAGCCGCAGCTGCAGCAGCAGCAGCAGCACCAGCAGCAGCACCAGCAGCAGCACCAGCACCAGCAGCACCAGCACCACCAGCAGCACCAGCAGCAGCTGCCTCCTCTGATTCTCCTGCCTCCACGAGACCCCGGAACCTTCTCGGGCACAGGCAAGGACAAGGTGAATGTTGAAGATTGGGTCGCTTTGTACGAGCGCGTGAGCGAATACTATAGGTGGGACCCTACGTTGATGCTGGCCAACGTTGTATTTTACTTGCGGGATACGGCGCTCACCTGGTATGAGACGCATGAGTCGGAGTTGACCAGCTGGGACGTTTGCAAACTGAAGCTTCTCGAGTTATTCAGCAGGCCATTTGGGCGACAGCAGGCTGCGAGGAAAGACCTGGAGTGTCGCGTGCAGACATCGACAGAATCGTATGTATCTTACATAAAGGACGTATTGGGCCTCTGTCAAAAGGTGGACGAGAACATGAGCGAAACTGACAAAATCGCTCACATATTGAAGGGAATTGCCGATGACGCCTTCAATCTGTTGATCGTTAAAGATTGCGCCACCGTCGACGCGGTTGTGAAGGAGTGTCAGCGCTTCGAGTACGCCAAGAACCGTCGCATAACCCGCCAGTTTGCGCGTCTGCCTAATACTGCAACCACTTCGACCTGTGAAGACAGCCCCAAGTTCACGCAAGCTACATCGTCCGAAAATGTGACCCGAATCGTTCGTCGCGAACTCGAAGCAATGGCTCCTGCAGCCATCGCCTCTGACCGTCCTCAAGACAACGCATCCACCGTCTCCCTCATCCAAGCCGTCGTTCGCCAAGAAATAGCAAATCTCGGCATCACACCTGTTTGCGCTGTTCGCACCACCGAGAGCTCGGCTTCTGTTAACCAGATTCCGGTGTACCCTTCACGCTACCCTTCCCGCTACCGGAAACCTGCTGAATGGAGAACGTCGGATGATAAACCAATCTGCTTTCACTGCTCTCGCGCCGGCCACATTGCGCGCTACTGTCGCAATCGTTGGTCCTCTAATTCATCTTGGAACACTGGGACATGGCGTCGCTTTGAAGGCAGTTCTCGCCGCTTTTCTACTCCGTATGATCCACAGCCTGCTCCTACTAACGTTCAGGGCCGAAGGTTCAGCCGGTCGCCATCACCCCAAGGCCGCCGATCTCTCTCGCCGATGATTTCTCGATCCAGGTCTCCTGCACGACCTGGGCCCTCAACCTCGGGAAACTAGACCATGCAGCTCCCGGAGGTGACGCTGCATTAACGACCCATTCTGCAAATCCTCTGTTGACGATTCCTACACGCCGCAATATTTTGGACCTTTTGGTGGATGACGTTACCGTTACAGTCCTGATAGACACTGGTGCACAAATTTCAGTCATGAGCGCTGCTCTCTGTACTAAACTGCGAAAAGTGATCACGCCTCCTATTAAGTGTGCAGTAATGCTTGCCGATGGGAGCACATCTGCCGTTCTCGGCATGTGTACCTCTCGCGTATGTATTGCTGGGCGCCAGACCGTCGTATTGTTCACCGTGCTTGAGCAGTGCCCACATGACGTGATTCTTGGCCTCGACTTTCTCTCTGCGCACTCCGCCCTTATCGATTGCTCGACGGGTCTTCTTCAGTTGGAACTGCCTTTTGACGCCGCTGTTGCCCATGACGCTCAAAGTCGCCTTTGTGCCACCGAGTTCCTGCATCTTCCGCCGCAAGCCGCGACTTACGTGCAGCTCGTGTGTGATCCGCCTGTGCGCGATGGTGAATATGTCGTTTCACCTATTACCGACGTTGTGCTAAAGCACTCCATTGCTGTCCCGCACACCGTGGTGAGAGTATGCCACAATCAGACCCATCTGTCTCTTTTGAACTTTGATTTCTCCACGCATGTGCTGCCTGCTGGTATTAAACTAGGCGTCATGTCGTCGCTGCAAGAGTGTGATATTTCTGAACTGTCGGCTCAGCAACCTACTGCGCATGTCAACTTGCTCACTGCGCCCAACCTGTCAAGCATTGACATTGCCAAAATGATAGCGCCAGATCTTTCGCCCTCCGAAGCACAAGACCTCCACCGTCTGTTGACATCCTATGCGGACATATTCGATCTTGACAACCGCCCTTTAGGCCAGACATCAGTTGTGACCCATCACATCAACACCGGCGATGCCAACCCAATTCATCGCCGCCCTTACCGCGTCTCCGCCGCCGAACGCTCTGTCATCCAGAAAGAGGTCGAGAAAATGCTCGCCAAAGGCGTCGTCGAACACTCATCTAGTCCTTGGGCATCCCCGGTAGTGCTTGTCAAGAAGAAGGACAACACATGGCAGTTTTGCGTCGACTATAGACATCTCAACAAGGTCACTAAGAAGGACATTTACCCTTTACCAAGAATAGATGACGCCCTTGACTGCCTTCATGGCGCAAAGTTTTTCTCGTCCATTGACCTTCGATCTGGTTATTGGCAGATCGCTGTTGACCCACTGGACCGAGAAAAAACAGCATTTGTAACCCCGATGGGTTATATCAATTTAAAGTAATGCCGTTTGGGCTTTGTAATGCGCCGGCCACCTTTGAGCGCATGATGGACTCCCGTCTGCGCGGCTTCAAATGGTCCACTTGCTTATGCTACTTGGATGATATAATTGTTTTTTCACCGACGTTCGCAAGCCATCTAGAGCGACTGTCCAGTATTCTCCAAGTATTTCGCAACGCTGGTCTCCAGCTGAACTCTTCCAAATGCCGTTTCGGCCATCGCGAAATAACTGTACTTGGTCACCTCGTTAACGCATCTAGGGTACAGCCCGATCCGGACAAAATTCGCGCATTGACTCAATTTCCCGTGCCCTCTTCTCATAAGGATGTCCGGAGCTTCCTTGGTTTGTGCTCCTATTTTCGCCGCTTCATCCGAAATTTCGCCGATATTGCGCGGCCTCTCACCGAGCTTCTTAAAAAAGACGCCCCATTTACTTGGAATTCGCCTCAGAGTGCTGCATTTTCGGCGCTCATTGCAGCCCTCACGACTACGCCAATATTAGCCCACTTCGATCAGACTGCCCCGACAGAAGTTCGTACGGACGCGAGTGGCCACGGAATTGGTGCTGTTTTAGCTCAGCGTCAGCATGGACGTGACTGTGTCATCGCCTACGCCAGCCGCCTTTTATCCCCTGCCGAGAGGAACTATTCAATCACCGAAAGAGAGTGTCTTGCTCTTGTTTGGGCTGTCGCTAAATTTCGCCCGTACCTCTTCGGCCGCAGTTTTACTGTTGTAACTAATCATCATGCACTCTGCTGGCTTTCCTCGCTAAAGGATCCCACGGGACGTCTCGGTCGTTCGTCTCTACGCCTCCAAGAATACACCTCGGTCGTGTATAAATCTGGTCACCTCCATCAAGACGCCGACTGCCTGTCACGGTATCCAGTGGATCCACCAGACGCCACAGAGGGAGCTACGGAGGCTTGCGTCTTATCAATATCAGACTTTCTTTATATCGCTTCTGAGCAACGCCGCGACCCGGATTTACTTCCCATCATAGAAAGCTTGAGTTCCGCTACTCCACCCACTTCTCTGAACTTGTATTTCCTTCATGAAGGAGTTCTCTACCACCACAACATTCGCCCTAACGGCCCTGACCGCCTTCTCGTCGTGTCTTCCCATTTGCGTGTAGATGTTCTCCGACAGCTTCACGATGAACCTGCCGCTGGTTACCTGGGAGTCACTCGCACTTATGATCGCGTCCGGCGCCGTTTTTTTCTGGCCACGCCTATATCGCTCTGTGCAAAAGTATGTTGCCAGCTGCGACCTTCGTCAACGTCGAAAACGACCAACATCGCTTCCAGCTGGCCTTCTTAACCCTATTGAGATCCCTGCTGAACCATTCTACCGCGTAGGGCTCGACCTTCTCGGGCCATTTCCCACTTCTGCATCCGGGAACAAATGGGTTGCCGTGGCGACCGACTACGCGACACGTTATGCGATCACCCGCGCTCTTCCAACCAGCTGCGCTACCGATGTCGCCGACTTTCGGCTACATGACATCATATTGCATCACGGCGCTCCTCGACAGCTCGTTACTGACCAAGGCCGATACTTTTTATCTCGCGTCGTCCAGGATATCGTACGTTCCTGTTCCACGAACCACAAGTTCACAACGGCATACCATCCACAAACTAATGGACTTACAGAGCGCCTGAATCGCACTATCACGGACATGTTGTCAATGTATGTTTCTCCAGACCACCGTGACTGGGACGCAACGTTATCCTACGTCACCTTCGCTTACAACTCCTCCAGACATGACACCGCAGGCTATTCCCCGTTCTACCTTCTTTATGGACGGGAACCCTCTCTGCTTCTTGATACACTCCTTCCCGCTGGTTCAAGCTCCCCTGTCACATACGTCCGCGATGCCATAGAGCGAGCCGACGCAGCACGACAGATTGCCCGAGAACGACTCATGCTTTCTCAAGCCTCTCAGAAAGATCAATACGATCGTCACCACCGCGAAGTTTCGTATGCACCAGGTTCTCTCGTACTCTTATGGACCCCATGTCGTCACATCGGCTTCTCAGAAAAACTTTTATTTCGCTATGACGGACCATACAAAGTCCTTCGCAAGATCACCAACCTCACCTACGAGATACAGCGAGTCGTCGACAAAGCGCACTCAATGCCACCACCATCCACTGTTGTGCACGTCGTCAGACTGAAGCCTTATGTGTCATCCAACACTCCCCTTTCGTGACAAGCGC
Organism: Rhipicephalus annulatus; assembly: GCA_013436015.1. NCBI lineage: Eukaryota > Metazoa > Arthropoda > Arachnida > Ixodida > Ixodidae > Rhipicephalus > Rhipicephalus annulatus. Next base: position 724,785 of record WOVY01010479.1, on the reverse strand, counting down.
CGGGTCGGCGCTTTAACGCCGCGGGGTAGTGCCACAAGGCAGTAGTGGGATTGGGGCATAAAGCGGTAGAGGGTCCCTGGCTAAAAGAAAAGACTACGAAGTGAATAGAGACTGGTTCCAGCCCGCCAGTGCGCCAGGCATTGTCATCGCCTGTAATCGTTGTAAATATCTGTAAATATACGTTTTCTTGTAAGAATATGTTTCCAACACCCCGGCGTGGCCACATTTCGTATCGTCGTGAAGAGAGGCACATACTTGCGACCGTAAAGCGCGTGGAATGACCAGTAGCCACCGGCGGCCATCGGGAGCGTAGTTGCGTCGAGGAATAAGTTGATCGCGGATGGCGGAATGGAAAGCTTGACGTCGGAGGGATCGAGATACCGGAAGGCTGGACGTACCAGATAGATATTCGAAAAGAGATGCGATCCACGGGTCACGACGTTGTTCGGTGGCAATCAAGTCAAGATTTAGCGATGACGAAGTCTGGAGGCAAGTTTTTCCGCACGCCGCATTTGGTGGCAAAAGTGAGCGGGACAGGGCGTCAGCGTCAGAGTGTTTGCGTTCGCAGTGGTATACGACGCGAATGTCGTACTCCTGGATGCGGAGTTCCATCGCGCAAGGTGGCCAGAAGGGTCTTTCAGCGTAGAGAGCCAGCAAATTGCGTGCGGATCAGTTACTAGATTGAACGGGCGGCCATAAAAGTACGTCCGGAACCATCCAAGCACCCACACCAGAGCCAAACACTATTTTTCTGCCACGCTGTAATTAGTTTCGGCTTTCGTCAGAGCGCGGCTAGCGTAGGATACAACGTATTCTGAACAGCCGGGCGTTCGTTGAGCGAAGAAAGTGCCTAGCCTGACGCCGCGGGCGTCGGTGTGCACTTCGGTAGGAGCCGTGGGGTCGAAGCGGCGAAGAATAGGCGGGGAGGTGAGCAGACGGCGCAGAGTAGTGAAGGCAACTTCACATGCAGGGAACCAGGAGGGGAGGCTCACGTCACCGCGAAGAAGCTTGGTTAACGATGACATCATAGATGCAAAATTGCGAAAAAGGCTCCGGAAATAAGAGCATATGCCTACGAAACTGCGGAGTTTCTTCATGGTCGTTGGCTTGGGAAATTCTGCGACTGCTCAAAGTTTTGCTGGGTCAGGTAATACGCCGTGCTTGGACATGATGTGGCCTAAGATGACGAGCTCGCGTGCAGCGAAGCGGCATTTTTTCAGGTTAAGCTGCAGGCCACTGTTGGTCAGACAAGTCAAAACGTGCCTGAGGTGAAGGAGGTGCGTAGAAAAGTCGTGCGAGAAAACCATGACATCGTCGAGGTAGCAGAGACTCATATTCCACTTGAGGCCACGTCGCGTATTATCCATAAGTCGTTCAAGCGTGGCAGGCGCGTTACAAAGCCCAAAGGACATGACGTTGAACTCGTATAGTCTGTCAGGATTAATAAATGCAGTTTTTTGGCGATCGGCTTCAGCCATCGGGACTTGCCAGTAGCCAGACCGCAAATCTAGTGACGAGAAGAATTCCGTTCCGTGAAGGGTGTCAATGGCGTCATCACTGAGCGGCAAAGGATAAACGTCCTTGCGAGTTAACTTATTCAAACGACAATAGTACACGCGAAATCAGAGAGATCCGTCTTTCTTACGCACCAGGACGACATGAGAAGCCCAGGGACAGTGAGATGGTCGAATGACGTCGCTACGAAGCATATCTTCGACTTGATCGTTGATCACACAGCGCTCTTCAGTGGAGACACGGTATGGTCTTTGACGCAGTGGCTGGTGCAGGCCGGTGTTAACATGATGCTTGACTTGCGACGTGCGGCCTAGCTGAGGTTGATGATGATGTTTGATGTTTTATGGCGCAAGGGCCATTTCACGGCCAAAGAGCGCCAGTTCATCTTACTAAAAAAAGGACAATGATTGCGATAAGCGGCTGTAAAGGGCCATAAAATTCCTCGCGGTAAGGCGGGTAAAAACATACAAGTAATAAAATCATGACCATGCCGTGAAAGGTGTGTGTGGTGTGAATAGATGACAAAAGTTGGTGATAATAAAAGACGATGGTGGATATGTGTGGCATTAGCACAAGTGCCTCACTCGTTAATACCCTTGCGTCCAAGGGCCGTGAGGCAAGTGCTTTCTTGTGTAACCACCGCAGCAAAAACCTCTCTGGAGAGGTCATGCTACGGGATGCCCGGGTATATGATTTGAAAACTATGAATTTCTTTAAAAAACGCTAACAATGATTTGTGACTAAAAAGCGGTTCTCTACCGACGAACATTGCAGTAGGTTTATTGCGGTAGGGTAATGGAAAGTGTTGTTTTCTTACAGTGTCCAATTGTTTGCACTCAATTAAAATGTGAAGGACTGTCAATGCTTCACCACATCTGTCGCACAATGGTGGATCGCCACCGGACAAAACGTGTGTGTGTGTCGTGTATGTGTGTCCTATCCTGAGTCTCGTTAGTATTACCTCTGTATAACGTGATTTCGATACGGGCAGCCAATGACCAAGGTGTGGCTTAATAATGTGTAGTTTGTTTTGAGTGTGTGTATCCCACTTGCTCTGCCAGTATACTCTGAGGTTTCGTTTGAGAGATGGTTTAAGATCAAGGGCCGAGACTGATATGGGTGTAGGGGCAGTGCTTTTGTGGGCGGATGCAGCGAGCTGATCCGCCCTCACGTTGCCTTGAATCTCACGGTCCCCTGGCACCCAGCACACTACAACATGTTGTTTGAGTGTGTAGAGTGTGCATAAGTTGGAGTAAAGTGAGACAAGGACTGGGTTTTTGTGTTTTTTAAGAGTGTGCAAAGCCGTTACTACACTGAGGGAGTCTGTATAAATTAATGCTTTTTGTATTTGTAATTGCTTGATGTGTTTAGCCGCCACAAGTATCGCATAGGCTTCTGCTGTGAAGATACTTGTGCCTGGAAGTAGAGGGCCAGCATCCGAAAAGGATGGACCAACAGCAGTGTAGGACACAGAGGAGTTAGACTTGGAGGCATCTGTAAAGAACTCTGGACGTGTGTATTTGTGTTGAAGTTCCAGGAAGTAAGTTCGGATATGGGATATAGGCGCAAGTTTTGTAACTTCTAGAAAAGACACATCGCAGTCTATAGTCTGTCATTTCCACGGTGGCGGATATGCTACAGGAGCCATTAAACTGTGTTCTAGTGAGATTTCAGTTTCCTCAGCTAGACTCTTCAGGCGAATAGAGAAGGGCTGCCTCATCGTAGGCCTGTTTTGAAACAAAATTGAGCTAAGTTCTCTGCAGATGAAGCGACCACTCATTTGACTCAACATAAAGGCTTTCTACGGGGCTGGTGCGAAAAGCACCCGTAGAAAGGCGGATGCCCAAATGGTGCACGGGGTCCAGCATCTTCAAACCACTTTGAGTCGCAGACTGATAAACAACGGCCCCATAATCTAAGCGAGTGCGAATGAGGCTTCTATATAGGTTCATGAGACATTGCCTGTCACTACCCCACCTAGTACGTGACAACACTTTCAAAACATTCATGGCTTTTAAACATATTGTTTTTAGATACTTGATATGCGGTACGAAGGTCAACTTGTTGTCCAAGATTAATCCTAAGAATTTATGCTCCGTATTAACAGACAGACGTTGACCGTTCAGTTCAATGTCGGGTTCTGAGTGCATGCCTCTCTTTCTGGAGAACAGGACACACGTGCTTTTTTGTGGGTTCAGTCGGAATCCGTTTTCCTCTGCCCATTTGGAGAGCTTGTTTAAACCTAACTGAACCTGCCGCTCACACAATGCCAGATTGCAAGACCTAAAGCCAAGCTGGACGTCATCGACATATGTACAATAAAATATATTGCGAGGGATGGTCAAGCGCAAGGAATTCATTTTTATGAGAAAAAGTGTGCAGCTAAGTACACCACCTTGTGGCACGCCTGTCTCCTGAACAAACTTTTGGGGAAGAACCGTGCCCACTCGCACACGGAATGTCCGGTTTGACAGGTAACTTTTGATTATGTGAAACATTCTTCCGCGCACGCCAAGGTGGGAAAGGTCTTTTAGAATTCCGAAACGCCATGTTGTATCATAAGCCTTTTCGATATCGAGGAACACAGAGAGAAAATATTGTTTATGGACGAAGGCGTCTCTGATCTGTGATTCGATACGAACAAGGTGGTCTGTGGTGGATCTACCTTCTCGAAACCCGCACTGAAATGGGTCGAGCAAATTATTTGTTTCAAGGAAATGTACAAGTCGGCAGTTTATCATTTTTTCGAAGACTTTGAACAAGCAGCTTGTAAGTGCTATAGGCCTATAACTCGAGGGTAAAGAAGGGTCTTTGCCCTCTTTCAAAATGGGAATAATAATAGCCTCTTTCCAGGAGGTAGGAATAGCGCCAAAAAACCAGATAGCATTGTACAAACAAAGTAAGGTTTTTCGTGTTTCGGCTGGTAGGTTTTTTAGCATTTCATACACCACACGGTCAGAACCTGGGGCAGAAGTACTGCAGGAGTTTAGAGACATTTGCAGCTCAGCTAGACTGAAAGCTTGGTTATATGCCTCAGATCTAGTGCATTTGTGTTCAAGATTCTGCTTTTCTATTCTTGTTCTGTATTTTTGGAAAGTGTCAGTATAGTGGGATGAGCTGGACACCTGTTCGAAGTGTGCACCGAGGAAGTTTGCCTGATCTTCCAAGGTATCACCCCGAGTGTCCACGAGTGCAAGTGTGTGTACTTGTTTTCCTGCTATCCTACCGACCATGTTCCAGACTTTAGCCTCCTGTGTGTGTGAATTGATCCCTGACAAAAACTTCTGCCAGCTTTCTCTTCTGGCCTGCCGACGCGTTCTCCTGCCTTGAGACTTTATTTTCTTGAAGGTGTCAAGATTTTCGGCTGTCGGTGAGTTCCGAAGCAGCCTCCAAGCTCTGTTTTGCTGTTTGCGCGCGTTTCGGCATTCAGAGTTCCACCATGGCACACGCCGTTTTCCTGGGTGCCCATTTGTTTGTGGGATGCATTTTGTTGCAGCATCAATCAAAAAAGCTGTGAAGTAGTCGACAGCAACCTCAATGCTTAAAGTACATATGACACTCCAATCTATACGAGCGATGGTATGAAACTGTTCCCAGTCGGCTCTGTTTATGAGCCATTTGGGAACACGGGGTGTACACTCAGTTGCTGTAGTTGTGCTCAAAACTACGGGAAAGTGGTCACTTCCATACAGATTACTGACGACTTTCCACTGGAGTAGAGGCACAAGAGATGGAGACACTATGCTTAGGTCTATGGAGGAGTAGGTGTTATTGGCGATATTATAATAGGTTGGTTCTTTTCTATTTAGGAGACATGCGTTCGACGAGAGAAGGAATTGTTCAATCAATCGACCTCGCGCGTCGCAACGAGAGTCTCCCTATAGCCTGCTATGCGCACTGAAGTCTCCAAGGAGAACATAAGGCTCCGGAAGTTCATCAATTAAAGAGTGTAAATCACGTTTTTGCAGCTGATAGCTAGGAGGGATGTAAATAGTGCAGATTGTGATTAGTTTATCAAAACGAACCGCTCGAACAGCCACTGCCTCAAGAGATGTTTGGAGTTGTAAGTGTGTGCATGCAATTCCTTGACTCACTATGATGGCAACACCTCCGGATGATGTCATGGCATCATCACGGTCCTTTCAAAAAATAACGTATTTGCGAAGAAAATTTGTGTGTTTTGAATTAAGGTGTCTTTTTTGTACACACAGCACTTTTGGTGAGTGTTCGTGTAGGAGTTCTTGGATGTCGCCAAGGTTTCTGAGAAGGCCCCTGACGTTCCATTGTATAATTTGAGTGTTCATGGTGAATGTAAAATAATGCTGTGTGTACGAAAAGCGAGCGGCTGTTTAGACGGGGAGTTTGAGTTCACTTAACAGGGCCGTCACCAGGCCCTGTTATTTGCTTTTTTGTTTTCTTGGCGCGCTCCAAGGAGCCACGCCGCTCTTTCGGCACCAAGGGTGCCGACGTATCCATTGCCTCCTCGGAGGCACTGGATGCCCGCACGTGCGGGCTGTTAGTTTGGATTTTGGGCCTCGCCTGGTGAGGGGAGGCCTTGAGACCCGAAGACTCTGGAGTCTCCGGTCTCTGTTTGGGAGTAGGCGGTGTAGCCTGGGCTACAGCCGCCTTGGGGGCAGGTGCCACAGCCGACGGCTCGCTCTGCGCAGGCCGAAGGGGTGGCGAGGGCAGGTGCGGCGTTGCCCCCTGACGCACCGTATCAGCATATGTTGCGCCGTAAAATGGCGACACTCTTCGTCTTGCTTCTTTAAATGTGATGTTTTCTTTGACTTTAAGAGTGATTATTTCTTTTTCTTTCTTCCAGTTAGGACACGAACGCGAATATGCGGCGTGTTCCTCGTCACAATTCACGCAGTGAGGCGTAGTAACACAGTTATCAGATGGGTGGCCGTGGCTACCACATCTTGCACAAGTTTCCTGACCGCGGCAGTTCTGCGAGCCATGAACAAATCGTTGACATTTATAACACCGTCTTGGATTGGGAATGTAGGGACGGACAGAGAGTTTGATGTATCCTGTGTCTATAGATGAAGGCAGTGTGCTAGATGCGAAGGTGAGTAATAAATGTTTGGTAGGTATTTCTTTGTTGTCTCGTCTGATGACGATTCGTTTCACATCTGTGACATTTTGCTGTTTCCACCCTTCAAGCAGTTCCTGTTAAGACATTTCAAGAAGGTCTGCTTCTGAAACAACTCCGCGTGAGGTGTTCATTGATCTATGAGGTGAAATAGATACTGGGATATTACCAAATGCTACGAGACTGCCTAGTTTTTCATATTGGTGTTTTGCAGGCAGCTCAAGGAGAAAGTCTCCGCTAGCCATCTTTGTAACCTTGTATCCTGGGCCAAAGACCTCTGTCAGAGATTTAGCAACAAGAAATGGAGATATTGTTCTGGCTTGTTTTGTTGGGTTTTCGCTGTGTACAACATGGAATTTGGGAAAGCATTGTCTGGGTTTGCTGAAAATTGATATGTCATCGGTGCGTCCCCTCTTAGGCGGGAGACGATCTAGGAGACGGGGAAATGCAGGTGTTCCCATAGTAGTGTACTTTTTGTTCGGCAGCAATGGCGACCACCCACCATGGAGTCCAACCAGGGGACGCTGAAGCACTTAATAGCATAAGGCTGCAGACGCCAGCCGTACATTGCCACTATAACCAAATATAACTACTCAAGGTTGAGTAATTACACAAGGTTAACCCTTGCCGCCATGAAAAATCGGAAGTAAATGGAAGAGAGAAGAAGACAGGACAGATTTAAAGACGAGAAAAACTAAGATGTAGGAAGAGAGAGATAGGAAAAGGTGACTGGCGATTTCCCCTGGGTGGGTCAGGCCAGGGGTGCCGTCTACGTGAAGCCGGGGCCAAAGAGGTGTGTTGCCTCTGCCGGGGGGCCTTCAAGGTCCAATCACCCAGCTTTGACTCAACCCCCAGGATCCCCTTTTCCCCGGACACGGCAAAGCCACGCACGGCTCGGCGTGGGAGGGAGCCGAAACTCCCCCGTTAGCTCGGGTCCGTGGTGTCGCTACACACCAAACGCCTACTTGCGCAGGCGCCCCTGCGGGGGCCTAGCTGAGGTTGCGACACATTGAAAGAATGCAGAAGATCAAGCAGGTCGGCATGTTTGGTCGGTAGGAGTGAAAGTGTCGGCGATGGCGCTGGAAAACGTATTCTTGGACGACTCCTCGAGTGCCGACAGTAATTTTGGGTGGTCGAAGTAGTCATCCGGGACATCAACCAAAGACGAAGGATCATGATCCTGCACGCGGCCGAGACGTTCCCCCGCAAGCAAAGTGACAGGTATGGAAAGCGGATTCAGTATGAACATGTTGCTTCTTCCGGCGGCAAGTTCAATCGTTGTGAAAGGCAGCGGCAGAGCTCGACGGCTCGTGAAGATATCAAAAGGCATAAAAAAGATTGTAGCGTCAGTGTAGGCATTGCATGAAACGGGACAAAGTGCGAAATTTTCAGGTGGAATATCGATATCTTCATGCTCGAACAACTTCAGCGGCTGATGAAGAGCGTCAAGCAATGGGACATCGCAACAGGGTGAAAACTCAACTTCAGCGCGTGCGCAGTCAATGACGGCATTATGGCGGAATAGGAAGTCCCACCCGAGGATGACGTCATGCGAAAAGACAGCAAGGACAATTAACTCCACGATGTAAAGAATGCCTTCGATGGACACTATTGCAGTGCAGGCTGCGAGAGGCGTTACTTGCTCTGCGCTTGCGGTGTGGAGCGACAGTACCGAAAGTGGCGTCGTGGCTTTGCGTAATAAACGGCAGAGATTAGCGGCAACAACAGAAACAGCGGCGCCGGTGTCCACAAGGGAGAAAGTATAATAACCTTCAACAGTTACGGCGATAACGTTAGCAGGAGAGGGGCGACGGCTTAGACAGTTCGAAAATGGCGCAGTTCTTGCCTCTTGAACTGCGGTGCTTAGTTTTTCTGGTCAGAGGGTCCGGGCCGGCGACGCATGGGGGAGGGCGATCACCGACGAGGAGAGGGTGCGCGCGGCGTCATGAAGCCGGGGTCGTTAGGAAGCCTATAGCGAGGTGACGAGACCGGCCCGTATTGAGCGAAGGGTTGGCTGCCTGGTTGCGACGATCGGGCATAGTCATAGAACGTCTGAAGTTGACGGCGGCAGTAGCGGCAACGTGTCCGGGAGTGAAGCAGGCGTAGCATATCGGTCAGTTAACGGGTGTCCTCCGAGCATTGGCGACTGGTGGTGCCAGCCAAGGTGCAGTATAATCAGCCGGGTGTGCGGGCTGTCAGCGCGTGGTGCAGGGCGGTTTCGGAAGCCTATACGCACAGCGTCTGCATATGTGAGTGGTGCTGCTACAGGCTGCATCTCTTGCGAACAGGCGACAGGAGGAGCCACAGGCTGCGCTGCTTACGTTAGGGGTGCAGCCACAGGCTGCAGACGCCAGCCGTACATTGCCACTATAACCAAATATAACTACTCAAGGTTGAGTAATTACACAAGGTTAACCCTTGCCGCCATGAAAAATCGGAAGTAAATGGAAGAGAGAAGAAGACAGGACAGATTTAAAGACGAGAAAAGACTAAGATTAAAGACAGCACTAGGCTGGCGAATAGGCGGCAGGAGCGCCTACCGGCGGCGCAACACACTGGCAGTGAACACGGCTAGATAGAGGCAGCTTGTGGTGCGCAAGGGGAACAGCTTGGGCAAACCTCTTCCGAAATAGCAGTGCGAAGTGGGGCAGGTAGACGGATGGTGGTCTCGTGAGTGACGCCCACTAGGGAAAGTTCGCGGGCGACTTCCTTACGGACGAAGGCTGGGACTTGCTGAAGCAACGGTGAATTGCCAGGCAGGGTGTCGAAACTGGACAGTCACCACGCTGAGGCTGCCGAGTCAGAGTGTGTTGCTTCTTCATATAGTCGTAGCTCTGAAAGAAGCTGACGACTTTGGAAACTGTGATAGGATGCCTAGCCAAGAGCGTTTGAATTGCGCCGTCGTCGATGCCCTTCAGGATGTGTTTGACCTTGTCAGATTCGGGCATGGTGTCCTTCGCACGTCTACAAAGGTCTACGACATCCCCAATGTAGCTGGTAAAGCTTTCACCCGTCTGCTGAGAGCTAACGCACAAGCGTTGTTCTGCCCGCTGCTTGCGGGCAGCGGGCCGACCGAACAATTCAGGACATGACGTATTGAAGACGCTCCATGTGGGATGTTGTGTTTGTGTTTGTTAAACCACATTTCGGCGACGCCAGTGAGATAATATATGACGTGATCCACTTGTCGGCTTCATCCCACTTATTATTGGCGCTCACCAGTTCGTTGTGCTCGAGCCAGTCTTAGACGTCGGTGCCATCCGCACCGCTGAAGACCTTCGGGTCCCGTAGCCTAGGATGGCCGGGGCAGTTGAACTGGGGCGAAGGCGCCGATGGAGTGGCGTTGTCAGTTATGACGGGCGGTAGCGTGCGGCTTCGCAGCTCCAGGGTGTAGCGACGAGGATAAACAGCACCGTCCACCAAATGTGAAGATTTATTAGCCATTAAGGACAGCGACGGGACAGCGTGAAGAACCGTCCAGTGATCAGCACAGCAACTAACCGAAGCACAAGCCGAGAGAGCTGGGCGTTGGCGATGCTGCTTGCTGCAGACACATCTTCTGCTTCACACTGTTATAAAAATGTTCTGTTACGCGCGCTAGTTTAATGCGAGGGCCTAAGCCATTAAGTCAGAAGAACACATGACATCGTTATTTGGAGCAAGAACGGAACATGGTGGTGATGGGGTCATTGGAACGATTAAAAAAATATGTATGTAGTACGGACACACGTACCTTCAGGTCAATAGAGATACGGATAACGACGTTAGCTTGATGAACGAGACGCTCCCATTTCGTTCTTCGGTTGTCCTTAGAAAACGAGCACACTCGCAGCATTGGTGTCCTTGCCGCGACAATTCGCCACATAGCATCACCGAACTTTTTGAATTTGCAGCCTTACCGATTGCGAATATTCAGTGCACAAAACACATCCCATATCCTCGCTGCAGTTCACGGGCACAGAAAAAGATGGTCTTCAGAAGTCGCCAACAAAAACACTAACACGCCACGAACACTTTTTCGGGCTTAGCAATCCATATCTGTCGAGTGCCGAGAGCAAGCGTAGGCACGTCAGTGCAGCGAAACACGATGGTCTAAACGAAGTGACGTCAGAGCCCGTGGCCGACGCAGTGAGCAAGCCTTAAGTTATCTAGGTGGCATTGGGTATACAGGGTGTTCGTTGTTCGCATTTATCTTAACAAAGTATAGAAAAATAGATAGTATATCTGGAAGTGTATTAACCGTTTGTTCGAGTCAACGTACAGGCTTTCTACGGGGCTAGTGCTAAAAGCACGTTTAGAAAGTCGAATTCTGAGATGGTTAACAGGGTCGAGGATCTTTAGGCAGTTGGTGTGGCAGACTGTCATATTATCACACCTTTGTGTAAATTCACTTCATGGGCCACTACCTCATAAAATTCGTGACAATACTTTGAAAATGTTCATGGTTTTCAGGAACTTACTTTTTGTGTTTCATATGTGGTTATAATGTTAGTTTGGTGTCTAATATTAGGCACAGGAACATATCCTCACTTTTTAAAGGCAGAAATTTACCATGCGTTTGAACGTCCGGATCAGGAAAAACACCTTTTTTTATGAAAGTAAGATGCATTAAGTTTAAAACCGTTTTCATCTGCCCATTTCCATACCTTGTTCAAACCCAATTGAACCGGCCGTTCATACATTGTAAACTTGCGTCATTTAAAGCTGACCAGTACGTCATCCACATACGTGCAATAAAAATATTGTGATGTAACGGTGAAGTCAACCTTTATTAGGCCCAGAAGACACGATGAAGCGACCACGCCCAAGGCACAGAACTCTGACAAGGCAAGTCCCCACAGCAGATGAAGATGACGACCACTCATGATGATGAATATGTCTAAAGAAAGTAGATGTGCTTAATGAATGCCTACACTAACTTCCCCACCACGTGAAAGCGGTCATCCTGACCGCAGTTCTTGGCCGCAGTTTAAAGCGAAGATGAACGCCGTATGAAAGGCATCATGTGGTATACGTGGACTATTTCTGCTGCCCTGTAGCGGCGGCCCGTCGGAAGAAGAACGGGTGCCACGCGATAATTCACAGGAGAGGTTTGCTCCAAGACAGTGTAGGGGCCAATAAAACGTAACTGAAACTTCTCGCACAGTCCGGGAGTGCGAATGGGTGTAAGAAGGAGGACTTCGTCGCCAGGGCTGAAAGACACGGCACGATGAGAGGCATCATATTCAAGCTTGCGATACTGTTGCTTGGCTTCAGTGTTGACGCGAGCCAGCTGGCGGCAATGAAGTAGACGAGACACGTATTTTTCACTTGAAGATGAACATGGTTTGACAGGCGCAGAGAAGAAGGAAAAATCGAGGAAAGAAGAAGGGAAGCGACCGTGGACGAGGTAGAACGGCGAGTAACCGGTTGTGCGCTGTACAGATGTATTATACGCAAAAGTGACAAATGGCAAAATGGTGTCCCAGTTTCTGTGGTCGGGTTCGATATACATCGCTGTCATATCTGACAGTGTACGATGAAAGCGCTCAGTCAGGCCGTTCGTCCGAGGATGGTAACTGGAGCTTGTTTTGTGTGTAGTGCCTGATGCCTTGAGTACTTCTTCAACGAGTTCTGAAAGAAATACTCTTCTACGGTCGCTCAGAATTACACGAGGAGCTCCGTGTCGAAGGATTATTGCTCGAAGGTTGAAGTCGGCCACTTCCGAAGCTGATGCAGAAGGCACGGGAGCTGTTTCGGCGTAGCGGGTCAAGTGGTCGACAGCTGTAACTATCCATCGATTGCCCGTGACAGTCATAGGAAGCGAACCATACAGGTCAATGCCAACTACCTTGAATGGTTGCAGGGGACACGGGAGCGGTTGTAATTGTCCACTTCGAGTTGATGTAGGTAGCTTGCGATGCTGACAAAGGGCGCATGAGGCAACGTACTTCACGACACAGGTGGACAAGCCCGGCCAGTAGTAGTGACTTCTTATGCGGTCATACGTTTTTGGAAGCCCATGTGTCCAGCAGACATGTCGTCATGATATGTGTTGAGGACTTGAGCCCGAAGAGACCGAGGTAGAACGGGCACCCAGCGTTGACCATCAGGGCGGTAGATATGACGGTACAGGACGTGGTTGTTGAGCTTGAACTGCGTCAGCTGTCGGCGAAGACGGGCGTTAGGGGGTCGGCAAGTCCCGTCAAGACGGTCCATGATGCGGCGACAGTAAGGGTCAGCACGTTGGTGAGATAAGAACAAACCACACTCGCTTGGAGAAGTTGGGTCCACAGTAGATAATGACGAAACATGTAGGGAAGAGACGACCAAAAGCTTCTCGAGTGCGGCAGTGGTGGGTTTGTTAAGTGGCTCCGAAAAGAGCGGGCAACGCGAAAGTGCGTCGGCGTCTTGATGCTTGTTTCTAGACTTGTATGTGATCGTGAAGTCGTATTCTTGTAAGCGAAGAATCCAGCGACCAAGGCGGGCGGACAAGTTCTTGATTGTCGAGAGCCAGCACAAGGCGTGATGGTCCGTAACCACAGTAAAGTGGCGGCCGTGGAGATAAGGCCGAAACTTTTGTATCGACCATACGACCGCTAGGCACTCCTGTTCGGTGATGGTATAATTCTTTTCGGCAGACGTCAGTGCACGGCTCGCGTATGCGGCGACTTTCTCACGTGAAGATCTGTCTCGCTGTAGGAGAATTCCACCAATGCCTCGACCACTAGCGTCTGTACGCAGGAGCGTAGGCGCGGTTTCGTCGAAATGGCAGAGGACTGGTTCGAATGTGAGTGCACACTTCAGTTGGGCAAACGCCGCTTCACATTCAGGAGACCACACAAAGGTGACGCCTGATCCGAGCAGCTTGTGCAATGGTGAAGCTATTCCGGCGAAGTCTCGAATGAAGCGGCGAAAATAAGAAGCGAGGCCGAGAAAACTGCGCAAATCTCTGGCTTTTTCAGGACGTGGGAAGTGTTGGACAGCGGAAATCTTGTCAGGATCGGGACGAATACCGTCTTTGCTTACGATGTGGCCTAACACTTTAATCGTCTTGCTCGAAAAACGGCACTTCTTGGTGGTCAGCTGAAGGCCTGCGTTTGCAAGGCACGTAAGAACTTCGTCCAGTCATTGAAAGTGCTGAGGGATGGTTGACGAGAAAATAACGATATATTTAAATAGCACATACAAGTCTTCCACTTCAAGCCTCGTAAAACAGTGTCGATCATCCGCTAGAATGTTGCTGGAGCATTGGAAAGGCCGAATGGCATGACGTTGAATTCGTACAGCCCATCTGGTGTTGAAAACGCAGTCTTTTCTTTGTCATCCTCGCGCAAGGGTATTTGCCAGTAACCTGAACGCAGGTCTAGACTTGAGAAGTACTCAGCACCTTGCAGTGAATCCAAAGCATCGTTTATGCGTGGCATGTGGTAAACACCCTTGTGGGTTATCTTATTAAGTGCTCTGTAGTCCACGCAAATTCGCACGGAGCCATCTTTTTTCCTTACTAAGACAACAGGGGATGACCAAGGACTCGCGGGGGGACGTATAATGTTCCGTTGCAGCATATCGGCTACATTTTGTTCAATGATTTCACGCTCGGACGAAGAGACGCGATATGGTCGACGGCGTACGATGGAAGTGCCATCGGTCTGGATACGATGCCTAATAATGGACGTCTGTCCTAGAGATGAGGAATGAGCATCAAACAATCTCCTACGCTTTTGTAGCAAGGCAAGCAACTCATCTGTCTGTGAAGAGGTCAGTTCTGGACTAATAGTCACAGCAAGAACAGAAACGCTTGATGAACGTCCAACAAAAGGAAGGTCAGAACACGCTGGCATAAGCGGGACAACAGAGACAGGTTGAGATTCAGAAACGCAAGCCATTGTGGTGCCTTTAGGAAGGAGAATTTGCTCAGAAGTCTGGTTGTTAGCGTAGAGAAGTCCGGAGCCATTGTGGAACCACGTTAGACCTGAAGCAAGGGCTATACCTCTTGCGAGACAGCGTGTAGTTGGTTGGACCAATACGTCACCAGAGTCGATCACATTAGAAGTGATGGCAACAATCCGCTGGTGACCAGGTGGTAGCTTAGTATTTTCAGCAGCGAGCAACTGAACGGGCTTGTCATCCGCATACAGGGTATAGTCTGTTTCCATCATATGAACAACATTTTCTCGACAGCAGATGGAAGCGTTCGCCGTAGACAGAAAATATCAGCCTAATATAAGCTGGTGAGCACACGAATTCCGCACAGCAAGTTGCACAAAATGAAGAAGACCAGCTATTAAAACACGAGCGGTGCACATAGCGGCAGGTCTAATGGCGTCCCCTTGAACAGCGTGCAGTGTAGGTCCATCATAAGGGGTGGTGACTTTTCGCAAACGTGAGCACAAAGAACGATCAATCACAGATAAAGAATCACCAGTGTCTATTAAAGCGTCCACGTACACACCTTCTACTAAAAAAGATATCGTATTATATGGACGCAATTGAGGAATTTCTGTCTTTCCGTTCGATGCAGCTTTTCCTCCAAAAGCTGCAGAGGTTAGTTTCCCGGGCGTTGGTTGGTGAATTGCGAGACAGGTCGCAATGTAGACGTGGAGCGGCGGAGGGGTGAGGGTGAGTGGCGTCTAGTAGAGCGGTAAGAACTGGTTGGCTCAGATGTCGCAGTTGGAGACGGTGAGCGACGTAGCGGCGGATCATAAGGACGACGTTGGAAAGCGTACCAGTTTGTCCCATCATCCCGTTCGTAGGTGTCGAATCCACGACGTTCGTCCTGCTGACGCTTCCGACAGACGCGTGCAATGGGGCCTCGATAGCCGCAGTAATAACAGATTGGACGAGGCAGCCGCCACGGTTGGTGAAAAGGTCGGCTAGGCGCACTCGGAGTAAACGATGCCAGCGGGACAGGCACCGAGTGTGCGGGCATCGGTTGTACGACGGGTGGTGATCCAGCGAGGACTTGTGCGTACGTCGGCGGGGGTCGAGGTACTGGAGAGTCTACATACGCTGGCCCAGTCATGGACGCCAACTCCTCTTTGATAATGTCGCGCAAAACAGTGTTGGAGGGGGGAGGTGGACTCGGTGTCATTGAGAGGCCGAAAAATTGCAGCTTTTTCTGTATAATCGCCCGGATGATGGCACGCAATGAGGCATCAGTCGTGGTGGTGTTTTCAGCGCTCTCCGGTGGTAACCGTTGGGATTCAAGTTTCTCTAGGCGTTGGCACGTGGCAACAACGTCAGCGACTGTAGTCGGGTTTTGCATAACCAAGGCATTAAACGCGACCGTGCCGATCCCTTTCAATAGATGAAGAACTCTCTCTGATTCAGACATGGACGTGTTGAAACGGTGACAGAGAGCAAGCACATACTCTATGTAGGATGTGTAAGACTCACCGCATTGTTGCTTGCGAGCATCCAGTGTCTTCTTCGCGAGAGCTGAATGAACCCCCGGGGGGCCGAAAATTTGGCGAAGCTGTTGCTTGAAACGTGTCCAGTCCGTAATATCCGTTTCATGATTGAAAAGCCATGTTTTAGCTATGCTTCTCAGATAGAAAGAAACACGGCGAAGCTTGGTAGGGTCATCCCAGTTGTTAGTGGAACTCGCTCGATTGAACTGGTTCAACCAATCCTCCACATCTTCACCTCGAAGTCCGGCGAACGTGGGCGACTCACGCTGGTGCGCGGTGATAATCCACGATGGATAGGCCGCGGCAGCCAGGGCCGTGGAGGTAGACGCAGAAGCGACGGTTGGCTCGTCCTGAGGCATGTTACCGGACACCTGGCACAAACGAGGACCTGAGCGGAGCTCCAGGAGGCAGATCGGGCTGGGAGAGGACGGAATATCGTAGAGCACACTCCACCACTTGTGATGTACTGGTGAAGGCAACCTTTATTAGGCTCAGAAAACACGATGAAGCCACCACGCCCAAGGCACAGAACTCTGACAAGCCAAGTCCCCACAGCAGATGAAGATGACGACCACTCATGATGATGAATATGTCTAATGAAAGTAGAAGTGCTTAATAAATGCCTACAATATTTTATAATGAAATAATTAGAAGCGCAAACCAACGGGACACAATAGAAGAGACAAACAAGTGGATGAATTTGTACCAACGAGCCCGCCTGTCAACCCTACTGCAAAAATCTTTCGTGGGATAACGTGGCGCAGAAAATCCATTGTGACCATTGTGACTATTGCTGGCTGGGAACCGCGTGATGTACGACGTGATGACCAAAAAGGCTACCTAAGTGAGCAACACTTTGCTACTATGGGATTTGAAGCCGGCACCTTCGCCGACACACGACTGACGTTTTTGCTGCTTGTGCAGCAAAAGTGTCAGGTATCTGCGCTGTTTTTGGTGTTCAGTCCGTGAATCTACCTTCGATGAAGTTGGAGGGGTGACGCTGTGTTCTGTGATCGGCCTGGGCGCAGCATCGGATATCACCTGGCTCCTGTCCGCAGCCGGTGATGTTGACGGAAAGCCACTGTCCACGTACGACAGACGAAAGTACATCGGAAAAATCGTACCGCCACGTGTTGCTGGCTGGGAACCACGCGATGAACCACGTGATGACCAAGAAGGCTACTTAAGCGAGCAACACTTTGCCACCGTAAGATTTGGATCCGTAACCTTCGCAGACATGCGACTGACACTTTTGCTGCTTGTGCGGGTTAGTCGAAAGTGTCCGTTTTTACTAGTGGTGCCGGCTCCGCTCACTCTGGCAAGTGTGACGTCGCCTTGCTACAAGCGGGTCTATGGGAGGGGTGGGACAAGTTGTTCTTTTTTCGTAAGCAGAATGCTGTATCTTGCGTTGTTGTTGTTGCTATCAGGTGATGTTGAACCAAATCCTGACTATCGTGACGCAGATAAGCTGCTGAAAAACATCCAGGATGTCCAAACTGCCATGTTGAGTAAACTAAACTCCATCGATGCAAGACTTGCGAAACATGAAACTTTGATGACAGAAATGAGCAAAAACTTAGATGACACTCAACGACAATTGCAAGAGGTCAATAAAATGGTCTCAGATTGAGCCGATGTAATTAAATATCTGCTAGATAAAGTAAAGAAATAAGAACTGAAGGTTGTGGATTTAGAAAATTGAAGCCGGAGAAGAAACATTGTATTCGGCGGTTTCGAGAAAAATGATCAGTTTGAAACTTGGCACAAATCAGAGAAACTGATTATAATATTTGTAATTCTTATCTGGCCATTGAGCTTAAATTCACTGAAAGGGTACATCGCGTGGGACGTTATGACAGCAAAGAAAAACGGCCAATCATTGTGAGTATTTCATCTTTTAAGGAAAAACAATTATTCTGTCACACCAAGAAACTTGAGACGTGGCGTGGCGTCTGTGTTGTTAATACGACCTTCGAGCGGCTCCTGCTTTCTACAATGATATTCAAGTTGATTTTATGAGTGCGCGTTCAGCTTTGTTTGTGTCGCATCAGTGAAAGTGCCAGGACTATTTTGATGCAAAAACCTGCTGCGTGAGTGGACTATTATGACGTTTTGGAACGTTTTTTCTCCGGGGCCAGGTGCCGCTTGGGCTAAGCCTAACGAGGTAAGCCCACGCCGGCGTGACGCGAGCCGCGTCACCGTTCCCGGGTGACCTTTTTGCTCTTCTCAGGGCTTATTTCCATAAAAATGGAATATCAGGTAGTTGTGGAGGACAGAACCCTCAAAGAGGTGACAGAAGACCGCGGTTGGCAGTCTGCAGGCGCCAGAAGAGCTGGCGCCCGCTCGGCAGGTGCTAATTTTAATGGTGCTACTCTCAACGGGACGAAGTCGACAACGGCCGAGGCCCCGCGAGGCCGCAACATTGGCAATAACA
The DNA here is from genome assembly GCA_013436015.1 of Rhipicephalus annulatus. Lineage (NCBI taxonomy): Eukaryota > Metazoa > Arthropoda > Arachnida > Ixodida > Ixodidae > Rhipicephalus > Rhipicephalus annulatus. Next base: position 706,349 of record WOVY01010479.1, on the reverse strand, counting down.
TCAAGGCTACGATCATTCGCGTGGGCCGGATGCCTCAGCTCCCCAGGGAGGATACCAAGATCGTGATTCCGCCCCACGGGGGCCTCACTATTGTCAAGACCTGATGCACCGTGGTGGCTGAAGCAATCCTGGCGGCCATAAGCATCTGCGCCGAAGATCTGTAGGGCGACATGCTGTGCCCCAACGTGCAGCAGAATAATATTGCCACGTTCCATTTCCCAAGTTTTTGTTATCGTCCCAAAACACCACACGATTCTCAGCGCAAACCGCGCCTGCTGTTTTCGAGAAGGTTCCGGACTGTAGTAGATCATTTCAATAAGATCACGCCCACTGTGCTAATGGTACAGATTGTTCTGGAACCTACGCCACCGCCAGCGATAACGCTAGAACATTCGACAGCAAGAGTATAAATGCCGACGCGCTTCGCCGCTTGTCAGTTGATCGGAGGCCGAGGCTCCCTTCGCCGCTATCAGTCCGAGACTGCTATCTGTGCAAGACTGCTGCTGTAATTGGACTTTCCGTTTACCAGGCACAGGTTCGCAAAATAAACAGTTAAATCCCAACACGAAGTCCCCTGTCTTCGGCCACGTCATGACCCCGTGACATCTGGTGGAGGTGCTGCTTCGTTCATGTACCGGACGCCCCCGTCAAGCCGTGAACCCAGCCCACGTCGCGGAGAAGACACCGACGCCAACCAGGAGCAGCGAACAAGCCGCCGACAGCAAGGGCTACCACCGGAGTTCGGGCTTCTACAAGACAAGGCGCGGAAGACCAAGGCCATGACCGCGACTGCAGCGACAATGACAACCGCAGCGTCCCAGCCCACGTTGGTCATGCATCAACCCAGGGAACCACCAATTTTCCATGGGTCATTGTTCGAAGACCCGGAGTCCTGGCTAGAAACATACGACCGTGTGGCCGCCCTCAACCACTGGGACCAAGACGAAAAGCTGCGTCGTGTGTTCTTCTATTTTGAAGACACCGGAAGGACCTGGCTCGAAAATCGGGAGTCCACGCTTCGAACGTGGGATGTTTTCTGCGGCGTATTCCTGCAAATGCTCGCGAGCGTCACTCGCAAAGAGAGGGCCGCTGCTTCATTAGAGACCCGGGGTCAGCTACCAAATGAAAATGTCGCTATTTTCACAGAAGAAATGACCCGACTATTCCGTCACGCTGACCCAGACATGCCTGAGGAGAAAAAAGTTCGTTTCCTGATGCGAGGGGTCAAACAGGAGCTCTTCGCGGAACTGATGAGAAACCCACCGAAAACCGTCCAAGAATTTGTAGCCGAAGCGACCACTATCGAAAAGACCCTGGACATGCGCACCAGACAGTATAATCGTCACCTGACTGCAGACTGCGCTGCTGCTCAAGCCAGTAACTCCGGAGACCTGCGTGAAACGATCCGAGCGATCGTGCGGGAAAAGCTGCGCAAGCTGTTGCCTTCGGCGCAGCATCAAGTGGATTCAATCACCGACATTGTGCGAGAAGAAGTTCGGCAATCGCTTCAAATTCCCCACGCACCGCTGCCCGAGCCGGAAGCTATGAGCTACGCCGCTGCACTGCGCCACAATGCTCCTCCCCGTCCACGCCAAAACGCCGCCCCATCGCACTTCCGTCGACAGACGCAACCGCCGCCACCACCCCCACCGACGTCATACCGTTCACCAACAGCCCAGCGCAGTGCACCGAGGACGACTGACCTCTGGCGCACCCCTGACCATCGCCCGCTCTGCTACCACTGCGGCGAGGCCGGGCACACTTACCACCGTTGCCAGTACCGACAGATGGAACTGCGTGGATTCGCCATTGATGCACCACGTCCGAAGCCAGTGGAACGGCCTCGTGACATCGCCGACTACCTGACAGGAACTCAATGGACACCCCGAAGTCCTTCCCGTTCGCCGTCGCCCAGCCGCCGCATGTCACCGCACCGCCGGAAGTACTCCGCCCAACGCGGGGCCGGTCTCCTAGCCCGTATCCGGGAAACTAAGGGCAGCAACCGGTGGAGGTGCGGTTGCTGTGCGACGAACTACCGAAGATCCTCCTCCGACGACGATGCCGCGACGGAGCTTTCCGAACACAATGCCAACCAGGCAAAGCCCTGGCGGCGAAAGCTCACTTACCGGAGGTGGCCTGACGACGCAACATGGAAGCAGCGGAACAAGCCGACGCAGCCGTGACCCGACGCCATGCCCTAACTGTAATGCGAGACGGCGAACTAGTAACATCGACGTTCTTATCGACGGCCACAGTGTGACCGCTCTCGTCGATACTGGAGCCGACTATTCTGTCATCAGTGGGTCGTTCGTCGCGAAGTTAAAGAAAGTTAGGACAGCTTGGAAAGGCCCTGAAGTCCGCACAGCCGGAGATCATCTCGTAACGCCTGCAGGAATCTGCACAGCGAGAGTCACCATTAACGGCCGTATTTATCCTACAGACTTCGTAGTCCTACAGCGTTGCTCGAGAGATGTCATCCTTGGCATGGACTTCTTATGCCTCCATGGTGCTGTCATGAACCTAAAAACAAAGTCGATAACGTTATCCACAGAAGAAGCACTACCACCGCGCACGCCGTCAGGACACCATGTCTTGAATGTGCTGGAAGAACAAGTCACCATTCCGCCTCGCTCAAGCGTCATTATTTCAGTCGGCGCTCCTAAATCACCTGACTTGGAAGGCGTCTTTGAAGGCAGTCAGCATCTGTTTATCACTCGAAATATTTGCGTCGCGAAAGGGATTGCAGAGCTGCGGGGAGGCAAAGCAACGGTTATGCTCATGAATTTCAGCAATGAGTACAAACATGTGAACAAAGGAACAACGGTCGCCTACATCGAAGAAATTGTCGAAGCCACCAGTGTTTTCGCCCTCGCCCATTCTGCCGAACCTGCTCAGAGGAACCAAGCCCCTCCCATTGCTTTCGACGTCGATTCCAGGCTTCCGAAAGATAAGCAAGAACAGCTCAAGGCCCTGCTCCTGCAATACGAAGATTGCTTTTCGTCGTCATCGAATATTCGGCAGACCCCAATCACGAAACATCGCATCATAACCGAAAAAAATTCCAGACCACTCCGTCAGAGTCCGTACAGGGTTTCGACGCGAAAACGTGAGGCCATGAAGAGACAAGTTAATGAAATGCTGCGGGATGACATTATCCAGCCGTCCAAGAGTCCATGGGCATTCCCCGTGGTGTTAGTGAAGAAAAAAGATGGACCCTACGTTTCTGCGTCGATTATCGCCGCCTGAACAAAATCACAAGAAAGGACGTGTATCCTCTCCCACGAATAGACGACGCACTTGGTCGGCTCCATAACGCCAAGTACTTTTCGTCAATTGACCTCAAGACTGGCTATTGTCAAATTGAAGTCGACGAAAAGACCAAGAGAAGACGGCGTTTATAACACCGGACGGCCTCTTCGAGTTTAAGGTGATGCCCTTCGGCCTTTGCTCAGCGCCTGCAACTTTTCAACGCGTTATGGATACAGTACTGGCAGGATTGAAGTGGCAGACTTGTCTTGTGTACTTGGACGACGTCGTCGTGTTTTCCTCGAACTTCGACGAGCATTTTTGGCGCCTTGAAGCTGTACTTCAAGCCATCAAGACGTCCGGACTCACTCTGAAGCCAGAAAAGTGCAGATTTGCGTATGAGGAGCTCTTGTTTCTGGGACACGTTATCAGCAAGTCTGGAGTTCGTCCCGATTCACGGAAAACAGCCGCCATCGCCGACTTCCCGCCGCCCACTGACAAGAAGGCCGTGCGCCGATTTCTGGGCCTGTGCGCCTATTATAGGCGGTTCGTGAAAAACTTCGCCCGCATCGCCGATCCTCTCACTAACCTTACCAAGGCCGACGTGGAGTTCAAGTGGGAACGCCACAGGAACACGCTTTCCAGGTGCTTAAACATCGCCTCCAGACGCCTCCGTTACTTGCCCATTTCGACGAATTCGCCGAGACAGAAATACCTACTGACGCAAGCAGCGTAGGTCTTGGCGCCGTTCTTGTGCAGAGGGCTGACGGACTTGAAAGAGTTATTAGTTGCGCCAGCCGATCGCTATCCAAAGCAGAAGCAAATTATTCCACAACAGAAAAAGAGTGCCTCGCCATCATCTGGGCTACGTCGAAATTTCGCCCCTACCTCTACGGCAGGCCCTTAAAAGTTGTGAGCGACCACCACGCCTTGTGTTAGCTAGCCACCTTGAAGGACCCTTCAGGTCGCCTCGCACGATGGAGCCTTAGACTTCAAGAGTATGACATTACTGTCATGTACAAGTCCGGCAAAAAACACTTCGACGCCGACTGTCTCTCTCGTGCGCCGGTTGACCAACCGCTACCCGACGACCCGGATGACGAGTACTTCTTGAGAACGATAACTACCGACGACTTCGCTTAACGACAGCGGGCCGACTCGGAACTCAAGGCCCTAATAGACTACCTCGAAGGCAGGACCGCCGAAGTCCCGAAGGTATTCAAGCGCGCACTTGCGTCGTTCTTTCTACGAAACGGTCTTCTACAAAAGAAAAACTTTTCAACACTTCGAGCTAAGTACCTCCTTGTGGTGCCTTCAGCTCTGGGACCAGAACTCCTGCAGGCCCTGCACGACGATCCGACGGCAGGGCACTTCGGTGTTTCTCGCACGCTCGCGAGGATACAAGAAAGGTACTACTGGCCACGTCTTATCACCGACGTCACTCGTTATGTGAGGACATGCCGGGACTGTCAGCGATGCAAGACACCGCCGACAAGGCCAGCGGGACTTCTGCAGCCAATTGATCCACCTTGCCGACCTTTCCAGCAGATTGGTATGGACCTACTGGGGCCGTTCTCGACGTCGGCTTTCGCAAACAAGTGGATCGTGGTAGCTACCGACTACCTCACCCGCTACGCCGAGACAAAAGCCCTGCCAAAAGGCAGTGCATCCGAGGTAGCTAAGTTCTTCGTCGAAAATATCGTCCTACGTCACGGCGCCACGGAGGTCCTTATCACCGACAGAGGAACGGCATTCACTGCCGACTTAACTCAAGCGATCTTGGCATACAGCCAAACAAACCACCGCCTGACGACAGCGTACCACCCACAGACCAACGGCCTCACCAAGCGGCTTAACAAGACGATCACCGACATTCTGTCAATGTACGTCGATGTCGAACACAATACGTGGGACGCCATTCTTCCGTATGTGACCTTCGCATACAACACGGCGGTGCAGGAGACGACGCAGATATCTCCATACAAATTGGTCTACGGAAGGAGCCCGGCAACGACGCTCGATGCCATGTTACTCAACGTCACCGACGAAGAAAACCTCGATGTGAGCGAGTATCTTCAACGCGCCGAAGAAGTCCGACAACTTGCGTGTCTCCGTATCAAGAATCAACAGACGACCGACAGCCACCGTTACAACCTTCGACGTCGCTTCGTGGAATACCAGCCCGGTGAACGTGTTTGGGTGTGGACGCCGATACGCCGACGTGGTCTAAGTGAAAAGCTTCTGCGACGGTACTTCAGACCGTACAGGGTGGTTCGACGTCACGGCCCACTTGATTACGAGGTTGTCCCCAGTGGCATCACGAACCCTCAACGACACCGATTGCGACCTGAAGTCGTACATGTCGCGCGCCTCAAGCCGTTTCATGCGCGTTAACAAACTGAAACAGTGTTTTTTATCGTAATTTTTTCATTGTACTTTCTTGAATTATTATTGTACCTTCATCTTTAGTTAAAGCATCGGGACGATGCCTTTTTTCAGAGGGGGGCAATGCCACGTTCCATTTACCAAGTTTTTGTTATCGTCCCAAAACACCACACGATTCTCAGGGCAAACCGCGCCTGCTGTTTTCGAGAAGGTTCCGGACTGTAGTAGATCATTTCGATAAGATTACGCCCACTGTGCTAATGGTACAGATTGTTCTGGAACCTACGCCACCGCCAGCGATAACGCTAGAGCATTCGACAGCAAGAGTATAAATGCCCACGCGCTTCGCCGCTTGTCAGTTGTTGATCGAAGGCTAACGCTCCGTTCGCCGCTATCAGTCCGAGACTGCTTTCTGTGCAAGACTGCTGCTGTAATTGGACTTTCCGTTTACCGGGCACAGGTTCGCCCAAATAAACAGTTAAATCCCGACACGAAGTCCCCTGTCTTCGGCCACGTCACGACCCCGTGATATTATGGTTATCAGCGCACCTAGAAGGAAAAATGGCAACCACTACATCAAAGTTCGGCAGATCGTCTTGATGAGCCGAACATACGAGGTCAGTTCCTATGAAGCCGCCCCTCTTTGGCGCGCAAGGGCGTGATGTGTGATATTCCACTCGTCGACGGCCCGAATGGTATTGACAACAAGGTCGTAAATGAAAGAAATCCGCTAGCCCTGGCATCCAAGCGCATAGGCAGCACCGGTACAGTAATCGTCGCCTTCGACGGTCATAGAGACCCAAACTTCGTACGCTACGGCCCCACCCTTGTGCAATGTTTGCTTTATCACAAGAAAATAGACATTTGCTACGCTTGCGGTCGGCTCGGTCACCGTGCTGATGTGTGTCCCAGCCCAGGCGATGTCGTATGTCAGGGCTGCGGGGCTTCAAATCTTGACGCACAACACAAGTGTACCCTCAAGTGCAGGCTGTGTTGTGGGCAGCACCTCACGGCTGACAAGAACTGTAGGCAAAGATTCCAGATCCCGTATGTCGTGCGACGAAGGCGCTGGGAAAAGCCTCAAGCCCCCAATCAAGGCCAAGCTACGGCACCACCATTACACCCCCCCCCCACGGATGGGCAGGACTTCCAGCAGTCACGCGGTTCTGGAGGCCGTTCAAGGCGACGTTCTCGGTTCCATTCCAGGGGCCGTTCCTGGTCCAGGAGCCGCTCCCGGTCCCGAGGAGGACCACGGTGCTACAAGTCTAGTTGCCGCTCCAGATCTCGATCCAGATCAACCGGGCGTCATCAGCAGCCTAGCGGGGCGTCAGCGAGAAGCAAGAAGTCGGTCCCTCTAACCTGGGCCGACACGGTCCGAGGAAGGCCAGCTGAGGTACTGTCGGGGTCACTCCCAGAGCACGCGGAGAACGCGCGCGAGATTTCCCAGCTTAAACGCGAGAAAGCTGCAATGAAGGAAACCATAAACAGGCTTATGTCCGAAATTGCCGAGATTACGAATGCGAGAAACCCACTACCGCAACCCGCCACCGCCTGTGTCACTGATACGATTCCCCTACATATGGAAGTGCACAGCCCTGAAGCCGGCGATAGCAGCAGGGAGGGTCAAAGTGCTCCCAAAGGGGGCCGTCACATACGAACAGGAAGGTGTAGCGATTCGAGTCAGGTCTGAGCTTCGACACACGCTCTTCACGCTCAGTGAAAGCATTAATAAGCTCGGGGAAAATTTCGCCCAACTGCAGATCCCCCTGGCCACGCAAATTGACCGAGTATCCATGGTAGAGTCCTTTCTTGAAAGCGTAGTGAAACCCGCTCTGACCTCAGCCGCCATCGTACAACGCCAGCCCGGCGCTACGGGCCCTATCGTCCACTCTATTATTAGCCAATCTGAGGACAGCACCAGACCACAAAAGCACCAAGATACCAAATGGCCAAGCCAAGTGAGACGTTCCTCATTCGGCAAAGAAACTGCAGGGGCTTCCCCATTAAAAAGGCGTCCTAGAAACAGTACATTCTATGTTCTAGCGAAAAACCCTTCGTCGTCCTTCTTCAGGAAAGATTAACCCCAAACGTTAAACTGACGGGTTACCAGCCCGTCTCGCGGTATTCTGATGGCCGGGGCGTCTGCACCTTGGCCAGTAACAAGCTCATACACATCTCTCACGACCTCAAAATGACCACCAGCAGAGCCAAATATGCCATGACCAAGATTCTGCCGCGCAACTCGGACCGAAGCAGCATCTTTTTTCTCAACGTGTACAGTAGCCCTATAAGGACCGACGACAGCGCTTCAGGGCCCTCATAAAGAAGGCAGTCAACCTGGCTGGCCCCAACCGTCTGGTTGTGGCGGGTGATTTTAATGCTACGCACAACACTTAAGGCTACCGGTAAAATACCAGGAAGGGCGCGGAAGTGTGGCAGAACGCTACTGACATGATCCTGACTCCAATCACCGACAAGGCCTTTCCAACTCGGTCGGGCACCTCATCCTGCAGATTTTCGACTCCCGACTTGACCATCGTCAAGAATCTCCCCGATGTACAGTGGGCCAACTCGAACATTGACTTAGGTAGCGACCATTACGTCCTGGTGACGCCGTTCTTAGTGGTTCAAAAGAGGGCGCGGGAGTTTTCTTGGACAAACTGAGACCAGTTTCGCAAATACCGCAACGACCGACCACTACCTGCAACCGGGCCAAGCCTCGAGCTGTGGATTAGCCAGCTCAAGGAGGACGTCTTAAGTACTACGAAGAATATTAGTGCTTACCTTCCGGTTGATAAAATGGACAGCCGCCTTGCCCACCTGCTCGAGGCTAAGCAGTCACTTCTTGCCCGCTGGTAAGGCCAGTGCCTCAAAAGCAGGTTGCGCAAGAAAATCTCCGACCTAATCAAGACTATCAAGGAGCACTGCCGCGTCCTCTCCAAGCAGTAGTGGGACGAGGTGTGCAACTCGGTAGACGGCCAGATGCGTAATGGCAAGACATGGAACCTTCTCAAGCACCTGCTCAGTGAGACTAACACCAAAACTAACCAGCGGAATGTACTAGCGCGTGCCATGCACGAAGCCAAGCAGTTTTCTTCAGAAGAGGAGGTTTTGAAGCAGCTGGTGCAAAAGTACCTCCCTGTCGACTCGAACCCCGACACAACATACCCCGAGTACTCGGGACCAGCCAACACTGAACTGGACGCCGAGATATCCCACGAAGATGTTCGGCTGGTGCTCCACGGGCTCAACGGAAGGTCTGCCGCGGGCCCCGACGGCATAAATAACAAGGCCCTGCACAACCTGGACGACCGGTCAATCGACTACCTCACCGAAGTCATCAACGAGGCATGGAGTGCGGCGAGGTCCCCGAGCCGTGGAAGGTCGCGCGCACCATTCTCATTCCCAAGCCGGGGAGGCCACCAAACTTGGACAACATGGGCCCCATTTCACTCACATCCTGCGTGGGAAAGGTAGCCGAGCATGTGGTACTCAATAGGTTGACTTGGTACCTAGAAGACATTGGGCTCTACCCGCAAATCATGATTGGTTTTCGGGCCAAGCTATCGACGCAAGACGCTATGAAGCTGCTCAAGCACCAAGTCATCGACTGCAACACTCGAGACATGTGAGCCATTATCGGCCTCGACTTAGAGAAAGCCTTCGACAATGTTACTCACTCTTTCGTGTTGCGGTCGATTGCTGAGTTCAGCCTTGGAGTCAGATTCTACGAGTATGTCAAATCATTCTTGACCCTCAGAGTGGGAGACCTTGTCTCCGAGGAGATCAAGCTAGGCTCGCGCGGCACGCCACAGGGGTCAGTGATACGCCCACCCGGTTCAACCTTGTCATGGTCGGGTTGTCCAAGAGGCTCTGATGTATCGAAGGCATTAACCACACAATTAATGCGGACGATATTATCATTTGGTGCACAGGTAGCAGCGACGGGCAAGTCGAGTGCTTTATGCAGGAGGCCATAGACACCACGGAAGATTACCTCCGTCCCACAGGCCTGAGATGTTCCCCAAACAAGTCCGAGCTCCTCCTCTATCAACCCACTAGGCGAGGGCAAAAGCCCAAAAACTGGCAGGCGATCTCGAAGAGTGATATAAATCTCTACACCGGACATGGCGGCGCAATATCCAGAGTCGACTCCATTCGGGTCCTCCGCATGGCCATCGAGTCCAATGGTTCCAACGGCAAGACTATACTCAAGCTCGCCGCTAAGACGGATAATGCGGTTCGGCTGGTTCTGCGGTTGGCCAACCGCTACCAAGGCCTCAAGGAAGACAACCTAATCCGCCTGGTCAATGCCTTTGTGCTCTGCCACTTCTCATATGTCGCGGTCATGCACAATTGGCAGCGTGCCGAGCGTGACAAGATCAACGTCTTCCTCAGAAAGATTACCAAGTGGGCCCTCGGTATCCCGATAAGGACGCACACCGAGTGCCTGCTCCAGCTGGGAGTACACAATACGCTAGAGGATATTGCTGAAGCGCAGGAGCGGGCCCAGCTCGCTCGCCTCTCGAGCTCCCAGACCGGCAGAAATATACTCCAAGAGCTCGGTCACTCTCCGGCTGAAGTGGACGAGAAGGTGAAACAGGTGCCCCGTGAGATTCGTGACCTCATCACCGTGGCACCGATACCGCGGAATGTCCATCCCGAGCACAATCGTGGTAAATGACGGGCTAGAGCTGCCACTTTTCTCAAGCAGATTCACTGTGAGGAGCACGGCGTCGTCAGCTTTGTCAACGTGGCAGCGTACCGTGGGAGCCGCGCCTTTTCCGCAGTCATCGTCGACTCCAAACAGCAAATCCCCAACTGCATATCGGTTCACACCGACGATCCGAGAATTGCCGAGCAAGTGGCCATCGCTCTTGCCATTCTGGAAGGTGAAAAGGAGGTCATCTATAGTGACTCTAGGTCAGCTGTTCGCGCTTTCTAGCGCGGTGTAATCTCCAAGAAAGCCCTGCGCGTGCTCCAGAGTAGTGGCCGCGATGGTATCAAGCACCACGTACATATCTGGTTTCCTGCACATGCTGGACAGGTCGAAGGTGCTTCCCCCAACCTCAACAAGTCTGCCCACGAGGCCGTGCGCGCGGTAGCCGACAGCGCCGGTTCCGGGCAACGACTCGGAGCCAACGGGGTTTTGGAAAACAGGGACGCGCCTGCCACGTACAATGACATAACAAAACATTTTTACCTCGCGCGAAGACATTATGCACTCCCTCATCCAAAACTTAATAGGCCACAGGCCCTTACGCTCAGGCAACTGCAGACCGATACGTATCCGAACTCGAGATCCCTTCACACTGTTTACCCGGACGTGTTCCCCAATGACGCTTGCCAGACATGTGGAGATGTATCCACGCTGGCGCACATGCTCTGGGAGTGCAAGGCAATGTACACTGACCCCAACAGTACATCAGTCAGGTGGGAAGCGGCCCTACGAAGCTCTCTCCTGGCCGACCAACGTTGGACCGTCTAGCAGGCTTGCGGAGTAGGCGATAGGCTTGGCCTAACGGTCCCGACGTGGGAGTCGCCCGCTGCACACTGACGCGCGCCTTGCAGGACCACAATAAATTCCGTAACCAACTAACCAAGAAAAGTTCAAGGGAGCGCGTACGGTATCGACGAAGATTACTAACTTGAAACGCGTGCTATCAGAAAAAAAGCTATGGCAATTTGCTGAAGCTAAAAAGGCCGATGAAAAAACAAAGTTAAACTGAGTTTTGATAAGCTCATCGTGAATGGCAGGGCGCTTCGCTGAGATATCGATCGATATGTGGCGTTTAACGTCTCAAAACCACCATATGATTATGAAAGACGCCGTAGTGTAGGGCTCCGGAAATTTCGACCTCCTGGGGTTCTTTAACGTGCACCTAAATCTGAGCACACGGGCCTACAACATTTCCGCCTCCATCGAAAATGCAGCTGCCGCAGCCGGGGTTTGATCCCGCGACCTGCGGGTCAGCATCCGAGTACCTTAGCCACTAGACAACCGTGCGGCGGGGAGTTTCGCTGGGTTAAAGAAAACGATGAGGTTGTCCCGTTTTCGAGAACATGAGCAATAAACAAAATTAAAGCTCAAGAACACAATTATAATGTTGTCTTAGTGGTTATACGCAGAAGTGTAACAAATAAAGTAGACCAGCTTGTTGGATCGATAGAATCAGTGGAAGCAGATATTGTGATGGGCACTGAGTCTTGGTCAAACCAACTTTTAGAGATAGTGAGGCGTTTCCACAAGACTACGTCGTTTATCGTGAAGATCGACCGAGCATCGGAGGGGGCGTTTTTCTGCTCATTCATACGACACTGCAGCCTAGCGCTCTAGATATCTGCCGCGAAGCTATCGAAACTGTCTGGTGCAAAATCGTGTTGCCTAATAACTCTAGTTAGATTTTTCGCTCGGTTTTCCGTGTGCCGAGCACTGATGCGAGCGCTGTTCATGCCTTGCCTGAGATTATCTCAGAAGTGTCCGGTGAAGTGATATTGCTCGGTGGTGGTTTTAATGTGCCGGACTTGTGTTGGCAGGATGATTATTGTGACATTGTTGCTCGTTGTGCTGCAAGCTCTGAAACGAAAAGGGTTGTAGACACATATCATCTAATACAATACGTAAAAAAACCAACACGTCGAGGTAATATCCTAGATTGGTTGTTTTCAAGCGCACTTAATGTAGTAAGCTCTATAACAGTCGTGCCATGAATTGGCGACCATTCGGCTGTTGTTGCGACTGCCAAAACCAAAATTCAGTTTTTGTGAAAATAGAAACATATTTTTATGATAAAGGGAATTATGGAGGTATCAACCAAAGACTGCTTTAGTGTCTACCAACGTTTGAATTCTTAGCGGACGAATGTAACATTCATGAACTGTTGAACACGTTTAAAGTGAAATTGGGTGAGCTTGTGAAGGAACATTTACAACACATATATTTCTCAAAGCCTAAAAAGGGGAAAAAACTTTGGGTAACAACACTAATGATACGAATTATACAAAAAATAAAACAGATTTTGGCGAGGTATTGGAAAACGAAGAGCAAGGCTTATTATGAGAGATGGGCACAAATAACGCTTGATTAAAAGCTCACTACTAAGATCGCAAGAGAAAATTGTTTCAAGAGATTCAATGAAAGCTTGAAAACCAATCCTAAGGCTTTTTGGAAGTATTTAAAGGGGTGCGGATCAAGTGATCTGGGCATTCCAGAAATCATTTGCAAAAACCAAATCGTAACGAACGACGAAGCAAAGGCAACATATCTAAATGACTTATTTCATTCGGTATTTCTTCCAGCAAAATCCGACACTATAACGACAGCTGCTAGCAATTTGTTGCCTATGACGCAGGTGGAACTCGGCGTGTCTGGTATTAAAAAGGTATGGAAGCGATTTGACAAAACCAAGGCAGTTAGCCCTGACATTGTTTCACCTCGCGTGTTGAAGCACTACTCTGCGACCGTCTTCCTTTACCTTTTCATTATCTTTTCGCAGTCGCTTCGTGCTAGTGAATCGCCTTACGACTGGAAGATAGCCCACGTTGTGCCAATTCATAAAAGGGGTTCGAAAACAGATGTGCAGAATTATAGGCCCGTTTCCCTGATATGTATCGTATGCAAATTAATGGAGCATAAAATTTACTCACCCATCATGAGTCACCTCCCCGAGAACAATTTCCTAATTGAAGTACAGCACGGTTTCCGCAAAAGCTTGTCCTGCACTACACAACTTGTAGAATTCTATCACGATTTAGGGAGTGTAATTGATGTTAAGGGCCGATATACTGTTTGTTTTTAGGTTTCTGAAAAGCTTTTGACATGGTTACGGATTCGCTTCTTATTTACAAACTACGGCAAATAGTTATACATAGAGATGTCAAATGGATTGAAAGTTTCTTATCGAAACGCGGGAAGTGTGTTGTTATTAATGGCAAAAAATTGTGTTACGTGAACGTCACCTGAGTAGTTCCTCAGGGCTTTGTATTGGAACTGATGTTGTTTTTGATATACACAAATGATATAAATTTGGGTATTACGTCCTCCTTGCGACTGTTTGCAGAAGACTGCTTGGTGTAACGAAGTATATCTTGCGACGAGGATGCGACAGCGTTACAGGGAGACTTGAACAGAATATTTGATTGGTGTAATCAGCGGAACATGTGTTTAAACGTGAAGAAGTGCATCCACATGCGTTTTACTAGAAAGAAAAACCACTGATAAATGACTATTCTACAAATAAGGAGGTTCTTACCACAGTTAATGTTTCTATGTACCTAGGCGTCGTGTTTTCTGCTGAGTGCTCATAAAATGCGCAGACCAGTGAGACAGTTGGTAAGGCTGGACGGGCGCTGAACTTTGTTCAATGAAACCTGAGATGTCGCGAACATGAAATTAAACAAAATGCATTTACTACATGGCACCATGTGCGTTTATGAGTAGGAGTGGGTGTACTTGTCTTCCTGCTGTTCTACCGACCATGTCCCAGACTTTAGCTTCCTGTGTATATGAATTTATCCCTAATAAAAACGTCTGACAGCTTCCCCTCCTGGCCTGCTGACGCGTTATCCTGCCTTGAGACTTTCTTTTCTTAGAGTTGTCAAGATTTTCAGTGGTCTGTCACTCCTGAAGCAGCCTTTATGCTTTGTGTTGCTCCTTGCGCGCAGTTTTCGCACTCAGACCTCCAGTATCACACACGTCATTTTCTAGGGTGTCCATTTGTTTGTGGGACGCATTTTGCTGCTGCGATAATGAAAAACTTTGTGAAGTAGTTGACAGCAGCATCAATGCCTAAAGTACACATGTCACTCAAACCTAAACAAGTAATCGTATAATACTATTCCCAGTCGGCTTTGCTTATGAGCCATTTGGGAACCTTTGACGAGTATTCAGATTTTGTAGGTGTGCTCGAAACTACAAAAAATGGTCACTTCCAAGGGGATTAGTGATAACTTTCCAGTGGAATAGAGGCACAAGCGATGGAGATAGTATGCTTATATTTATGAAGAAATAGGTAATGTTAGCGAGGTTATAATAGGGTGGTTCCTTTCGATTCAGGAGACACACGCCAGAAAAGAGAAGAAACTGTTTGACCATCGACCTCGGGCGTCGCAGTAAGAGTCACCCCATAGACAGCCATACGCGTTCTATTCTTCAAGGAGAACATAAGGTTCTGGAAGTTTACCCTATATAAACTGAAAGTCATGTTTTTGTAGGTGATTTGTCGGATATACGTAAAGAGTACAAACTTTGGTAAGTTTGTCGAAGAGGACAGCTTGGACAGCCAATTCCTCAAGGGATGTCTGGAGACGAAAGTGCGTGCAAGCAATCCCTTGATTCACTATAATGGCAACACCTCCGGCGGGTGTCATGGCATCATCACGGGCCTTTCGGAAAATAACGTGTTTACGTAGAAAGTTGGTGTGTTTTGAATTTAGGTGTGTTTCTTGTACACAGAGGACTTTTGACGAATGTTCGTGTAGATGTTCTTGGACATCGTCAAGGTTCCTTAGAAGGCCCCGGAAGTTCCACTCTATAATTTGTGTATTCATGATGACAGTGATGTAGTGGTGTGCGTACGAGAGGCAAGTGGCTGTTTAGGTGAAAAGCTGGCATTCAAGTGACAGTGCCGTCATGGGGCCTCATTCTTTGCTTTTTGGTTTTCTTGGCGTGCTTCAAGGAGTCACGCAGCTGTTTCGGCACGAGAGGTGCCGCCGTGGGGCTCAAAGTTTAGACCTCGCTTGGCGAGGTGAGGCCTCGAGACCTGAGAACCCTGGGGTCTCTGGTCCTTGTTCGTGAGCAGGCGGAGTAGGCTTAACTACTTCCACCATGGGGGCAGACGTCACAGCCGAAGGCTCGCTTTGCGTAGGCCGAAGAAATGCCGAAGGCTGGTGCGACGCTGCCCCCTAGCGCCGCATCATCATAGGTTTGGCCACAGAATGGCGAAACTCTTCTTGCTCCTTTCAACGAACTATTCTCCCTCACCTTCAACATGATTGATCTCTTTTTTTTCAGAATAAACAGGACCATGAGCAAGCGACATGATTTTCGTCACAGTTCGCACAGGGCGCTAGTTGTTTGCAAGTTTCGGACGCGTGGCCAGAAACTCTCCATTGAGCACAAGTTTTGCCGAACACGAGAGCTTTGCGAGCCGTGGCCATATTTCTGATATTGAAAGCAACGGCAAGGGTTCGGAATGTATGGGTGAACACGGAGTTTTGTGTACCCAGTTACAAGTTTCTCTGGAAGAATGTTGGAGCCAAACGTAAAGATGATGTGTTTAGTTCGAATATCTTTGTCAGCTCACATAATAATTCTCTGGAAAATTGCTGCATTCTCCCCCGCAGGGGCGCCTGCGCAAGTAGGCGTTTAGTGTGTAGTGACACCACCGACCCGATCTAACGGGGGAGTTTCTACTCCTTCCCACGCCTAGCCGTGCGTGGCTTTGCCGTGTCCAGGTAAAAGGGGATCCTGGGGGTTGAGCCGACGCTGGGTGATTGGACCTTTAAGGCCCCTCGGCAGAGGCAACACACCCCTTTGGCCCCGGCTTCACGTAGACGACACCCCTGGGCTGACCCACCCAGGGGAAATCGGCAGTCGCCTTTTTCTATCTTTCTCTCCCCCACACCTTCGTCTTTTCTCCTCTTTATATCTATCCTGTCTTCTAGTTTCTTCTGTTACTTCCCTATTTTCATGGGCGGCTTGGGTTAACCTTGTGCAAGTAGCCAACCTTGGCCTATGTGCATTAGGTTATCGTAGCGATGTACGGCTGGCGTCTGCATGTTTCTCGTTTCATGAACCTTGCAACGTCCCCTTGTTGGGCTCCGTGGTGGGTGGCCGCCATCATTACTGAATTACATTCCTCTATCATGCAGTGAAGTTTTCCACTCCTCAATGATCGTGCCGCTTCAAAGCGCGTATACGCACCGAAGAATTTTCCTTTTTCAGCCGACCCAAAGAAGTATTCCCTCGTTATCATGTTGTACACAGTGAGAAGCCAAACAAAACAGCCAGAACAGTGTCCCCGTTCATAGTATCGCGGTTCTTGACAGCCACATTAGATGATGGCTACAAAGTTACAAAAATGGCTAGTGGTGACCTTCTTTTAGAACTCCGTGACAAAACACAATTTGACAAACTAAAGAACCTTGCAACATTCGGTGACATCCCCATCAGTGTAACACCTCATCGATCTATGAACCCTGCACGTGGAGTTGTTTCTGACACAAACCCCCTTGACCTGACGGAGGCTGAACTACTCGTGGGCTGGAAGGAACAGAATGTGACCAATGTGAAGCGAATGGTCATCCGAAGGAACAATCAGGAAACCCCCACGAAACACTTGGTACTGACCTTTGCCACCAGTGAACTACCACAAACAATAGAAACTGGCTTTACAAAGACACCAATCAGACTCTATATACCAAACCCCCGCCAATATTACCAGTGTCAAAGGTTCGGCCATGGCTCTCAGAGCTGTCGTGGTCGACCTGCTTGTGCCAAATGCGGTGCCCAATGCCACATCTCTGACAATTGTAATGAAACAGTACAATGTGTAAACTGTGACGGAGACCACGCATCATATTCACGTTCTTGTCCTCAGTGGAAAAAAGAAAAAGACATTATTACACTGAAGATTCGCGAAAATATCTCCTTCAAGGAAACACGTTGAAGGTGTTCGGCTTTTCACGGCACAACTTACGCCGATGCGGCGCGGAAGCTTACGCGATACTTGTGGCTGCTAAACACATCAAACAATAACAAATACAAAAAGCAGTAATTTATGCAGACTCCCTTAGTGTGGTAACGGCTCTGCACAGTCTTAAAAAACCTAAAAAAACCGGTCCTTGTCTCACTTTACTCCATTTTGTGCACACTCTACACACTCAAACAACATGTTGTAGTGTGCTGGGTGCCAGGGCACGGTGAGATCCAAAGCAACGTGAGGGCGGATTAGCTCGCTGCATCCGTCCACAAAAGCACTGCCCCTACACCCTTATTAATCCCTGCGCTTCATCTTAAGCCGTCTCTCAAACGAAAGCTCAGGGACTACTGACAGAGCAAGTGGGATAGACACACACAAAACAAGCTACACGTTATCAAGCCGCACCTTGGCCATTGGCCACCAGTATCAAAATCACGTCTAACAGAGGTAACACTAACAAGGCTCAGAATAGGACACACATACACGACACACACATATCTTTTTTCCGGTGGCGATCCGCCATTGTGTGACAGATGTGGTGAAGCACTAACAGTTTTCCACATTTTAATTCAGTGCAAACAATTGGACACTCTAAGAAAACAACACTTTCCATTACCCTACCGACAACATATACCTTTACACACTGCAATGTTCGTCGGTAGGGAACCGTTTTTAGTCATAAATTATTGTTAGCGTTTTTAAAAGAAATTCATAGTTTTGATATCATATACCCGGGCATCCCGTAGCGTGACCTCTGCAGAGAGGTTTTTGCTGCGGTGGCTATACAAGAAAGCACTTGCTTCACAGCCCTTGGACATAAGGGAGCTGATGAGGCACTTGTGCTAGTGCCAAATATTTTTATGCGTTCATATTATCAAAACCTTTGTCACCCTTTTTACTATGCATATCACGTCACTGTCATGTCTTTAATACTTATGTTTTTAGCCGCATTATCGCGAGAAATTTTAAGGCCCCTATACAGCCACGCAACATATCATTGTCCACATCTCTATACTCATTGAAATGGCGCTCTTTGGCCATCAATTGGCCCTTGCGCCATAAAGCGCCACACATCATCATTGCTGCATTCTCATCTTTCCAGCTGTCAAGAAAATCAGCATCTGTCATGTCAGCTAGGTCGTCCTTCGTTACAACTCCTTATACAGTGTTCATTGAACGATGTGCCGATACAGTGATAGGAAAATTATTTTCCCTTACTCTTCGTCCTGCATTTCAATGAGGAGGTCGGCACCGGCCATTTTCGTTGCTTTGTAGCCTGTTCCATGTGTGTTTATGAGGCCCCTTGAAACTAGGAATGGGAAGACCTTCCTGACTGATTTTGCGGGTGTGTTACTATGAATAACATGGCAGCGTGGGAAGTGGCCTTGTACCCCGTAGGGGCGTGTGCTTACGCAGGCTTTGTGTGTAGCGACACCATGAACCCGAGCTAACGGAAGGGAGGGGAGGGTTTCGGCTTTCTGCGACGCCTAGTCGTGTGTGGCTTTGCCGTGTCCTGGGAAAAAAGGATCCTGATGGTTGAGCCGACGCCGATTGATTGGACCTTCAAAGCCTCCCGGCAGAGGCAACACACGCCTTTGGCCCCGGCTTCACGTAGATGGCACCACTGGGCAGACTTACACAGGAGCAATCGGCAGTCACGCTTTCCTAGCTCTCTCTCCCTATATCTTCGTCTTTATCTCTCACTTTTTATTTGTCCTGTCAACTTCTCTTTTCCATTTAATTCCAAAATTTCTTTTACATTTAATTCCAAACCCTGTGTAGTTGCTCAACCTTGGGTGGTTACCTTCGGTTATAGCTGAGATGCATGGCTGGCGTCTCCAGGTGTTTACCTATAAACCTTGTTGCGTCCCCTTGTTGGGCTTGGTGGTGAGTGGCCTCTATCGGCGCCGAACTTTACACAATCTGTATGGCCAACTTTTTTCCCTCCCTCGCAGATCGCCGCCCGAAAAGGGGGCGCACCGAAGAACTGTTTCTTTTCTCAAAACCAAAGCAGTCTTTCCCCAAGTTCAATGTTGTGCATAGTCAGAAAGAAATCAAAACAGTCCAAGCGATCTAACCTTTTCTTGTCTAAAAACACTCACTGAAGCAATCAGCCCAGGGTATCGTGTAACCAAGTAAGGAAGCGGTGACTTCCTTTCGGAGGTTCGCAACAAGCGCTAATACGACAACCTATCTAAGCTAGTAGCATTTGGGTATGTCCCAGTTTTCATAGACCACCACAGATCCTTGAACACAGTCCGCGGTGTCATTTCCGATGACGACCTTCTTAGATTATCAGAGAGTGAACTATTGGAAGGATGGCAAGACCAGAATGTAGTGAAGGTGCAAAGAATAGTGATACGACGAAACGAAAGAGGAACACCAACAAAAGATATAAATATCACCTTCGGTACCAGTGACTTGCCCTATTCAATTGAGACCAGCTACTGGAAACTTCGTGTCAGGCCCTACATACCAAAACCTCGTAGGTGTTTCAAATAACAGCGCTTTGTACATGGGTCGCAAAGCTGCAGAGGGCGCGCTACTTGCTCAAACTGTAGCTCCAACGAAGATCCATCGGACGATTGTACTGCTGCATCTCACTGTGTAAACTGCGGAGGAGACCATCCCACTTACTCTCGATCGTGCCCATCCTGAAAAAAAGAAAAATGAAATTGTTAAACTTAAAGTTAAACTCAATCTGTCTTTTCAAGAGGCGCGCCAGAGCTTCTCTCTCCACAACAAGAACTCTCCTTTCTTTGGAGGTCGCGCCTGGCCGCCGCATCACATCTTTTACGCCTGCGAATGTCACACAAAGTGTGACCGCGGTCGCATCGCCTGCACCCAAGGCTGGAGTAGCCTGTGCTGCTGCGCCTTCTGATAACAGGTTCAGCATACTTCAGAGTCGGCTGGACCATGGAACACTGCACCCGCAGTAAAGTTTAAAACTTCTCTGAACGTACCTGCTAATCAGGCACCATACGCCACCTCGCAGGAGGTGATAAATAGAAGTCCTCGTCCTACGGCGCCTCAAGAACGTGAAGAATAGACAGAGCTCTTTGGAGCGCACCAAAAAAGAAAAACCCGCAATTACAGGACTACCAAAAAGCCGTGCGACCTAAGTCAACACTTTTTTACACACAGCACCACACAACAATAAAATTACACAAATACTACAGTGGAGCGTCAAAGGACTGCTGAGAAACCTCGACGATATCCAAGAACTTCTATACAAACATACACCAAAAGTGTTGTGTGTGCAGGTAACACACTTAAAATGCAAGCACACAAACTTCCTACATAGTTACACTATATTTTGAAAAGATCGGGATGATGTTGTCACTTCATCTGGTAGTGTTACCGTCGTAGTTGATCAAAAAACAGCTTGTGCACATTTACAGCTTCAGACACCCCTTGAAGCGGTGGCCGTCCAAGCGGTCCTCTTCGACAAAATAGTCACAATTTGCTCCATTTACATACCCCCGCATTACTAACTCAATAACCAGGAATTCCAGTCGTTCAAAGAACACCTCTCAGAACCCTATGTTGTCCCAAGGGACTTCAATGCGCATAATAGCTTATGGGGTGACACTCGCTGCGATGCGTGAAGTTGCCTGATTGGAACTCGCCAACTCAATAAACAGGGATTTCTGTCATTCATAGAACACCTGCTAGAACCCTATGTTGTGCTAGGGGACTTTAATGCGCATAATAGCTTATGGGGCGACACTCGCTGCGATGCGCGAGGTCGCCTGATTTGAACTCGCCAACTCAATAAACAGTAATTCCAGTCGTTCATAGAACAGCTCCCAGAACCCTATGTTGTACTAGGGGACTTTAATGCGCATAATAGCTAATGGGGCGAGAACTGCAGCGATGCGCGAGGTCGCGTCATTGAACAGTTATTTTTTCTTCCGGCCCGTGGCTCCTGAATTTCAAATAGTCAACATATTACAATATTATTAACAGTACCTACTCGCCAATAGGCCTCAGCATAACATCTCCACCACTACTACCTCTATTTCAATAGGATCTCATGATTAATTCACACGGTAGTGGCCATTTTTCTATAGTTCTGAGCACATCAATATTAAATAGATGTTCTCCACAGGTTACCAGATGGCTCACCGATAAAGCTGATTGAAACAGGTTAAAAAAACGACTCTCCTTACTTCGACTGACATGGGGGTGTTAAGCATGGACGCTGCTGTGAGCTACTAGAGAGCTTTTTGGATTGATGCAGCTACAAAATGTAGACCACAAACATGTGGACCGTCAGGCAGATGACGAGTCCCTTGGTGGAATAGTGAGTGCGGTAATGCGCGCAAAAAACAAAATGAAGCATGGAGGTTGCATAGAGACTCGCCTACAGCCGAGAATCTTATAAACTTTAAGAACACCAAGTCGCAAGGAAGGAGGACACGCTGACAGGCGAGAAGAGAAAGTTCGCATAAGCTCTTATAAGGCATTAGTTCATACATAGATGAGGCGAGAGTTTGGAACGTGGTTAGTAAGGTAGCAAGACGACAAGTACTCACACTTCCTCTAGTGAACACACAATGGCAGAGCTTGGAAAACCAGGCGAACTCTCTTGGGGCGCATTTCCAGCAGGTCTCCAGCTCATCACACTATAGTGAAGCGTTTCAACAATACAAAACCAGACTAGAAAAACAGAGATTATACCGCAAACCCACAACACATGAGCCATACAATGAACGTTTCTGTTTGGCTGAATCACAAGCTTCACTGCTGCAACAAATTTGCCCCAGGCCCCGACCGTGTGGCATATGAAATGTTTAAAAATCTGCCCACTTAAACGCAAAAAGCTATCCTTTCCTTGTATAATGCGGTATGGTCTTCCGGCGAGCTACCCTCAGCCTGGAAGCAAGCTATCGTTATCCCAATTATAAAACAAGGCAAGGAACCACCCTCAGTTTCCAGCCACAGGTGAATAGCGTTCCCCAGCTGTCGTTGTAAGGTATTTGAGAAAATGATTAACAGGCACCTGATGCACTTCCTTGAAATTAACGGCCTACTTGACCCACACGAGTGTGGGTTTTGAGAGGCTTGGTCCACCACTGACCACCTTGTCCATTTCGAGACACAAATTCGTGACGCCTTTGTTCATAAGCAACTTTTTTCTCTCTGTGTTCCTCGAAATGGAGACGGCATATAACACTGCTTGGCGCATTGGCTTATTGGGAGATGAAGTCACAGGAAAAAAAATTCAGAGTATTGCAATGGTAGGCTGCATGCGTGCAACATTGAGCGGCGGTGGCAATTTCCCTTCCGGGCCGTTGGACGCATTGCTAGTGAGCATCGAGAAGGCCCGAGTTCTCCGCTTGAATATCGTGTTCCGCTTGATGCAACCGTAATATTTTTCGTGTGTTTCTGCAAGGGGATACCGCAAGTGGTTCAGGAGTATCGATTATTATGAACGTAACGATTGTTATGAGTGGTAAGCGCCGTAGCTGTATATGACATCTGCGGTGATGGTAGCGATGCTGTTGAAGTGGTACGTCAAGTTCAAAGGCTTGAAGTTCCTTCTCCTAAGCGCTTTCGCAGGGCGCCCTAGAAGATATTTTAGTGCCATAAGAGCTTTTCGTGGCATAACAAGGCTTGTTTTGCGGCAACTGCTTTGTTCACAATGTCCGGGGCTGATACCCACTCGGTACTTGCGCGTTGGGTGGATCTTGAGGTTATATTTGTGCGAGATTGTCGTGTTTGCGGTTTGTGTGGTCGGTGTTCTCGTAATCTTTGGCGTACTGAGATTGATTGTCTAAGTGTACAAGAAAGCAGATATATACAACGCTTGCTTGTCGGCAGGTTGATTTTAGTCATATCAATGTATGACCGGCTTCTCGTACTTACGTATCGGAGATGTACGACAGCAGCCGCTTATGTGGGCAGCTCGGAGTGTTGCGGTTACAGGCGTATTAGCTCCGTGGGGTCGTAGTCGTGCGGCTGTAGGTGCTAAACACTGCCGTGGCAATTTGTCGTTCTCGATAAAACGTGCCGCATGACCACATTCAATCCCGTTCAAGGCCAAATTTATTTGCTGCGATCAGCTCCCCTCTGCGTCTCAGTGCGCATCAAGAAACCTGATTTCGATCGGAATCTAAAGGGCACCGTGCAAGGCTCGTATTGTTTGCGAACGCAACAGTTGCCATTTTCTAAGTTCTGTCAAATAGTTAAGATATTTAAAAAGTTCTTTCACCAGAGATCTGGAATGTTTGTGGGCGGACATGCGTAAACTGTGTGTGCATCTGTGTGCCTTTATGACCAATTTATGCGGCTGATATTGTAAAAGTTGCAGTGTATTTGTAGCTATATAAATCTGTTCCACATTATTGTTTTGTCTGCATTACAGATGCGTGAACAGGAGTGCAGTTATTTTCAAGTCGCATAGTATTTTTGTAGATGACACACCTTCCCCCGTGGAGACAGGTTACCTGATTTACATAATTAACAATACAACATTTCAGATAACGGCCTGTAAGGTGATCGAAATGAGAGATGTTAAAGGTGTAACCAAAGAAACACGTCAATTAGGAATACGTTTCTTGGAGTTCACTCTCCTTTTAACCTACCGTTGGTGGAAACTGACAGACGAGAAAAATTCGACACATAACGGGTATTAGGATCTTCAGGCTTTCAATATCTTGCTGGACCGGGCTTGGACGAACAGCTACTTGCTTTTCGTACTTTTTACAGCTTTCTGTTGCTGGGAGGGCACCTTACTATTCTGCCCAATCGCATTATGCAGCTGCCAATATTACCACCTTCAGAATGGCAAGCGTATACAAACTGTGAGTGTAGCTGTGTGACTGAGCTTCATTGTGTGTTGGTTTTCATTAAGGATGCAATCACAAAGACATACGCAAAGGTAAACAGTAAATATTCATTTATTGATACACCAACTACTCACATGATTGCGAGAGCACCTGATAAAAGCAGATATTATCTGAACTCTCTCTCATATCCGCCGGCAACAAGGATGTAAAAGCGAAAGCAAGATTTTGGGCAATTCACATGCACAGCGCAGTGAAGCTACATTGACACAAACACAACATCATTTTAGCACAATATCGAGACATTTGTTGACAACTACAGCTGTATAGGTGGATCGAAGCTGCAGAAATTATGGCTGAAGTTTATACATGGTAGCAAGCAACTGACACAAACATTACCAGACGTGCTGGCAGCAGCGTTTATCTCCATAACATTACTACTGGAGAATTTTGGGCAAAACAAGGAAAGCATTGTCCTGAAGTTAGCATCTCAACAAGAGGACTACCGTGTTGAACGTTAGGGTCAAGGCTCCGGCTGCTCGTACTCGCGAGTTGTTATTCAAGTAAATCTTCTATGGAACTCTGCGTTTTCTAAAGTGCAGAATCATGGTTAAATAGACTGGCACCATACGAGGTGCTAATGAGGATATATGTTGCATTGGCAACATATATCCTACATAAAGAGCTCACTGCTAAGACATGTACAATGAATAACTTCTCATGCTTCAGTGATCTTGGACGTGCATAACAAACTCTTAAGATTGGATAAGTGCCCTCTATAGTTTGCCCAGTACTATGCATTCACGAATACTGAACAGTTTGTATTTGCTCAAGTTACTGATTAGTGATTTGTAAAGCACTTCCGGCTTGTCTGCTCTCTTGTTCTATAGCTCAAGAGGGAGTTTGGAATCATTGCCCGACAAAAAGATAAATATCCAGAGCATCTGTTCCAGGCTGTGCAAATGCTTTTAAAGGTGCCGTGTTACTGTAGCCCTTCTATTCTCAGTCTAAGATTGTAACAAAGTAGAGAGCCCAGTTTGATTATGCACAAACAATTCTGGACTCAAAGCTTACATTTTATGACATTTAAAAACGCTGCTGCTACTCTCTTCTCACAAGCAGCAACTTCCATTTTGGCGTGAAGCATCAAGGGTGTCACCCCTAAATTGTGTTGGCAATTCCCTCAAATGCGTAGTGGAAGGCATAGCAAATCACTAAGAAAATACATTAGGAACAATGACGCATCCTAGACAAGCTATTTACAGCTCCTGCAATCGCTTCCTTTATATACAGTGTGTAAAAGCATGGCCTTCAAGAAAGGCTTGTGGTAGCTGAGTCGCTTCCAACGATTTCCCGGAGTATTCGCTTCGTCACCACGCAGTGGTACCACGTCATTTTATAGTTAAATGAAAAACGTCAAATAGAAAATCGCTGTCACAGCAAATTATGCCAATATTTTTCTGCTTGCTCTCAGATGTGTTGTTTATTGTTCAATGCATGAATGAAGTTTGCAAACTTGGTGCCGTGGCCTCCTTAAAATAGGTCATGAATATGATTTTAAATTAGCACATGAAGATGCAAGCTCACGCCATTAATACTGTATGCAAATGGCACAGCTCTAAATATTTCTTTTTCACAGAAGTAATGAGTATCTAAATGTCTTGTATGACCTACAAATAGAGTATTGAAAACTGGGACTGGAATAGTAATTAGCAATTTACAATGAATCAACTAAACAGACAATAAATGTGGAAGCTTCAGATTTTCTCTAAAAACTAAAGTGGCTACAGTAGTTTGAGAGTAAGCCAGCTTATGCACACAAGTATGCACAGAACAATGTATACCGAGCAATTCGCAGAACTCTAAATAATGCTGTCAGCAGCAAATATTACTAATAGCTCTTGTATGACCACTGTGCAAACGAAACTAGTGACACAGATAAAAAATCCACAGAGTAAAACCTAACAAAAAACTAGAAAAAAATTACCTTTCTTAACATTACTAACAGCTACACGCATTCCCACACTTTTTGATGCACATTTTGCTTGCTGTGCTGCTTTCTTCTGCATTTCTTCATTCTTTTTACGCAAACTAAAGCTCAGTATGCACAAGAAATGTTGCACAACCTTATCAGCACTGTTATGGCATGCAGGTAGGGATGAAAATGCAGCTTCTATTGCCGAATTCACGTGAGCAACGTGCTTGAGTGGAAGTTTTCCTGCTACTAGTGAGTCTTCATTTTTTCTAAAGTAACTCTCCGTGCATTTATGAGGTAGATGACTGATGCCAATGGTATGCATAACGATTGCTTGTTTGGCACATAATTCATGAACTGCAAAAGCAAGCCAACCCGAGCTGCGTCAGTTCCAGTCAACGTGTCTTTGCAAAGGTCACAAAGCTCATACTTCTTACCAACGCTTCAAGCAATGTACCCTGCCAGGTGCTCTAGTGATTCCTTCTCTTCTGGCTCAAGATTTTCAAGCATGGCAGGCATTTTCGCATCATCTAGCTCAGCCCTTAGGTCTGGTCTCGAGCTCAAAAAATCTGTTAAATAAACAGAGTCATCTGTGTCATAGCTTCCATGCTTGCTTGGCTTTAAAATAAAAAAAAACTGTGCAAGCACCATGAGTCTCAGCGTTTACTTGAATTCCCTAGCTCTGGGAACAGGAGACTTGGCTCTTATGGCACTAAAAAGATTCTCTAGGGCGTCCTGCAAGAAGCGACTCAGGAGAAAGAGCTTCAAGCCTTTGGACTTGACATACCACTGGCGAATATTTAATTCTGTAGTAGTTGTTATTATCATGCCAGTCTGCACTGGCTTCCACGATGCCTTAGGCCGGCTGTGGTCAAAAATGTTAAGTTTCCTGAACATCTGAATGAAAATGTGAAAAAATATTTTAACCTCCTAGCCCTTTTGTGGGCACAAATCACTCAAAGGGAAGGTTGGTGTCCTTAACGTCATTAGCGAAAACCACCTAAACACCTGAACTAAAAACCAAGCCGTTGTTACAGCTTTTTCATAAAATTTTTCTGCTCAACCAGAAGCCGAAGAGCAGCAGAGATACTGTGGTCAAACAAGGTACAAACTGCGCCAATATTCATTTTGTCGAAGTGGCTTGGGTTTAGATGTTTCTGCTTTAAACGTGGGGCAAGCTTGAGGCTGTGCTGTTCGTCAATCTTGCACAGCTTCTCTACATACTTTAGGCTGACCTGGAAAAAAAAAACGGGTCGTTATGATCAAATTTGCTGTTTATGTGATCATATTCACACATGAAGTTGTCGTAATATATAAAATTCAGGAAAACTCTAAATAACAATGTTTAGCTGATTTGAATCGTAGTAAAAATGCATAAATGAAACTATTTCTCTGCCAATATTTAGGATGTGTTTTCGGGCTTTTGCCATTTCAGACTAATCAACAAAATTCACAAGTAAATTAAAAAATGCATATGGAATGTAAACTCTTATATTTTAGGCTCTTCCGAGTTGTGGCTGGCAGCTTACTAGTATACCTTAGGACTGAAAGTTCAGCATTCACCTACTCGTATTTACCTATCGTGCATTTATTTCAAGCAAAGAAGCTTATGAAGAAGCTAAGGGCTGCACTGAAGGATAGAAAAAAGTATGTGGATAACATTTATAAATGCGAAGAGTAGTGCGAGTAGTAACCACTAACTGAAGAGAGTAAATGCTTGTAAGTCAGATAACAGAGGCAGTTTAAATTAGGGACATGAAGTTGAGCAAGTTATGCCTGCAGTAGATAACAGGTAATCGATCAGTATTACAGAAGGGGTGCAGTCAATAGCAGAGGAATCTAGGTGATGAAATGAGGAAATATGCAGGTATAAGATAGAGCCATATAATGCAAGACGGGGCTATTTGAATGTGCTGATCTATTTGGTGTGTCTTGTTGACAGTTTGAAAGGCATAAACCATCAAACCTGCAAAAATGCGGACAGTGTGTGCTTTGTTTGGCTTTCACATTCGTCTTTCATGTATTTTAAGTTGTATTTGAATGTGGTAGAGTCCCTTGTGCAGGCAATCTGGCAGGGTTACTTGGCAATTGCAAGCAGGAGCATTCATACAGCAGTGCACATTGAACACATTGGAGCTGAACAGCCTGAAAGATGCAAGACCAGGCAGAGAAGGACACATAAAACATAATGATTTTTGCCTGGTCTTCTGTCCTTCGCGCTGTTTCTTTCCAATATGTCGTACCAACACGCTCAAGCAACCATTTTAACACATAGGAGGCTGTTTATTTGCATATGTCTTGAAGTATTATAACGCTTGGTCACTCAAAGAAAGCAGTCAAAGGAATTAGTTTTTTTGGCGACTACGTGACCACAAGATGCCATGCACTGACTACTTACATAGCAACATAGTACTTTACCTCATTCGTTGGCAACTTGTTCTTAACAACAGTCTCATCATCAAGAGCTATTTTATGCTGCCTCACCAGATGACTACGCAAGTTTTTCAGATGGTGGGGTGCATCCTCAAGCAAGGACACGTTGCGGCCTTCATCACTGGGGTGAACATATGTGGTCCGAGAGCGCATGTACTCCGTGGACATTATACTGCATAGTCTCCAAATGGCCTGGTTTCCACTCCCCACGTCAGAGGTTACACAGTCTACCAATTGCACAGATAGACCAATTGCTCTGCATTTCTCGATGATGTCAAAAAGTATGGCCAATACCTGCTTTGCCCAGAGGAGTCAGCTGAAAAATAAATAAACATGTTATAATTTCTGCTGTTTAATGCGCCAAAACCACGATATCATGACGATTCATTGCCTAGCAGATGGCTCTGAATAATGATGACCACCTGGGGTACTTTAAAGTGCACCGACATTAAATAATACATGGGCCTTTAGTATGGCACCTCTATCCAAATGCAACCGCCACGGCTGGGATCGAACCCGCATCTATTGGGCCAGCAGTCGAGTACCGTGATCACTGCTTCAGTGTGGTGGCAAGGCCTGAAGTTTTATGATAAGCTCGCTTATTTACTCTTGCAGTTTACTGAGATTCACTTTGATAGAAAGTGTACAACGAGAGAGAACAGTGTGTCACTGTTGGCTAGATAAACTGCTTTCGTCCTCTAGAAGTTGCAGAGCAATGCATTATTTAGCTGAAAAGTGACTGCTAGTGTCTGTTTCCACCTGGACGTAACTTCTACAAGCAAGAAACCCAGGGCGTGTGTTCCGTGTGTTCCGCCAGGGCATGTGTTACAAGCATGACCACCAGACCAGCTGGTGCACTTGTGCCTGATGATGCTAAAGTAGAATGTCCTGAAAAGTAGCACACAAGCGTATATTTGTAACAAGCATTAAAATTTTCAGTAATCACTTAATAGATTAAAATTAATAAATAGAGAAGGCAGAAATGATTTTTTCATGCACGTAACACCTAAATAGAACTAATAATTATTTGTAGGGTGTTAGTCAGCTGTCGTTTAGTACCAAAACAGTACACATTATCTGAAGGGTGCAGGTTCAGCCCCTACCAGTGGCAAGTTGTCTTTTCCACTTGAAAACAAAATAACCTACGTGCCATTTAGCGGAAATTTTTATATACATATTACCATGTGGCATTATTAATAGAAAGTAAGCAATTGATTTCACAGCTTACGAAAGAAGCCAGCTTCAGAGCACACTTTGTGCCGTGCTGAAAAAAAATCTTGTTTATTATCTTTAGCTTAAGTTTCACACATTGTAAGCATTGCGCCTTTACACCAAAGTCAGATTGCAAAATTCAGAACCCGCATGAACACTTACCAATGACAGAACTCGTAGTACAGTCATAATCGAGGCCTGGGGTGAGCTGCATTTCATTAAGCATTATGACAACGTACCGATCCTCTGCCTTGAATATTGTAACTTTTGCCGCAAACGCAGGAAATACATTTTCAAGGATTCCTAGAATTATGCAGAGTGTTGTCAACTTGCCATACAGTTTTAATGCGAGGCATGCATGAAGAGCTTTGGGAGCAAATAAAACAGGAACTGAACTGTGCCAGGAGCAAGTTCAATAATAATAATAATAATAATAATAATAATAATAATAATAATAATAATAATAATAATAATAATAATAATAATAATAATAATAATAATAATAATAATAATAATAATAATAATAACTGCCAGGGTTTTACATGCCAAAAACATATGATGAGGCATGCCGCAGTAGAGTGCTCTGGAAATTTGGCCACATAGGGTTCTTTGACATGCTGAATCCATTCGAAATAACTAAATACTATATGAACACTCAGACAGTGATGTGCTGCCTTGTCATCACTAGTACAAAACAAGTTTTGCATCTTGGTATTTGCAACAACAAAAAGTTCATGATTACACTGCACTAATAATTTCTATTCTCATGCATCAATTTTCATCATTATTTTTGCGCTCATCTCAGAAATAAGCACGACATACACTCCAGCGCTGCAGGATGCATATGAAAAGCATATCAGGGCTTTATTAGGTGAATAAAAAAGCCTTGTAAAAATATGGCTTCATATAGGCACTTCTTACATTTGTCGTACTGAGCTACGTATCATGTTTCACAGTAATTCCCAGTAGCGTATTATTCGCATTTGTTGGTTACTTGAAGAAGACGTACTATAAATTGCTGTATTGATGATGGACTGTTTCTTTTATACTGTTACTTGTACGAAAAAGAAGGCGCGTACCTGTCGAGAACTTGATGTTTTCAATGTTCTTTTGGAGCGTTTTTTCTGCGGGCACTGGCCATCCATTGTCACGGAGGTATTTGTATCCTCTCAAACCACAAGCAAGGCGAACTTTTAACGGTTCCTGCATTGTACTATCACTCCATGCAGATTCCCTCATAATTCTTTTACCAAGATTACACAGTTCTTCATCAGCAAAGACCTTCCTAAATGTCTCTTTCAGGCTTCTGTACTCTTTTTCGGCCTGTGATTGTTTTTTCTGCTCCTAATTGAGCTGCCCTTTAAGACCAAAAGCTCAATAAATGGGTCTTTGTCTGCAAAAGTTCTCCCTCCTGTCGTTTCGCATTTTTGCACTGATGATGACTCGTTCATTAGGTCATCGTCTGCTGCGAAATACAATTCCATTCATGACATTAGTCATTAGTTGTAACACTAAAACATTCAAGAATTTAAAATCTGGAAACAGGCAGCACTAAGAAGAGAACTTTAATTATATTCGAGGCTACGTGCACC
The DNA here is from genome assembly GCA_013436015.1 of Rhipicephalus annulatus. NCBI lineage: Eukaryota > Metazoa > Arthropoda > Arachnida > Ixodida > Ixodidae > Rhipicephalus > Rhipicephalus annulatus. The sequence goes on along the minus strand of WOVY01010479.1, from coordinate 675,013 downwards.
ATGACCAATGTGACGTCTTTAGAAATCTAAAAAAAAGTGATTCAACAAACATATTCAACTGAACCGATTGATTCGTTGTGGACGTAACGAAAACCGTGCAAACATTGGATAAAACAGTAACAACCAATTTCTATTTGTAAGTTTACTTTCACAATGGGGAGAACAGATACTCAACAAAAATAGAGCAGTTAGCACAAACAACTGCTATAGGTGTTGTTCAATCCACTGGTTGAATGATTCTCTACATTGTTGTGCTGGCTGGAATACCGTTGGTGCAAACCAAAAACGTGGACGAAGAAGTAACACGTATCGGGCAATCATTGGTGCCTATGCAAAGAAAACTAAGACAAATAACACCTTAGAGCGTGACAAAGGCTTCAAAACCTAGAAGCTGTGGGAACTATCGCACAAGGAATGCCCCTTAGCTGTTTGGCTGTATGCACAAAACAACTTGAAACGCAATTACTGAATGCAGATTTAAAGCATACAGTGTGCAGCGCAAACTAGAGTTTTTGAAAATGTGAGACTCAGACTTCATTTGATTTCTCCCGGCTGCAGCGGCTGCATTTCCGATGGAGGCAGAATTGTTTTAGGCCCGTGCGTTCAAATTTGGATGCTTGTTAAAGAGCCCCAGGTGGTCAAAATTTTCGGAGCCCTCAACCACGGCGTCTCCTATAATCATATGGTGGTTTTGGGACGTTAAACCCAACATATCATCATTATCATCAGTCATTCGATTTCTACATATTAACAACTATAGCGCACAGCAGGGACAGGAACACAAAGATACAACGTGGACACAAACACAACGTGTATCTTTGTGTTCCTGTCCCTACAGTGCGCTATTGTTGAAGATGGTTTACTAACATGCTCAAGCTCACGTTCTTTCAATTTCTCCGGTTTCCTTGATGTATTACAATGAAAAATGAAAACGAAAATGCTAAGAATGAATTTTGCCAACAAATGCAGAGGACATGCATATTTGTATCTGGCAAAGCTCTATAGTAGCCTGATTTTGCAGAAGAGGACTTGCGTCTTTGTACGGACGTGTAGTCTCCACTGGTAACTATAGTTCCATAAAATAAAAGCCACAGATACCCCCTCAACAAGACTCAAATACTATTCAGAAGGATTTCACTTCGTTAATATTTTCGTGCATCGACTTAGCCTCCAACTGCGTAAATACATAAGGTACCTGCTACAAAGCATTCCATCGCTGTGGCTCCATCCACAAAAAGACTCGTCATTGCCTTCTGAGCTCGCCGGTGTTCCCTCGCAATGCGGGGTTTTTTCTGGGTTCTCATGTGCACTTTTGTTGTCTGTAATTTTTAGCGCTTCAAGTGCTTTTCCTGGGTTATCTGGCATTGGCTGCTGGCATCCTGGTTGTGATCTCGACGAGAAAATGCAGGCTTTCTGGGTTTTTTTGTGGCCTATGCGGGAAATTGCTTGGCACTGCGATCCGCTTCAACTTCTTTTTGTTATCCACTCTTGATTTCTCAGAATCATCCGGAAGGAAGTGGTCCTGTTGATTGTCCGTCAGAAAAAAATGTGCTTGACGTTACTTTAACCTATTGTTTCAAAATGCTTTAATAGCCTAGGGAAATCATTGAATAGCGAACCTAGTTGCTGCCAACATTATGAAAATATCACTTTTCGTTGTTGGGGCCACAACCACGTTCCTAAATTATCAAAGGCGTTTTCATGTATACTTGCTCACTATTTCCTAGTTTCAAATGCAAAACAGGTTAAAAGGATGCTATCTCAGATGAAAAGGCAGGCATGGAAAAGGGGGGCCCCGAGTTGTGTAGTACAACATTGAGATAAACAAGAGCACAGTTGAAGCAATACTATAAAAACGGACTAGGCACCTTCATTTAAAAGACGTTTATGCAAGCAGCCGTCCACATTTATTCAGTCTTATAAGTTGGAATATAAAGGCGAAAACATGTTGACGAAAAAGGAGGAAACCACTGGCACCTTTCCGTTCAAACTTTGTATGTACAACTAAACCAACTTTCCCGAAACGCATTCTGCAGATCCAATAATATTAGTGGCACTTTTCGCCATTCTCGGCTGGCTAACCATCGTCACAAAGTTATGGAATAAATACCCGCAATACGATCGCGTAAATCGCAAATCACTCGTATTTCATGCGCACTCTCAGTTGTGTTTCAGTCCCGTTAATCGGATGCTTGTCATGCCGTCAATGCCGACTAGTTAAACGCTTCACACAATAAATCTCTGTTCGTATGAGCGTCGCACGCAACTGCTCGAACAAGCCGCGAAAACAAAACGGGTAAATATTTCAACCGCATTAGAGCATGCCCAGCAAACCGCCGCATCTCTCATACAACAGTGCTAAGACGCAACTGCACAAGCGAACACACACGAGCTGTTGTACCATTTATCTCACCTACATATCTTTTATTCTAATCTCGAGAGCAAAAATAATTATCAGCAACTCGTCCAACTTGTAACGCCACTTTTATTGCACTTCGAGACTTCACCAACACGCACGAGCGCGTGTTTTTCGAAGACACGAAGTTCTTGCGGCCGATTCTGTGCAGCCATGCCGAACGGCATTGGTGGTCGTTTTTTCCGGTCGCAATTCAAAAAATGTTTTCCCAGACTCCGTTCGGTTGCTGCACCTGAAGGTGCAGCAGCCAGGCATGCGCGATGATAATCCGTCCAAAATACGTAGCCGGCACGTTGAAATCTGTCCGCAATGCTTGTTCAACAGCGAAAGAAACGTTTATGTGAGGGGGCGCCCAACGTGCTTGGAAGGAATATGGCGCGGGAAGGTCCCGCGACACAAATAACCCAATTACATTGGCTCTACGGCAGCGTCGGCGCGCGGAAAACAGATGCGATACTCTGAATTGTTTTCCAGTGACTCAATTGTGAGACCTGTCACATTTAGGTGGGCGGGGTAGAATGCTGACAACCATCGAAAGCCACCTGTCCCACTGTACATTCAGTGTCTGAGTAGGCACTGTCTTGTATTGAATATTTGTCCAAGAAACAAGAGTACCACAAGGAGTTGTATTGAGCTGCACACTTTTCATTGTTAACATGAATTCCTTGCACCTGTCTCTCCCACGTAATTTTTTCTACTGCTTATATGTCGATGAAGTACAGATTCGTTTGAAATCGTGCAAGATTTTAGTGTGGCACCGTCAGGTTCAAATAAAGTAGAACAAGGTATCTCGAAGGGCAAATGAGAATGGTTTTATACTCAACGCGCAAAAGAGCACTTTCGTCTTGTTCTGCCGAAAAATTGGCCTCCGTCCTGACCCCGACATTTACCTGCATGGTCAACCTATGCCAGTGAAGATCGAGTACAAGTTTGTTGGACTAATATTAGACACAAAACTAACTTTTATCCCACACATGAAGTATTGAAAAGACAGGTGCTTAAAAGCAATGAATATTTTGAAAGTGTTGTCACGCACTACGTGGAGTATTGACAGGAAATATGTGATGAATTTATATAAAAGACTCGTACGCATATGCCTAGAAATACAGTGCCATAATCTATCAGTCTGTGACACTATCAGCCTTAGAGATTCTCGACCGTATCAACCATCTAGGCATCCACCTCTCTACGGGTGCTTTTTGAACTAGCCCCGTAGGGAGCCTGTACGCGTATTCGAATAAATGGTCGCTCCACCTACAGAGATGTTACGTGTCTTTTGTGTACTTTCTGAAGGTAAAGGCAGACAAGGAACACCTCTCTTATTTCACAATAAGGTATTGCTTTCGCTCTGGCTTGTTCGAGAACCGTCCTTCATTGAGGCAGCCCTACTCATGGCGTGTAAGGGGCCTGGCTGAGAAACAGGTGTGTCTCTTTTCGAACACAGTTTGATGGCTGCTGCTGCATATGTGCTACAGTGGCAGTGATAGCATATAGACTGTGATGTCTCCTTTCTGTAAGTCACAAAGACCGCACCACTTGCACATATGCATACATATTTCCTAGAACTACGACACAAATACACATGCCCTAAGTTCTTTACCAATGCCTCAAAGTCCAACACTTCTGTGTCATGTGCAGTGGTAGGCTAATCCTTTTCTGAGGCCGGTGTTCTTCATCCTGATGCAAGAATTTTCACAGGAGAAGCTTACGCAATGCTGGCGGTCATAAGCCACATCAAAGAGATAAAATTACAAAAGGCGGTAATGTACACAGATTGCCTATGCGTGGCCAAAGCCCTGAAAGCTCCTAAAAACGCAAAAATCCTGTGCTGGTGTCACTTTACTCACTTTTGTGCACACTGTGCACATAAAAACAACATGTTGTCTGCAGGATGCAAGCGCACTGTTAGAAAGAAGGAAACGATTTGGCGGACAAGAAGAAGAAGAAGGAGGTGTTTAATGAGAAAAAGAAGGAGATGTCGACCTTGAAAGCGGGTTTCTGGTCTGCTACTTCTCACAGGGGTAAGGCGAAAAGGGAATCAAAGAGGAGGGTATGATGAGGGGTGATTGTGGTATAGCACAATGAGTGACTGCCCCCAATATCTCGTTTGGTGTAGTACGCTCGCAAAAGTCCCTACAATAGCAGATTCTCTAAAGACAGGAATATAAACCTGTCTTGCTGGGAATGCGAGCAAGCCCTTTAAACTGCGTTGGGCCTAATCCCCACGTTCCCGAGCACCCAAAAGTTTCTCTTCCAAAAAAGGTTGGCAGTGTAGGTCATGTGTGAGGCACTTAAAAGATTGTCCTTCAACCGCGTGTAAAGGACACACACACAGGATGTGATTAATAGTTTCTGACGTGTTACACAAGTTGCAGCTAGAATTTTGCTCTTGTCCAATTATGCATAAGTATTGTCGCTTGTATGCAACACCCAGCCGCAGTCTATGTAGTAGCGTTTCTTGGTCTCTCCTTAATCGGAACGGAAGGCGAAAAACACGACAGGAGTCAAGCCTGTAAATGCGCTTGTGGCGATGCTCCGGATCATTCCATAGTCTTTGCATAGATTTCTTTGTACTTTTAGACAGCAAGGCGTTGATTTCATATCGGGAAAAGTGTATTGATATCACTTCGTCACTAGAGTGTGCCATTTTCGCTTCTACATCAGCTTGTTCATTCCCAGCTATGCCACAATGACTGGGAATCCATTGCGACGCAACGGTGTGTCCTAGATGGCTGCTTTCACCAACGACACCACTTCCGATGCATTAATGCCAATCCCTGCACTTAACTTGAAACCTTTTTTGAAACGAAAGCTCAGGAGATACTGGAAGAGCACGTGGGATAGACACACAGACAATAAACTCCATGCTATTAAGCCGCAACTAGGTAATTGGCCACCACTACCAAAATCAGGACACACAGAAGTAACACTTACAATGCTTAGAACAGGATATACACACTCTACACAATCTTATCTTCTGTCTGCCGGCAATACACCATTGTGTAGGAGGTGTGAAGAACCACTTACGGTTCTCCACATTCTCGTTCAGGGCAATGAGTTAGATACTCTAAGATAGAAACACTTTTTACTGCCTTACCGACAGCAGCTCCCACAACACCCTGGGATGCTCATCGGTAGGGATGTGATTTTAAACTGCAATAACTTCTGACGTTTTTAAAAGATGTTTACAGCTTTCACCCCGCATTTTGAGGTGATCCGTAGCACGAACTCTGTACCGTGGTCCTGGCTGCGGTGACTACATCTACGTCACGATTTTATTATGATAACATTTTGCCATTCACATCCACTGCAGATATTTCACGCCTCTGCCATGATTTTATTACCTCTATGTTTTTAACAGCGTTAGCGCGAGGAATTTTAAGGCCTCTTTACAGCCACCCAACATATCATTGTTCATATATCAAGCCTACTGAAATGGTGCTTTATGACCACCAGTAGGCCCCTACGCCATAAAATACCCCTCATCATCATCAAGTTGCCCTCTTTATTTGGAAAGGTTGAAAAGTTGGTCCGGTGCGCACCCTCTTTAGGCAGCGATCAATGGAGCGTCGGAGTAAAGAGAAGAGAGAAGTAGACAAGAGAGACAAGAAGTGCGAGATGAAGAAGATGTAGGGAGATAGAGATGGAAAAAGGTGACTGCCGATTTCTTCTGGGTTGGTCAGTCTAGGGGTGCCGTCCCTCTACGTGTAAACCATGGACTAAGGGGTGTGTTGCCTCTGCCGGGGGGCTTAAAAAGTCCAATCACCTGGTGTCTGCTCAACCTCTAGTATCCCCTTTTTACGGGACACGGCAAAGTCACGCACAGCTAGGCTTGGGAGGGAGGGAGTCAAATCTCTTCCACCCCCATTAGCTCGGGGCCGTGCTTTCGCTACGCACCAAACACCTACTTGCACGTACGCCCCTGCGGGGTTGTGTTATCTTGGTTATATAGCCGTTAGCTAAGGGTAACCCGACATGCAACCTGCTCGATACCCAACCTCAAATATGAAAATTAGGCCTGTTACTTATTTAGAGCTATCAGGGACTTGGTGCTGCGATTTAAAAACGATTATCAACCAAACCTAGCCAATACTCTTCTATCGCCGTGTGAGTGCGTAAACATTATGTGCATAAACGTCTAAATGAAGATACGCCTAGTTAAGCCTGGGCAAGCCAGTGCCGACTAAGTTTGCTCTCCCCAGCCTTGCACGACTCAGTGAAAGCAGAACATATTTCACCGTGTGAAAAGGCTCGGCCCAGGAGCATAGCCAGAAATTTTTTTCGGGGGAGGGGGGTTCGTTCACACAGACACGACAGGGGGGGGGCAGAGGCATCAGCTTTTCTCTGTGGCGTCACTATCGGAGGTAGTTTAAAGAGTTGGTGCACATGTATGTAATGTCATGACATTCCCCCTCTCCCCATACATAAGGTTGTGAAGAGAGTAAGTAAAAGTACTGTAAGAATGATTGATAGGTGGGATATAACGTCAAAAAACCAACACATGATTACGAGAAACGCCGTAATAGAGGCATCCAGAAATTTCGACTACCTGGGGTTCGTTAACGTGCACCCAAATCTGAGCACACGGGCCTACAGCATTTTCGCCTCCATCGAAAACGGAGCCGCCGCTGCAGCCGGGATTCGATCCTGAGACCTGCAAGTTAGCATCAGAGTACCTTAGCCGCTAGAACACGGCGGTGGGGCAGTACTGTAACAAGTACTCTAAATACAGTAAACGACAGGTACAGGGACCGCTTGGAGCAACGGCCTCTCGCCACACTATTGAATTGACTAGTCTTCGAAATCGCATGAATGCGATAACCCATACGATCGAAGAAAACATCGTTAATCGTTAAACTTTGTAAGGCGTAGTCCTCATCAGGGCGAAGTGCGTTTCATAGGTCAAGGAGGGTTTCGCTTACAGCGAGGAATGAGAGGTATACGCAGCTTGTTCTTGTACATTCATAATTACATTTTGGTTTTGATTACTTTGCTGAGCGAGTTTCCTACTGTCAATGTCTGTGACTTCATGCCTATGGGAGTGATTTTTATATTTTTTCTACATGTCAAGCTGTCTTGACGCAGTGGTATAGCTTTTAATTAAATTTTTTTTACATTACTGCGTGCTTTCAAGCATGCTTGCCATACGGAAAAAGTAATTTTTTGTGAGATATGCTGCATGTAGGCAACACCATTTTGCACACGTTCTTTTTCGGGCAGAATTTCAGTTGCACTATGACAATTGTAATCAATAAAGTGCTTCAATCGTAGAGGTTTCATTGTGCAATGTGTGAGGCCAAGGCAATCATTGATGAGAAATGCTCACTTGGTCTCAATGAAGAGTGCACGTGGGACCGGACCATACCTACTCACATAAAACTTGGTCGCTGCACATATGCACTAAAACACTTAAACATGCGCAAAAAAACGTGGTATATTTTTGTGTTTTTTGTTTTTGTAGCACTCTTCACTCGGCTCGCTGAAACGACAGCGTTGCGGCAAGTTGTCTTCCATTGTTTGCAAGCCTGCAGCCAGCTTTTCTCTTCACCTGAACAGATTCTGAACTGTACAGAATATTTCACCACGCAGCATACGTGCATTCGTGTCTCCAGCACGTTTACCAGCACTTTTACCAACACATTTACCAGCACGTTTACCAGCGGAGCTACCTCGAAATACGCAAAATCCTAAGTGATCGGTTCACCAGTGATGAAGCAATGAACTCTGGATATGCTCAGAGCATAGTGCACCGTAACCAATTTCTCAAAACGCGTGAACTCCGACGAGAACTGCCAGCGAATGCAACACGAGTTTACTTACGCTCTACTGTGCACCGTCGATGCCTGTTGGTTGTCTGTTTCGGGCATTTTGATGCTAGTCGCTGAAGTTGCACTACTGCCGTGACCTCCTTCGCGTTCATTCACGTTTGCGGTATTTCATCACAACGCGACAGAAACTACCAGCCTTCCGTATGGGCGCAATCAGAAACGTGAGACACCTCGCTCGAAGAGCAAGATACTGGGCGAGCGCGACCTTACCGGCACCTGAAGGGAAGCGGAGGAAATGTATACCCGCGAATCTTTCCGCCAGGCGAGGAACGAACGCTAGTGTTTAAGGCAGAACATTGCCAGCCGACATGTATTGTCACTAAAGTTCTCGTCTCTCGCAATCAGGGTCACCGCGTGAACACTGCTCAGCTCGTTGTTTCCTAGCAATGCGAAGTCACCCCTTTGAAATACGCTGCCTGCACGTATTGCTTGGTAGTTCGTGACCTAGCTGGATGAGCGCCCTTCTAAGAGACTCGATGGCCGCGTCTCAATGCAGTACTGTATAACGCTTGATGATTATTTCCCGAAAAGCAAAACTGCTGTCAGTGCACACAATTTAACAACTGGCAAAAATGAGAGTGACGCTTGTAACAGGCAAGCAGCTTCATTGAATTAACGTGCCAGTGGTTGGCGTGGAAGAGCACTTTTGGCTTTCAGTATTTCTGGCGTTTTCTGGACTATTTATAAGACCGCTTCGATGAACGCTTTAAAAGGCATCGGCACACCTTCATCATGCTTTCTTCGCTTCTGCCACAGGACATTTCTGAATCTGCCAATATTCCCACCGCTGAGAAGCTTACTGGCGTGTATACTCGAACAATAAGTCAACTTCAGCATTGCAAGGGGGGTTGGCAGCCTTTGCTGCGAAATGGAAGCCAAATAAGTGAGAAACGCTGAGCATGTCTGCGATGCAAGTGGTTTCCGATTGCCCAGAAGTATTTCTTACAAACGTGCACCATCTTCTAAAGATTCCGGCAACTTTACCGGGGAGCACAGCTGAAGCAGAATGCTTTTGTCATCGTTGAGGTGCCTAAAAATTACCTTAGTGCTACAGCAGCACATGAAAGATTGTTTGGCATCGCTTTCTGAACATCCACAGCGAAATACAAGTCCGTCCGGAAGACATTCTCTCTCTTCTTTAACGGAGACGCAGTCGGCTTCAGCTGAATGTGTTTGTGTAATATCGTTACGAGGTCGGTGACTTCTGTATGAAATGCATTCACAGAGAAAAAACCACAGGCAAGAGTCGCAATGGCTGATTGGCACCCTCACGCGCCTGTCAGTGATTGTGTCTTTCCGTTTGCTTTACTTCATCTCCGTAAAAATATCAACCATAGGCACCAGCTATATCTACGATGAAAGGTAAATGAAGTTATACTTGTATGAAGATGTTCTGAACAACAATAAAACATTGTTGTTAATGATCAATTGATGGGGTCTGGCATCTGATGGGCGATTTTAATGCTAAGGTACAGAAAAAGCAGTCTGGAGACCAGGCAGTAGTAAATTATGGCAACGGTACTAGAAATGCCAGAGCGAAGCTATTAGAAGAATTTGCAGAACGCAATTTTTTCAGATCTTGAATACCTTTTACCAAAAACGAGAGAACCGTAAGTGGACATAAAGGATCCCTAATGGCGAAAGTAAGAACATAATATACTTTATAACGAGTGCACACCCGGGCCTCGTGCAGGATGTGGAAGTGCTTGGCAAGGTACGATGCAGTCACCATCGATTGTTACGATGTTGAATTCGCCTAGACTTGAAGAAGGAACAACAGAAACTGATACGCAAAAAGCCAATAAATAGGCTTGCACTGAGAAGGAAAATACAGGAATTTATTCTCGCTTCAGAACAGGTCATCATCATAATCATCAATATCAGCCTGACTACGTCCACTGAAGGACATAGGCCTCTCCCATGTTCCGCCTTCAACTCGGTCCTGTGCTTGCTGCTGTAACTTATACCCGCAAACTTCTTGATCTCATCTGCCCACCTAGCCTTCTGTCTCCCCCTAACCCGCTTACCTTCTCTAGGAACCCAGTTAGTTACCCCTAATGACCAGTGCTTCTCCTGTATACGTGCTACATGCCCGGCCCATGTCCATTTCCTCTTCTTGATTTCAACTGTGATATCCTTAACCTCGGTTTGTTTCATAATCCACTCTGCTCTGTTCTTGTTTCATAAGGTTACACCTACCAAGTTCCTTTCCGTTGCTCGCTGCGTCGTCCTCAATTTAAGCTGAACTCTCTTCGCAAGACTCCAGGTTTCTGCTGCATAGGTAAGTACCGGCAAGATTCAGCTGTTATGTACCTTTCTCTTGAGAGGTTGTGGCAATCTACCTGTAATAATTTGAGAGTGCTTGCCAAATGTGCTCTACCACATTCTTATTCTTCTGGTTACTTCAGTCTCATGGTTCGACTCCATGGTTTTGTACCTGTCCTAAGTAGATATTGTGTTTTACAACTTGAAGTGCAGCATTGCCTATCTTGAAGCGATGTTCTTTTCCGAGGTTTTTGTACGTTACTTTCGTTTTCTGCAGAATAATTTTATGTCCTACTTTTCTGCTCTCCTTTTCTAACTCCGTAATCATAAGTTGCAATTCGTCACTTGAGTTACTCAGCAATGCGATGTCAACGGTGAAGCGCAGGTTACTAAGGTACTCTACATTAACTCTTATGCCTAACTGCTCCCATTCTACGCCTGTGCAAACCTCCTGTAAGCACGCGGTAAATGCCATTGGGGAGATTGTATCCTCCTGCCTTGAACCCTTCTATTGGTATTCGGTTGCGTTCTTTATGAAGCACTATGGTAGCAGTTGGTCCCTTGTATATTTATTTCAGGATGTGTATATATGTTTCATCAACGCCCTGATTCCGTAGTGTCTGCATGACTGCTGGTATTTGTAATGAGTCAAACGCCTTCTTGAAAACTATGAAGGCTATGTATAGTGGTTGGCTACATTCCGAGCATTTCTCTATTACCTGATTGATAGTATGAATGTGGTCGATTGTTGAATAGCCTGTTCGAAATGCTGCTGGTTCCTTTGGTTGACTGAATTCTAACAATTTCTTTACTCTGTCAGCTATTACCTTTGTAAATAGCTAGTATACTACAGAGAACAAGCTGATCGGCCTTTAATTCTTCAAGTCCTCGTCATCTCCTTTTTCATGCATTAGGATGATGATAGGATTATTCCAAGACTCTGGTATTCTTCCCTTCAGGAGACACCTCGTAAACAGGGTGGCTAGTTTTAGATGCGGAGCATATAATACTCGAGGCTTGTAGTGCGGCGCCGTCCGCAAGCTTCCTCCTCCTTCTTCCACCATCTGTGCACTCCTTCCTCCTCTACACACCGCGCGCGCTTCACTCCTCCACCATCTGTGCACCCTTCCTCCTCTACACACCGCGTGCGCTTCGCCTCTTCACGAACATTCGCTAGCTGTATAATGTAGCGCGCATGCGCCGTCACGCTTCGAGAACATCGGCAGCTGACGCGCGCGCATGCGCCGTCGCGCTTCGAGAACATCAGCAGCTGACGCGCGCGCATGCGCCGTTGCGCTTCTCCCCCTTCTCGAACATTCGACAGCTGACGTGCGCATGCACCGTCACCCACCATCTGTGCCGCGCGCGCTTCTCCCCTTCGAGAACATTCTACAATTCTCCTGATTCTCCAGTGGACGCGCATGCGCCGTCGCGCTTCGAGAACATTCAACAGCTGACAGTGCATGCGCCGTCGCGCTGTATATATACTCAAGGTCGGCGCTCGCTCGCTCAGTTGCCGCTCGTCGGTTGGTTTGTACGGCGCGTCGACGTCCAAGGTCGCGGTAAAATGAATTCCAACGAATCCACAAACACAATGATCGACGTCCCTTCGACCAGCGCCGCCCTTTCGCATACGTGTGTACGTGTTCACTCATTTAACAGCCCCTCCTACAACCACGTTAACCAATTTAGCCATCGACCCAAGTAAGTCGCACTTTAACACCCCGTTAACCAATTATATGCTCCGCATCCTCCTCAGTGTTCCCCCGAGGGAAGCTGCGGGCAATTTTTTCTAACACAATCTGTCCTCCATCTTTCGGCAGACCTGATGTTACCTGATCCTCACCAGCAGCTCTGCCTCTTTGCATGCTCTCCAAAGCTCTTCTGACTTCTATCATCACTGGTAGGGTGTCATCTGAGTGACTGCTAGTTCTTACACTATTGTGGTCATGATCACGGTCAACGTTTGGCTGCTGTGGCTGCATTTTAGACGAAAGTGAAAATGCTTCAGGGTCTGTGCTGCTATGAATTGTCTATTAAAGAACCCTAGGTGATTGAGATATAAACATTTATTTAGAAACAGTGTCCGAGCGAGGCCCTGTGTCACCCTAAGGTGGGAGGGTTATCGAGTTCAGGAACCCTCTGGCTTCGACTGCCCTCTTGACCCTTGCAAGAAGTTGTCACTGGTTTTAGAGGTCCTCGAGCATGAGCTTGGCCTCCCACGTTTCCATTAAGTGGTTGTCGTTTATTCTTGGGGCGTGGCCCAGCTCCAGTTGCACGTCGTGTTATGCATACCACTGGCATTCCAGGAGCAGGGTGTCTGGTACGCTGAAGAGCGGGCACATGTAGCCATGTGTCGTTGGGTAGAAACGGTGCATCTCTATGTCATGTATGTAAGTGTTGCTTTGTAGGCGTCTGAAAATTACGTTCTCTTCTTTGGTTAGTCTTGGATGGGGTGGAGGGTACACCCGTCGCTCCAGTTTGTAGTGTTGAAGTAGTGACGAGTAGGTGTTTTCTACTACCTTCATCTCTGCAGCCACGGATCGGGTATCCTGTCTTAGTTCGATGGAGATTTGGTGAAGTTGAACCCCAACAATTTCTATGGTTATTGGAGGGAAGTACAAGTTCATCATTGTAGATGGTGTTGCCACGCGGTGCACACAAATCGGCGCATAGCACACATGATCACGCACGTCGATTACCGCTACAGATGTGCCAGTCTCTTCGCCTCATTCATCGAAGCACCCAAAGACACAAGAAAAGCTTCCAAAATAACGTCATTTTAATGCTCGTTGATACATAGGATATTTAATAAACTATAAAATTATCCGGTCCAATCCAAGATATAGACAAGATTATGAGGCCCTTAGAAAACAGCTCTGAAAATTTCGACCACCTGGTGATCTTTAAGGCGCACTGACATCGCACAGTAAACGGTCCTCTACTATATCGGCTCCATCGAACTGTGAGTGCTGCCGCTGGTATCGAACCGTGCATCTTTCAGGTCACAAGCTGCCGATCTCCACAACCGCTCGAACACCTGGGCGGTATATATACAGCGTTTCCACAGGCACCATTTCTTAATGAAAAAAAACGTAATAAAGTTTCACTAGGGATAGTGTTAGGTAAAAAGCCACATGTATACGATCTCTTCAATGTTAATTAGAGAGTCTCTATTGGACGTTTTTAGAGCGTTGGATTGTGATCAGCATGCGATAACAACTAGGGGAGAGTAATTTAGTCACCTGTTTTTCGCTGATGACGTTGCCTTGTTTAGCAACTCGAGGGTACTATTTAAATCAAAATTATTGAAATAGACTGTAAGGGAGGACCATGAATGCCTAACGAATATATTGAGATGATGAAGTAATGTTGAGGAGCCTCAAAAAATAAAAGAGGTTCGCAATATCCATTGAGACAATAGATGTATTGAAGGAATAAATCTATTTAGAAAAGATAATGGTCGTAGAAACGAAACATCAGAACGAATTAGCGAGACGAATAAGAATGTGGTGGTGTAAATTTGGCAGACATTCTGAGGTATCTGCAAAATCTGCAATTACCTCAGAATGGAATGAATAGACTGAAGAACGAACAGATCGAAGAGACACGACGATTAGAACCGTTTGTTCAGATGATTTCAACGTACCTAATTACTGAGTTCAGAGTTCAGAAATTATGTGCTGTTTTGCGCATTTTTGTCACGTTTCTTTTTTTTTCATTCTGCTGTTGTTACTTTTTTAGCTACGGTTTGTCTCTTTTGTTCTGTTGATCATTATCCATGTATTTGCTTTTCGACATTTTCACCTGCAATACTTTCCGTTTTGTTATAATATACTGTTTTCAGTATTTCACACGCTGTAAATACTGTTCAAGACAGATCTGATAACATTTTTTTCCACAATGTGTATCGACAGTTCGTTACATTTGTATCTTTTAGTTTGTCGTACAACCCACTCCTGCTCAATGCTTGCAAAGTAAGCCAGCATAAGTAAATAAATAAATAAATAAATAAATAAATAAATAAATAAAATATAAATAAATAAAATATAAATAAATAAAAACCTATATATATATATAATATATATATATATATATATATATATATATATATATATATATATATATATATATATATATACTATTATGATGATGGTATGTCTTCTTCCTCTTCTAATTCATCGTCGTCTTCTCCTTTATCTTCGTGTTCCTACAGCTTTGCGGGACCTCAATTGTCCGCATTTATAAGCAGCTTTTTATTAGAAAAAGCAACTTCTAGGTTCTTCGTAGAAGCTTATTTTCAGGAGTCTTTTACACGCAGACTCTCGAGAGTTGGTCTCACCCTATGAAAACTTTCTTTACCAAACATATTTTCCAGAAGGCCTTTAGATTTCTTTGTTCTGGTAAGACAATGTCACCTTTTTTAAAGTTTCTTCTGATCGCTTCTCAAAGCGCGTTTCAATAATGCACTCCTCATTGCTTTCGTATACTCAGAGTTTCAGTGTTGCCACCATACTTTATAAACTTCTTCGCGAACTCTCCACATCTCTTGAAGGTTGTGGTACGATCCTTCATTGATGTCTGCTCCACTGTCTCGCTTTCCGCCAATCAGATCTGATGGGGTCAAAGGAGTGGGCCCACCCGGTCTCACCTAAACATACGTAAGTGGTCGATTGATCATGATGCCTACAATTTCACAGACTAAGGTATGCATCTAATCGATCTGTAGTAGTCGCTGACCAATCACTTTTCGCATAGATAACTTGAAGCTGCGTATTAGCTGTTCATAAAAGCCACTCCACCATGGTGCGTTTTCGGGATTGAAATATAAATTTTCACGTGATACGATGATTGAAAATAAAATTGCTCGTTGTCTCACGTTGGAACATCGTGAATACATGAAATTTCTTGTTAGCTTTCTTGAAAACGTTCGCATTGTCGCTGTAGATGGCCGAGCACATCCTTCTTCTCACAGCAAAGGGTGAAAAAACCTGAAGAAAACTTTAAGGTGAAGTGTAATTAGGTGTTTTAAACGCGCATCTCTTGTAATGTGCATGTAAAGAATATTATATAAACCTTCATGATCTATCCCTTTGTTTTGGCTTCTTGCGGAGGACCTATTCTAGCTATTTCAAAACGTGCAGTCCTTTATACTCGGTCGGCAGGCACAGGAAATATTTCATGTCGCAGTGGTCTGTAATTATACCTTCAGCATTTATTACAAGTTCTAATGACATATTTCATTTTTGTGGTCCGTTCTCTATCGAAAACTTAGTTCTTAAACGGACTAGTGTGTCTCGCACTTCGCAGTGAAATGTCTCTCCATGCACATGTCTAATCAGTATCCTTGTGAAATATTTTTTACGTATTCCTATTAGATGCTTTTCGTTAAATGTGATAGTTGTCTCTTGAAGTATACGTTTTATACCCAGTATGCCTTGTTCGTCTGTGAATACCTTACATACCCTTATTGTCCTATGTGTTCCGACTTTTTTCAGCTCTGTGGTTAGTTCCCCATTTTCTTGCCAAATAACAAGGTTCTCTGCGGCGGCCTCAATATTTTCAGCTGTAAGAGGACCATGTACTTTGTCGCGTGAAGCATTGCTGTGGAAGCGAAACAGCCAAGCTGTTACACTCAACATCTTTGAGTAATTGCCAAACTTTTCAATTTCAATTCCTTGTTCTGCGCCTTGTTCCGTCGTATATTTAACAAGTATTTCAACTTTCCTTGTTTCTTCAATACAACCTGGGTCTTCGTAACGTGGATAGCCTTTGTTCTGTAACCACTCAGGTCCTTTCCATCAAATTTATGATGACA
Organism: Rhipicephalus annulatus; assembly: GCA_013436015.1. NCBI lineage: Eukaryota > Metazoa > Arthropoda > Arachnida > Ixodida > Ixodidae > Rhipicephalus > Rhipicephalus annulatus. Next base: position 658,686 of record WOVY01010479.1, on the reverse strand, counting down.
AAAGTTGTTCTACGGTGACGCTTCTAGTGAGAAGATCTGCTGGATTCTCATTACTGATCACGTATGCTAATTGGCTGCCTGCTGATAACTTTCTTATTTTTTGTAGTTGATGTTCAAAAAATGATTCACACCTTCTTTCTTTTCTTATTCATTTTAACACAACTGTAGTGTCCTTCGAGAACTTCACGCGGTGATTTCTTGTTCTAGCTTACTTTTAAACGACAAGCACGGTTTACGACAAGCATGGAACTGATTGTCGTCACTGTTCCGTATAGCATAGTATAGTCTGGTCATTTGGTCTTGTCATGCTACTTATGTAGCTTTTAAACCACCAAAACCACCCAGAATGTATAAACTGGAAAATAAAAATAAATTTATTATATTTTTATGTATCTCCACATTCTCACAGAAAGTGTTGTTTCCAGAAGTGCTAATTTTGCTAGGCTGATAGCGTTCATTGGAGACGCTTTACTTTTTGCGAGAATTAGCACTGTCTCTTTGACTCGATTCTCGTAGGACAGTATCATGTAGGCTGCACTTCAGTATGCCGCAGGGCTTGGATCGGATAAAATGTGCAATTCTGTGTTCTAACGTTGTTTTTATTTGAGACGTACTTCCGTGGTACTTTATATTTTAGATTGATTTGATTTTATCCAACCATTTCCTCCATATCTTCTCATTTCGATCTGTTAAATGATCGTCCTAAAAAATTCTAGACTTTTAGAACATTTGTATCGCCATTTTCACTCTGTGACAGGTGTTAAAAATCCCAAGGAATAGATTATCTTAGCACTTTCTTGGAGCACTGCTCGCTTAGTCGGTCTTTCACTCCCTTCTGCTGGCACCCATTTTTTCACAGTATAACACAAAGTATCGTATATCGTAATCCACGTTATGTTATTCTAGAACGTTGTTCGTTTCCCTTGATGGTGTCGCATGACTATCTCAAGGACAAGGAACTTGCATTGTCGAGACTGAACGACGCTATTCTTCCGCTAACAGGTGAAGATAATGTTGACTGCGAAGTCGAAGCGGCAAAGGCGCTAGCGACAAGATCAGCTACGCCATCGTGCGCGCAAAGTACTGGCTGCAAGGTCGTCAGCAAGCTACCACGACGCATGCTGGAGGATCCAAATCGGGATCGAGCAACGCAGACCTCCCGAGATCTGTCGATGCTCCGGACCATGTGAGAGAGCCATGTCACAGATCGTTTCTACTGCCCAGGCTACAGATACTTACGTTCAACAGCAACCTGTGCGACTTTCAGATTTTTTGGGATCATAATGATGCCACAATCCACCAGAACCCTGATTTACCATGCATAGAAAAATGCGAGTATTCGTTTGCGTAGTTTACTAGCAGTGCTAAACGGTGAATCGAAGGAATCCGGCTAGCTGAGAAGAATTACAACCTCGCGATTGAAATGCTCACGAATTGGTTCGGGTGGCGAGATCTCCTCATCAATGAGCCCGTGGATCATCTTTTGGCGTGGACTACTGTGAAGAGCTCATCAAAAGTTGCCAAACTTTGCACATTTCACGACAATCTGCTGTTCTGAGTGAGCGCTTTAGAAGACCTCGGTGTGTCCCAGGATTAATACATAGTGGTACTGAATCGGGTCACGATGCGTTGCTTGCCAGACGATTTCACTATCATGTACCGCCAAAGGATAAAAGAGGATGACCGCACCAATAGTGAGACGGAGACTTCCGAAGACAGACTGCACCGATCGAAGCACCTGTTGATATTTCTTCGCATCTAAGTGAAAGTGCATGAGGAAGGTCGCCTGAAACCACGTCGCCGCTCCAACGAAGATGAAGACCGCACGGTGACAATAAGCCCAGATGGCACGGAATTCATTCTATCGGCTGTAGCTCTTACGGGTTTCACTGCATCGATCAATCAAGTCGGCCCACTTTACAACAGCCAAGAGCACAGCATTATGTCCGGCACTGCCAATAAGTCAGCGGACGAAAAGCGAGTGAGGTTACGGAATAATAACGGCTGTTTCTGCTGCGGTACTCGCAACCACATCGCAAGGGCATGAAAAAAAGCCATCAGTTTCACGTTTGGCTCCTGCTGTCGTCACCAACTGACCATTCTGTGCGGTCTGTTCAGACCCGTCGTCCAGCAACCAGTGCCTGCTGCGGAATCTGTTGCATTGGGAAGACCGCCTTCTCTATGGCTTCGAACGATTGCAGCCGCGGAACGCACGCACATCGGATGCACGGCTATAATATTGCAGACGGGGCGCAAGTGGGCAAAGTCCGAAAATGGACGTCTTCTCGTTCAGGTTCTGCTACACAGTGGTAGCCAGCGCAACTATATTCGCGCCGACTTGGTCAGAATTCTTCAGTGTCCTGTCGTTAGAAGGAAAGAACATCAAATAAAGACATTAGGAAGCTCCAAGGATCAGAAGCGATTCTGTGCTGACCGTGTCTCGTGCGGCTGCGCAGGCGATTTAGTGATGCTGAAGTGGCGTTAGAAGCCTTGACGATTCTAGAGATCTGCTCCGCAACGAGTCTACCGCTAGAGCCACATATCATGAACATGCTCCTCGAAAAGGAATATCATGTGGTTGACGCATGTCAATCGAATACGTGGCAAGAAAGTGACATCACCGTGCTGATAGGATCCGACGGCTGTTGGAAAATGACCACCCGCAAGATTTACCGCACCAACAAGGCACCAACAAGACGCTAACTCCGATCGATTTCAATGGATGGTAAAAGGACACTCATCGTCGGACATTCAGTATCCGTCCAGCGTACAGTTCTTCTCGAGCAGCAATTTTTCTCCACCAGACACAGACGTATCCTCGATGTGGCGTCTCGATGCAGTCGGAATCTACGCCACCTGTTCCCAGACAATCGTAAGTGACCCTCACTTGTCTGCATTTAAGCAGGGCATCTCCAACCAAGATGGCCGCTATCAAGTGCCTCTGATGGTTGAGCCACCCGGGTTACCATCCGGAAGCAACAATCGCTGACTAGCCGTACGTCAGCTGCGAATTCCAATTAACCGTTTCCGAGTATAGCTATCACTCCTAGAAAATAAGCCCAAAAAAGTTTAGCTTATTTCAACAATGGTCATGCCGAAAAGGTACCGGGCGAGTAGCTACTTAAGGCCAACATCTACTATGTGCCCTATTACGCCATGGTTCCTCGTTTGGCTGTAACAACGAAGATTCGCGTCGTATGTAATGCATCATCAAATGAAGCTGATCATGTTTGCCTTAATGATGTACTCTTGAAAAGCATTAAATTTGGGGCATGTCATCTGACTCCTATTAAACTTTCGCTGCCACCCTAAGGTTCTCGCTGCCGATATAAAGAAAGCATATATGCAGTTTCTCATTCGGCCTGAAGACCGAGACCTGTTACGCTTTCTCTTGCTCGAAAGACTACCTGCTAAAGAAGAGCCCATGCCACCACAACGACGTGGAGAATGACGAGGGTTCCGTTCGGAGCCGCTTCGAGCCCATTATTTTTGTCTACTACACTTCCACACCTTGTAAGCAGAAATACCCAACTACAGTGGCCCTCTTCAAACAGGCCTTTTATGCGGACGACCTTCTAGTAGCACTACAGAGGACGCAGGAGGCATCGAAGTTGTATGAAAAACAAAGCAGATATTCAGGGTGGCCAGCATGAAGCTCCGCGAATGGGCTTCTAATTCTGACAGCTCGAAGAAGCAATTCTTTGTGATAAATGTGCTAATAAAGATGAAGCAGGTGACAGTCACACGTTGAACATTTTTGGGAGTTCCTTGACAACTTTCTGGTGAAAACTTTCTCCTCACAACTGAACATGCTGCTACTTTCACATCTGAGAATCCTGCGACCAAACGCGTGGCACTACAAACGTTGGCCACAATTTATGAGCCTTTGGGATACCTCAGCCCATTTACCGTAAAGGCCAAACTAAATTTTATGAATTTTGGAAGAAGAACCTCGCATGAGACGCTATAATGCCAGCTCAAGAGGAAGTCAAGGGGAACAGCTGGTGGTCAGAGCTGAATGGCGCAAAGTGTGTCCCCATCACACGATACGTGTTTTTGAGAGACGATGTCAAGGCATTGATAGTCAAGCTGCATACTTTCGCTGATGCCAGTCCAAGAGCGTACTGCACGTGCTTCTACGCTCGCGTTATATCTGAATCTGGCACCTGCTTCCCACGCCTGTTAATCAGCAAGGGCAGACTTGCTCCGATAAAGGTGGTGTGACATCCGGGCCTGAAGTTCCTCGCGTGCGTCATTGGTACGCGACTAAGCTGCAAAATGAAAAGAAGTGGAGTTTCTTGAACGTGCTCCAGGATTCTTCTGGACAGATTCGCTGGTGGCACTTCACTGAATGAGTGGTTCATCTGCAAACTAGACCCCTTTGTAGCACATCGTGTTGCTGAGATTCAATTCACCAATCTATCACAATGATTTCATTGTAGCAGCAAGGACGATCCCGCTGACGTTATTACTCGTGGAGCATGACTTACTAATCTCATCGAGTCTAATATGTGGCGGCCCGGCCCAACTTGGCTGTCTAACCAGAAGAAACAATTTGAAGGTGCAAGCAACTCCAAGAATTGCGCCTCAATGACAGGGATATCATTGGGGCACTCGAGTGATTTTCAAAGCCCGTCTATACCAACTACATCTGTTTGTCCATCGGGTGTTTCCGTCCGTCAATGCATCTTGCGCGTAGAAGACTGCAGCTCCGTTACTAGGCTGCTACAAGTCACCGCATGAACCAAGCGCTTCGTCTGTAATGCTTCGCGACACCTCCAATCAGTATCCGGACCTATCACGGTGGAAGAGTTATTACAGGTTGAGCATTATTGGCTCCAGACCATTCAAGAACAATCCTCTCCCAACGAAATTTTCGCGCTGCGCAAGGGCGAGCAGTTACCCTCAACATCTAGTGTTCTTCGCATTTGTCCTCTTATAAATAATAACAGCCTTCTTCGCGTCGATGGACAGCTGGACCAGCTTTGTGCTAATCATGACATACGCCATCCTATTCTCCTGGAAGATAATGAGCTCACCAGTCTTATCGTATCACCGGCACACGTGAGCACCATCCACGGAGGTGTTTAAGCAACATTAACGAAGCTTCAGAGCACTTTGGGCTGCTGAACAGACGCCACAGAGTAAAGAAGATAGTTTCAAAATGCAGGATTTGTAAACGATTGAAGTAAGCAGCAGTATCTGCACCAATGGCCCCTTTGCCTCGCCAGAGAACCAGTGAAGCAAGCTCATTCACCACTGTCCGGCTCGATTACTGTGGGTCTTTATTCGCTAAACTAGCAAGTGGTTCATCAACGTCCTACGCGCTTCTTTTTATCATGTGTAGTCACACGGGCGGTACATCTGAAACTAACCTCAGACATGACTGCCCCGCCGCGGTGGTCTAGTGGCTAAGGTACTCGGCTGCTGACCCGCAGGTCGCGGGTTCAAATCCCGGCTGCGGCAACTGCATTTCCGATGGAGGCGGAAATGTTGTAGGCCCGTATGCTCAGATTTGGGTGCACGTTAAAGAACCCCAGGTGGTCTAAATTTCCGGAGCCCTCCACTACGGCGTCTCTCATAATCATATAGTGGTTTTGGGACGTTAAACCCCACATATCAATCAATCAGACATGACTGCCGCAGCAACATTGCTCGCCTTCCGCCGTTTCGTCGCCCGGCGCAGAGTTCTTTCGACGGTATACTCCGATAATGCTCAAAACTTCCGCAGCTGCGCTAAAACATTTGCACCTACACTACCAGCACTTCGGGAGTACGTGGCCGAGTGGCCGACGTACGGATACTGTGGAAGTTCATCGTAGAAAGAGCTCCATGGTGGAGCGGATGGTGGGAGCGTCTCAGTCGCTCAACAAAAAACTTCTTGAAGCGATCATTGGGACGCAGCAGCCTCGGCGTAGTGTGCGAGATTGAAGCAGTGTTCAGTAGCAGGCCACTGATGTATCTCGTGAGCAAAACCGATGAGCTACAGCCATGAACTCCGTTACCTCTATTGCATTTCTTGTTAGGAAAGCGGAGCATTTTCCTACCTCAACACTTTGACTTCTTGGAGCTTCCAACTACAGTAGACTCGAACCGCAAGGCTCTTCATCTCCAACGTATCATATATGAACTTAGAAAAAGATGGAAACAAGCGTACCTGCCACTACTGCGTTCAGCTTATAACAGCCCAAATCATTCATCAACCAAACTACAGATCGGTGATGTAGTGCTAATGTTAGAGAACAGCACATCTGCAACATACTCGAAGCTAGGCCGAGTGATCGCCTTACTGTCAGGAAGAGACAGCATAGTGCGTGCGTGCTCAGTGCGTCTAGCCAACGGTTCAATGAAAAATGGCAGCATATCCACGGAGTGAATGATGGAGAGTGGGGCGAAGCATCCGTACGTTCATTCGTTCTGGCTTCCGTTTATTCATGCGTCCATCCGCCCGTCCGTGCGTGTGGCTCTTCGTGCGTCCACACGTCCATCTGTGCGTCCGTCCCTGCGTTCGTCATGCATCCGCTCCTGCGTCTGTCCATGCGTCCATCTGTCCGTGCTGCCATCCGTGCGTCCGTCCATGTATCTGTCTGTGTGTCCGTTCGTCCAACTATTCAACACTCCAAGTACCACCATCTCGCAACTTTTCATATATTTCTCATATAGAAGCCCCGCCATCCAGTGAACATTCCAAAGACTGAACGAGAGGAGGCACACGCACACTTTCTTACGGCTTGCACTTCGTGTCTACTTCCCACCTTTAACCACATCGAGTTCATGGTATATACCAGTTCGCTGTATTTATGGCAGTGCGGCCCGATGCTCACTAAAACTTTCTAGACACAAGGAGGTTACGCCCAGCGAGTGAAACGTAGCAACGCTTTCTTGTCAGGTAGTGCTCAATGTATTAAGCCAATCACTGCTTAGGGGGAATGAGAGACAGGAGAATTCTGCTTTCAGTTAACGCGCACGCTGCGAATTTTTTATTGTTCAACAACGCACAGAAGAAATCTCCCCCCGGCACCAGCTTGGAGGTCAAATTGTAAGACTGGTTACACACTACGACTACTACTCCTACTACGAGGGACGAACGGGTACCGCTTTAGGGAGCTTTGTCCCGGAAAATCACCCGGTGCAAAAACTCTGCGCCCTCAAAGCATCAGACTAATCTTTGCCCACCCCGGAGGATGTTGCAAAATGCGCCGGAACGGAGCATCAAGGAGCGTGCGGGAGTGATGGTGGAGACGACGACGTGGGTATAGGCACGCGCTAGAAAGGGACAGCATGACACATAGTTCGCCATGACCGCGAAATAAAGTCGCGTTTCCTCTTACGGTTTGGGAGCCAGTCGTTTCGTAACAACATTATCAACGTAAATTGAATTTCGAAGTTTATCCGCCGTTTCGAGAAACCTTTCTTCTTCCTGATTCCGGTGATGCTGTATAGTTGCTGCCAGCAAGAAAGTGGTTGACGTTGTACCAAACGTCACCCTGGTCACGCTCCATGCAATCAGGTGTTCTTAAATTAAGTCGCACTGTTCGTGTTTCCACCACAAGAAACGAGGGATGTCTCAATGTTTTTCGCGAACACAGATCTGCAAGAAAGCCTTTTACGCGTCTGCCGTCATTGTAACTGAGTATTTGCGAAAGTTTATTATCAGTGTCAGCATGTCTGGATTCAAGTTTTCTCTAGCTTCTATGTTTTCATTCAGCGACATTCCTGGTGCCATTGACGATGAAGCGTCAAACACTAGCCTCACTTTTGTTGTCAGTCGATCGTGTATAGTGACTGCTTGGTGTGGCAGTAGTATTCAGCGTGCTCAGATTCAATCCGACGTCACTAGCTCTGCCACTCTCAGTGAAAAGTATTCTTTATTAGCACTGATAGCTTTCTCTTAGCACCGAGTCTCTATGAAGTCTTCTAGATACTTGCATCAAATTTCTCATTGCTGTTTCCTCGTTTTCTTCCATGTTCACTGTTTCTTTCCATCGTAGTCTTACTTTATATCTATATTCATCCCTCTCTACCGTCTTTTCAAATTATGCAAAAAAGTGGTCAACTCTATGCAACCTTTCTTCTTTTTCGTCATTCCAGTGTTGTCGAGCTCCCAAAGTGTTTTTATGATATCCGTAATCTCGTCTCTTTTTTATGTAGCGTGAAGAACCATGACTTATTTTGCTTCTCTCACGTATGATTCTACACCAAATCCAAGCTATAATACAAGCTATAATCCAAGCTATAACAATCCAAGCTATAATGCTTCCTACGAGCATTGTGTGTTTATTTAGCCTTTTCACACGTCCAGTTATTGCCTCCCAGTTAGAATCATGTCCTAAAAGTGAGCTTGTTTCCTGCGTTGTACGTTTTTCATGGTTGTCATCAGTGATTTTAATTTCCCTTTTCTTCATGTAGGACTTTGAATGGTCGTTTGGGCTAGGGAGTCTAGTTCCTGATATCATGTCTATTTCCATAGCCTCCATTACTAGTGATTTTACATGTGAATTTTCATTCAGTGCAACTTTTGAGAACGTTCATATAACTTTACTTTCTTTTCCTCTAAATAATACAACTGTCAATTTCTCTCTGCGGAGTACCTTGCAACCGATTCTTCGTGACAGACTAGTTTGTATAAATGAGCTCTGCTTCCGCTGTCGAATAAAGTTCTTGTGTACTCTCTTTCACTTTCACCTTCTGTCCATGCTATGGCCGTCTGCAATAAAACACGATGGCGTTCGTCTCGCAGTTTAGAAGATGCTAGTAGGTTGCACAATTCGTTAACAGCCGTATCGTCGTTTCGTTCTTCACTTTATTATTTTGCTTGCTGCTTTCACTGCCCTTTGTCCTGCACATATAATTTGCGTTTCTGGCTTCGCACGGTTTGCAAAAGACTGAAACTTGAGAAACTTTTGCGCTGTGATTTGATCTCGTGCACATAAAACACCGGTTTTCCTTTCGAAGCTTTTCGTTTTGTCGTCGTATTTCAGCGACCTCCTACAGTCTTCAGTGCTGTGATTAGTTAGAGTACAGAAGCATCTTTTTGTGAAGGAGCTCGGAAATTCGAAAGTCTTGCTTGTGAAGTTTGATCTGTCAGTCCATTTTCTGCCTGGTCAGTCCTTTCGTCTTCAAAACTTTTTAGCAACTCTCTGCACCCCACTTGTTTTTGCGAAAATATTATCACTCCTTTTAGTGTATCTCCACAAGTACCGGTGTTGCTTTCTTTATCGAAGTTCTTGTTCTCTCTTGCGTACTTTGCTTTCTATTCTCGTAAAATTGGTATTCAATGAACAACTAGTGAGGTGTGCAACGCTTTAAGATCGGCATAAGCATCGTAGCGAATGAATGCGCTGCATCTCTAAACGCTTCCAATGCATTCGTGTGGACTAGCACTGTCTGGCAAAGTTCGCTTAAACCTTCGACATTTTTTGGATTTGTAACTTGTTCTGACTTCATCAATGCATTCACGTGAATTGGTTTCAAATGTTCTTCATTGCCAGATTTTTCTTTCAAAACTTTACAGCTCTCTGGTAATCTTTATCGCAATACTATAGTCTTTCAAAAAAAAAAAAAACTGCTGCCTTTCCGTCAAGGACAGAGATTTGGTAGTGGAACGTTTCACTTTCTGGCAAGTTCTGTAGAAGATGTATCGCGCTTTCAAATTGCATCTGTAATCTTTGCCTTGTCAGCTTGTTGCTGTCAAACCTGAACATGTCATTTTTTGGCAATTTCACATAACAATGATTTCTATGATTTTCTGACACTGCCGGTTCAGTTCTTGTCCTTCCATGGAGGGCTGTCTATCATGTACGGTGACTGTAAACTTCTTGATGCATAACTCTATTCTTGAAATAGCCGTAATAATATTCATAACATATTCCACTACTCTCGCGAATTCATCTGCTGCTGTTTCCTCTGTTATGAGTGGCTCCATCTGCGCATTTTCCACCTTTAAACTACCCATGTTGCCATTTAATTGGCTAAAGGTTATGCTTGAAGAGTCGACGCCTTCTACATCATTCATCTTTCTTTCCACCTCTGTGACGATATTCGTTACCTGCATCTTCAACGTTTTCCTCTTCTGAGAAGCAATGTTTCGATTCATGGTGAACGAGACGCATGCTTATACTCACGATGCAACGATGGCTTCTTTTGCGGTAGCTCTCGACTCCATGACGGTCTTTCCGTTGTCACGTCTGATGCCTTGGTTTGTTCAGCTGGCGCTCTGGCGTCCTGGTTATGTCGACGAAGGGAGGGTGGTCATGGTGGCATGACCACCCTCCCTAGATTGAAGTTCTAGTCAGAATAAAAATTTGTCCCTAGAATAATAACAAAACATTGTTTTTCTGAAAGGGTGAAGCAGACAAAAACAAAAGCTGTAATCTTTCATACCAAAGACGTAGGCATTCTCTCAAATCAAACCTTAGTATAAAGATCTACAAATATTGAACTTGTGCACTTTGCGAAGGTATTGAAAGTACATTTTATAAATTCCATGCAACGAGATTATCATGTATTTTCGGTACTCCAGAAACTGTGCCGTATAACAGGTGTTTTAGGTAGCTAGGGATAAACTTTACCCATTCCTGTAAAACTGTTAAATTATAATGCTTTATTTTTATTTCACATTTATTATGGGCATCTAGTATGGGCCACGGGGACTCAGTTTACCTTGAATAAACTATTACTTTTGCAGAAGGAAATAATACGCGTCGTCGCTAACGTACCGTATGAGGCTCATCCTGAAAACATCTTTAAGAAACACAACATACCTAAAGTCCATAACATCTACAAATCTAGACGCTTGCGCGAATATTACTTTAGTGCTAAGCACAAACACTTCCTTATTGGAAGAAATTTCAAAGCTATCTGGCGATTTATTCTGTTGTAGCGCTCGTACTCCACAAGTATTGAAGATTACGCAGTTTAGAACAAATTGCGGTTACCAAATGCTACCGAACAATCTCCCTAGACTTCTTGACTCATACAACAGAGCAGGCTATTATTTACCGCATATATCACTGTAATGATTTAAAATACTATTGTGCTGCCCTCATTGAAGTGTTTTCAAGAAGTAATAATGCGTTATGTATTTGTTCTTGTTTTTGTGGATATAAAGCACATACCTGTTTCGTTCCTGCTTTTCTCTGAGTAATGTAATTGACTTCGCGAATTGGGTTTTTATTTTTTTATGTCTTCATTGTATCTATCACTGCCATATTCTGAAGTCACTGTATGAGTGTACTACACAAATGTATTATGTTCCTTACCATACGTAGCCCACTGCACAAAGGGAGTGAGGTCTCCCTCAAGCCGTGTTGGTACGGCTTTTCCCCCTCACCCACCTCTGTTTACCCCTATGCACATGTGTATAAATAGAAAACAATAAATCAAATCAAGATAACGTGACATGAACTACTCCTAACGTCATTTGTTTACCAATGCTAGAGTCTCAGTTTTTGAGATATAGCATGCGTAAATAAACACAGATGTTCGTCACCTTGAAAAAACAAAATCTAACAAAATGTGCATTTACGCAATTTTCGTTTTCAAAAACTGCTCAGCACCTAGTCGACGGAAAGACTGATCAGGCTCATTTCATAAATCCACGCTCTGCAATGAACAGAAAAAAAATTGGCCTGATCTCACGTACAGTAGCAATCGAAGTAATGCGAAGCACGAATGAAAAATGTTGATATGCTATTTTAAAATCAGCACAACTTTAAAAGGGGAAGGTAAGTGATCTTCTATATGACTACGGTGTCATGACTATCATGTCTGAATGTGTCGTTTACCTTCGTCATCTATTCACGTCACGTGATCCCAAATGTACTATAAGTGGAGCTAGCGAAACGACCACTAACATGCTACAAACGTGGTATGTTGTCATGGTCTTACTTGACGTGCCTGTCAGGATTATCATGTTTGCACCAGTCATGTATTTTGTCATCCATTGACTTCACGTAACAGCAAATTTGGTATATGTGGAGCTAACAAAACGGCCGCGAGCGCATCATGAAAGGCCGAATATACTCCAATGTAGCATTGACGCGCGCGCACGCTGGGTCAAGTGACTCTACGTTAGTGAAACGCGAGCACTCTATAGTGTGACGCCGGGCGCGACCAGCGTCCGTCGGCGTGGCCCGACGGCAACCGGGGCAAAATGTGACATGCTGCAATTGGCGCCGATGCGTTACCCAGACAACACTGCGTCTCTCTCTTTTCGTGATGGAGGGACGCCGGATGCGTTAAAATGCGCATGCGTAAAAGCAACGCAGCGTGGCTCGGGCCTGCGAGTATATGGCAGGACCGGCCTGGCGTGGCAACGCTGGCATGACGCGACGAAATGAACGCCGGTGAGCACGCGCACCGCGTCAAGTCGAAATGTATTGGCGCCTTGACTGTCGCATGTAGTCATGTTCTCACATGCCACGCATCTCATGATTATTGTGTTTGCACCAGGCACATACTTTCATCATCCATTGACGTCACGTAATACCGAATTTTGGCATGTTTTGTAGCTAGTGAAACGGCCGCGAGCGCATCATGAGTGTGGCATGCAGTCATGTTGTTACATGACACGCATTTCGTGATTATCATGTTTGTATCAGTCACATACCTTCGTATTTCATTCACGTACCGTAATACCAAATTTGGTATATGTGATGCTTGTGAAATAGCCGCTAGCGTATCATGAGCTTGGCGTGTAGTCATGTCGTTACATGGCACGCATTTCATGGTCTGTTGCTTGTTTTCGCCATGCAATCATGTCATACCATACCAGTTTTGAAACATGCCATGTGAACGAAACACCGCAAGAGCTCCAGAACCATGTAATGTAAATCATGACATTCATCACATACATGTCATTGATTTGATTGATATGTGGGGTTTAACGTCCCAAAACCACCATTTGATTATGAGAGACGCCGTAGTGGAGGACTCCGGTAATTTCGACCACCTGGGGTTCTTTAACGTGCACCCAAATCTGAGCACACGGGCCTACAACATTTCCGCCTCCATCGGAAATGCAGCCGCCGCAGCCGGGATTTGAACCCGCGACCTGCGGGTCAGCAGCCGAGTACCTTAGCCACTAGACCACCGCGGCGGGGCCACATACATGTCATAATTTTCGTGTTATGACTAATCAAATATCCTTATCCTGCAGTCATATTATGCCGCACCAAGTTTGGTATCCACACAATCATCTAAGTCCTGGAGAGATAAAAGTCATAGGCGGCTAGATAGATAGATAGATAGATGGATACGCTCAAAGTCGCTGAATTTCGCTAAGAAGTGCTTCGCATTTAAAACGAAAACAATTCAGAATATATCAAGTGGGCCCACAATTTAGGGGACATTTAAAAGAATAAAAACATAAGCTGGTTGGTGTAAATTCATTAATAATTATAGTTCGAAGGCATGCATATTTGTTCACACTAAGTAAACGCTCATATTCTAACAGCACTCTCTGCGGTTGTCTTTCTTCTCTTGCTTACCCATGCTGTTTTTTACGAAGAATGTAGGGGATGGAATAGCCGGGTACGGTATGCAGAAGATACAACGAAGGATATGGGCGCCAGAATATTTCATTCTGTGAGAGTAACCTTATGCAGAACGCTGTTCTAGAGGGAATGCACCAATAAAACATTCGGGTACGACGTGGGCGAAAGAACGCTGGTCATAGCGACAAACTATAAAGCTTAGTATTTTTTAACAGATTCTAACTATAGCATGTCTGTGTTAAGGTGAACAAACAATCAGCGCATATTTCGGTATAGCTAAAGCGTTACGCGCTGTCACACCGCATTCTTTTCTAGAGTTCATTTACGCGTGTCAGAGATACCACAGTTCTCGAAGAGCTTGTTTCAGATTGTTTCGACGTGCAGTTCCGTTTTAACTTTGCTTAGAGAGTTACACCAATGCGATTAAACTGCGTAGGACGTACTAGACTTACACTATCATTAGTGTATGAAAAATGAAGGGGCTGTTTTTTTCTTGAAAAGATCGTGACTACCGGCTTTTTCAAGTTAGTGAATTTGTGTCAAGTTTCACTTTGGTTACAAAACAACGAAATAAGGCTATTATTCAGCGCATCCTGATTTTGAGGATTAGGGATGGTTTTACAGATAGCGCAGTGACCTGCACACGATAGATAACGCGGTCATCTGAATGAGTGCATTATCATCTGCATACATTCTAAGCTTCGTTGGAGTGTTACTGATAAATTTTGCTTCATTAATAAATGCGAAGCATTTCTTATCGAACTTCGGCGACATTGAGCGTATCTATCTATCTATCTATCTATCTATCTATCTATCTATCTATCTATCTATCTATCTATCTATCTATCTATCTATCTATCTATCTATCTATCTATCTATCTATCTATCTATCTATCTATCTATCTATCTATCTACCTCGCCGCCTAGGACATTTAGATATCCTGGCCGTTTCGATAATGGTATCGATACCAAGCTTGGTGTGGCATAACATTACTTTATGAATAACATGTTTCACTAGTCATAACACGAAAATCATGAAATGTATGTCATCATTTACATTTCATCGTCCTGCAGCTCTAGTAGTGGTTTCGTTCACATGGCATGTTGTTCACATGGCATAGATTCAGAGTACCTCATGCGGAGAGGCGTGTTTTTCCTACCATGAGCCAGGAACGCCCATCCACCAGCTCGTCCAAGGTACGTTTTCTCAACCTGAGCGCCAAGGGCGTTTGGTCTATTACCCGCTCTGTTTCGATGGAGCATTTGACTGCCTCCACGACAGTTTCCAACGAACCTGAAACGCCGTGGTCGACGGCGAACGCCGACGCGCGTCCCTCGGTAGCAGCGCAGACACCCGAGGCGAATACTGCGAGGCCGGCAACTGATCCTGCTGTCTCCAATTCTTTCTCCCAACAACCTGAAGTCGACACTCCACCCGGAGAAAGGATGGAGGAGGACACTATTCTTTGCGACAACACGGACAACGACGCGGGAGGTTATTGGAAGACGGTCCAACACAGGCGACGCGCCCGCCATATGCACGCCGAGGCGCAACCCCCCGAAGATACATCGGGCATTCCTTATGCCCCTCAGCAAACCACACGCAAGCGAAGACAGAATCAGAATCCGCCTCCGCTTCCTTTACACGATGAAAAGATAATTATGCGACCCCACGGCGGACTTTGCCTCGATAGTTGGACGCGCCCAGAACTCGCCAACGCTTTATGGAGCGCGGCAGGCTTGAGCACCGAAGATCGTCAGAACATCATATTCCGCCTGCGGCCCCAGCAGAACTTGGCAGTCATAAGTACACCCAAGTCACATGTTGCCGACGCATTATACAAGGTGCGGGAACTAAGGCTTGGTCAGCGATTGTATCCTATCACAACGTATTTTGCTGCCCCAGACAACTCAAGCAAGGGCATTGTTCCCGGTCTTGTACCCGGCACGCCGTCGTCCACGCTAGTGGACGAGCTTTTGACACCTGGAACCCAGATTCTTCAAGCACGAATGATGGGGCAGACCAACGTTGCGTTAGTCACCTTTGAAGGATTGAAAGTGCCTCGCTATGTGCGATTATACGGCGCCAAACTCCGCTGCTACCCTCATTGCCCTCGCCAACTGGTTTGCAAGATATGTCACCGGCTCGGTCATTGGGCTGACCACTGTCCCACGCCACACGTGCTTATTTGTGCAACATGCGGGACTGACAACCCAGCCCCGTCGCATCCGTGCACCCCTCACTGCAGGTCCTGCGACGGAAGCCATCCTACATCCGACCCAAACTGCCCACGGCGCGCTCGCCAGACACCGAACAAGGCGTGGGTGCGCAAAGCTCTGAAGAAAGAACAGCGTGAACTGCAGCCCCCCAGCACATCTACTGCTTCCAAAGATATGGCAACGACTGGACACTCACAAGTCTCGACTCAGGGTGCACTGCGAGCGCGTTCGAAGTCTCGCTCGAGATCCCGTCGCAAATCCCAGACCCGTTCAAAGTCTCGGTCCAGACCCCGCGGAGCATCAATGCGGCCGCCCGAGAAACGCCCTCCTGACCAAACTGCACCACCCTCACAACAACCCTACAAGAAGGCCCTGCTTACCAACGCCTCTGCCAAGGTGGCCCAGGCCCCCACGGAGACGCAGAGAATCTCGGCGCAAAAAAACATCCACACAGGCACCTCGGGAGGTAAGTCGAGCGGCGGATCTCCCACAGCTCGTTATAGCCCATACTTCACTTTCTACTCCGTCCCCTCTCACTACCTCATTCTCTGCTCCCGATCCCCTGGTAGAAGTCGCCCGTTTACGCCGTGACATGGAGGCACGCTGTGAGCACTTGCAAAAACAAATGGACGCGCTGGTGGCAGACATGAGTACAAGTATGCAGGCGGCCCTCGACCGAATCGAACGGCAGATGGAAGAACTTCGTATAGGAATTACGGAGCAAGTGAAATTATGTATAGAACGTACTCTCGCGCGAGATAATAACATACAAACTCCTGAACCTAGCAGCTACAGCGCCAGCCTGCCACCCGACCACATCTCTCGGCCGCAACATTCAAACGTGGGTAACTCAAACGGGGGTAACCGACGCGCGCACCCCTATACACGCCCCTCTGCTTCCTCTCGTGATGATGATGGCGCCGCGTGACTCGTCACAGCTAGTGGTGTGGCAGTGGAAATGTAGGGGATTCCGTCAAAAACGAGGTTCCTTGCAACAGTACGTTGCCACATCCACAAACCCTCCGGATGTCATCCTCTTACCGGAACCCAATTGCACCCCTTCATTATCCGGTTACAGCCCGCTCTCGGGTGTCTCACCTCTTGTGGGAGCCCTAGTCTCGAAACGCGTTACATGTCGCATGCATACGACGAGTAGTGACATTCCTCATCAAATATTGGAAGTTATTACGCAAGGAAAACGCGGCGACAGTTTGTTTATCCTCAATGTATACAGTTCCCCTCATTCGCGTACACACTGTTTTTACCGTGTGTTAAAAGAATTTGGCAGCCTTGGACGGGTTTGTGTGGTATGTGGTGACTTCAACGCTCCACATGTCGCATGGGGTTACGTTAAATCGCAAGCCAAGGGAACCCTCTTATGGAATTTCATCTGTAACATGCGATACACACTGCTCACCGACCCAGAGCACGCCACTCGTATAGGCAATAGTGTTTCTCGTGACACCTGTCCTGACCTTACCTTTCTCCGCAATACTGGCCCAGTCGTAGCGCACGGGCCTTTAGAAGAGCACCTTGGCAGTGACCACTATATCGTCGCAACCATCCTGTCGTTACGAGGCGCTCGCAGGCCAGAGCGAAATGTGCGCATTACAGATTGGACAAAATTCAGGGAACGCCGCCAAGACCCGCCTGAGGGCCAGGGCTACGAACGATGGCTTGAGTCTTTTGCTGACGATCTTGAAGTCACCACGCGTTCAGTGCGCACCACAACTGAGACACCAGAGATAGATCCGCATTTAGTTCATCTTTGGAACGCCCGGAGAGGGTTGACGCGGCGTTGGAAGCGACAACGCCTCAACAGAAAACTTCGGAAACGTATAGAAGAAATTACACGGGAATCCGAGGAGTACGCAGCGTCCCTCACCAGTAATAACTGGCGACAATTTTGCAACCGCCTCTCGGGCACATTAAGCACAGCTAAAACGTGGTCGATTCTACGTTCGCTCGCAGACCCCTACACATCAAAGAGAAAAACATTTCAGCAGCTGCACATCTTAATGCACGAGTACCGGGATGATCCTGACTTGCTCCTCACGGAACTAGAACATCAATTCAATCCCATAGGCCCGCCACCACAATACCCTGATTACCCGTATGTGGGTGAGGAGAATGAATTTCTGGATGCCGACATAACCCCGGACGAGGTGCGGGTGGTCCTACAAGACCTACGACGAAACACGGCTCCAGGAGCGGACCAAATCCGATTTTCCACCCTTCGTAACTTGAGTGACGCGGATATCAACCACATTACCCATATCTTTAATGAATACTGGCGCGAAGGCACACTTCCCCAAGCGTGGCGACATGCTGACATTACACTTATTCCCAAACCGGGTAAACCTATAAAAGTTGAAAGTCTACGGCCCATCTCTCTAACATCATGCATTGGTAAGCTAATGGAGCACGTACTCTTGCGGCGCCTGCAACCTTTCCTGGAAGAACACTCTTTCTTTGCTAACACACAATTCGGATATCGAGCTCATCTGTCTGCCAAAGATGTCCTTTTACAATTACGGAAGGAAGTCTTAGGACCACCGTCGCGCGCCTAAAAGAGAGCACTTGTCGCCTTAGATCTCAAAGGGGCGTTCGATAATGTTGCACATGAACTTATCCTTCGCAATGTTGCAGAGTCGCAATTGTGGGGCTCGTATGTACAACTATATCCGCGCATTTCTTCGCGATCGCACAGCTAGCATCGGAATCGGGCCGCATCGATCAGGTACAATCCGCCTTGTAGGGCGTGGGACACCACAGGGCTCTGTTCTTTCCCCCACCCTATTCAATATCGCGCTTGCAGGGCTCCCCCGGCTTCTCGATCAGATCCCCGATGTCGCTCACGCTATTTATGCGGACGACATCACTATCTGGTGTACACGCGGCTGCGACGGTGCTATCTAAGAGCGACTGCAGCAAGCAGTCGACACTGTTTCTGAGTATGCGAGAAAAGGGGGCTTAAATTGTGCTCCGCAAAAGTCGGAGCTCATAATCATTCGTTCCCGCAGCCCCTCACCTATGCCGTCCATCACTGTACACGTGGATGGTATACCCATACCACAGGTCAGCCGTGCTCGCATCCTCGGCCTACACGTCCAGGCGGATGGCAGGTCTAACTATACTGTTTCCCTTCTATCCCGACAAACTGAGCAAATTCTGGCCATGATCAGGCGGGTCTCTAACAGGCGCTCGGGTCTTCGAGAAGAGGACCTGCTGCGCTTGGTGGAGGCATGCATCATCAGCCGCCCTACATACCATTTTCCCTTTCAGCGGTTGACCCAAGCGCAACAACTTCGCGTTGATGCCCTCATTCGTAAAGCGACGAAGCTAGCCCATGGCCTACCGCACTATACGTCCACATACCGTCTCTTTAATTTAGGAACGCATAACACACTAGGAGAACTACTAGAGGCGCATTGGGTCAGTCACCGCCAGCGCCTCTTGCTCACACGTACTGTCCGCTATCTCCTTGCACGGTTAGGGTACTCTGTCCCACCACTTGAACCTGAAGCCCGCCCAACGACCTTATCACCCGCCCTACGTAAGGTACTGAATATTCATCCCTTGCCGCGTAATATGCACCCAGTGCATGACAAAGGACGGCGTAAAGCTCGTGTGCGATACCTTAACCGCATGCTCGAAAACATCCCAGAATCCCAGGCTCTATACACAGACACGGCGCGCACTCAAGAGGGCTGTACATCCGTAGTGTTGGATGGCACTGAATCCCTGAAGGACTCTGCTGCAATGCGTGGCACTAATGTCACGTACGGAGAAATTCTCGGCGTTGCTCTCGCCATGCGACACGCCGTTCGTGTCCCAGGGGAAGTATATATACTGACGGACTCGCAACAGGCATGCCGGGCGTTCCTATTAGGACATGGCATTCCGAGAGCGGCACAACAAATTCTCAAACAGATCCCGAAAAATGATTCAGTCACACCTTCCCGTATCCACTTAATGTGGACCCCTGGTCATGCCTCGCTGCCGGGCAATGAACGTGCACATGCAGTAGCCCGCGATATTTCCCTCCGGGCGGCCCGGCGTGGTGAAATGACCAGTTCAGGGTGGGGGGATCCCTTGCTGCGTTACGGAGAGATTCTCCGTCATTATAGAAACGTTCGCTGCACTCACCGTGCGCCACCACCATCCTTCTCTAGAGAGGAAGCAGTGGCACTACGCCAGTTGCAAACCGACACTTTTCCTAATCTTGTCTCCCTGAACAAATTCTGGCCACACTGTTATGCCGACAATTGTCCGGGCTGTGGCGGGTCACCCTCCATCTTCCACGTCACTATCGAGTGCACGGCAAACCTTTTCGCTCCATTACCATCCCTCCTCCGCCCGCTGCGCAAAAAAGAGCTCTGGGACGACGCCCTCCGCGACGGACCTCCCGAGGTTCTGCGAGCCATCATACAACGGGCTCGACACGTCGCCGGAGTCGTCCTAGGGACCCCGGACTAGGGGTCCCTCCCATGCTTTTTGTTCTACCTACATAATAAAGATGTTTGTCTCTCATGTGGAGTGGGTCAATTTTGCTGAAGGGAGCATCCACATTCATGAGTTAGAGACATTAGATGATGTCATCCTAGGTTTGGGAGTACATGGCGTTGTAGTTGATGCCACGCAGGACGTTCTCACGATGGGGGTAAATGATGGACACAAGTGAAGGTTAGATACACGGAGGTAGAGACGTGCGTAGGACCCAAGATGGTGTGTTGACAGTGAGTTGTTGTACGAACTTATTTTGTAAACGGTCAGTGGTTTGGTCGGTGGTGTAGTCGATTGTGGCACAAGGGCAGAAGATTTGGTGCAGGACGTCGTTAATTGTAATGTGGAAGTCAACCCTGGCTCCTGGTCTAAATACATCCACTTATAGTGTAGGAAGGGGACCAGACAACACGTTTTGTGATGAAGGTCATGTGCGCCGGAGGATTGGGCGTCTTTAATAAAAAGGTTGAAAAACACTTTTTTATCCCTGGTGCTTTTCCCGGCACATAGCCTCCGAAAGCGTGCTCTGGGCTGATTTATCTCGAGAGCAGAGCGCAACCAAAAGAAAAAAAATGGCAGTGGCTTAGCTCAGCTATGCAAGGATATATGTAGCGTTAGCAAAGGTTCAGCTGATTATTCTTAGCTTTACAGATATCATGCTTACAGCTGTTTCAATGACCCACACATGGTATACGTATTATGTGGCACATGTATATTTATTTTGCCTGGTAACTACTTCGGGATCCGATGAGTTAAGCTTCTCCGCTCTACTGCACCGTTGAGCAGCATTTGCACTCTCCATCTCCATGGCTGTACCGCAGTGGCAAACGCCAGTCAGAGGCGCTATCAAGCGGCTCCAGCACAGTGTCAGATGGCGACTGCACAGGGAGGGCGCGCGCGTCGGCGTCCATATGTCTACCAATGCTATGACGGCACTCCTCTGGAAAGAGCACACCGGCGGCGGTGAGTCGCGCGCGGCCGCGGCCGAGTGCGAGGGAGGTGCCGGCTCTGGTGCGTGACACCACTGATCGTCTGCGCAGCGCATCGAATTGCACGCACACCGGCGGCGAGCCGCGCGTGGCGGCGGTGGAGTATCATTGCGCATGCGCACACCAGTGCTACGCGAAATTGGCTCAGCGAGGCCAGTGTTGTAACTAACGCCACAAAAAAAAAAAGGACGAGTAGTCTGAGCGGAAGCTCCAGAGGGTCTATTCTGTACGCATTTTATGGCAGCTGGAACGAGATGTCACAACGAGGACGTGAAGTAGTAACCATCCAATAGGCGAGCTGAAAAAAAGCTTGAAATCGAAGAAGTCAACAACATTAGCGATTTGTTTGCGTTAATGCATTGAATGAATGTGAGGTCGTGGGTCAATTTGACGAGTCGTTTGGCGGAAATTGTCTGGTTGAGATTTTCGCAAAATGTCGGCGCGGGATTGGAGAAAACAGACGCAAAGTAGGCTTGATCGTTTCTCTGTGCCCAGCGCTTATCTTTAGATCCACTTAATTTGAGACTTCAGAAGACCGTTCTGTGTCTGTTCTTGAGAACGCAGCTGGGCTTGTGAGCCCGTTCTGTGCAAAATGATTCACAGCACTGCCGTAACTGGGCTGCTACTCTCACACGTCACTGATAGATGATCCTTGAACAATCACGTCCAGCTCCCTATTGTGCTCTACCCCCCCCCCCCCCCCCGATATGAAGTTTTTGTGGGTCATTGACTTTTCAATCAGCTCATGCACCGCACTGCAGAAACTGTTCGCGGAGACGAAGGGTCGAGCTCGGTGGAGCATTAGCGTTTCATTCAACGTGGCTGTGAATAAGCGCGTCGCCTTCATGCGAAGAGCAGTAAGGAGCCTTAAACATTGACGCTCAGTTGGAAAATCGAAAGATAAGAAAGTTAAAGCGCACACACTCTCGTGATAGCAGCTGTGACTCAGAGGTGCGGGAGAGATGAAAGAGGCATTGTTCAAAGCATGACGAACTTTTCAAAAGGCAGAGTAACTAACCGTAGGTGAGTGCTCTACCAATTAGCAAAATACAAACGCATGCAACAGATGCTTAAAATGGGGGCGATGATCATAACAAACGTAAAATGTATAAAAAATATTCAATTGTGCCTATTATATGACTCTGCTCTGACAATGACACGATGAAACGAGAATACTTGGCACCCCGTAGATATATGTCTGCGGACGCATTACTCATGTAGTGTGACGAAGGGAATGTTCTCTCCGAAGATATGAAAGGGAGAGCTGAAGCAGCGTATCGTGGACACAGCAACATGAATTCAATAGTCATTCTGCTAAGTTTTCAAATGCTTAGTGCAGCGGCATCTCAAGAGAGCATCAAAACTGTTTCTTGTAATGGAAACATCGATGACGACAACTACATAGAAGGTTACGAGGTCAGATTCTAATTCGTTTTCTAATCGAAAAGACTGCTTTTCAGCATCTGCATTGTTGTTTTCGCTAGGAACAGTGCTACGCATGGAACGTCAGAGAGCTTCAGTGTTAATTCTAGAGATCTAGACAACACTAGGGGCCGTATTTAGGCTACTTCTTTGTTATCGAGATGTTGTTCAATGGCTGCATGGAAAGTCCGAAAGAAGACAAACTGTTGCTTGTCGAAATTGTCTGCAGCTGTTGGGTCCCTGCACAATGTCATACATGAGCGTTACCCGCAATGCTACGCCGCCATAATTGTACTTTGCTTATGGACTTCGTTGTTGCGTAGTACACCAGAATAGCACATGGAGTGTATAACAGCAAACGGACGCGGTACGAAAGGCTAAATGTGCTCCCCGATAATGACTATTCAAATTTAGGAAGAGTATTCTACCAAGGTAAACGGAAATCGCAGCAATTGTAGCTGTGTGCGAAGCCGTGTCTGCAAATCATGAGTTCGTTATTCAAGAAGGCAAGTCACTACGCTCGGCATAGTATTAACTGAAAAATACACATTCAGGTAACCTACATTCCTGAGTAGGTGTGCTTCTGTAAAATAGAGATGTTGTCGAAAAGGTTCAGACTTAGCTTGGCGAGAGGTGCTTTATGAGGCAGGCCTGGCTACCGGTGAGCGCGTGCGCGAGCTACTATCACAGCAACCTATTATCGTTGTCTCCTTAAATAACAGTGGAGCATTGTTCATTCAGATTAATTACAGTTACTGCCCGCGAAATAAGGAGCCATCCTGGCGACCAATGGACAAGTAAACACGGGAGGGTCGTAGCCGTGCTTAATAAGTCTCGACACGTAGACAATTTCCTGGCCACGACGACGATGGTCAGAAGATGTTTCCAGTGGCTCGATGAGGTATTTCACCGGTGATGTTTATGTAGTGTACGATATGTGCCGCGGTACGTAGGGACCAACTTGGTGAAAAGGCCGGGTGTAGCAGAGGGGACAAGCAGCCGGACAAGCGAACTTGAATCGTAGGAAGTATTGTTAATGAATGCATCGTGGTGGTGCTTTTGGCGTCCTTGGTCTTGGGTTGTGAATGACCGTGCCAGTTGGCGGCATTGTACAGCATATTTTGCGGCTTGAGACAGAGTCGTAGACTCTGAGGAGTCAGGTCTGCAAAAAAAAAAATGTGTCCACAGTGCAAGAAGGTTGGTGTCCGTAAAAGAGGAAAAAAAGGGAGAACCTATAGTAGTGCTTTGAATGGTGGTATTGTAGGCAAACGTAAAAATGCCAGTACTCAGTATCAATTGGAGTGGTCAGACAAAATGTACAGTGTCAATTTTTATGAAAGGGAACACGGTACGCGTGGCGTGCGCACTCCGGCGGCTGCTGGCAGCGCGTTCAAGCGGGGCCGATAGCAACATAGTATATATATATATATATATATATATATATATATATATATATATATATATATATAAACATATATAAACATATAATATTGTTAAGACGTTTATTTGGCGGACACTCTGCGATGATTCACGACAGCGACAGTCAATGGGGGGACCGACTCTCTGCATGAGCTGTGCGCCTGTGTCGATGCGATGCGTAACGGTGGATGTGTGGCCGAGAGAAGGTTGAGCGACATCGACAGAAGAGCGAAATTCCTCCAACAGGCCCAGAAGCTGAGAACGCTGGCCCGGCGTAAGATTGTCGAGAATGGAGGGTCCGAATGCATCATCGGATGATGAAGCAGATGTCGAGACAGCACTAAGCGTACTGGAACATGAGCAGTGCATGTCATCGGGTTGATCCATAACTTGTTCGTCTTCGATGGGTTCCACGCTGCCGAGACATTCCCCTCGCACCAACGTAACGCTGTACGGGGATGAGTTCACAACAAAAATAATGGTGCTGCCCTTGAGTGAGTTACACGGTCGCGAAAGGAACCAGCAAGCCTTTTCTGAGGAAAACACCATGAGATGGCGAGAGGAGTGCGGCGGTGTCAGAAAGGCTTGCGCAGTAGACGGACACCACCACGACGAGTTTGCAGGCCCTTGAGTTTCGTCTATGACGAGTAACTTGCTTGCAGCAGATGGACTGTCGGCCGCCGTCAAAGAAGAGAATGGGGTGAGTTCTATTTCCGCTGGTGCGCAATGGATGACGGCGTCGTGGCGGGAGAGAAAATTCTACCCTAGGATGATGTCGTGAGAGCATGAAGAAATTGTGATGAATTCGACCGCATACATCACGTCATGAATCATAAGGCGGGCTGTACACATCGCTGAAGGGTGAATGCTTTGGGCGCTGCCTGTACGGAGGGAGAGACCGGAAAGCGGCGTGGTCACTTTGCGCAGTAATCGGCTAAGCTTTGCATCCATGACGGATACGGCGGCTCCAGTATCTACAATGGCAGATGCGCGAACGTCATCCACAAGCACGTCTATCACGTTCGAGGGGCTTTCCTGAGGGCTTCCGCCGTTCAACAGCGTCGCAGCCCTTGCCTCGTGGACTGCGACGACTAGTTTTCCTGGTCGCCTTCGAGTGGACGTGGCCGCATCGGCGACAGTGAGCGACGTCGCGGAGATGGTGAACGGCGGGTAGACGGAGCGGGGCGGGACGACGGTGACATAGGCGGCGGTTGGTCATAAGGGTGGCTTGATTGGCTGGGAAAGTTGGAGGCGACCTGCGGTCGCTGCACACGATTGCAATAGCGTGCTACGTGACCGACGCAACCACAAGCAAAGCAGATGGGGCGGTTGTCAGCATTGCGCCATCTGTTCGCGGGTCCCATCTATGTCGCAGAACGTGATGGGCGAGCCGGCTGCTGATATGAGTGCATGGTGGGCGGCACTCGGGGCACGTGGGTGACGTCGGCGTATGCAGGCGACACAGTTTCTCCGAAGGCCTGGGGCTTGGCGACGGTTTCAGTGTAACTTAGGGGGGCAGCCACAGAAATCGGTGGGGTGGCCTGGCGACAACTTGGGCGTAGCTGAGTGGCGCAGATGCAGGAGGCGACTGGTGATATTCAGGAACAACCTCCACGATTTCCTGCTGAATGGCTCGGTGGAGTGGAGGTAGAAGTGTTCACTTTTAGAAAAAAAGTGGTAGTACTTGCTAACTTTGGAGTAGTAATGCTTTATCACATATGATACAGCTCTGGTAGTAAGCGTAGTTAGTAACGTCAAGGGTGGTAACCATTACTACCTCTGCTGTTACTACCAGCAGAAAGTAACTGTTACTACCCTAGTTGTTACCATCCATTAGTAGTAACTTTTATAGGTTTTAAGAAAGAATGTAGTAACCGATACGTCGTTCATACATTTTGGCACATTAATTCTCTACTCCAAATGTTGGCTAATCAATGTCTTACAACTAGACAAATTCGGGTAAGCAGCGGGGTGTGCCATGAATGCGAAGAATGCATAGACCAAAGAAGTTCATTATTTTTTCGTATACATGTAGTAGGAAGTAAGCGTGCGGTATATATAGCCCCTACTATGATGGGGCATGGCAGACACAAGGGAGCAATTGCGTTTCAGTATGAATTTTAACAAATATAAACCTATAGCACTGTATTATACTAACTGGTTACGTGTGCTTGGTGGCGTAGCACAATAGTTTTAATGAACCTTACTTACGGAAAAGTATATCTCATATTTATGTATTATAAAATGACCACAAAAAGGCATTATCTACAGTGGCCGGAGCAATGTACCGAACTCATTCTCAGCGCATTTGAATGCTTCACACAGCTAATATATCTGCATTTAAAAGGTGTTATATGTTTTGGGAGTTTGACGCGCCAAAACAATGATAATATTTTAGGACACGCCGCAGTGGATTAACTGTGACTGTCACCGAGGCTAATTGTGACCGTCTTGTTATTTTGAAATTTCGGTCTTGTTAATATGTGCTGTAATTTACTACGTTTGTTGTGACTGTTTATTACGTCACGTGTAGCACTCACTTATGGTTCGTTAACTTGTACTTCTTCGTTTTGACAATATCAGAATGACATATACATATCTTGGTTGCATAATTTAAAACAAAATGTATTTTTTTGATCCATTGATACCTTCTGCGTCATTTTTCTATGTAATAATTATACGTCGAGACGATTCCTCTCATAAATTATCAGAATCACATTCACACACTATATTGGGATAGATAGTCAAAAGCCGGGTAGCAAAGAGGTAGTAACGGGTCAAGACAGGTAGTAACGACTGCAGTTACTGCTTCTTTCATTTCAGTTACTAACTCTTTACTAACATAGGTAGTAAAGAGGTCACAAAAAATTAGTAGTGATTGCAGGTAGTAACTGTTTACTAAGGTAGGTAGTAAACAGGTAGCAAAAGGGTAGTAATGGTCGAATAAAGGTAGTAACTGCTGCGGTTACTACCTATTTGCTTGCAGTTGCTAGCTTTTTACTAACTTTTTTAAGAGTACTTGATGGCTGTTGAACATGTTCCGGGGAAGCAAAAGCCAGTAAAGAGACCTGGCGGGCAACTTCCTCACGCACGAACGACTTAATTTCGGCGAGCAAGGTTGTGTGGTCAGGAACTGCTGACAAGGCCGAGAGATCAGCATCACGTGGTGGTGGTCGACGGGTCATCAAGCGCTGCCGCCGCAGCTCGTCGTAACTTTGGCATAACGTAATGACTTCTACCACAGTGCGGGGGTTCTTTGTTAGGAGCATGGTGAAGGCATCGTCGGCGATGCCTTTGAGAACATACGTGATATTGTCAGCCTCTGACATGTTCAGGTTGACTTTCTTGCACAAGTCAAGGATGTCCTCGATTTAACTTGTGAATGACTCGCTGGTCTGCTGGGCTCGTTCGCGTAAACGCTGTTCGGCTTGCAGCTTACGAACGGCAGGACGGCCGAACACGTCGACGATAGCGGTATTAAAAGTGCACCAAGTCGGGAAATCAGATGCGCCGTTGTTGTACCACACGCCGGCCACACCCGCGAGGTAGCAATACAGGTCGCCGAGTTTGCCTGCCTCGTCCCAATGATTGGGGACGCTCACGCATTCGTACATGGCCAGCCAGTCCTTGACGTTGGTGCCATCCGCGCTAGTGAAGACAGGAGGGTCGCGATGCGGAGGACACCAGGACATGGCGTCGGCGTAGGAGCAAGCGTTTGCTGGGCGGCATCTTGGTGCATGGTTGAAGGCACGGTACGGGATCAAAGCTCCAAGGGCATCGAATGCGGACCGAAGGTGTTTGAAGGGCACAGCACTCTCTGCACTCTCCACCAAATTGTTAAAATGTTTATTGGCAGACGCTCTGCGATGATTCATGACAGCGTCAGTCAATGCGGGAACCGACTATCTGCACGAGCTGCTCTTCTTCTCATGAAAAGGGCGACCCACTAAAAGGCACCGGAGCGGACGACTCACTGTTCAAAGGCCTTGCCACAATAAAGGCTTTGTCACAGAAAAGTGGATGAAAAAATAACCAGCCGTGAGCAGGAATCGAACCTACGACCTTCGAATCACGCGTTCGATGCTCTAACCACTGAGCTATCACAGCTGCCTTTCCTACACCACTTTTTTGGGTTTATGTGAATTTAGAAGTAGGAGTTTCAGTCAGCGCCATCTATAAGCCAAGCGACGAGTGTGAAACACTCTTTTATGCGCATGTTTGGTGTCACGTAGCACGTGAACTTATTACGAGCGGACAGCTGACTAATAGTCCCTCGTATACAACCTAATGCCACTAAGTCTGCCAGTACGAGACCCTCGTTTAATGAAATAAGGGAAAGAAGTGTATACCTAAGGGCTCCTTTTTCCGTGTTTTGACACAAAATAATGAGACCTAACATACAGTAATGCCAAGGAATGTACAGGGAAGCTATTAGAACAAATGGAATGTAAATAAGAAGAAAGTAAAAGGGGTGAAAAGATAACCGGCCATGAGCAGGAATCGAACCTACGGCCTTCGAATAACGCGTTCGATGCTTTAATCACTGAGCTGTCACAGCGGCTTTGCCTCCATCCACTTTTTTGGGTTTATATGTGAATTTAGAAGTAGGAGTCTCCGTCAGCGCCATCTAAAAGCCAAGCGACGAGTGTGAAACACTCTTTTATGCGCATGTTTGGCGTCACGTAGCACGTGAACTTAATACG
The DNA here is from genome assembly GCA_013436015.1 of Rhipicephalus annulatus. NCBI lineage: Eukaryota > Metazoa > Arthropoda > Arachnida > Ixodida > Ixodidae > Rhipicephalus > Rhipicephalus annulatus. The sequence continues at coordinate 629,931 of WOVY01010479.1, read as the reverse complement.
AGTGGGCAGCTGACTAATAGTCCCTCGTATACAACCTAATGACACCAAGTCGGCCAGTACGAGACCCTCGTTTAATGAAATAAGGGAAAGAAGTGTATACCTAAGGGCTCGTTTTTCCGTGTTTTGACACAAAATATTGAGATCTAACAGACAGTAATGCCTTACTTACTTCCCTTACTTCATTATACGGGGGTCTCGTACTGGCAGACTTGGTGTCATTAGGTTGTATACGAGGGACTATTAATCAGCTGCCCGCTCGTAATAAGTTGACGTGGTACGTGACGCCAAACAATCGCATAAAAGAGTGTTTAACACTCGTCGCTTGGCTTATAGATTGCGCTGACTGACACTCCTACTTCTAAATTGACATAAAACCCAAAAATTGGATGGAGGGAAGGCCGCTGTGATAGCTCAGTGGTTGGAGCATCGATCGCGTTATTCGAAGGTCATAGGTTCGAATCCTGCTCACGGCCGGTTATTTTTTCACACACTTTTCTTTCTTCTTATTTACATTCCATTGGTTCTAATAACGTCCCTTGTACATTCCTTGGCATTACTGTCTGTTAGATATCATATATATATATATATATATATATATAATGCGTGTGTGTGTGTGTGTGTAGAAAATGGACACAACTTAGCGGTTGTATTAGTTTTATTTCCAACAGTTTCGACTGGTGGGTGTACCGGTCTTCGTCAGGCTTTGTGAATAAGGTTGGTGAATAAGTTCACGTGCTACGTGACGCCATAGAGGCTTATAAAGAGACACACCACAATGGCTACAGGTGGCGCTGACTGACACTTCCACGTTTAAATTCACAGATAAACCCTATAAAGTGGCTGGGGGAACAGCCGCTGTGCTAGCTCAGTGGTAGAGCATCGAACGCGTTATTCGGAGGCCGTAGGTTCGATTCCTGCACACGGCAAGTTAGTTTTTCACCCACTTTTCTTTCTTCTTATTTACTTTACGCTTGTTTTAACAACTTCCCCTGAACATTCTGTGGCCTTATTGTCTATTACATCTCATTATTATTGTGTCGACACACTAAAAAACAAGCCCTTAGGTATACACTTATTTCCCTTATATATATATATACATATATATTTATATATATATACTCCACACCTGTACCAATATTTTACGGGGTTTGTAGGCGTGGCATATTTACAAAAAGCTCGATGGTGAGTGTCTGCCGGTAATGCACGTCGTTTTTGGGCCGAAGCTCCTTAAGACCTCACGATGTCCCTGTCCGCAACACGTCTTCATCTGTCTGACATTTTCGAACTATTTTTCATGTAACCTTCAACTTATAAGTAACAGAAGGCGCTGTGGTTATTTGTAAATGTGATGGCGCTGCTGTCAACGCTATAAATATATATATATATATATATATATATATATATATATATAGTGCCACGTTCCATTTCCCAAGTTTTTGTTATCGTCCCAAAACACCACGCGATTCTCAGCGCGAACCGCGCCTGCAGTTTTCGAGAAGGTTTCGGACTGTAGTAGATCATTTCGATAAGATCACGCCCACTGTGCGAACGGTACAGATTGTTCTGGAACCTACGCCACCGCCAGCGATAACGCTAGAACATTCGACAGCAAGAGTATAAATGCCGACGCGCTTCGCCGCTTGTCAGTTGTTGATTGAAGGCCGACGCTCCATTCGCCGCTATCAGTCCGAGACTGCTATCTGTGCAAGACTACTGCTTCAATTGGACTTTCTGTTTACCGGGCACAGGTTCGCCCAAATAAACAGTTAAATCCCAACAAGAAGTCTCCTGTCTTCGGCCACGTCACGACCCCGTGACATCTGGTGGAGGTGCTGCTTCGTTCATGTACCGGACGTCAAGCCGTGAACCCAGCCCACGTCGCGAAGAAGACACCGACGCCAACAAAGGGCAGCGAACAAGCCGCCGACAGCAGGGTCTCCCACCGGAGTACGGGCTTCTACAAAACAAGGCGCGGAAGGCCAAGGCCATGACCTCTACTGCAGCGACAATGACAACCGGAGCGTCCCAGCCCGCGATCGTCATTCATCAACCAAGGGAACCACCAACGTTTCATGGGTCATTGTTTGAAGACCCGGAAACCTGGCTAGAAACATACGACCGTGTGGCCGCCCTCAACCACTGGGGCAACGAAGAAAAGCTCCGTCGTGTGTACTTCTACCTGGAAGACACCGCAAGGACCTGGCTAGAAAATCGTGAGTCCACGCTCCGAACGTGGGATGTTTTCTGCGGCGCATTTCTGCAAACGTTCGCGAGTGTCGCTCGCAAAGAGAGGGACGCTGCTCTACTAGAGACATGGGTTCAGCTACCAAATGAGAAGATTGGAATTTTCACAGAGGAGATGACCCGCCTATTTCGTCACGCTGACCCAGACATGCCTGAGGAGAAGAAAGTTCGTTTCCTCATGCGAGGGGTCAAACAGGAGCTCTTCGTGGGACTAATGAGGAAACCACCGAACACCGTCCAAGAATTTGTATCCGAGGCAACCACCATCGAAAAACCCTTGACATGCGCACCAGACAGTATAATCGTCGCCTGACTCCAGAATGCGCTGCTGCTCAAACCAGTGACTCCGAAAGCCTGCGTGAAACGATCCGAGCGATCGCGCGGGAAGGGCTGCGCAAACTGTGGCCTTCGGCGCACCCTCAAGTGAATTCGATCGCCGACATTGTGCGAGAAGAAGTTCGGCAATCACTTCGAGTTCCCCAAACACCGCTGCCCGAGTCAGAAACTATGAGCTACGCCGCTGCAGTGCGCCACAACGCTCCTCCCTGTCGACGCCAAAACGCCGCCCTGTCGCACTTCCGTCGCCAGACACCACCGCCGCCACCACCCCCACCGACGACCTACCATTCACCAGCGGGCCAGCGCAGTGCGCCGAGAAAAACCGACGTTTGGCGCACCGCTGACCACCGCCCACTAGGCTACCACTGCGGCGAGGCCAGGCACACTTACCGCCGTTGCCAGTACCGACATATGGGACTGCGTGGTTTCGCCGTCGATGCACCACGTCCGCAGCCAAGGGAACGGCCACGTGACATCGCCGACTACCTGACAGGAACTCAATGGACACCCCGAAGTCCTTCCCGTTCGCCGTCGCCCAGCCGCCGCATGTCACCGCACCCCCGGCAGTACTCCGGCCCAACGCGGGGCTGGTCTCCTAGCCCGTATCCGGGAACCTAAGGGCAGCAACCGGTGGAGGTGCGGTTTCTGTGCGACGAACTACCGAAGATCCTCCGACGACGACGACGCCGCGACGGAGCTTTCCGAACACAATGCCAACCAGGCAAAGCCCTGACGGCGAAAGCGCACTTACCGGAGGTGGCCTGACGACGCAACATGGAAGCAGCGGAACAAGCCGACGCAGCCGTGACCCGACGCCACGCCCTAACTGTAATGCGAGACGGCGAACTAGCGACATCGACGTTCTTATCGACGGCCACAGTGTGACCGCTCTCGTCGATACTGGAGTCGACTATTCTGTCATCAGTGGGTCATTCGCCGCAAAATTAAAGAAAGTTAGGACGGCTTCGAAAGGCCCTGAAATCCACTTAGCTGGAGGTCATCTCGTAACGCCTGCACGAATCTGCACAGCGAGAGTCACCATTAACGGCCGTATTTATCCTACAGACTTCGTAGTCCTACAGCGTTGCTCGAGAGATGTCATCCTTGGCATGGACTTCTTATGCCTCCATGGTGCTGTCATCAACCTAAAAACCGAGTCGATAACGTTATCCACAGAAGAAGCACTACCACCGCACACGCCGTCAGGACACCATGCTTTGAATATGCTGGAAGAACAAGTCACCATTCCGCCTCGCTCAAGCGTCATTATTTCAGTCGGCGCTCCTAAATCACCTGACGTGGAAGGCGTCGTTGAAGGCAGTCAGCATCTGTTGGTCACCTGAAATATTTTCGTCGCAAGAGGAATAGCAGAGCTGCGGGGAGGCAAAGCAACAGTTATGCTCACGAATTTCAGCAATGAGTACACACATGTGAACAAAGGAACAACGGTCGTATACATCGAAGAAATTGTCGAAGCCACCAGTGCTTTCGCCCTCGCCGATTCTGTGAAACCTGCTCAGAAGAACCAAGCCCCTCCCATAGCTTTCGACGTCAATCCCAGACTTCCGAACGATAAGCAAGAACAGCTCAAGGCCCTGCTCCTGCAATTCGAAGTTTGCTTTTCGTCGTCAACGGAAATTCGGCAGACCCCAATCACGAAACATCGCATCATAACCGAAGAAAATGCCAGACCACTCCGTCAGGGTCCGTACAGGGTTTCGACGCGAGAACGTGAGGCCATGAAGAGACAAGTTGACGAAATGCTGCGGGATGACATTATCCAGCCGTCGAAGAGTCCATGGGCATCCCCCGTGGTGTTAGTGAAGAAAAACGATGGGACTCTACATTTCTGCGTCGATTATCGCCGCCTGAACGAAAATCACAAGAAAAGACGTGTATCCTCTCCCACGAATAGACGACGCACTTGATCGGCTGAATAACGCCAAGTACTTTTCGTCAATAGACCTCAAGACTGGCTATTGGCAAATTGAAGTCAACGAAAGCGACCGAGAGAAGACGGCGTTTATAACACCGGACGGCCTCTTTGAGTTTAAGGTGATGCTCTTCGGCCTTCGCTCAGCGCCTGCAACTTTTCAACGCGTTATGAATACAGTACTGGCAGGATTGAAGTTGCAGACTTGCCTTGTGTACTTGGACGACGTCGTCGTGTTTTCCTCGAGTTTCGACGAGCATCTTCGGCGCCTTGAAGCTGTACTTCAAGCCATCAAGACGTCCGGACTCACACTGAAGCCAGAAAAGTGCAGATTTGCGTATGAGGAGCTCTTGTTTCTGGGACACGTTATCAACAAGTCTGGAGTTCGTCCCGATTCACGGAAAACAGCCGCCATCGCCGACTTCCCGCCGCCCACTGACAAGAAGGCCGTGCGCCGATTTCTGGGCCTGTGCGCCTAATATAGGCGGTTCGTGAAAAACTTCGCCCGCATCGCCGATCCTCTCACTAACCTTACCAAGGCCGACGTGGAGTTCAAGTGGGAAACGCCACAGGAACACGCTTTCCAGGAGCTTAAACATCGCCTCCAGACGCCTCCGTTACTTGCCCATTTCGACGAATTCGCCGAGACAGAAATACATACTGACGCAAGCAGCGTAGGTCTTGGCGCCGTTCTTGTGCAGAGGGCTGACGGACTCGAAAAGGTCATTAGTTACGCCAGCCGATCGCTATCCAAAGCAGAAGCAAATTATTCCACAACAGAAAAGGAGTACCTCGCCATCATCTGGGCTACGTCGAAATTTCGCCCCTACCTCTACGGCAGGTCCTTCAAAGTTGTGAGCGACCACCACTCCATGTGTTGGCTAGCCACCTTGAAGGACCCTTCAGGTCGCCTCGCACGGTGGAGCCTGAGACTTCAAGTGTATGATATATATATATATATATATATATATATTGTGGCAAAGCCTTCGAACAGTGGGTCGTCCTATCGAGTGCCTTCTAGTGGGTCGCCCTTTTCATAAGAAGAAGAGCAGCTCATGCAGAGAGTCGGTCCCCGCATTGACTGTCGCTGTCGTGAATCATCAACGAGTGTCCGCCAATAAACGTCTTAACAATTTGGTGGAGAGTGCTGTCCCCTTCAAACATCTTTGGTTCGCATTCGATGCCCTTCGAGCTTCGATCCCGTACCGTGCCTTCTACCATGCACCAGGACGCCGCTCAGCAAACGCTCCCTCCTACACCGACGCCATGTCCCGGTGTCCCCCGCATCCGCGACCCTCCTGTCTTCACCGGCGCGGATGGCACCGACGTCGAGGACTGGCTTGCCATGTACGAACGTGTGAGCGTCCCCAATCATTGGGATGAGGCAGCTAAACTCGGTAACCTGTTCTTCTACCTTGCGGGTGTGGCCGGAATGTGGTACAATAACCACGCATCTGATTTTCCGACTTGGTCCGCTTTTAAGACCGCTGTCGTTTACGTGTTCGGCCGCCCTGCCGTTCGTAAACTGCAAGCCGAACAGCGTTTACGTGAACGAGCACAGCAGACTTGCGAGTTCTTCACAAGTTACATCGAGGACATCCTTGACTTGTGCAAGAAAGTCGACCTGAACATGTCAGAGGCTGACAAAATCACGAATGTTCTAAAAGGCATCGCCAACGATGCCTTCACCATGCTTCTGGCCATGAACCCTCATACTGTGGCAGAAATCATTACATTATGCCAAAGTTACGACGAGCTGTGGCGGCAGCGCTTGATGACCCGTCGATCGCCATCACGTGATGCTGGTCTCTCGGCTTTGTCAGCGGTTCCTGACCACACAACCTTGCTCGCTGAAATCAAGTCATTCGTGCGTGAGGAAGTTGCCCGCCAGGTCTCTTTACTGGCTTTTGTTCCGCCACAACATGCTCAGCAGCCATCAAGTACACTTGTACCTCCGCTCCGCCGAGCTATTCAGCAGGAAATCGCGCAGGTCGTTCCAGAATACCACCAGCCGCCTCCTGTAGCTACGCCACTCAGCTACGCCCAAGTTGTAGCCAGGCCGCCCCCACCGATTTCTGTGGATTGCCCTGTAAGTTACACCGAAACCACCACGAGGCCCCACGCCTTCGGAGAAACTGTGTCGCCTACATACGCCGACGTCACCCACGTGCCCCGAGTGCCGCCCACCATGCACTCATATCAGCAGCCGGCTCGCCCAACGCGTTCTGCGACATAGATGGGACCCGCGAACATATGGCGCACTGCTGACAATCGCCCCATCTGCTTTGCTTGCGGTCGCGTCGGTCATGTAGCACGCTATTGCAATCGTGTGCAGCAACCGCAGGTCGCCTCGAACTTTCCTAGCCATTCAAGCCGCTCTTATGACCAACCGCCACCTATGTCACCGTCGTCCCGCCCCGCTCCGTCTACCCGCCATTCACCATCTTCGCGACGTCGCTCACTGTCGCCGATGCGGCCACGTCCACTAGAGGGCGACCAGGAAAACTAGTCGTCGCAGTCCACGAGGCAAGGGCTGCGACGCTGTCGAACTGCGGAAGCCCTCAGAAAATCCAATCGAACGTGATAGACGTACTTGTGAATGGCGTTTGTGCATCTGCCCTTGTAGATACTGGAGCCGCCGTATCCGTCATGGACGCAAAACTTAGCCGATTACTGCGTAAAGTGACCTCGCCGCTCTCCGGGCTCTCCCTCCGTACAGCCAGCGCCCAAAGCATTCACCCTACGGCGATGTGCACAGCCCGCCTTATGATTCAGGACGTGATGTATGCGGTCGAATTCATCATAATTCCTTCATGCTCTCACGACGTCATCCTAGGATGGGATTTTCTCTCCCGCCATGACGCCGTCATTCAATGCGCACCAGCAGAAATAGAACTCACCCAATTCTCTTCTATGACGCTGGCCGACAGTCCATCTGCCGCAAGCAAGTTACTCGTCAGAGATGACACCCAAGTGCCTGCAAACTCGTCCGCGACGGTGTCAGTCTACTGCGCAAGCCTTTCTGACACCGTTGCACTCCTCTCGCCATCTCATCGTGTTTTCATCAGAAAAGGCTTGCTGGTTCCTTTCGCGACCGTGCAACTCACTCACGGCAGCACTACTATTTTTGCAGTGAACTCATCCCCGTACTGCGTTACGTTGGTGCGAGGCGAATGTCTCGGCAGCGTGGAACCCATCGAAGACGAACAAGTTATGGAACAAATTATGGATCAACCCGATGACATGCACTGCTCAAGTTCCAGTACGCTTAGTGCTGTTTCGACATCTGCTTCATCATCCGATGATATATTCGGTCCCTCTGTTCCCGACAACCTTACGCCAGGCCAGCGTTCCCAGCTTCTGGGCCTGTTGGAAGAATTCCGGTCTTCTTTTGATGTCGCCCAACCTTCTCTCGGCCGCACACCCACCATTACGCATCGCATCAACACAGGCACACAGCCACCACTGAGACAGCGTCCGTATCGCGTATCTCCCACAGAACGCCGTGTAATCAACGAGCTGCCCCTGGGCATCTCCTGTCGTTCTCGTCACGAAGAAGGACGGTTCTGTGCGGTTCTGTGTGGACTACCGACGCCTCAGCAAGATCACTCGTAAGGACGTGTACCCACAACCGCGGGTAGATGACGCTATTGACAGCCTGCAAGGAGCAGAATTCTTTTCATCCCTCGATTTGCGCTCAGGGTACTGGCAAGTACCTATGGCTGAGGACGCTCGACCGAAGACCGCTTTTGTTACCCCCGACGGCTTGTACGAATTCAACGTCATGCCGTTTGAGCTGTGCAACGCGCCCGCCACCTTTGAGCGCATGATGGATACTGTTCTGCGTTACCTGAAATGGCACACGTGCCTGTGCTACCTCGATGACGTCGTCGTTTTCGCTCCGGACTTTTCGACGCATCTTCAGCGCCTACGGCATAATTTAACGCATCTGAGTGACGCCAGTCTGCAACTGAACCTAAAGAAGTGCAGATTTGCAGCTCGGCAGCTGACAATACTAGGCTACGTTGTGCCAAGGACGGAATTCTCCCTGATCCAGCTAAGCTTCGGGCCGTGTCCGAGTTCCCCAAGCCGACATCCGTCAAGGAACTGCGCAGTTTTGTAGGGCTGTGTTCCTACTTTCGGCGTTTCAATCGAAACTTCGCGACTATCATATCGCCGCTGACGAAGCTCCTTGGAAGTAACGGGCCTCTCCATTCGTGGTCATCACAGTGTGACGACGCTTTCACAACGCTCCGTCGTTTGTTGACGTCGCCTCCCATACTCCGCCACTACGACCCTACGGCCCCTACAGAGGTACACACGGATGCCAGTGGTGTCGGCCTTGGCGCTTTCCTTGCGCAGCGCAAACGAGGGTTCCCGGAATATGTCGTGGCGTATGCAAGCCGTACGCTTACTAAGGCCGAGACTAATTACACCGTCACCGAGAAGGAATGTTTGGCAATCGTCTGGGCCCTTACGAAGTTCCGACCTTATTTGTATGGTCGCCCATTTGATGTCATCACCGACCATCACGCACTATGCTGGTTGTCGTCATTGAAAGATCCCTCAGGCCGTCTCGCCTGGTGGGCACTTCGCCTGCAAGACTATGATATCTGTACCGCAATGCTGTACCGCAATGGAAGGCAACATGCTGACGCCGACGCCCTGTCACGCTCTCCCTTGCCTGACGACAACGCCCACAACTCCGCGCCTCACCTTGCCATTTCTTCCATTAGCATTCATACCATTGCTAATGAACAGCGCAAGGATCAATGGAACGCCTCACTGATCGACTTGCTGGCTGATCCATCCACTCCATCCACTCGCGCGTTGCGTCGTCAAGCCCACCATTTCGCAATTCGCGACGACCTCCTCCACAGGCGCAATTACAACGGTGACGGCCGCCAGTGGCTACTAGTCATACCTCGCAGTATGTGCTCTGACATATGCGAGTTTTTTCATTCCGATCCGCAATGTGCGCACTCCGGGGTATCGAAGACTTACCACCGCATTCGCCAACGGTACTTTTGGCGCGGCATGTACGGCTACGTGCAGAAATTCGTTCGCTCCTGCATAGATTGTCAGCGCCGAAAAGATTCAACGCACCTATCACCGGCAGGTCTGCAACCTCTACCTTGCCCTGCCAGGCCCTTTGGGCGCGTTGGCATCGATTTGTATGGGCCACTTCCACTGACGTCGGCTGGTAACCGCTGGGCCATTGTCGCTGTGGACCACCTCACGCGATACGCCGAAACGGCCGCTCTCCCCGCGGCTACAGCGAGCGATGTGGCCTCCTTTCTGCTCCAACTATTCATTTTGCGACACGGTCCACCCCAGGAACTGCTCAGTGACCGAGGCCGCGTCTTCCTGTCTGAAGTCGTTGAAGCCATTCTTAAAGAGTGCAACATTGTTCACCGCAAAACGGCTGCTTACCACCCCCAGACAAATGGCCTCACCGAACGCTTCAACCGTACGCTCGGCGACATGCTCTCCAAGTACGTCGCCGCCGATCACACAAATTGGGATTCCATTCTACCCTTCGTCACCTACGCATATAATACCGCCCCTCAGAGCACTACTGGCTTTTCACCTTTCTTTTTATTACATGGAAGGCACCCGTCGACACCATCGACACGATACTTCCGTACAGGCCAGATCCGTCTGAGTGGGCGCCTATTCCTGCTACTGCCAAGCTTGCTGAAGAGTGTCGAGAGCTTGCAAAGACCTTTACTGCGCACGATCAAGAGCGGCAAAAAAGCATTCGCGATGACGCCAGCACTACTGCGCCCACGTTCCTCCCTGGAGCGCTCGTTTGGCTCTCGATCCCTACCACTGCAACTGGCCTATCTTCAAAACTATTGCCCAAATACGAAGGCCCCTACCGTGTCGTCAAACGCCCTTCTCCTGTCAACTACTTGATTGAACCAATCGAACCATCTTCGGACATGCGCCGTCGAGGACGCGACATTGTTAACGTGGAGCGCCTCAAGGACTACCATGACCCGCTAATTGTAACCACCTGTTAGGTCGCCAGGCGGCTCTCTTTTCGTACCCGGGGTAGTTGTGGCAAAGCCTTCGAACCGTGGGTCGTTCTCTCGAGTGCCTTCTAGTGGGTCGCCCTTTTCATAAGAAGAAGAGCAGCTCGTGCAGAGAGTCGGTCCCCGCATTGACTGTCGCTCTCGTGAATCATCAACGAGTGTCCGCCAATAAACGTCTTAACAATATATATATATATAATCACGTTCCACACCACACATTCTTTTCTCTCATATGGACGAAAACGAACGCAGGAAAGCGCATGCTGAGTCTCAACGTCCCCCGCAGGGGCGTCTGCGTAAGCAGACGTTTGTTGTGTAGCGACACCATGGACCCGAGCTAACGTAAGGGGGGGGTTTAACCCCCTCCCACGCCTAGCCGTGCGTGGCTTTGCCATGTCCGGGGAAAAGGGGATCCTGGGAATTCAGCTGACGCTGGGTGCTTGGACCTTTAAGGCCCCCCGGCAGAGGCAACACACCCCTTTGGCCCCGGCTTCACGTAGACAGCACCCCTGGGCTGACCCACCGAGGGGAAATCGGCAGTCGCCTTTTCCTATCTCTCTCTTCCTACATCTTCGTCTTTATCTCTCACTATTTATCTATCCTGTCTTCTACTCTCTTCTGCTTACTTCCAAACTTCCTGGCAGCTAGGGTTAACCTTGTGCAAATAGCCTACCTTGGTCTAGGCGCATAGGGTTATAGTAGCGTTGTGCGGCTGGCGTCTGCAGGTTTTAGCATCCGCAAACTTGTAGTGTCCCCTCGTTGGGCTCCGTGGTGGGTGGCCGCCAACGCTTCTGAAGAAGATTGAAACTAGAATGAATAGAGCGTTTCCCTTGTTAAGTGATCGTACCGCCTTAAAGTGCGTACGCACCGAAGACTTGGGTTTTTTCAACCGTTTAAAAGAAAACTTCCCCCATTTTCACGTCATACATAGTGAGAAATGTGGCAAGCAAGTCAGAAGCGTATCCCCTTTGTAGTAGCCAGGTGTCTGACGGAAACTCTTGGGGCCCGGTACAAAGTTACCAAAATGGCCAGCGGAGACCTCCTCCTCGGAATTCGAGAAGAACAGTTTGAGAAGCTACACAATCTTTCAAATTTCGGTGACACTCCAATCACTGTAACACCACACAGATCTATGAACACAAGCTGTGGAGTGATGCTGATTTGCTTGGCTTGACCGAAGAGGAACTTCTGGTGGTGGGGAAGAGTTTGAATGGGACCAATGTACAAAGGATCATCGTCAGAAGAGACAACAGGGTAACACCAACAAAACACCTAATACTCATGTACACTTCAAACACTTCAAACGGGTGTCCAGCTCGTCACACTATACTGACACTTTCCAAAAATACAGAACAAGAATAGAAAAGCAGAAACTAGAACACAAATGCACTAGATACCAGGCATATAACCAAGCTTTTAGTTTATCTGAGCTCCAAACGTCTCTAAATTCCTGCAGTACTTCTGCCCCAGGTTCTGCCCATGTGGTGTATGAAATGTTAAAAACCTACCAATCGAAACACAAAAAACCTTACTTTGTTTGTACAATGCTATCTGGTTTTCTGGCGCTATCCCTACCTCCTGGAAAGAGGCTATTATTATTCCCATACTGAAAGAGGGCAATGACCTTTCTCCAGCTTCGAGTTATAGGCCTATTGCACTTACAAGCTGCTTGTGAAGTCTTCGAAAAAAAAGATAAACTGCCAACTTGTACATTTCCTTGAAACAAACAATTTGCTCGACCCCTTTCAGTGCGGGTTTTGAGAGAGTAGATCAACCACGGATCACCTTGTTCGTATCGAGGCAGAGATCAGAGACGCTTTCGTCCTCAAACACTACTTTCTCTCAATGTTCCTCGATATCCAGAAGGCTTACGACATAACATGGCGCTTTAAAATACTAAGAGACCTGTCCCACCTTGTCGTGCGTGGAAGAATGTTTCCCAAAATCGAAAGTTGCCTGTCAAACCGGACACTCCGTGTCCGAGTGGATAGCGCTCTTTCCCAAACATTTGTCTCGGAAACAGGCCTTCGGCAAGGCGGTGTACTTAGCTACACACTTTTTTTCATCAAAATAAATTCCTTGCGCTTGTCCATCCCTCGCAATATGTTTTATCGTACATATGTCAATGACGTCCAGCTTGGCTTTATATCTTGCAATCTCGCAATGTGTGAGTGGCAGGTTCAGTTAGGTTTAAACAAGGTCTCGAAATGGGCAGAGGAAAACGAATTCTGACTGAACCCACAAAAAAGCACGTGTGTCTTGTTCCCCGAAAGAGAGACATGCACTAAGAACCCGACATTGAACTGAACGATCAACGTCTGTCTGTTAATACGGAGCATAAATTCGTAGGATTAATCTTGGATAACAAGTTGACCTTTGTACCGCACAGCAAGTATCTAAATGCAAAATGTTCAAAAGCCATGCATGTTTTAAAAGTGTTGTCACGTACTAGGTGGGGTAGTGACAGGCAATGTCTCATGAACCTATATAGAAGCCTCATTCGCACTCGCTTAGATTATGGGGCGGTTGTTTATAAGTCTGCGACTCAAAGTGCTTTGAAGATGCTGGATCCCGTGCACCATTTGGGCATCCGCCTTTCTACGGGTGCTTTTCGCATTAGCCCCGTAGAAAGCCTTTATGTCGAGTCAAATGAGTGGTCGCTTCATCTGCAGAGAACTTACATGTCCTTTGTTTATTTCCTTAAGGTGAAAGCAGACAAGAAGCACACCTCATACTCTACTCTAATGATTTGTCGAGCTCAATTCTGTTTCACAACAGGCCTTGGATGAGGCAGCCCTTCTCAGTTCGCCTGAAGGGTCTAGCTGAGGAAACTGGAGTGTCATTTGAACACGGTTTAATGCCTCCTTTAGCATACCCGCCCCCGTGGCAGTGGCAGACTATAGATTGCGATGTGTCTTTCCTAGAAGTTACAAAACACGCGCCCATTGGCCATATCCGAACATTCTTCCTGGAACTTCAACACAAATATACACGTTTTGAGTTCTTTACGGATGCCTCCAAGTCTAGCTCTTCTGTGTCCTACGCTCCTGTCGGCCCATCCTTTTCGGATGCTGGCCCTCTACATCCAGGCGCAAGTATCTTCACAGTGGAAGCTTACGCGATACTTGTGGCGGCTAAACACATCAAACAATTACAAATAAAGAAGCAGTAATTTATACGGACTCCCTCAGTGTGGCAACGGCTCTGCAAACTTAAAAAATACACTGTCCTCGTCTCACTTTACTCCATATTAGGCACACTCTACACACTCAAACAACATGTTGTAGTATGCTGGGTGCCAGGGCACCGTGAGATCCAAGGCAACGTGATGGTGGATCAGCTTGCTGCATCCGTCCACGAAACCACTGCCACTACAACCATATCAATGCCAGCCCTTGATCTGAAGCCGTCTCTCAAACGAATGCTCAGGGACTTCTGGCAAAGCAAGTGGAATAGACAAACACAAAACAAACTACACATTATTAAGCCGCACGTTGGCCATTGGCCGCCGGTATCAAAATCACGTTATACACAGGTAATACTAACGAGGCTCAGGATAGGACACACATACACGACACACACATATCTTTTGTCCGGTGGCGATCCACCATTGTGTGACAGATGTGGTGAAGCACTAACATTTCTTCACATTTTAATCCAGTGCAAACAATTAGACACTCTAAGAAAACAAAATTTTCCATTACCCTACCGACAACATGTACCGTTACACCCTGCAATGTTCGTCGGTAGGGAACCACTGTTCACTCATAAATCGGTGCTAGCTTTTTTAAGAGATGTCCACTTTTACGTTGTCATATACCCAGGCATTGCGTAGTGCGACCTCTCAAGAGTGTTTGCTGCTGCATTGGCTCCTCTGAAAAGCACTTGTTTCGCGGCCCTTGGACACAAGGGCGCTGATGAGGCAAGTGTGCTAGTGCCAAATATTTTTACACATGTTTTTATTATCAAAACCTTTTGTCACCACTTTTTGCTAGACATATCACGTCACTGTCATGATTTTCATACTTATGTTTGTACGCGCATTATCGCGAGGAATTTTAAGGCCCCTATACATTCACGCAACATATCATTGTCAACTCCTCTAGTCATTGAAATGGCGCTCTTTGGCCATTAATTGGTCCTTACGCCATAAACACCACATATCATCATCATCACGAGTATCAGCGTCGCCATCGACGGGAAGCTATCGCGGAGACAAAACAGAAGGAAGCGAATGCAAAGTGGCGACGGCGACAACAAAGTTCTACACCACAGACTAGGGCTGAGAAAGAAAAGGCTAAGCGGGAAAAACGCCATGCTGACACGCAGTTGAGACAACTTAAAGCGGATGGAAGGCGGGAATACCGACAAGAAAATTCTACATCAGAGACGATAGCTAATGAAGCTGTGATTATGAAGTCAAAACGTAACCCGGAACTCGGAACCTCATATCAGCTATAAAGAAGAATCACCGCTATATCACAATCGGTCTCAGCGCCATCTATATCAATAAAATAATAGATAAGTATCACAACCACAATCAGTCTCAGTACTATCTCAACTTTAATCACTATTATCACCTCAGAAAGCTTCGCCCCATAATTATCTTCAAGCAGCTTGAAATGCAGTGATTTTTTTTTCTCCATATTCAACCTCTGTTGCTGTTGTCGCCGCTTCTCCTTTACTAGGAACTATAGACTCACTGACAATATACTGGAAAGAGATGTACACTTCTCAAAACTTCTTTTCGACGGTTCAATACCGTAGACCAATTATACACCTTTTTTCTAATTGTTTACGGCAACCGAAGACAAACTTTTCATAATTATTTGTATATGAAATAAGTAAGCGACATAGTGCTCTGTGTTTTGGTGACCATTGAACCTACTTTGAGCTCATCAGTAAAACCTTGTTGATGAATTCTAAATTTTCGAAATATAAAACACATTTGTGTAAACGTACCAAACAGATGCTTGACTCGTGAAATGGCAGATAACACTTATCATGTTTGATTGTTTTTATTCGCCGTAATCGCATAAATTCAATGTTCCGTTGCAGTTCTTGGAGGACAACCAAAGGGTTTACCTTGTGATGACGAGCTTGGAAGATGTGTTCAAGATGCCAGACGAAACGAACATTCAGTGCATCAGTACCGTAACTACTGGAAAGGATAAGGAAAAACGCGTACTTTGGGAAACTGTAGACTACAAAAACGGTACCTCTTGGGATTGGTAAGACATCTCAATTACATCCACATTAACTCTGATGAAAATTTATTAATCTTCAAGAAATGCCGATCAATTGAAGTAGCGGTTCGAGCTTGTTGGTTTGGCATGATAGAGGATGAAATCGCATAAGCCAAGTAGATAGAGACAGAACTCGCGTGTGTCAAACTTCTTCTCTGTCCATGTCTTAAGCGCTTTGCCATCGTATCATGCCAATAAACTGGCTTGAAAAAATCGGGATTCGTTATTGCGCAGGAAAAAATCATAATTTGTAATTACAAAAAAATTGGCGCGCACGCCGTAGTTCAGAAAACGACTTCAAGGCGACCCGATGGACGGTCTTTCACTACATCAAACTGCGCACATTTTCAGAGAAACTATTGAAAAATGAACGAAGTACTTGTGTGTTGCACTGGTTTCCGCGTGATATACTATGATAGATGTGATTGATTTATATGTGGGGTTTAACGTCCTAAATCTACCATATGATTATGAGAGATGCCGTAGTGCAGGGCTCCGGAAATTTTGACCACCTGGGGTTCTTTAACGTGCACCCAAATCTGAGCACACACTATGATAGATTTATGTCATACTTTAATTCACGGGGATATAGTGAATCAGGGAGTGGTGTTGATGGGTTGCGTTAAACAACTATGCAAGCTATGCACGCGCGCGTGGCTGAGCTGTGTGCACCAAAAGAAGATCTGAGGCTTGATGAAATGTGGCATAATTGCAGCCATCATGTCCTGTGCTGAAAGCCACGCAACCTTTTCGTCCGCACTTCACGTACACAGTATCTCTGCATTGATCCACATAGAAAAAATCGGCAAGAGTATTTTTCACTCTCTCGCTTAAATGTGCGTATTTTGTATTTGAATATTTCCTGTCTCCTTTTTGCTCCTTTTAAATGCGAAGCATTTATTAGCGAACTTCGGCGACTTTGAGCGTATCATCTATCTATCTATCTATCTATCTATCTATCTATCTATCTATCTATCTATCTATCTATCTATCTATCTATCTATCTATCTATCTATCTATCTATCTATCTATCTATCTATCTATCTATCTATCTATCTATATAGCCACTTACGTTTGGGTGCTCTCGTGGTCACCCCCTTGACTTGGCGTGAATCAAAATTAGCATGGCAGGGTGAGACAGTTTGACGAATATGACGCGCTGGTCAAGACATGAATAATCTCACAATTCCGTCGCGTACTTCATCAAACACTTCCCGCCAGACAGTGGCAGATACCCAGGGACAAGTATGTGCCACTGGAATACGGGTATGCGCCAGAGGCAGTTGTAGTATCTACCCAGGAGTGACGAGAACACACATGGGCTATTTGAACGCGTGGTCGTTAAGCAATACCTGACATCGGTAGCGTCAACCTAACGAAGACATAGAATAAATCTCAGTGTTATTAAAAACGTCACATAGGCAGCGTCGACCCTCCGACGAACGAAAATAATAAATTTTATGGTCCGAACAGGAATCAAACCCAAGCATTCCGCGGGGCATTCAAGCATTCTACCACACAGCTACAACAGCTCTCAAGACTACATTTCAAATCGACGCTAATATTCATGAAACGTAAATAGTGGTTTTAGAGCT
Source organism: Rhipicephalus annulatus (assembly GCA_013436015.1). Taxonomy (NCBI): domain Eukaryota; kingdom Metazoa; phylum Arthropoda; class Arachnida; order Ixodida; family Ixodidae; genus Rhipicephalus; species Rhipicephalus annulatus. The sequence continues at coordinate 612,536 of WOVY01010479.1, read as the reverse complement.
GCCTACCCAATTTTTTAAACATTATATATGTACTCCTTTGATACAACTGTCCCGTCGGGTTAACGTTCACTGTGGTTGTTTGCCATGCGCTGAAGTTGATTTATGAAGCAGTGTCCAGGGCCAGCATCCTCGCGAGCATCAGTGCTTCATATCCGTTTCTGTTGTTGCTAATACGCATGTTCCAGTTGGCATCGTTGCGCAAGTGCAAACAACTGGTTATATAAACATCTTCAAGTCTTCAACATATTTCAGTGCGCGCAGCATTTGTAGATATATTTATTGTCATTTCATGACGTGTTGCTATTAAAATTAATCGCAACATGGTCGCTTTCCCTCCGCATGCTTCGCATAACGTCGATTCCCAGGTACGTGAGATCTGCCAAATTTTTTTACTTATGATTTCTTACGCGAAAATAGCTAACCTTCTGTGAATTTCAAACATCTGTTATTCCATTATTGGTTATACTGGGGGCGTGCGATTGATATCGCATTGATTTGGATGGAAGTTCGGTGTGACGCCATCTTTGAATCACTGCAAGCTGACTGGTGATGATCCAGCGCACTTAAATTTTCATTTGACTTCTTGAGCTTCATTTCTAAAGCAAAATGTTTTACGCAAGGATCCACCCAGACTGCCCGAAAGTATTTCCGTGACTGATCAGGAGCTGAAGTCTACTTTAATAAATAAGAATAGAAATGACAGAAAACATGTGCTTCCGCGTTCAATCAAACCCACGACATCTCAGTCCGTGATGATTTGTGTCCGGCGCTGTCGACTATGCTATGACCCATGCATAGTGATCCAAAAACGCGCCTTCTATTTCTAACATTTTTTTTTTCTTCACGGGTCTGAAGGGCACGGGTAAGAGGCACCGTCTGTGATCTGTGAAGTGAAGTATTGTCGGAGTCCTTGCTTTCTCCATTTCTCGTCTCGCAAGACTGACACAGGCAGCATCTGCTAGTGAAAACAGACTGCGCGAACTGCACAACCGTTCCTGCTCACTGGATCGCGCAACAGCGTCCTACCACTCGTTGAAACAACCCTTCTTCTTCACTCTGCAAATAAGAATAATAATGATGAAATAGCCATTAAGCATTTCCTTACCATATCCTGTTACGCAAAATTTACGCGATACCCTCCTCCCACCACTCTGCGACGCATAACTCGAGCTCCCCCAATGAGAAGCTGCGGGTGGCATTTTTTGGTGCATCCTCTCTTGCGCTATAGACGTCAGACTCTGCCAAGGCGGCACTGCGAAAAACGCCGCCACCAGCGACTCCGCCGCCGCATCAGCCATAATTTGGTAGTGCACAGACAGCCGTCCGCAAGCGAACATGCATAGGCCTTCCTCTTTTGTTGGCCTTGAGGCACGGTTTCCTGAAAATCAAGGACCTGTCAAGCTTCTTCCTTCAATCCAAACTTGCTTCATGAAAGTAGGAAGCTCATAAAAAAATTGGGAGACCCTTAAGCTTCTCCTTTAAGAGTTGAACGCGATAGCAAAATCTGGCCCCTAGTGCGCCCTTCAACCGCTAAGTGCATACATGTTATTATTCTTTGTTACACACGTACGCACGAACGCACGCACGCTCGCACACATACACGCACGCAAACACGTGTGCGCAAGCGCGAGCGTTAGATGGCACACAGACAGACACACGCACAACGAGCGCGCGCAAATGGTACATAGAGGCTTTTGATCTGAAGCAAAAGTCGCATGGCCTCCAAGACACACCGCGCGCTCGCTTTTTCGGGGGCTTGAAAGAGTCACATTGTCTCACAGATGACAGCACATTATCTAGCGGTTGTTGTCGGCTTGATAAACGCCTCAGGAAAGGCATGATATGTTTTCCGCTAGATGGACATGCTGTCCAGTTTCCGAGCTCTTTGAAAGTTCCTGTGTGTTTTTAGAGGCGGTGGCTGCACTATCGTGGACTTTTTTGACGTAGTTTGATGACCTCCCAAATGCGCGTACAAATCGCCGAATGGGCTCGTTTTCGTCGTGACACCTGTCAAACAAAATGCGTTAGGGAGACTCCTTCCACTAAATGGCATTTATGTAGTGCTTTTTCCCGAAGCAGCTACAAGTAGCACCGTGGCTCTGTGAGAGAACACCTCCTTGCCGCGTAAACAGCCCGGGTTCAATCCTCAATGGGACTTCAAGTTTTACTATTTATTTTGTGTGCTTCTCTCTCGAATTTCGCTCACGGACGATTTTTTGCTGACAACCAACGGTGTTGACAACCAACGAGCTCTCTGATGTTATCGCGTGATAACGAAATGCGGGCAGAATGCAAAATATGTTTAATTTATTTCGGCGTGCAGCACCTGGCAGTTTAAGTGCAAGCGAGCAATGCATGACATCTAGTTCGAGACAAGCACAAAACTAAGTGCATACACGAACAATCTATGCGATCAGTAGTACGAAGCCCGCTTTATCCGGCACAAATGGCCCTGGCGATTTCCGCTTTGCAGTTGCTTGCTGAGCATTGAATGGTTTTATTACGATTGCTCAAATGCTCTGTTGATGGTTGTATTCCGTGTGTATATACTGCAAATGGAGATTCATGAGTGTTTTCTTTTTCAGTGTACAACGAAGGACAAAACCAATTCCTCCGAGATAGCTCCGGTAGTGCCAGAGACAAACGGCAAAAAAAGAACATCTTTGTTGTCGCGATCATATTGAAATTTACCTGTATGACGCACATGTTCCCACCTCCCAGTTAAAGCGGGCATTTAGAGCCTTCAAAGCCCTAGTGTGCGTAATACTGTGTGGTGGCGATAACTTCACATGATCGGTGACCGCAGCGTGTGCGATGTTCATCGCGGCTGGGTGTCACCTGTCCACTGTTGCACGTCGCGCACCGTCGTCAGAGGTTATGGCAAGCTTCATAATGAGTTACCATGGTTAATCGTTAAGGCTACTCAAAACAATAACAGGAGACCTACGTTATCACACTTACTCAAGCGAACGGCTGTGGAGAACGCGAGTATTCGCGTACCCAACACGTTCGCAACGACCTGTATTTAGCGCTCTCGCTATTCTGCCTTGCGAAACCTGCGGAAGTCAGTAAAACTGAAGTCATCGACGTCCGTGGCGGTTCCCAACGCAACAGTAGCGCAGACTGGGGTCTTTTTCGTAGAGCACGGAGCTATTGCGTCTGCTCTAGTTTTCGCCGTCGTTCAGGCGAGTGAACAGCAAGCACTTCACGGTGGTTCGTTGACGCGTCCCAATAGCGAAGATAAATTCGTAGCTCTTTATCTCAGTTTTCAATGCGCAAATACACCTAATATTTAGCTCAATCATTGTTTGTGCGCTGTACTTGCACCTGGTTGCGCAGCAAACTGTGCAAGAGATTCGGGCTTCGCACTACTCAAAACTGCGTCAACAGGTCGCGCTGCGGGTCCGCAAAACTCCGGAGTCTGACGTCTATTAAACTTCAGTTCCTAGCGTCGAAGCCTGTGTTCCGAGCAAGATATGTGTGCTTTGTTTTTTTGAAGCGGTGAGGAGCTGAATGTAGCTCCATCTGTTTCACATGCCACCTTTACATCTTTAATCATCGAACGTCTGTATTAGGAGCATGCAACGAGGATGAAAATGTCAAGGTGCTCACATTCATTATTTCATAGCTTACTTAAAACAACATTCAACAGTCTCAACGTTGCATTCTTTGCCAATCCCCCAAAGTGTGTGCGTGCCATTTAGATAGAGACACAAAAAAACAAACAAACAGCGCCATTATCCATGACAGCTCTGTCAAAAAGGCTCTTGCACAGTGTTGGTGCACTCTGAATGGCCTTCAGCTAAGCTGATTATTCCCGGCGACTCTTGGTAGGTAGGCGAGCTCTGGAACTTTTGCGACCAGGCGAATACGCCAAGGGGCCATGGAAAATCCTTGGCTACGCGTCCGCCAAAAGCTTTGGAACCATATCCTGGCGACTTCACAGCACCTCCGAATAGCCACTGGTATACGCGAAAGATCGCTATCTCATCGGAGCGGATATCGCACACACGCACATGCGGAGAATCGACTGTGAAAGCACCAGCTATTTGTCACGGTATTTTTTGGTTGATTGGTTCCTCAAGAGCTTGGCGAAACCCACACAGCAGGATAGGCCATGAATTGGGCGGTGCCTTGCTTATTAAACTAACTCACTTCTTGAAGGAAAAAGTTGAATTTATTAGGTATTGCAGGTAATCGTTTAAAGTTGTAAAATAAAGAAACTGAAATGAATGCCTAATAAACACACACACACAGATATATATATATATATATATATATATATATTTATATATATACACACATATATAGGGGAAAGAAGTGTATACCGAAGGGCTCGTTTTTCCGTGTTTTGCCACAATAAATATGAGATATAACAGACAGTTGTGCCAAGGAATGTACAGGGGAAGGTATTAGAACCAATAGAATGTAAATAAGAAAGAAAAGTGGATGAAGAAATAACCTGATGGCAGGTTATTTCTTCATCCACTTTTCTTTCTTAATTACATTCTATTGGTTGTAATACCTTCCCCTGTACATTCCTTGCAAATACTGTCTGTTGTATCTCATTATTATACATGCATATATATATATATATATATATATATATATATTGGTTATTGACAGATGACGATGACGTCGAATGAATTCTTACACTAATTTCCCGCGTCGACGGAAGCGGCCTGCCTGGCCGCTTATTACGCTGGGGAACGCATACGATAGGGCTTGAGACGCGAAACGTGAACAATCTCTGTCCCGCGGCAGCGTTGGTCAGTGGGGACATGAACAGGTGTGACAAGGTAGTTCACCGGTGAGGTCTGTTCGATTACTTTGTAGGGGCCAAGCAGGAGTCCACAGAAGTACATCGTCACCAGGGCGGTGGAGAACGACACGGTGAGTGGCATCGTAACGATGTTTGCGATCTTCTTGACTAGCTTTCGGTGTTTACACGGGCAAGATGACGGCATCGAGCAACACGGGACAGAAACTGGTCGCAAACGAATGGTGAAGAGTTGACGGGGCCAGAAAAGAATGAAAACGTCGAGTGGTGATGTCGGTTGGCGTCCGTATACTAGGAAAAATGGAGAATAGCGTGTGGTTCGTTGAACTGACGTATTATACGCATACGTGACAAAGGGAAGTATTGCATCCCAATTGCGATGGTCCGGTCGGATATACATGGACAGCATGTCACACAGCGTGCGAAGAAATCTTTCCGTTAAGCCACTGGTTTGCGGGTGATAGCTAGATGTTGTTTTATGAACTGTTTTTGATGCTTGAAGAACTTCACTGAGCGTGCTCGAAAGAAATGCCTTGCCCCGGTCGCTCAAAAGAACACGAGGGGCTCCGTGACGTAGGTAAATAGAATGCAAGAAGAAAGTTGCTACTTCCGAAGCAGTTCCTGAAGTGATCGAGGCCGTCTCAGCGTACCGGGTCAAGTTATCAACCGTGGTGACGATCCATCTCTTGCCGTCTGATGTAGTTGAGAGGGGCCCGAAGAGGTCAATTCCGACGACAGAGAACGGCTCTGTCGGACAAGGAAGTGGTTGTAGGGTCCTGACTGGAGCAGTAGTGGGCCGCTTTCGGTGTTGGCGAAGTGTGCACGAGGTGATATATCTAGCTACCGTCGTGGAAAGACCTGGCCAGAAGAATCGACTGCGGATGCGCTCGTATGTTTTGTAGTAACCCAAGTGTCCTGACGTTGGGTCGTCGTGGGAAGCGCGCAGAACTTCAGTGCGCATTGCGCGTGGTACAACGGGCAGATAACACTTATCATGTTAGATTGTTTTTATTCGCCGTAATCGCATAAATTCAATGTTCCGTTGCAGTTCTTAGAGGACAACCAAAGGGTTTACCTTGTGATGACGAGCTTGGAAGATGTGTTCAAGATGCCAGACGAAACGAACATTCAGTGCATCAGTACCGTAACTACTGGAAAGGATAAGGAAAAACGCGTACTTTGGGAAACTGTAGACTACAAAAACGGTACCTCTGGGGATTGGTAAGACATCTCAATTACATCCACATTAACTCTGATGAAAATTTATTAATCTTCAAGAAATGCCGATCAATTGAAGTAGCGGTTCGAGCTTGTTGGTTTGGCATGATAGAGGATGAAATCGCATAAGCCAAGTAGATAGAGACAGAACTCGCGTGTGTCAAACTTCTTCTCTGTCCATGTCTTAAGCGCTTTGCCATCGTATCATGCCAATAAACTGGCTTGAAAAAATCGGGATTCGTTATTGCGCAGGAAAAAATCATAATTTGTAATTACAAAAAAATTGGCGCGCACGCCGTAGTTCAGAAACGACTTCAAGGCGACCCGATGGACGGTCTTTCACTACATCAAACTGCGCACATTTTCAGAGAAACTATTGAAAAATGAACGAAGTACTTGTGTGTTGCACTGGTTTCCGCGTGATATACTATGATAGATGTGATTGATTTATATGTGGGGTTTAACGTCCTAAATCTACCATATGATTATGAGAGATGCCGTAGTGCAGGGCTCCGGAAATTTTGACCACCTGGGGTTCTTTAACGTGCACCCAAATCTGAGCACACACTATGATAGATTTATGTCATACTTTAATTCACGGGGATATAGTGAATCAGGGAGTGGTGTTGATGGGTTGCGTTAAACAACTATGCAAGCTATGCACGCGCGCGTGGCTGAGCTGTGTGCACCAAAAGAAGATCTGAGGCTTGATGAAATGTGGCATAATTGCAGCCATCATGTCCTGTGCTGAAAGCCACGCAACCTTTTCGTCCGCACTTCACGTACACAGTATCTCTGCATTGATCCACATAGAAAAAATCGGCAAGAGTATTTTTCACTCTCTCGCTTAAATGTGCGTATTTTGTATTTGAATATTTCCTGTCTCCTTTTTGCTCCTTTTAAATGCGAAGCATTTATTAGCGAACTTCGGCGACTTTGAGCGTATCATCTATCTATCTATCTATCTATCTATCTATCTATCTATCTATCTATCTATCTATCTATCTATCTATCTATCTATCTATCTATCTATCTATCTATCTATCTATCTATCTATCTATCTATATAGCCACTTACGTTTGGGTGCTCTCGTGGTCACCCCCTTGACTTGGCGTGAATCAAAATTAGCATGGCAGGGTGAGACAGTTTGACGAATATGACGCGCTGGTCAAGACATGAATAATCTCACAATTCCGTCGCGTACTTCACCAAACACTTCCCGCCAGACAGTGGCAGATACCCAGGGACAAGTATGTGCCACTGGAATACGGGTATGCGCCAGAGGCAGTTGTAGTATCTACCCAGGAGTGACGAGAACACACATGGGCTATTTGAACGCGTGGTCGTTAAGCAATACCTGACATCGGTAGCGTCAACCTAACGAAGACATAGAATAAATCTCAGTGTTATTAAAAACGTCACATAGGCAGCGTCGACCCTCCGACGAACGAAAATAATAAATTTTATGGTCCGAACAGGAATCAAACCCAAGCATTCCGCGGGGCATTCAAGCATTCTACCACACAGCTACAACAGCTCTCAAGACTACATTTCAAATCGACGCTAATATTCATGAAACGTAAATAGTGGTTTTAGAGCTGCCTACCCAATTTTTTAAACATTATATATGTACTCCTTTGATACAACTGTCCCGTCGGGTTAACGTTAACTGTGGTTGTTTGCCATGCGCTGAAGTTGATTTATGAAGCAGTGTCCAGGGCCAGCATCCTCCCGAGCATCAGTGCTTCATATCCGTTTCTGTTGTTGCTAATACGCATGTTCCAGTTGGCATCGTTGCGCAAGTGCAAACAACTGGTTATATAAACATCTGCAAGTCTTCAACATATTTCAGTGCGCGCAGCATTTGTAGATATATTTATTGTCATTTCATGACGTGTTGCTATTAAAATTAATCGCAACATGGTCGCTTTCCCTCCGCATGCTTCGCATAACGTCGATTCCCAGGTACGTGAGATCTGCCAAATTTTTTTACTTATGATTTCTTACGCGAAAATAGCTAACCTTCTGTGAATTTCAAACATCTGTTATTCCATTATTGGTTATACTGGGGGCGTGCGATTGATATCGCATTGATTTGGATGGAAGTTCGGTGTGACGCCATCTTTGAATCACTGCAAGCTGACTGGTGATGATCCAGCGCACTTAAATTTTCATTTGACTTCTTGAGCTTCATTTCTAAAGCAAAATGTTTTACGCAAGGATCCACCCAGACTGCCCGAAAGTATTTCCGTGACTGATCAGGAGCTGAAGTCTACTTTAAGACTACCCATCGTGGCCTTCCGGGTGGAAAATGTATCGATGTAGCACATCATCCTCCAACTTGAATAGTCGAATTTGTTTCTGGAGTCTGGCATTTGGGGAAGATGAAGCGCCGGTAAGCCGACCGATGATGTCAGTGCAATAAGAATCGGCTCGCTGGTGAGTGGTAAGTACTGACGGACGGGTGGATGAAGGTAGAGAAGAAATCGATGATATCGATGAGGCGTCCTCCGTATAGCCGATTTGACGAGGGGATGTGACGTGCTCCGAAGACTGCGGCAAAGGGCATCGTGACAAAGCGTCGGCATCTTGGTGTTGTCTTCCAGTCTTGTAGATGACGTCGAAGTCATACTATTGTAACCGGAGAATCCAGCGGCCAAGTCGTCCCGACAAGTTTTTGATTGTGGACAACCAGCAAAGAGCACGGTGGTCTGTCACAACAGTAAAATGTCGACCACCTAGATACAGACAAAATTTTTGGAAGGACCAGACAACAGCCAAGCACTCTTGTTCGGTTATCGAGTACCTCTTCTCTGCAGAGGACCGAGTGCGGCTTGCATAAGCGACAACTTTCTCGCGAAAGGCATGGTCGCGCTGGAGGAGTACGGCACCGATTCCTTGTCCACTAGCGTCAGTGTGTAATATCGTAGGTGCCTTGTCATCGAAATAACAAAGCACCGGTGGGGATGTGAGTGCCAGCTTGACCTCTTGAAACGAGGCTTCGCATTGATCATTCCAATCGAAGGAACCGGTACTAGCAAGGAGCTTGTGGAGAGGCGCGGCAATAGTGGCAAAGTTGCGGATGAAGCGGCGAAAGTACGATGCGAGTCCAAAAAAACTGCGTAGTTCTTTGGAACGAAAGGGTCGCGGAAAGTTGAGGACTGCGGAAATTTTGTCCGGATTGGGCTGGATGCCATCTTTACTAACGAGATGTCCCAGAACTCTTATAGCTGTATTGCCGAAATGGCACTTCTTTGTGTTTAATTGAAGTCCAGCATTGGAGAGACAGGTGAGCACTTGATCTAGGCGTTGCAGATGATCAGCAAAAGTGGAAGAAAACACGACAATATCAACGAGGTAGCATAGACAAGTTTTCCACTTGAGGCCACGAAGAACAGTGTTGATCATCTTTTCAAATGTGGCGGGAGCATTACATAGGCCGAATGGCATTACGTTAAACTCGTAAAGACCGTCCGGCGTAGAAAATGCGGTCTTTTCTTTGTCTTCTTCGTTCATTGGTATTTGCCAATACCCGGACCAAAGGTCAAGAATGGAGAAGTATTGGGCGCCTTGCAAAGAGTCAATTGCATCATCTATACGGGGCATCGGATATACATCCTTTCGGGTAATCTTGTTGAGCGCGCGGTAGTCAACACAAAAACGTACCGATCCATCCTTCTTTTGTACCAAGACAACGGGTGATGACCAAGAACTGGTAAAGGGTCGTATGATGTTTCTTTTTAGCATATCGGTCACGTTCTCGTCGATGATTTTGCGCTCGGCCAAGGAGACTCGGTAGGGACGACGGCGTACAACAGTCTGACCTCCAGTGTCGATGCGATGATGCGCAATTGTGGTCTGTCCTAGTGCCGAAGCCTTGGCGTCGAAGGAGGCCTGGTGTTTTGTTAGAAAATTTAGCAACGCCTCACGTTGAGAAGCCGAAAAGTCAGGATTTATACCGGGAGCAAAGGAGGAGGAAGTAACAGACCGGGCCTGTTGTGGCTGAGCTGTCAAGGCGTCAAGAGAGACCAAATATACTGGTTTGGTATCCACATAACACGACAATGCAGAACCTTGAGGTAGGAGGACAGGCTCCGGGGTATGGTTCAGGCCAAGGATTATCGCAGCACTGTCTTTGAACCGCACCAGGCTGGAGGGGACTACAACGCCGCGAGCTAGACAGTGGCTGGAAGGGGTGATAAGGACGTCACCATTGGCAATATTCGGAGAAGCGATGGCGATGAGTTGCTCCTGACCCGGGAGCAGTATGGTATCGGAAGCTGTGAAAAAACGCAATGGTTTCTTGTTGACCCGTTCGCTGCAGTGATCGGTCTCGGTCATCTCGACTACACGTTGATGGCAAGAAATTAATGCAGATGCTGATGAGAGAAAGTCCCAACCTAAAATTAGTTCATGAGCACATAAAATTAAGACAGCGAAGGTGATGTGGTGAGGAATACCATCAATGAAGATAAGCGCTGTACATTGGGCCGATGGTTTAATTATTGCTTCATTGGCCCCAATCAAAGATAATCCAAGGTAAGGTGTCTTCACTTTCCGCAATCGAGAACACAAGTCGCACGCATAACTGAAATAGTTGCTTCCGCGTCCACCAAAGCCAACACCCGTACACCTTGCACAGTTACCAATAACATGTTTGATGGTCGTTCAGGAGGACTTGTGACATTTCGCCGTGATGCGGTTTTTCCTCGAAAAACTGCACTGTTTAGTTTTCCGATCGCTGGGCAGCCAGTTGAGAGACAGGTCGAAGGGGTGAAACAGAACGTCGGCGTGGCGAAGGGGAGCGTGGTCGGGAGGCACATGTATTGTTGGTCGTGTTGGAAATGCGCATGGGAGACGGGGATCGGTGGTTGGTAGGACTGTCGCCATAACGGTAGTAACCTCGTGCACATGTGTCGTCTCGTTCAAAAGCGGCATATTCACGACGTTCATCTTGCTGCCGACGTCGACAGACCCGGGAAATGTGTCCTCGAATTTCGCAGTAGTAGCAAATAGGCCGTGGGGCCCGCCAGGAAGAATGGTAGCTAGGGTTCGGTGGACGGGCGACTAGAGGTGCGAGATGTTCGTGATCAGGCACAGGTGATGGTACTTGAGATGGCGAGGGTTGCATTGAAGCAATCTGTGCATACGAAGCGGGTTGGGTGCATGGTGGAGCACGGTGGGTGCTTTGAAACGCTGAAATTTCTTCCCTAATAATGCCACGCAGATCGCTAGAAGTGCGTTGAGGGGGAACGTTGTGAGAAGGAGGTAAACTATAGGCTTGCAGTTCCTCACGAATTATGGTTCGAATGATAGATCAGAACTCCATACTGTTTGCCAGGGGGTTCTCAGAGAAGTCGGGTCACAGGCGGATTGACTGCAAGGTATCAAGCCGCTGGTATACAGAGACGACGTCGGAAACCGTCGAAGGGTTGTGCCCCACGAGGGCGTTGAAAGCGGTAGGTCCGATATCCTTCAAAAGGTGCCGGACACGATCACCTTCTGGCAAGGTGTCGTCGACACGGCGGCAAAGTGCAAGCACATCCTCAACATAGGAAGTGTAGGACTCACCGCAACGTTGAACACGTTCTGCCAATTCCTTCCGAGCAACTTCTAAATGGACGGTTGGTGTGACGAAAATGTGTCGGAGCTGGTCTTTGAAGGAAGACCAATCGTGGAAGTCGCTCTCATGATTTAGGAACCACGTCTTGGCAACCCGAGAGACGCAAAACTGGACGCGTGCTAATTTCGATGCCTCATTCCAGTTGTTGTAGACACCTACGCGGTCATAGTTGTCGAGCCAGTCTGCGACATCTTCGCCAGGCAGACCTGAGAAGATTGGAGGCTCCCGAGGGGGTTGTTGACCGGGCTAGGGTTGGCGGTGGTTGGTTGAGCCGGCGGGTGGTTCGGTTGGGCTTGCTCTTGCGCCATGCTGCTCTGCTGGCGTAAGCGACGTCCCGAACGGAGCTCCAAGAGGTGGCTTTGGATGGAGAGAGGTCGAAGAGATCGGGAAACACCTCCACCACTTGAAATACCACGGGTTCAGCTGACGCTTTATTCAAGCAACAGCGAAAATGGCGCCGATGATGAAGAGGAACGGGCGAAGACTGATGATGGTTATTGACAGATGAGGATGACGTCCAATGAATTCTTACCATATATATATATATATATATATATATATATATATATATATATATATATATATATATATAAATATATATATATATACAACGTCTATGCCATAACAAGGGAGTATAGCTATGTTTAGTATCCATTCATGTAGACTTTCCTAAACAAAATTGCAACAGAATTGAAAACGCTCCTGTCACTGCCTTGCCGGGGTGGTCTTGTGGCTAAGGTACTCGGCTGCTGACCCGCAGGTCGTGGGATTGAATCCCGGCTGCGGCATCTGCATTTCCGATGGAGGCGAAAATGTTGTAGGCCCGTGTGCTCAGATTTGGCTGCACGTCAAAGAACTCCACGTGGTCAAAATTTCCGGAGCCCTCCACTATGACGTCTCTCATAATCATATGGCGGTTTTGGGACGTTAAACCTCACATATCAAGTTTCTATGGGTAAAACAAAATGCGATTGCGCCAAACGAAAGAATCACCGGAAGTGACAAGATTAATTCCAAATTTCATAGGTGTTCTTTGAGTAGTATTTTCCTTTGACGTTTATATTCTAAGCTTGTGAAAAAGAAGTGCTCCAGAGATTCATTCTCATTACAGTGAAGTTGTAAAGGCGGCTGTGTCAGACCCGACCAGTGAAGGTAAAAGTTCGATAAAGGGACTCGACAACGATGAAGGAATTTGGAGCCGGCACGCTGGCGGACATGCAGCAGATTTCCCTGTTGTTCACGCAGGTTTTCGCAAGTTTTGGATTTGCTTTCTGGCTCGCTGCGATTGTCGGCAGCGCAGGTCTACACTCTGGCCAAAGCCAAGCTTCAGCGGTGCTGTCATCTTCGGCGAGTATCGCATCCCACGCCTTGTCAAACCACGCCACGAATTCCGAGCCCGCTATCTTCAATGACGAGCTCGGTGCGTGGCGGAACTTCAGTGATTGCCATCGACCAATCACCTACGGACATTGGCGCCCATGTGGCCAAAATGAACCCTATATAGACAAGCAACGCTTCTGCCTCGTGGGATTTGGAGCCGGCACGCTGGCAGACATGCAGCTGATTTCCCTGTTGTTCACGCAGGTTGGTTTGCATTATCGCATTCGGGCTTCTCGGCTATTGTGTGCGTTGCCGGCTCCTCCTACTTTGGCATTTGCTGATGCTCATTGTCGTAAAAGAGCGCGAGCGCCTCGAAGAACGTCTTTTCTGTTTGCTAAAAGGGTGTTTTATTTGTTCCTACGGTTGTTGCTTTCCGGCGATGTGGAACTTTACCCGGGCCCTGTTGAAATGGATATCTTACAAAGCCTGCAAAAAGGGCAGACTGAAATCCTAAATAAGCTAGATTCTATTGAATCCCGGATCGCGAAGCATGAGGGATTGATAGCAGACATAAAAGACAGCCTTGGAGCAACTAAGAAGCAAGTCGAAGACTTAGGCAAAATAGTTACAGAGCATAAGGATGACATTTCGATTCTGCAGAAAGAGTTGAGGAATTTGCAGGCTAAGAACGTTGACCTGGAAAACAGAAGTCGTAGACAAAACCTTTTGTTTTATGGAGTAGATGACAATAAAAAAGAAACACGGGACGAATCCCAGGAATTGATAAAAAAATCGTTGGCGACAAGCTTGGAATCAAAGTGGCATCGTTAGAAAGGGCACATCGCATTGGTGTATACCGAGAACAAAAAAAGCGACCTATCATCGCAAATTTCGCTTCGTACAAAGAAAGGCAAAAAATTTTGTCCAACTCAAAAAAATTGAAGGGGTCAGGTTTCAGCATTGATAAGGATTTTGCGCCAGCTACTCGGGAAGTGCGAAAGCGGTTATGGGAATACGGTAAAGCCCACAAAAGTGAGAACACAAAAGTAAGACTGAACTTTGAGAGGCTTTCCCTTGATTGAAAAACGTACGTATGGGATGACGAGAAGAAGGAAGTCGTTCCATTGCAAAAAAAATGACGCACACCTGAAAAAAAAACACGCCCAACACAGCTTCGTCGCTGTCGTAATAAATTGTAGAAGCATAACGAAAAAGACGGACGAATTGGCGGGGCTTATCGAGTCTGTTAAAGCTGACGTAGTTATCGGAACGGAATCGTGGCTGCACCGTGATATCAGCGACTGTGAAGTATTTCCAAGTGACTTTGTCGCGTACCGCAAAGATAGACCAAGCCATGGGGGCGGTGTATTCTTACTTGTGCGAAGTTCTTTGAAATCTGCTGCCCTCGACATTCAGTGTGATATTGAATCTGTTGGCGCACGATTACCCTAGATGATATTTCTTCATTCGCTGTAGGTGCATTTTACCGACCCCCAAACTCGGATTACAAAACACTTCAGCCGTTAAATGAGATTATCTCGGAAGTTTCAAACCGAACATTCCTTCTTGCTGGGGATTTTAATTTGCCAGACTTAGAATGGCATGATGGAATATGCGTACGAGGCACTGGGTGCCGCGCAAACATAGAAATGAAAAATATATTAGACAACTACGGCCTTACCCAGTTTGTTACTTGCCCAACTAGAAATAACCTTCTTGTCCTTGTGTTCTCAAATTCATTCAGTTTGGTCAATAATGTCAATGTTATTCCAGGAATCAGCGACCACATGGCTGTTGTTGCATAAATAAAAAAAGAATGTAAAAACACCTCAAATAGTGCGGAAAGAAAGGTTTTTCTGTTCAGTAGGGGTGACTACACAAGAATAGTCGAAAAGCTAGAAGATTATTTGCCTTTGTTTGAATGCCTAGCTGAACACTACAGTATGAATGATTTATGGCTTAGCTTTAAGGACAAGTTGTTAGCACTCGTAGATAAGTATATACCTGCAAAACAAGCCGGAAATCTTCGTAAACACAAGACGCCATGGATGACGTCCGGTATTTTGAGATTAATCCGGAAAAGGCGGCGGATTTTTGGTAAATTGAAGAAATCTGGAAGCAGTGACCACGTGAAAGAATTACAAGCATTAACGGAGCAGTATAAATCATGTGTGCAAAGCGCAAAAACGAAATATTTCGAAGGGCTCGGCAATAAAATGAAAACTAATTCAAAGTATTTCTGGCATTATATCAAAGAGTGTGGGTCTGATCATGTTGGAGTGGCTGAACTAAACTTTAATAATATGGTTGTAGTTGATGAGGAAGCAAAAGCTACCTGTTTAAACAAATATTTCCAAATTGTGTTCTTGCCCAAGCTTGACGTTCCTTCAAAACCACACCCAACCACGATTCCGCTGATGCCACCCGTAGAACTGAGTGTCCGTGGCATATGTTCTCTTCTAGAAAACCAAGATGAATCCAAAGCAGTTGGTCCTCATGGCATCTCTCCTCGTATTCTAAAGCGATGTGCACTGCCAATTTCCCTTTACCTCTATATAATTTATTCAAAATCCCTTTCAACGGGACTCCTACCCGAAGATTGGAAAATTTCTCATGTCGTTCCGGTTCATAAGGGTGGTTCAAAAAAAGATGTAACAAATTACCGACCCATTTCATTGACGTCAGTGGCATGCAAAATTTTTGAGCACATTTTAACCAAGCACATATTGACCCATCTTACTGCTAATAATTTATTAATAAATGAGCAGCACGGTTTTCTTAAAGGTTTTTCTTGTACGACGCAACTTGTAGAGTTCTTTCACGAGCTGGCTTCCAACGTTGATGAAGGTGAACAAACAGATTGTGTGTTTTTAGATTTTCGAAAGGCGTTTGCCACCGTGTCACTCTTCCTTCTCCTGGCTAAATTACAGACTCTAAATTTCGACCCAAATGTGTTCATCTGGATTACCAATTACTTGCTGAACAGGCGTCAATGCGTTCTTTTAAATGGGAAGTGTTCATCCTATGTTAACGTTACATCAGGCGTGCCCCAAGGCTCTGTCCTTGGGCCTCTCTTATTTCTTATTTTTTAAATGATATTTCTGTGGGTATTTAGTCGCGCATGCGTTTATTTGACGACGATTGTGTGTTATATCGACAGGTTCAGAACGAAGGTGACTGTGCTTATTTGCAGAACGATTTAGATTGTATTGTACAGTGGTGCCAGAAGTGGCAAATGACGCTAAACCCCAAAAAAAGTGCCTGCAGCTTCCCTCGGGGGAACACTGAGGAGGATGCGGAGCATATAATTGGTCAACGGGGTGTTAAAGTGCGACTTACTTGGGTCGATGGCTACATTGGTTAACGTGGTTGTGAAATGGGGTGTTAAATTGCGACTTACTTGGGTCGATGGCTAAATTGGTTAACGTGGTTGTAGGAGGGGGTGTTAAATGAGTGAACACGTACACACGTATGCGAAAGGGCGGCGCTGGTCGAAGGGACGTCGATCATTGTGTTTGTGGATTCGTTGGAATTCATTTCACCGCGACCTTGGACGTCGACGCGCCGTACAAACCAACCGACGAGCGGCAACTGAGCGAGCGAGCGCCGACCTTGAGTATATATACAGCGCGACGGCGCATGCGCTGTCAGCTGTCGAATGTTCTCGAAGGAGAAGCGCGCGCGCGGCACAGATGGCGACGGCGCGACGGCGCATGCGCTGTCAGCTGTCGAATGTTCTCGAAGGAGAAGCGCGCGCGGCACAGATGGTGGGCGATGGCGCGACGGCGCATGCGCGCGCGTCAGCTGTCGAATGTTCGAGAAGCGGTGCGGACGGCGCGGACGGCGCACTACAAGGCGCGAGTATAAGATGCTTCCGCATCTAAAAGTGCGTTCATATGCGTATTTCCAAAAAAAAAGAAACCAATAGTAACGGCGTACACCATAGATACACATACTGTTATTACCGAACCAACATGCAAATATCTTGGCGTTGTTTTGTCGCATGACTGCTCATGGAATGCCAATGTTGATCACGTTGCTGGCAAAGCGGCAAGGGCTCTAAACTTCATTCAGAGGAACCTAAGATTGGCACCCCGAACATTAAAAATACAGCCTATCTCACATGTATTAGACCGATTTTGGAATACGCATGTCCTGTATAGGACCCGATGCAGGCGAACTTGATTGATAAGCTTGAAAAAATACAAAACAGAGCTGCGCGGTTTGTTTTAGGGCGGTACGAGCGGAGACACAGCTGCAGTGCTATGAAAGCTGAATTGGGTTGGGAATTGCTTTCTTTACGCAGGAAAAAACTGCGTTTGAAGTTTTCTTTTTTGTTTTTCATGAGCGGACTGGGATTGACCATCATAACTATTTCAGTGAACCCAGCTACATATCTAGTCGACATGGCCACCGACGCAAAGTGAAAGAGTATCAAGCAAGAACGACGTGTTTTATAATTCCTTTTTTGTGATAACCATTAGAGATTGGAACCGGCTGCAAGACAAGCAAGTGTGCTGTATAAACGAAGAATTGTTTTATTCCAGTCAGTAACCCACCTGCTGTAACGCCTTTTTGAGCAAAGCGGGGCACTCAACGAATAAAGAATAAAGAAAAACGTAGCCTTGTCATCACCATATCCTCCTTTCATGATCAACACCACCTGCTCTTTCAAGGGAACATTAGCTGTGGATAGCCGGATGAAAAGATACGAGATTTTTCGAAGTCATTGGCCATGGTACATTTTTCAAAGCGCGGTGCTTTGACATAATCAGACGTATGTAAAATAAGCAGAACAGCACTATCAAGGGAAGACATAGCTAGCGCATCTGCATGCTCCTTGAGAGCTATACCTCTATGGCCTGGTAGCCACACTAGTCAAACGAGTCACACATGTCTAAGATGGAGCGAATAGAATGTCTCTAAGTACGCGAAACATTTGGTGTGCTTTAGACGGCTGTGAGGATTCAAGAAAAAACGACAACGACGAAGGTGCCGGACAAGGCACGTTCGATTACGAGGCAACTGTGCGCCAATCAGCGGATGACCAGTGGTGGCCCATAGAGGTGGTGTGCCACAATTGGGCCACGTGCGACGATTACGTGGCAGTAGGCTGTGTGGCTGGGGACGAGCCGGAGCAGCGGCAGACGGGAGACAGCGGGCCGAAGCGTCGGACGCAGGCGATCCGGATTCCGGCGAGGGAACGCGGCCGTCCACGCTGCTGCCGTCCAACCACCAGCTGGGGCGGCATCGCCGGCACGAGTACTGCATCTCGGGGCGCGGCCTGGCCTGCTGTTCTCTTCCTTGCCGACGGCATCGCGGATCTCGACGAGGCGTCACCACGGTCAGCCGTTCGGCACAGCGATGAACGTGGCCTGGCTAATGGTCACGGTTGCGCCGAGCATCGCGTATCGACGCAAGCTGTTCGCTGGACTGGCTGGCCATTCCCCGCATAGAGCATCGCGTTTCCAATGCGGGTTGACTGCTCCGTAGCCGCACCCATGCCATCAAGTGCTGGTGTCTCCAGAACGTCGCACATCGGCAAGGGACGAGCGAGACGTTCTGCCGGGCGAGACGCGGGCGTGTTTACGGAGGACCACACAGCCGGGCGAGGTTCAGGGTGACCGAGGATCCAGGTGCCAGGGGAGTTGCTGGCTGAATCGAGGTTGACCGAGCGGTGCCGAGCCGTACCGAGCGACGCGCCAGACTCGGACGTGGGCCACGAGCTCATGAGCTGCAGTGTGCACCCGAGGATACCCGGCGGTGCCCTGGCCAAGAAGAAGGAACGTGGGAAAAAGAGCTCGTGGATTGAGGCCACGAAGGCAGACGAAGTGCTGCGCCGCTCGAGAGGACGAGTTCCTGGCAGCGTTCCTGAGCCGGAACCTGGATCGCCTGCGTCGGACGCTTCGGCCCGCTGTCTCCCGTCTGCCGCTGCTCCGGCTCGTCCTCAGCCACACAGTTTACTGCCACGTAATGGTCGCACGTGGCCCAATCGTGGCACGCCACCTCTATGGGCCACCACTGGTCATCCGCTGATTGGTGCACAGTTGCCTCGCAATCGAACGTGCTTCGTCCCGCACCTTCGTCGTGGTCGTTTTTTTTCGAATCCTCACAACGGCACAGACGGAGAGACAGCCTGTTAGACCAACCACCACTGATAGCCCAATTTACGTAGCACTAGTACTTTTGCAAGTCGCTCAGCTTGGTAATTAGGGGTAAAGTCGGGTAATCGAATTGAGAAAGCCCAATCTACAATGAATGATACGATTCCTACGCCTGCCTTTTGTTGACCAACGGAAGCATCAATCACTATCACAATGGATAGTTATAGATTGGCTGAATGATCTTCCAAATGCCATTTAGATACTGATATGGTAGTTCTTTTGCATGTTTGAGATATATATCATCAAACTGAATCCTAATTGCATCTACAGTGTTGACTACAAGTACACTTTTCAAAAAGATGTCTTAAGTGGTCCAAAATTTCTGTGTAAAACAACTTGAGGGTCCTGCAGTTTAGACCATTGGTGGTTAAAAATGAGCCCTGCTGGTTAATGAACACAGGCTGTGACCTCCTCTGAGGCAATGCATAGATTTTAGGAATGTTTGTTCTGTTAGAATATGAAATATGTGTAGAAGAAATTGCAGGTGGGGCTCTTCACATCGAATATCGTTCAAAACATAGTGAGGTAGCCCTAGGTATAAGTGTAACAATTCGCGTTCTAACAGAATCAGTGGTCGAACTTGATAAGCTGGAGCTCCAGAAAACAACATAGTGCCGTATTCTAATATCGATCGAATGTACATGTCGAGCATGTCTCATGATGAGCACGTCTCTATGCGAACCGGCACAATAATTACTGAGGCTACGCAGCATCCTTATGATACGTGCTCCCTCAGCAGCCTTGTTTTCTATGTGGGGACTCCAGTTAAGTGTTTCGGTGTAGGTTACCAAGAGTACCTAACTGACTCGACCTGAGGTATGAAATTCTTCGGTACATTAGTGAAATCTGCCCTGGGGTATTTTGTGCGAGAACTACATTTGCGCTTTTGTTAATATTGAGTGATAAGTTAATATTCTCCGTTGAGCCACGTTTTCACAATATTCATGTATGTCGGCAGAATTACGTAAATTGTGTGAAAGTCAGCCGAAGCAGCAAAAATGTGACGTCATCGGCATACACACAGACCTGTACATCTTGCTGTATGGGAATGGTACATAGTAGTTAAATAAGGGTGGTAGTATTGACCCTGGGGGTAGACCACTCGTTTGCCTATATCTTGAAGAATCGACAAGAGACTGCGAGCAGTAAAATTCTCTATCATTCTAGAAAGCATGGATCCAGGCCACAAAGTATTGACGCAGTCTTAAGTACTGAAGCGAATCTACCAGTACCACTCGCTCCATGCTATCATAGGCTTTTGTGATATCTAAGGTTACCAAAGCAGAGTATGGTTTCTTATATCGAGCAAGTTGAATTCCGCTTTCGAGATCCACGTGCGCACACCAAATGGAGCAACCACGTCTGAATCCAAGTTGACATGAACTCAGTGTCATTTTTCTCACGTCCATTGATCTATACGTCTACATAAAATTCTTTCAACGAGTTTTACTAGGTTCAATGTAACTGCGATGGGCCTGGTATTGTCGCGACAGGTTGGCCCCGTCCAAGTAGCCAGCCGCAATAATCATGGCAAGAGTACCAGCAATACCCGGCTGGCATGCGCCAGGCGTTCATGCGCTTGGCCTACGAGGAAGAGGAAGATAGTTGAATCTGTGCCTCTCGGCTACTCGGACTCGACGACCATAGTCATTAGACTCGTGGGCACAAGTTCGCCCTAATAAAGACGCTTGTTTTCTTTAACCTGTCTGCCTCAGAATCGCTACATTTCTGGTGGAAGTGTTGGGTAATGAATCAAAGCCCCGCGAGCTCATGACAGCGTAGCCCCGACGACCAGCCTGTCAACCCCGTGGAAGTGACTCCTTTACACCAGAGGGCAATTCGCCGTCTTCGAGGTGACTCACCTGAGTTTAGTCCTCTCCGCTTCACACCAAGGGGAAGTCAAACGATGGACGCCGCCACTAGGACTTGCCAGGTAACACCGGCGCAAGTGTTCATCAGGCAACCGCACCAGCCGCCAGTATTCCACGGCGACTCGTACGAGGACGTGGAAGATTGGTTGGACCTGTTCGAGAGAGTGGCGAGCTTGAATGGGTGGGACGAAAGAGAGAAGCTCCGTCGAGTATACTTTGCCCTGGAAGACTTCGCGAAAACATTGTTTGAGAACCATTAAACCTCGTTGTCTACCTGGGAGGTATTTTGACGACAAGCGGTGGCTACGTTCGCGCACATAGACAGAAAAGAAAAAGCGAAAGCCGCTTTTCAATCCAGGAACCAGGTCACAAACGAGAGTGCTGCGATGTACATTGAGGACATGGTCCGTCTGTTCAAGCGTGCGGATTACAACATGGCTGAGGATAAGAAGGTGCGCCATCTAATGCGCGGAGTGAAGCAAGAACTGTTCGCCGTTATCGTCCGCAACCCTCCAAGCACAGTTGCTGAGTTTTATTCGGAAGCAACGGCCATCGAAAAAACACTGGAACAGCCGGATCGGCAGTACAACCGGAATCTTAACTGCGCATCTGCATAGGTATTCTCTGGAGGCGTGCGAAACGACGTTGAAGCCCTGCGAGAGCTCATTAGATCAGTTATTAGGGAAGAACTGAGCAGACTGCAATTGCTCCAGGCTCCAACTGCACTATCTGTTACAGACGTTGTTCGTGACGAACTGAGGCAGGTCATACGAAAACCAGAGTGTGAGCTGCAGCCGGTTCGACCTATCCGAACGTACTCTGAAGTTCTCAGACGACCCACAGTACACAGCAATGCAGCAGTTGCGATGGCGGCGACTCCTCTCCAACCTGCAGCACGCAGCGCACCTCGTCCACGGGAATCAACGGCTACCTATCTGCCCCCGGGAGCACGTAGCACGCATCGCTATGTAGAGCCTAGGCCCAGGAAAAGTGACGCCTGGCGTGATCAAGAGCGCAGGCCTCTGTGTTTCCATTGTTGCAAAGCGGGTTATTTGTACAGATTCTGCCCTTACCGAGAGGCTGGATTAAGAGGCTTCCCGTCGTATGCACCGTGCCCCCGAAACGGCGAACGACCAGCGGTAATTGAGGAGTACTTGTCCACGCGGCAGAACTCGCCCCCTATACGCCAACATTGGTCACGGTCACCATCGCCTATGCGCTATTAGTCATCCAGCCCACGTGCACCTTTAAGGCAGCCTGGTCATCGCTGTTCAAGTCCACACCCGGAAAACTGAAGCAAGTGACCTGTGGAAGTGAGGCCGCTGATAACACCAGTTACGAAAATCCTCCAATATGGCTTGAGGGTGACGACGGTGTATTTCCGGTAAATGGGCGCAGCAACGAAAGCGTTACGTCAGATTTGCGGTTGAGAATGGAAGGATGGGAGCTGAATGCCTTAGTCGACACTGGTGCTGATTATTCAGTCATAAGTCACAAGATGGTGAAGAAGCTAAACAAAGTTGTGACACAGTGAAGTGGATCGCAGATACGCATGGCAGGTGGCCACATTACTACGCCCCTTGGCTAATGCACTGCAAGACTTGAAATAAGAAACTTTACGTTGCCGATTTCATTGTGCTACCGGAATGTTCAAGGCACCTCATTATAGGAATGGATTTTTTGCGAGCTACTGGCGCCGTAATTAACCTGCGTAGATCCAGCGTGTCGTTTTCGACTGAACGTGCTATACCTGTAGAGGAATCTGAGGAACGACGCCTAACTGCTCTACGCGTTGTTCATGATGACGTAACTGTGCCGCCACGCTGCAGTATAATGGTGCTTGTAGAGAATGACGCATTTTACAACCGCAAAGGCATAGCGGATACAAAGTAGGGCTGTTTTTGAAAAAAAGTATCTGCGTAGCTCGGGGTCTTGTACACTTGACGAATGGCCGTGCAGATGTCCTACTTACGAATTTCTAAAATGAACTTGAACACGTCGATCAAGGCACGGCTATTGCCTATTTACATGACTTCTGTATGGCGACCGAACTATGCAGCTTAACGACGTCAACCACTCGACCAGTGGCCTGCAACATCGACACATTCGTGACCGTCAACCAGAGCCTTCCGGCCAGTCAAAAGACGCAGATTTACGCCTTAGTAAAGAAATTCTCTGATTGCTTTTCAATTGCCTTGAAGGTCCAGCGCACGTCAATTACGAAACACAGAATTATAACGCAAGACGACACGAGGCCTATATGCCAGCATCCATATCGAGTGTCACAGAAAGAACGGGAAATGATTAAGAAGCAAGTGGAGAAAATGCTTTCGGATGATGTCATCCAGCCTTCAAATAGTCCATGGGCGTCCCCCGTAGTGCTCGTTAAGAAGAAAGACAACACGCTTAGATTCTGTGTCGACTACCGAAAACTCAACAGTGTAACTAATCGAGATGTCTAACCCTTGCCACGTATTGACGATACACTAGACCGGCTGCGATCCGCAAAGTTTTTCTCCTCCTTGGATCTGAAAAGCGGATATTGGCAAATAGAGGTCGACGAGCGGGACCATGAAAAAACGGCATTCGTGACACCACATGGCCTCTACGAATTCAAAGCGCTTCCATTCGGCCTCTGTTCTGCGTCAGCGACGTTCCAGCGAATGATGGACACCGCCCTCGCGGGATTGAAATGGCAGTGATGCCTAGAGTATTTGGATGACGTGGTAGTATTCTCTGCAACGTTCGACAAACATCTAGAGCGACTGCGCACAGTATAACAAGCCATCCAGTCAGCAAACTTGACAATCAAACCCGAAAAATGCCACTTCTGCTTCGAAGAGCTGCGATTCCTTGGACATGTTATTAGTTCTGACGGTGTTAGTCCTGATCCCGAAAAGACAGCCGCTGTTCAGAGGTTCCCTAAACCCAAAGACAAAAAAGTCAGTGCGTCTATTTATGGGTTTATGTGCCTACTATAGGCGATTTGTGGAAAACTTCTCAAATATTGCGGAACCTCTTACAAAACTAACGAAAGACGACGTGCCCTTTACATGGGAAAGCAAACAACAGAAAGCTTTTGATAAATTAAGAAAACGGCTACAGGGTTTACGAATACTTGCCCATTTTGATGAGACAGCCGACACTGAAGTCCATACAGATGCCAGCAATGTCGGCCTCGGCGCCATTCTGGTCCAGTGGCAAAATGGCCAAGAGAAAGTGTTAGCCTATGCCAGCCGCAAACTCTCAAAAGCTGAGGCTAACTACTCTGCAACTGAAAAAGAGTGCCTCGCAGTCATCTGGGCAATAAATAAGTTTCGACCCTACCTTTATGGTAGACCGTTCAGAGCTGTCAGTGACCACCATGCTCTATGCTGGCTGGCAAATCTCAAGGATCCGTCAGGTCGACTAGCCAGATGGAGCCTTAGGCTGCAGGAGTATGACATTACTGTCGTATACAAATCTGGAAGAAAACACAGTGATGCCGACTGCCTGTCACGCTCTCCAGTCGATCCAAGTGTACCTGAAGAGGAAGACTTTCCGTTTCTCGGCGTTGTCGCCGCATCCGAAATCGCTCAACAACAACAAGATGACCCGGATTTGCTGGCGCTTATACAACACCTGCAGGGTCTCGATGTTCAAGTCCCTCGCATATTCTCCAGAGGGCTCTCCACGTTCTGCCTTCGAGGAAGTGTCCTTTACAGGAGGAACTTCGAACCTAATGGCGAAACGTTTTTACTAGTCGTGCCCACAGCCATGCGACAGGAAATTCTGCATGCATGCTACGACCAGCCCTTCACGTGGGAAAGCGAACAACAGAAAGTTTTTAATAAATTAAAAATTTGGCTACAGGGTGCACATGGACACATGGGTGTGAGCCGAACATTCGCCAGGATTTGCCTGAAGTACTATTGGCCTAAGTTGCTCGCATCAGTCCAGCGCAACGTGAAAACTTGTTGTCAATGTCAACGGCGCAAAACTTCAGCCGTAAAACCAGCCGGCCTTCTCCAGCCAATAGACCCCCCGGATGCCCCATTCCAACAAGTCGGCATGGACTTCCTAGGACCTTTCCCGACATCATGTGCAGACAAGAAATGAATTTTCGTAGCTACAGACTATCTTACCCGTTATGCTGAGACTGACTCTCTGTACAGTGCGACAGCTGCCGAAGTCGCCAAGTTCTTTGTGAACAACATAGTGCTAAGACATGGTGCGCCCATCGTTGTTATTACTGGTCGGGGCACCGCATTTACAGCAGACCTTTTGAAATGTCTGATGAGCATGACAAATACCGATCACAGAAGAATAACGGCGTATCACCCTCAGTCAAATGGCTTAACCGAACGCCTCAACAGAACTCTGACCGACATGCTATCAATGCATGTCGATGTTGAACATAAACAGTGGGATGAAATATTACCCTACGTAACATTCGCATATAATACAGCCGTTCAAGAAACAACCCACGTTGCCCCTTTCGAACTAGTATTCGGCCGAAGAGTGACCACCCCACTGGATGCCATGTTACCACTACAGGACGAAAACAGCTATCCACCTGACTTAGATGACTTCTTGCAAAGAGCCGAAGAAGCATGACAAATAGCAAGATACCAAATACGCCGTCAACAGCGCGTCGACTCTAGTTGGTACAACAAGCGACGCAGTGAAGCACTTTATCATCCCGGTGACAAAGTGCGGATATGGATCCCAGTGCGCCGCCGCGGACTCTCTGAAAAGCTTCTTTGTCGATACTTCGGCCCTTACGAAGTACTCAACCGTATCAGCGACGTCTCTTATGAAGTCAGATCTGCGGGACACGTGAGCTCAAGACGCCGCAATCCCACGGAAGTGGTACACCTAGTCCGCATGAAGCCCTATCATGACAGATCGTCGGAAAACGACTGAGAGTGCGCATGTATCATTTCACTTTCTCAAGCATCGGGACGATGCGTCTGAGGAGGGGGATAATGCCGCGACAGGTTGGCCCCATTCAAGTAGCCCACCGCAATCGTCATGGCAAGAGCACCAGCAAGACCCGGCTGGCATGCGCCACGCGTTCGTGCGCTTGGCCTACGAGGAAGAGGAAGATAGTTGAATCTGTGCCTTTTGGCTACTCGGACTCGACGACCATAGTCATTGTACTCGGGGGCACAAGTTCGCCCTAATAAAGACGCTTGTTTTTTAGCTTGTCTGCCTCAGCATCGCTACAGTATTTTCTAAGGTAAACGCGGCTCCTTGCTTTTTTTAAAATAATAGAATCACTTTTGGCATTGTGCAATCGGATGGAATCCAAAATCTAGAAAAAAATGTGCTAATCTGATAGTGAAATAAACTTCACATCCTTTTGATAAAAAATAACACGAAGAAAACTAGTAATAAGACCCAAAATGACATTGTACTTCCTAAAAAATAAAAGTTCTTCTATTTTCTACGTGATACTTGATTTAGCAAGACCGACATGTGCTTGAACGTATCCTAACACAGTGCAGGACTACACGGACACTAGAGAAGGGACAAATCGCTCTTGTGCCCGCATAGTGGTGCGCTGTGTTAAAATATTGTTACGCAAAAGAAGAGACACCGTATTGACGAGGCTGTGGAATAGATGTATTTGAAACCAGCGGCAATGGCGTGACCAGGTCACCAGCGAGCGAGCGGAGACAACCCTTCTTCGTCGTCAGGCACACACGCGTGTCGCCCCCTAAAATCTCCGTATGCATGCATGTAGCAGAATCCCCGGCGGCAGAAGCACCGTCTCGGCGCATCTAAATGTCAACGTCCCTAGGAGACTGATAGGGCTTCAAGTGCACAACATGTACAATATTGGTAGCCTATTGGGCACATGAAGGCGACGGGGCGACAGGACCTATTTCATATGTGACAAGAGTAACAATATTGGCGCGACGTCAAGAGAGAGGTCGTACTCGAAGACGCTGAGAAAACAGCAGCGGGTCGGTCTCTTTGTTAACCGCGTGAGAGAGAGTTCCTCATCTTTCTCGTTGTTGCGTTCTGCATAAAAGCGTGCAGATGCGCGTATGCGCTGTCGCCTTCGTCTTTTTCGCGGGACGCATGTGACATTTGCCTCCCTCCAAAAATGGCATCGTCCCGATGCGCAGCCAAGGTACTCTACTTATAAAAACGCACATATGCAGCGGCACGATCAGGACAAACGAGAGTTATCTGGACAAGTAGGGTTTCATCCGGATGACATGCAAGATTTCGGGTGAGCAGTTTCGGCGACTGGAACTGCAATCGCCGTCGGGAATAACTTCGTAGTTGATGTCGTTCAATCGTCGGGTGACTCGATATGGGCCAAAGTATCGTCGTAATAGCTTTTCTGAAAGTCCGCGTCGACGTATTGGGATCCAGACCCATACCTTGTCGCCTGGTTTGTAGGTTACCAATTTATGTCGTAGGTCGTACCGTTTCGCATCTTTGTGTTGCTGGTGACAAATACGCACGCGGGCTAGCTGTCGGGCTTCTTCGGCACGCTGACCAAATTCTTCGGCGTCACCGTGAGTGTCGTCACACTCGTGCGGCAGCATAGCGTCCAACGTTGTAGTGACTTCGCGCCCGTGTATTAAACTAAACGGCGTCATTCCGGTAGTTTCCTGCCGGGCAGTATTATAGGCGAAGGTCACATAAGGCAAGATTTCGTCCCAGTTCTTGTGTTCTGTGTCGACATACATGCAGAGCATGTCTGCGAGGGTCTTATTAAGCCACTCTGTTAGTCCATTCGTTTGTGGGTGGTACGCCGTTGTTCTCCGGTGAGCTGTACCACTGAGCCTGAGAACCGACTCCAAAAGTTCTGCCACGAACGCAGTTCCTCTATCCGTGATGAGAACTGTTGGAGCACCATGCCAAAGGACGACGTTTTCTATGAAGAAATGATCCGCTCCTGCTGCTGTGGCCCTCGGCATGGCTTTAGTTTCTGCGTAGCGAAACAAGTAATCAGTGGCGACAATGATCCATCTGTTCCCTGTGGTAGAAGTTGGGAATGGGCCCAGGAAATCTATTCCGATTTGGGCGAATGGCTTTGCTGGCACTTGAACGGAATGTAATAAGCCTGCCGGCCTGCCGGGTGGTGCTTTGCGTCTTTGACAGTCGACACATGTTTGGACATGATGTTTCACAGCAGCAGGTAGGTTAGGCCAGTAGTAACTGTTTTGCAGACGGGACAATATTCGAGTGTAACCGAGATGACCAGAGGTGACTTCATCATGGCAGGCTTCCAGAATTTCTTTTCGCAGTGATGCAGGGACGACGAGCAAGTATGGGCTGCCGGTGGGAGAAAAGTTTTTCTTGTATAGGACGTCGTTCCTTGAACAAAAAGATGGCACTCCTCTCGCAAAAATTCGCGGCACGTCTTCCCGTCGTCCTTCTAAGAAATCGATAAGCGAAAGCAGGTCAGGGTCACGGCGCTGCTCTTGTGAGATAGTGGCCGCGTTGATGACTCCCAAGAATGCGGCGTCCATAGACTCGTCATTAATAGCGGCAGGCTCAACGGGTGACCGCGAGAGACAGTCTGCGTCGGTGTGCTTCTTCCCTGATTTATAAATAATGGTCATATCAAACTCCTGAAGCCGAAGGCTCCAGCGTGCTAAACGGCCGGATGGGTCTTTCAAGTTAGTGAGCCAGCAAAGCGAGTGGTGATCACTGACGACCTTGAATGAGCGGCCGTACAGATACGGTCGAAATTTGAGAACCGCCCAAACCACGGCGAGGCGCTCTTTCTCGGTAGTCGAGTAGTTCTCTTCCGTGCGAGAGAGAGCTCTGCTGGCATAGGCTATCACTTTCTCGGAGTTATCTTGCCATTGTATCAGTACGGCGCCCAGGCCTACATTGCTTGCGTCGGTGTGAAGTGCTGTTGGCGCTTCCTGGTCAAAGTGCGCCAGAACCGGATGTGTTTGGAGGCGTTGGCGTAATTCGTTGAACGCTGTTTGTTCCTTTTCGCTCCAAAGAAAGGGGACATCCTCTCGTGAGCCGCGTCAGAGGCGCCGCAATAGACGAAAAGTTGGCGATGAATCGTCGGTAATAAGCGCAGAGGCCTAAGAAGCGTCTCACTGCTCTTTTGTCATGCGGTGCGGGAAACTTTGCGACAGCGTTGATTTTGCCCGGGTCAGGTCGAACACCTTCGTGGCTGACCACGTGGCCTAAGAAGCAAAGTTCGTTGAAACCGAAATGGCACTTCGCTGGCTTTAAAGTCAGACCAGCCGAACGTATAGCTTCTAGAACTGCGAATAATCGACTTAGGTGTTCCTCGAATGTAGCTGAGAAGACGACAACTTCGTCTAGATAAACCAAGCATGTCTGCCACTTAAGTCCTGATAGCACAGTGTCCATTAAACGCTGAAAAGTGGCTGGCGCTGAGCATAACCCGAATGGAAGCACTTTAAATTCATAAAGACCGTCGAGCGTCACGAAAGCAGTTTTCTCACGGTCTCTCTCGTCGACCTCTATTTGCCAATAGCCACTTCGCAGGTCCATCGATGAGAAATAGCGTGCATGCCGCAGCCGATCAAGAGAGTCATCTATACGTGGCAGTGGGTAGACGTCTTTCTTCGTTACTTGGTTTAACTTGCGGTAATCTATGCAGAAACGCAAGCTGCCGTCTTTCTTTTTAACCAATACCACGGGGGATGCCCAGGGACTCTTGGAAGGCTGTATTACGTCATCTTGGAGCATCTTCTGAACTTGCTTTTGGATCTCCTCACGTTCTTTCGGAGCCACACGGTATGGGTTTTGACGGATCGGTCTCGTATTTTCTTCAATGATGATTCGGTGCCGGGTCAGTGGTGTTTGCTTGACTTTCGACGTGCACGAAAAACAATTTTTGAACTGGTGTATCAGCTCTAGTAGGCGCTGTTTTTCCGAGGCTGACAGGGTTGAGCAAATGTTGACAGACAAAGGTGTCGAGGCTGGGATGGTCGCCTCGTCCAGTTGCAAAGCGAAGCAATCTCTGGCTTGGTCCACGTCGTCGTAGTAGGCAATCGCGGTGCCCTTCTGGATGTGACGACGCTCGTTGCTGAAGTTGGTGATGAGTACTTCTGCCCGCCCATCAATTAGTGCCAGAATGCCTCTCGCTATTGAAACACCTTGCGTAAGCAATAGCGTGTCTATTCGCTCAGCTATCACCTCATTACGGCACGGCCGTTCACACAACACCGACACAAGGCAGCAAGATCTCGGCAGGAGCATCACATCATCGGCTACACGTAAACGTTGCAGTTGTTCTTTAGTGGTGGCGTCGACGTAAGGATGGGCGGAAAAAGTGATGATACGTTCTGGGATGTTGATGATAGCACCGTACTCTCGCAGAAAATCCTTATCCAAAATCAACTTTTTACGACAGTCCGGTAAAATGACAAAAGTGGCGACGAAGTTCGAATAATCAATTACGAGCCGAGCGGTGCATTTACCGGTTGGCGTCATTAGCTGCCCACCAGCACTCCTTATGCTCGGCCCACTCCACGGCGTCTTAACCTTCTTAAGGCGGTCGGCGAGCTCTTGTCGCATAATAGAGAAGTCAGCACCAGTGTCAACCAGTGCTGTTACGTGGTGTCCGTCTATAATAACGCTGAGGTCGGCACGTACAAATTCATTGGCAGTAGTACTCGTGGTTGTTGTCGTCTTCGTCATCACCGTCGTCACGTCGTCTTTGTGTAGAGGCAAGGGGGTCTTTTTGGCGTCTCGGCAAGTGGCAACCTTGCCCCAGGAGGTCGCGGCAGTTAGTTTCCCTGGCACGGGCTTGGGGAGCGGTTTCTGTTGGCTTCCGCGTATCTTTGGCGATTCGGGGAATTCTGACCTCGTGCAGGTGAGGGAGACCACCAGCGACGACTTGGTGAAGACGCTTGGTTGGTCGGTAGGCGACCAGCACCATGGTCACGAGGGTCTTCGGAATAAAAAGAAGCGGGCCGAGAAAAGTTTCCAACCCGGGTTTCTCGATGACGGCAGTAGCGCGAGATGTGGCCTAGTTCGCCGCAGTGGAAACAAAGGGGTCGACGGCCGGCGGTGCGCCACAAGTCGGTCCGACGTACTGGTGGTCGCCGGACAGGTTCACGCTGCCACCACGGCAAGGTAACGGGCCATGGCTGAAAGGGTGGTTCTTCTGGGGCAGGCGGATGACGGCGGACGGCATCAGCATAGGTCAGTGGACGTGGTTCGGGTGGTGGCGCCGGTGAGGGAAAGGCTTGCCGTAGTTCCTGGCGCACGATTTCTGCAACAGAAGCAACTGGGGGATCGGTAGACGGAAGGCCGAGGGCCCGCTGCTCTTCCCGCAGGATTTGTCGGATCATTTGCCGTAAAGAGTTTTCAGAAACAGTGGCGTTTTGAGCGGCGGCACCAACAGGCGTTTGGTCGGGCAGGCGGTCAAAGTGGCGGCATCGTTGCCGGAGCGCCCGCTCAATGACAGTCGCCTATTCGATGAATGCATCCACTGTTGTTGGCGGATTTCGTACAAGGCCGGCGAAAAGCGGTTCCTTAACTCCCTGCATCAGATGACGAACTTTCCTTGCCTCGGGCATGTCAGGGTCAGCGCGGCGAAATAGGCGGGCCATATCCTCAGCGAACATGGCCACGCTTTCGTTCGGCTTTTGCATGCGGGCTTCGATCATCTGCTGTGCGAGATCCCGTCGGTCCGCACTCAGAAACGTCTCGAGAAGCTTTTGGCGGAAATTGTCCCAGGTTTGGAAAGTAGGCTCCCTGTTCTCGTACCATGTGCGAGCGCTATTTTCCATTGCGAAGTAGGCACGGCCAAGTTTTTCTTGCACGCTCCAACGATTCACCACAGCGGTCCACTCGAACTGGTCGAGCCAGTCCTCGACATCTTCATACGGTTCTCCACGGAAGACTTCGGGAACACGCGGAGTCTCAAAAGTTACCTGGTAAGGGTGAGTCGTCTGCGCCGGGGGAAGATTCGCAGACGCTGAAGGGGCCGCCATGTTGGTAACAGGAGATGCCGTCAAGAGTTCTGGGCTTAGGCCTAATAGGCGCCGGCTGAATCGGTGTACTGGAGTCGCAACAAGACGTTGAGGCTCCGGACTGGGTGTACGGTCCCGAACAACGCTTTCTTGCATCAGGTTGCAGGCCCCAGCACCTCCACCAGTGTCGCGACGTCAAAAGAGAGGTCGTACTCGAAGACGCTGAGAAAACAGCAGCGGGTAGGTCTCTTTGTTAACCGCGTGAGAGAGAGTTCCTCATCTTTCTCGTTGTTGCGTTCTGCATAAAAGCGTGCAGATGCGCGTATGCGCTGTCGCCTTCGTCTTTTTCGCGGGACGCATGTGACAATATGGACTCGGTATTGACCTGTGTAGAGAGTAAGCAGTTTTCCTGACAAGCCAACTCGACGGGTCGGAGACCCGTCGAGTTGGCTTGTCAGAAAAACCGGGCAGAACCAAAGAACCGGGCGGAAAATGTACGTCGTGGTGTCGTTGGTCATACAAACACGTTGCTTCTCTTGAGAAGTCAGAAAGCGAGTACGGGTGATTTCGCGTGCGTGAGCGGCCCGAGTGATAGCGTCCATTGCATATTCTCTGGTCGGTACTGCAGGGGACGGTATGACGGTGTCTGGACGCAATGTTAGTTCTCGGCCAAACAGCAGACAAAATGAAGAGTAACCGGCAGTGTCATGGCACAAGAATTATAGGCAAATGTGACGTACGGCAACGCAAGATCCCGGTCGGTGTGGTTGATAGAAACATACTTAGCAAGCATGTCTCCAAGATTTTGACTTAGACGCTCCGTGAGTCCGTTGGTTTGCGGATGGTATGACGTGGTCAGCTTGTGTCTCGTTTGACAGCACTGCAAGATGTCGGCCATGACCTTCGACAAAAAGGTGTGGCCACGGTCTGTAAGTAGCTGCTATGGGGCTCCGTGTTGCAAAATAACGTCCTTGAGGAGAAAGTTGGTGACGTTTGTGGCACAGCTTGTTGGAAGATCTCCTGTGATGGCATAACGCGTGGCGTAGTCGTTGACCGCAGCTATTCACTAGTAGCCTGAGGAAGACAACGAGACCCCGCCGTGGTGGTCTAGTGGCTAAGGTACTCGGCTGCTGACCCGCAGGGCGCGGGTTCAAATCCCGGCTGCGGCGGCTGCATTTCCGATGGAGGCGGAAATGTTGTAGGCCCGTGTGCTCAGATTTGGGTGCACGTTAAAGAACCCCAGGTGGTCTAAATTTCCGGAGCCCTCCACTACGGCGTCTCTCATAATCATATAGTGGTTTTGGGACGTTAAACCCCACATATCAATCAAGGAAGACAACGAGAAAAGGCCAAGTAGGTCCAAGCCAACGCGGAAGAACGGTTCTGGCGGAAGGTCAAGTGGTTGAAGGCGTCCGGCGGGAAGTGTCGATGGCGTTTTTCGGCGCTGGAATTTCTGACAAACCACAACGTACCTTCTGACTGTGCGTGCAAGCCCTGTCCAGAAGAAGCGGCGGTGTATTCGGTCGTAAGTGCGTGACACACCAAGGTGACCGGCAGTCGGAAGGTCATGAACTTCATCTAGAACTTCCGAGCGTAGGTGTTTTGGAAGGACAAAAAGCAGGGCTGGTCCATCCGGCTCAAAACTTTGGCGGTATAATGCACCATCGTGGAGTACGAACGATCGATGTGACTGATTGGAAGATGGGGATTTGAGGCGGTCAATGATAGCATGCAAGGACGCATGTTGGCGCTGCTCGTCACCGATGGATGTCATTTACGAAAGGGAAAAGACGCTAGGCTCGGTTTCGGTGTCAAGTATAGTGCTCGACTCAGCAACCGGGTAGCGGGACAGGTAATCTGCGTCCTGATGTAGGCGCCCGGACTTGTACATCACCGTGTAGGTATACTCTTGCAGTCATAGAGCCCAGCGCCCGAGCCGGCCAGTAGAATCCTTCAGTGACGTAAGCCAACATAGCGTATGATGGTCAGTTATTGCAGAGAAACTTGTACCATATAAATATGGGTGGAACTTTGTGACTGCCCAAACAAGAGCAAGACACTGACGCTCTGTAATGGAATAGTTGCGCTCAGCAGCTGTGAGGAGGCGGCTCGCGTAGGTGACAACTCGGTCGTGTACCCGTTGGCGTTGAGCTAGGACGTCTCCGATCCCGTGACCCCTAGCATCGGTTCGGACTTCTGTCGAAGCGGATGGGTCAAAGTGAGCCAATATAGGTGGAGTCGTCAGAAGCGTGATTAGAGGAGAAAATGCAGCAGCTTGGTCGGTACCCCACGTAAGTGACGTCTTTCTTCAGAAGCTCAGTGTGGGGTCGAGCGATGGTTACGAAAGCATTCACAAACCTTCTAAAGTAGGAACAAAGTCCTAAAAAACACCCGCCGTCTTTGACTGAAAAGGCACAGGAAAACTGGTGACTGCACAAGTTTTCTCCAGGTCTGGCTGCACACCAGATGCGTCAACAAGGTGTCCCAACACCGTAGTTTGCCGGCGTTCGAAGTGGCACTGCAATGAGTTTATTTGAATGCCTGCAGTGCGTAATATGTCGAGAATAGCTGAAAAACGCCAAAGGTGTGTCTCAAACGTTGCGGAATATAAAACGACATCATCAAAATAACAAAAGCATGTTGACCATTTGAACCCTTGTAGCAGAGAGTCCATCACGCGCTCGAACGTGGCTGTGGCGTTGCATAGCCCAAATGGCATAAACTTGAACTGATATAGGCCGTCTGGAGTTACAATTGCGGTCTTCTCCTGGTCTTTTTTGTCGACAGAAATCTGCCAGTAGCCAGAACGTAGGTCTATTGCACAAAAGTATTGGGCGCCGTGGAGACAATCGAGAGTGTCATCGATGCAGGGTAAAGGGTAAACGTCATTTTTCGTGATTCTATTCAGATGGCGGTAATTCATGCAGAAGCACCACGTGCCATCTTTCTTTTTAACGAGAACAACAGGGGAGACCCAAGGGCTCGAAGAGGGTTCAATAATTTGTTTGTCTAGCATCTTGGTGACTTCTTGTTGAATTACTTTATGCTCGGTCTCATACACCCGGTATGGTCGCCGATGAATGGGATGAGAATCACCTGTGTTAATGCGGTGCTTGACGAGTGAAGTCTGGCTGGGTGGGTGACTGCCTGTGGTGAATATGTCGCGGTATGAAGCCAGAAGGCGGCAGAGCGCGCCTGACTTCTCAGGTCCGAGGTCTTGGGCGATCATGGAGCGTAAGGTTGCATCGAGGCACGTGGTATCCGGCGAGTGATGTGGGTGATCGGGACAGACGTCTGCCGCAAAACAGGTGGCGTGATCGTCAATTAAGGGTCTTAGCGTGGCGACCGATATTCCTTGAGGCAGCACTTGTTTCAAAAAAATATTTAAAACTGGTAAATATGTTCGGTTAGAGGCCATGGTTACGATAGAGTGTGGGACAGTAATGTCGCGCGTCAAGAGAACATCAGGAATCGGCGTGACGATATAATCAGCGTCAAGCACGGAAGAGGGTGTTGCCAATTCAACGAATGTGAGAGCTTTAGGTGGTATCCGGAAGATGACAGTGGTGCACAAGCTGTTCGGGAGTTCAGCTTGAGAATCCGGTAGAAGAGGAAGTTCTAGGCAGAGAGTACCGGCGGCACAATCGATGAGGGAAGAATGCGTCGATAGGAAGTCCATGCCGAAGATTAGGTTGTGAGGGCAATTTTCAAGCACCGTAAACAAAACGGGGACATGACGGCCGGAAATACTAACGCGAGTGGTACACATTCCAGTGATGGCCACATTCCACCATCAGCGATACGGAAGGCTTTAGTTGCTGCAGGCGTGAGGACTTCTTTGAGCAGGCGACACAAATGAGCACTCATAGTTACTTGAGCCCCGGTATCGACTAACGCCCTTAAAGAAATACCGTCCACATACACCTCAATCAAGTTTGTCCCAGTGGGGAGCGTCAACGGAGGATTTGAATCACTCGCAATTGATGCAGCACTACCTCCCTGAGCTGCATGATCTAGTTTTCCGTCCGAGAGGATCCATGGTTGACCGGCGACGGATAGCGGCGTGGTTGGGGCGATGGAGAACGGCTGCGTTGAGGTGACGGCGAACGAGCGGTGGAGCGGCTGTCATAGGGACGTTGGAAGAAGGGTACACACAACTGGACGAATACCGACGGGAGTCCTTGTATGGTCGAGGACTCCCGTCGAGTTCTACATTCCGTCGGATTGCGGGATGGCGGAATAAAATGTAAGTCATGGCCTGGTGCATTTGATGTCATTGGTCTGGAGGTGGGTCGGGAGGCAGAGCAGGCCACAAGAATACCGAGCTTTGCGATTTCCTGCCTCACGACGGCTTGACCACCAGAGGTGTTTATGTGGCGCCATGGTCGAGCGGATGTGGGGACTTTGCGCCTCAAGCTCCCGTCGAACTATACGTGTCACAGTGCCCTGTATGGGTGGGGCGGAACCGACATCGGTGCAGCTTAACGTAACAGCCGTGTTTGGTAGCTGCGTAACCTGAGGCAATACACGGCGGCGTTCGGACATTTCGAAGCGGTGGCATTCCTTAGTAATCCTATCTACGGTCGGGACGTTGGCATACACGAGCAAGTTGAAGGCTCGTGCGCGATGCCCTTGAATATATGGCCCACCTTGTCACTCTTTGTCATTCGCTCGTCCACTTTCCGGCACAACGCGAGCACGTCCTGTATGTACGAGACATAGACTCAGTTGAGGACTGCACACGAGTGGCAAGTTCTTTTCGTACTGCCACTTGGCGACCGGACGGGTCCCCAAAGAGGTCGCGTAGTCGCTCTTTGAAGATATCCCAGCTGGGGAGCTCGGTCTCATGGGTGTCGAACCAAACACGTCGGGTGTCGTCCAACTAAAATATTACGTTGGCGAGCATCATTGTAGGGTCCCATCGGTGTGTCTGGCTAACACGCTCGTACATACGGAGCCAATAGTCAACGTCAAGTCCAGGTTGAGCGAAGAATGTACCGGGATCACGGGGGTGGGGCATCGTCAGGCATGTGGTGGCTGTAGCTAATGATGGAGACGCTGGTGGGTTGTTATTGGTAGCCATGGCCGGAGACTGAACGGTGCCGCCACAGCGAAGCTTCGTGCTGAGGACGGGGAATGTTCAACCTCCACCAAATATGTTACGCAAAAGAATACAAGCTGTATCGACAAGGCTGTGAAATAGATGTATTTGAAACCAGTGGTAAAGGCGTGACCAGTTCACCAGCGAGTGAGCGGAGACCACCCTTCGTCTTCGTCGTCAGGCACACACGCGCGTCGCCCCCTAGAATGTCAGTATGCATGCATGTAGCAATATGTTAAAGTACTGTCACCAACTAGTCCAGCTTTAGGTCTTTCTTTGTACATCTGCTTATTTGCGGACGTCTCGTTATTAGAGACCTAGCTACCCAGTATGATGCACCTGTTCTGCATGAATTTGATGGAATAGCTTTGTATATGTACTAAACTGTTTTTTCTTGCATGCTCATCTACTGACGCAACCAGCACCCAAGAAGCTAGAGACCACAAGAGCGCACAGAAAGAGTTTGAGCATTCGCGCGTGCGGTCATACCGGTGTCACACGGGCACTTTTGAATTCAATCAGCTAGGGCGTCTGTGCCAAACTAGGTCCGGCGCAGCAGCGACAGACCTGTCAATCTCGATCAAAAGTATTCGAGTGACACCAGTATTAGTCAATCGCTCGGCAGAGTGACAGTCCAACGCTTCTCATGAAGCTATGGACGCAACCGCCAGTGAAACGGCGCCTGCAGGGCCGAAGGAGCGGCGAGTTTCTCTTGACCGCTCCAAAAAGGACAAATGACTAAATACAGGGCCTCCAAAAAGCCCTGTAAACTATGTTTTATTTTCCATAACCTGAAAGGTTATGGCACCATTCTGTTCTGGCTTTACTATGACACACACGTCACCAAGGTTTTATTGCCAACAAATCAAGTCTAACTCCACTTTTCTGCTCAAGTTCACTGCCAAAAATGGCTCTTCTTCTGCATTGGAATTGTAGAGGACTCATTCACAGCATAGGTGGCATAAAATATTTGCTAAGTAGTCTCTCTCCAATGGCTATGTGCTTACAGGAGACCAATCTGGGAGAAAGACACATCAACTTCCTCAAAGGTTTTACCGTAGTACGGCGCGATCGCGTCCACGCTAGCCGGTTGTCCGGCGGCGTGGCTATTGTCGTCAAAAGTGGTACTGCAGTGAGAGAGATCACCATCAACAGTCGCATCGAGGCCGTGGCCGTCACTATTTTCGCTCACAAAACTATCACCATATGTTGTCTTTATTTCCCCCAGACACGCATTTTACAACTAAAGATATAGAGCATATTTTTGACCAACTGCCCGAACCGTTTGTTATTGCAGGGGATTTTAACGCGCACGGAATGCTTCGGGGAAGCAGGACAACTGACACCAGAGGACAAACCCTCGAAGATTTTGTCCTGAATAATGACGTATGTCTTTTAAATACTGGTAGCATCACCTATACTGCTCCCCAATCACGGGAGCCACTAGCTGCTTAGATCTAGCACTGTGCACACTGTCACTCTTTTGCGACCTAAAGACGAGCGTAATAGATTATGTTTACGGCAGTGAACATAAGCCTGCTCTCATAAAATCAACACAAACCCTCCCCACCACTCCATCCTGACCACCGCGTTGGAAACTACATCTGGCAGACTGGCCACTGTTCCCTGAAAAAGCTGCCCTAGAAAAAGAGATGCTTGATGGCCTAAGCATAGAGGAAATGAACGAGAGAGTCACCGCCTGCACACTCGCGGCAGCCGAACCAACTATACCGCAATCCTCCGGCGTTATAAAGAAAAAAACTTAAACCCTGGTGGACAAAAGAGTGCACACAAGCTTAAAAATGCAACACAAGGAGTGGGACATTTTTCGTAAATATCCAACAGGAGAGAAACTCCTAGCACTTAAAAAGGCGAGAGCAAAGACAAGATTTATTCGCAGGCAGGCTGAAATACTCTCGTAGAAAAAGTACATTTCAACCATTAAAAGTTCCATCACATTTAAAAGAAGGTGGGATCAGGTGCACAAGTTGAACGGCAACTAAAGTTCATATACCATCCCCATTCTCTCAACTCCTGGCATCCAGACAACTTTCGGCGAACAGGCAGACCTACTAGCGTAGCACTTTTGCGCTATTTCGAGCTCAGCAAACTATTCGGCAGCTTTCCTAAAACGAACAATCTGCAGAAAACCAAAAGATTCCTATTACAGGTTATCACGACAGATCATACAACTCTCCCTTAACCCTGCAGGAAACTAACAGATTGCTTTCTCAAGGTTAAAAAGCAGCACCTGGCCCAGACAAAATACATTACCAAATGCTCGCCCATTAGTCCCAGGAAGCGGTGAAGACGTTGCTGCACTTCTTTAACGCTATTTGGGTCACTGGCAGTATGCCAACAGAGTGGAAAAAAGTGATTATAGTTCCGTATCTTAGAGCCGGAAAAAACCTACATTACCAACAAGCTACAGGCCCATAGCACTCACAAGTTGTATGGCGAAATTCTACGAAAGCATTATTAATTTTAGGCTAACATACATCCTAGGAAACGATAACTTGATAGATGTCCACCAATGTGGTTACAAGAAAGGATGTTCCACCACCGATCATTTTGTTCGCCTTGAACATTCAGTACGAGAAGCTTTCTTGTACAAGCAGCACTGCTTAGCAGTATTTTTTGATCTTGAAAAGGCATATGACACAACGTAAAAGTACGGTATCTTACGAGACCTGGCAGATCTAGAAATTCGCGGAAGGATGCTCAACTGCTTGTCCGACTTCCTATCGAACCGAACTTTTAAGGTTCGTTTAGGTACCACATTTTCAGAAACATTTACTCAAGAGAACAGTGTGCCTCAGGGCTGTGTCTTAAGCACAATTCTCTTTGTCATCAAAATGAACTCTGTGAACCCGGTCATACCATCTACTCTTATGCACTCACTATATGTGGATGATCTCCAAATAGCGTGCCGGTCATCTAACATGGCGACGTGCGAGCGACAGATTCAAATAGCACTAAACAAGCTAACACAATGAGCCAACAATAACGGCTTCCGGTTTTCTGAGGAAAAAAATGTTGCTGTAGTGTTCTCCCAGAAACGAGGCTTACAACCAGACCCCGTACTCAAAATAAACGAAGCAGTATTGCCTATAAAACAAGAACAGAAGTTTCTGGGGGTCGTATTTGATGACAAGCTCAATTTTCTCCCACACACTAATAATCTCAAGGGGAATCCAACAACGCCGTCAATGTCCTCAAAGTCTTGTCCCGAAAGCACTGGGGTTCCGACCGTAAGTGCCTCCTGCTCATCTACCGCTGTTTAGTGCGCAGCAAATTAGACTACGGTAGTATATTCTACGGTTCAGCAAGAGACTCGTACCTTAAGCGCCTAGACCCTGTCTATAACAAAGGGTTACGCCTCGCAACAGGTGCGTATCGAACCCCACCTATTTCCAGCTTATACGCCGAAAGTAATGAACCATCCTTGGAATATAAGAGAACGAAGCTAATGCTCACGTATGTCCTTAGAGTTTGTCCTTCACCAGATCACATATGCCACAGTATTGTCACACGCTGTGACCTACGACAACACTACGCCAACAAGCCAAACATAATTAAGCCACTAATACTAACATTAGGATAAATTTAACGCCCTAAATAACCCTAACGAAGCACTCTCCATTGCCAGAACGCCACCCAGTTTGGCCCCATGGTGTGACGTCTCCAAATTCTTGGATTTTTCACTCACACATATAAAAAACAGAACACCCCACGTGAACATATACTACATGAATTCCTTACATTACAAGAAACGTAAAACAGTTACGAAGAATTTTACACTGATGGTTTGAAGACATCTGCATATGTCGGAAGCAGCGTGGTAGGAGCAACACACGAGCAAATAACTAGGCTACCGCAGTTCGTATCCATTTACACCGCTGAGTTCCATGCGTTGTGAATGGCAGTACGATACATTATAAGCTCAAAACATAAAAAAAATCTGTAATATTTACAGACTCGTTAAGTGCGGTGAAAAGTCTTAATTATAAATCTCAGTATGAGCCATTCATAGGCGATATTTTAAACATGCTATCCTACACACCTGATGACCACGCCATACGCCTTTGGTGGGTCCCGAGTCATGTCGGGATCCCAGGCAATGAAAGGGCAGACCAACAAGCTGCAACAGCAAAAGAAATGCGCGAGTCAAAAACCAACATTTCTGCCAGAGATGGGATTCAAGCTGTTCGCCGTGCCACCACCTTTCACTGGCAGCAGGAATGGAAATCACGACAAGACAACAAACTTCACCTAATTAAACCTGTTCTTGGTGAATGGAAGACCTGCCTTCATCAAGCACGTTTTATCGAAGTAGCTATATGTCGACAACGAATAGGTCATACGCACATCACACATAACTATCTATTGGCAGGCGAAGAAGCCCCAACATGCAATAAGTGTCAGAAGCAACAAACTGTACTGCACATTTTAATAGCTTGCCCATATATTGAAACATTAAAAAAACTTTTTTATGTCCTACAAGGTAAATATTCCCTTTAATCCAATGCTACTCTTGGGCGATTACGCCCTAATACGCATGGCTGATGTGATCAGATTTTTAATGGAAGCACAACTTCTGAACAAGGTTTAACTACACTAATGTATGCTACCATTAGACATTGCAAAACTTGACTGATGTGACTCGTAGCACAGCCTCTTCGGAGAGGCATCTGCTGCAGCTGGGATTTACAACGAGGCACTAGCTTCCCGGCCCTTAGGTATAAGGGCAAGGGTATGGCATTAGTGCTATGCAAAAGCCGTTACGGTTTCGACATAACCTCATGCACCAACCATACACGTTGACCACCCCTAGCATCACACACATAATCTTAGAAGAGATATATATACTTCGCGCGTTTACGAAGATAATCCTTGTAGGCCTTTATACAGCCACGCTTCACCCCTCATCATATCCCTTATGTTATCGCCGTCAAGACATTTCAGACTCATTGTCATAGCCCTGTCGGCTGTAGGAATTCTCACCATGAGTCTGGCGCAGCATAGCGTTAGTTGCTCTTGCGCCACAAAACCCAACATAACTAACTAACCAGTATCAGTCACGCCAACTGGCCAAACTAATCGGATCAAATATGGTGCAGCCGTCATCCAACTGCGATATAAAAGGGTAGGACATAGCAAACAGGAACCCGTGTGACAGTGGTGTTGTCAGTACAGTGTGCTAGACCCTAAATAGCATTCGGAAGTATGTCTGCACAAACATGATCATGCCTACGTGGGAGTAATTCAACCCTACGGCTCACACGAATCAGCCAACACTAACATATCAACAAATGTGCAGGGAACTAAATTTGTCAAAAAAACCACCGCGCAGCACACACAAGACAGCCAGCACTTGAGCATATGACATCGACGCGGGATGTTGTCATTCAACGTTACCGCTTGCACGAAACACCCACGGCGCTCGATCTGCCCCTTTGAAGGATCAGTCGGCCGAGAATAACTGCCACATCACCAGATTCGCAAAGAATAATACCGCAATTCATACACACCGGCACACAGCACCGAAATCAACTTTGAACAAACTAGAGGAAGCGCTCACAGTCGACATTGACGCACCGCTAGAGACTAAAGCGCCTAGGGATGTTCGCGCGACTTGGGTGCCTAGGTAGCGCGTGGTCGTGAGAAAAGCACCTAGGGCACGGCCTCTCCATTAGTTCGCGCCATGACTCACTGTGGCGCTGCAGTCACCGGCTGCAACGGAGCTGGAATGTAATGTTGCCACCGGGCACGCCTGTGCGTGAGGTACAGTGGCTAGAATTCTAGCCACTGTAGCGCGAGGTGCGGAGAAAGCAGGACACTTACCTCACTTGGTATGGCCTAGTCGTAAGAAAGCCCGAAATACTGAACTTGTGATTTCAGGCTAATTGAGAAAGGGTAATTCACTGATTCCTACCATGAAACTGTTCAGGTGTAAACTGCAGTACTTGGCCGGCGTCAACAGATAGCGCACGTAGGCGCTAAAGTTTGGAGCAAGTGCGAAAAAACTTGGCTTTTAGTTGCTGACTACTTCCGTGTACGGTTGAGCATTACTGGCCTAAGTTATCGCTTGTGTGCTGCTGCACAGACGCAAGCGACTTCTTACTTGCTTCTATCGCGGACGTGTTCATCTTTCGATGTTTGTCCCTGTACCCAGAGCCGCATGTAGGCTTGTACGCACACGAGTTCCTGGGTGGATATCGCTGCATTCAATCAGAACATGTTCCATTGTTTCCTTGACTCCCCCACAGCATGTACATTGTTCATCTTCTTTACTGAATCTTGCTTTATGACTACGCGTTTTAAGGCAACCAACCTCACTTCGAACAGTAACGCGCTTCCC
Source organism: Rhipicephalus annulatus (assembly GCA_013436015.1). Classification (NCBI taxonomy): domain Eukaryota; kingdom Metazoa; phylum Arthropoda; class Arachnida; order Ixodida; family Ixodidae; genus Rhipicephalus; species Rhipicephalus annulatus. The sequence goes on along the minus strand of WOVY01010479.1, from coordinate 569,179 downwards.
CTGGAATTATCATGAAAACTCTTCTGCCTTATTTCGTTCTTGCCCTTTCGGTAGTTACGGAAAGCCGGCTTGTATTTCATCGCTCTGATCCAATAAATCCTCTCCGCCTCTTTTACTTTTCACTTAATGCTCTTCGTTGCCGTGTCGCCCACACTTCCAGCCGTATATTTGTTGGTCAGCCTCCTAGCTCATTTTCTCCACTTTGTGTCCACGCACACTTCCCACACAAATACCTGAAGCTATTTCCTGCCCATCCTTCATTTTTCTAAGCCTCTTTTTCGATCTCATTTTGCTCTGAGCTTCCCTTACTTCGAAGCCTGTCCAACCCATATCTCTTTTACAGCCTCATTTGTCGTCTTTCCGTGATCGATCGCCCAACACAAGACGTGCCACAGTCCTTTGATTTACATACGTTCCTGATTGCAACTCGGACTTCATGCACACCCCTCAGTTCTTAAATGTAAGCCATGCAACTATCACCCCTTTCCACAGACCTCGAAGCATTTTGTCCCTATTACACCTCCATAACGCTCTGTGCCTCGTTATTGGAGCATCCCTCTTTCCCTTTGCTGCCGATGCTTTTTCCTGTTCCTCCATATATCTAACTCCCTCATTCACTTATTATGCAACGTACTTGTATTCGCTTCCCCTCGCTATTTCCTGGCCCTGTATTGTGATCGCCTGGGGGTTGTGATCATTGAATACCATCAATCCACATTTTTTTGCACTAAATCCTAGTTCTAGAGCCTCGCCTCTTTTCCACATATATATACCAGCCACTGTATATCCTCTTGACTATCCACAAATGGAAATAACACAATATCGTATGCATAAAATAAACCTGTAAGCTTCGGCTCAACGTTCATGCCAGTCTGTTTGTGTGACAGATTAAACGCAATGTCGCTACCTTCCAGCGCTTTTTTCATCCTCACCATGTACAGCATAAATAACAGCGGGGACAAAGGACATCCTCACCCCCTTGTTAATTTCTACGCTGTCATTGCCACTTAGTCCTTCCCATTCTAAGCAAACATTTTTTCTCGGTGAATTTCTATTAAAAGCTGTGTACAGTCGTCACCTTTGCCCACTTCGTTCAATATGTCCCATAAAATTTCCTGATTAACGTTGACTTGCATCACAGTGAGGTCCAGATAAGCTACGCATAAAGGCTTCTGTTCTATGAGAGATAATCTATACATAGAGTAAGAACGGACAGCTCATTCTCTAGCCACCTGTCGATTCGGAATTCTTCCTGACGTTCTCTCAAATATAATTTTGCTCTGCCCACGTTCTTATATTCAAGTTTTCTGCCTGCATCGCCAATCTGTATGCACAGATGTAATCATTGGAGGTTTATACGAGCGAATATTAACCTTTTCTCTCTTGCCTTTATAGATTAATACCCCTGTCATACGGGCACCCGTGAACACCGTTTAGCTCTTTCGTCCTTGCGACAAGGTAGATGTGGTTCATGTCACACGGCAACCCTTACGCAAACGAAGGTAAACGGAGAATTTCGCAAAGGACGTTCAATGATCTCCCTTTTCAGCGAAACAAGGTACTCTCGTTCCCAGTATTGGCAGGTCAGAAAAAAAAATCCCAATACTAAACGGCCGCAGTGACAACAATAAATACATTTTGGCAATATTAAACGTTCTTTTCATGCAGTATACTCATTCATAACGTGTGTTTCTTTGGTTCGGTGTGGTTGGAATCGTCCATGCGTGTGGCTCATGTCGTCGCCGTGTTTGCGTGGGCCAGGGAGAGGAATGACTCACAGCGCTGCATCATTTTGACCTGCTTCGACGACTACAGGAACGGGTAATGGGACCAGACCTAACTCAAGGGTGACGTGGGATGCGCTCAGGAGGGAAGGAAACGCAAAAACTTTGGTACACGGGCTAAAAAAACAACTAGTCGCCGAGCACAGCGCAATTGTAAACAAACATTGCGTTAGGCACAAACTAGGTCGCCAGCGTCACTGCCAGCATTGCTACAATTAGCGAATGTGTTTCCATTTGAAATAATTTTAATGCTTTGTTGCCTTCAGACGTACCTAATACTGCGTTTTCAGAAAAACCGCATAAGGAAGATCCACAATAAAGCACCCAGAGATGAAATTGGGATACTTCTGTGAAACTCAAACATTGCCAGTTGAGCCCCCTCACGGCAACTATTGCAACTTTGTCAATGCCGTGTGACACTGATACAACTCCATCTCCGTCGAACTACCGAGCGGAGCTTTAAGTTTAACAGAGTTTGGTGGTGGCCGTGTGACAGGGGTATAAGTTCATCCTACTTTCCGCCAAGTTTCTAGCAGTTTCATCTCCTGTAAGCACTTTTCTACGAATTTCAGCGGTGCTTCTTTGATGGTATATGCTAGTTCGTTAATGAGACGGACGGGAACCCCATCTAAGTCTGGAATAGTGAGGTTAAGAATTTTAAATGCGAAGCATTTCGTATTGAACTTTGGCGACTTTGAGCTTATCTATCTATCTATCTATCTATCTATCTATCTATCTATCTATCTATCTATCTATCTATCTATCTATCTATCTATCTATCTATCTATCTATCTATCTATCTATCTATCTATCTATCTATCTATCTATCGCCGCCTACGACTTTTAGCTCTTCTGGACGTATCGATAATAGCATCGATACCAAACTGGTATGGTATAACATGACGTATGACAAGTGTTAGTGACTACACATATCATAAAAATAATGCTATGTGTGTCATGAATGTCATGATTTACATTTCATCGTCTAGCTGCTGTTACTGTGGTTTTATTGGCATAACCTATTGCAAAACTTGTTTGGTATGGCATGACTGCGGGAAGAACATAAGTGACAAACCCTAACGTTGAAATCTTGACATGCACGTCATGATTCCCACGTTAGGGTTTGCATCGTTCTGCCTGTACCCAATGCTACATTTATTGTGTTTCTTTATTTCGTTTGATTTGATTTGTTATCATTTATTGTGTTATATTGTCTTGAAACCTGTGTATGTCCTTCTTATGTAATGCCTTCGGGCCATTAAGGTGTTGTAAATGCAAGTAATAATGACTGCACGCCGGTGCACTCGCGGTTATTTTACTAGCTTCACATATACCAAATTTCTTATTAGTAAACCTGAATAAATGGCAAAGCTATGTAGCTGGTGCAAATATGATAATCACGATATGCGTGTAATGCAAGTACTTGACTGCATGCCACGGTCATGAAGCGCTCGCGGCCGTCGCGTTAGCTTCCCATATACTAAATTTGGTACTACGTGACGCGAACGAACGACGAAGATATATGACACGCCCAAATATGATAATGATGACATGCGTGTCGTGTAAAACATGTCGACATGCAACGCTCATTGTGCGCTCGCTGTCGTTTTGCTAGCTTCTTGTATAGTAAATTTGGTACCACGTGACATAAATAGATGACAAACGCAAACTACACGTCAAAACTTGATAGTCATGCCATGGGAGTCATTTACGGCATAATTACGCCCACCTCATAGCGTTGTGCTGATTGTAAAGTGTCATATCGACCTTCTTCAATCGTGTTCGCATATCATTGATTCCTACTGTGCGTGGGATCTGCCACTTTTTTTTCCCTTCAGCTCCTCCCTTTTTAGAAGTGCCCTTAGGAATCTCTCCTTTTTTTCAGTCCTTGACTCTTGCGGCTATATTTGTTATTTGTGCGTCATATAGATAAGAACTTCAAAATTAGATTCTATGTTCCGATTCTCATTATCAGTTTTATAACCCATTTGCAATGTTACGCGTTTATTACATCTGACATAAGACAATATTGAATGCTCGATTCCCTGTATCCAACTTCCCACGTTATCTGTCACTCACCCTAGCGCCACCTGCTCAGTGAGTCATACAACTAGGTGGTTTCGAACTGGTCACAGAGATGCATGTACAGACCCACGGCTTTAGGAGCTCTGCCCCTACAAAAGGCGACGCGTGTGTAAGCCAGCCTTTAGTGAGCTCGCTATAATGGAAATCTAATCTACTACTTAAGTCTGGTGTAATATCAATGTGATTTAGAGCGTATGTGGTAGGAGCGGGGGGCTGCCTTTTAGCGAGCACTCGGTGCAAGTGTGCACGCATATCTAAAGTGGTGTGCCTCTTTTTATTTTTAAATGCGAATGCATTTCTTAATCAGGCTATGTCCATCGGGATCCATCCACCGCACTCTTCGACAGCAACAGCCGCCGGTGCGCGTGCCCCTAGCAAACGTGGCCCCCACATCTTTGACTATAACGAGACTTGCTACGACCCCAATGCAGTGAATTTGAAACGCCTTATAGCTTCCAGCGTAAGTGTAACGTTTTTTCAACCGTGCACGCTAGCTACTAGAGATTTAAAAGCATTCCAAATTTCTAGCGACAGAAAAACACCGCGAGCGATAAATGGCGCTATATGCTGCACGGTGCAAGAGAAAAAAACAGAAAACATTATTTTTCTCACGCTGGGTTCGCCCGTGCGGAACGCCGTTATGGACGCAAGGCAATGCCTTTGCATTTCCTGATGATTTTCTACAGGGAGCGGAAGGCAGCTTTCAGAGGCGAAGCTCCTTTCAAGCGGCACCTGTTCGTCCCTCGTAGTAGTACGTAACATGTTTCACGCTATGACCTGCAAGGTGCTGCCGGTGGGAGGTTTCTCCTGTGCGTTGTTGAACAATAAAAAATTCGCGGAGTGCGCGTTAACTAAAAGCCAAATTCTCCTGTCTCTCATTCTCCATTAGCAGACATTGGCATGTACATTGAGCACTATCTGAGAAGAAAGGGTTGCTGCGTTATGCTTGCTGGGCGTAACGACCTTGGTTTTATAATGGTTTAGCGAGCGTTGGGCCGCAGCGCCATGAATACAGTGAACTAGCAAATACCATCAACTCGAGGTGTTCAAAGATAGAAAAAAGACAGGAAGCCCAAGCCGCAAAAAAGTGTGCGTTTGCCACTTCTAGTTTAGTCCTTGCAATGCCTGCTGGATGGCGGTGGTTCTATATGCGGAATATATGATGAAAAGATGCGAGATGGTGGTACTTGGAGTGTTGACTAGATGGACGAACGGACACGCAGACAGATGCATGGACGGACGCAGGGGCGGATGCATGGACGAACGCACGGATGGACATGTGGACGCACGAATAGACACACGCACGGACGGGCGGATGGATGGTCATACAAACGGACGCATAGACGGACGGAAGCAAGAACGAATGGACGGACGGATGCTTCACCCCACTCTCCATCATTCACCCCATGGATATGCTGTCATTTGTTTTTTTTTCTTTCTTGCAATCAATTTCTGTTTATAGTTAGCGCTCTTTGTGTCCACTCTTTGTCTTCTGTCCTTGTTTTTTGGCACTTCAAAGTTTTTTGATAATGTCTTACAAATTAGCCCAAGCTTTCGTGCTTTTATGCTTCCTTCGCTCTTGCCGCTCCGGGTCCGCTTGCCGGCGTCAATGTTCCACGGCAGCTTCTGGAGCGCTCACGCTTCTTGGGCCCTCTTGTGATTGATGCCATGCTGCTGCTGCTTCCCGTGCTCGCAGCTTTGAATTTTCTTGTCTGGCATTGCTTCGCTTCAGCCGCTCTTTGAGCCCTCAGATTCGCATGGAGTTTTGGTGGCTTTGTCTTCGTTGTCTTGGGTGTCGAATAGCGAAGGACGGCGCGCCGGGAGGGAGTGACACCGGAGTGCCTCGAGCGACCGCTTGAAGTACCATGTCACTATTACCAGAGTCCTTTAATATTTTTTCCAGTCGTGAAGCTTCACCGTAACTCTACCGGAGAGCTTTGTGCGCGGCGAGCTGAGGCCGTGGGGCGGCGCTGCATCAACGCGCGAGCATCGGGCAGACCGGAAGCAATTGGGCTGCAGGTGCTGCCATTGTGGCGTGCTATCGCGTAGTTTTTCACCGTATGATTACTACTGTGCCTAGTGTGCTGTGTCTGAAGATCGGGAAGGATATTGTATACCTGCTGCGTACCTGGTTGTCAATCCGGTTCTAGCTACCTACAGTGATCGGCAGGAAAAGTTGAAGTGCGCCATGCCGCGACCAGAAACTGCTGGTTTCACATTTGTTTCCACGAATATAAACAATTTGCGAAAATCACTTTGTTGAGAGTGATATTGTTCGCCTGGACCAGTAGCTAATCGGAGGTGGTATTATCAAGCAACCGCGCGACGTTCCGAAACTTCCCGAAGCTTGCCGATGATTTTCTACGGCCTCATGGCGTATTTGTATATTGAAAATTATGCAGAGCTCGCCCGCAGACCAAGTGTCGACGGGTATTGTCAGTGAGCTGGAGACCGTTGAGACTGCAACGGACTGTGCATGAGCCCTATTGACATAGCTGCGATGGATAATGACGCATTGAATGAAGTTGAGCATATACCGCCCCCCTCTTTCTCGTTCCATGCCAGTAGCTAAAACGGAAGCCTGGTGAGTGTAGTGGTGATATGCCGAACAGGCGGCGCTACATGCAGCTCCTCGCAGTTTGAAAATATCAAACCACACATCTGTTGCATGCAACAGAGATTCCAGCACTACCAATAGAAGTTTACTAGTGGGGCAGCGCAAAAGCGCCTGCGCCACGATGCTGTACAAAACTTGTGCAAGTTGTGAAAGAAAGCGCGCTAAGTTAGTTTTCGATATACATGCGTCTTGAGCACGAGCAGTAACTTTTTGCGTCACATGTTGACGTCTCCGGCGTACGATGCAGTCGGTGAATGTTTTACGTTTGAGGAGTCATGGAATGCTTTCGCTTTTATAGTAAACACAAGAAGAACAGGAAAAACACAGCACAAGCAAGCTACAAAGCAGAGTAAAATACCGAAAAACTAGGTTGCATGTTCATCTTAATTTATAACGCGCAATGGCACTGTATCGTCACAAATTGCCGCAAAATGAAACACGCAGACGAGGCTAACTTCTAATGAAGTATTGATTGATCTTTATCACTTGCTAAATCAAAAGCAGTGATTCAGTCAAAGTGCTCATTGCGTTAATAAGAGCGATACAATTTGAAGGTATATATCTTCGTATACAGAAACATTGAATGTATACATGTGCTCTAAGGTTGCATACGTGCCGTCAAAAGTTGCAACAACTGCACTTCCACGATGCGTTAAGAACCACAAGAGTTGTTGAAGAACTCTGCATTGTACAAAAATGTTAACTAGATGCTTCAGGAGAGAAAGTAAGCGTGTGTTCATAGCGGTAGCATTTCATTAGGTGGAATCTGGATGCCTTCGAAATTCTAGCCTCAAGGCTTCGTTCGACGCTGCATTTCACTGTATTAGAGCTTTACCGAGTTTTCTTGAAGCTAACATCACTCTGAAGACATATTCAACCTTCCCGGCCACATTTATTGTTTCACAGCTCCGGCGCGTGCCGTACGATTTCAGCGCCGCGGCCTGTCCAGTGCCCAGCTGTGGGTGAGGGCACCCCCAACGGTTGCTCGTGTGCCTATATAAAGCCTTCACCGAAGCTTCATGACCACTAAAAGTATTAAACGACTTTGCTGTTACCATTGCCTTCGAGATGGTAGGTGCACGGCTGCTTCTCTCGGGCACTCCATGCAATCGCATGGAGAAAACGTGTTTTCACAGATGGGCGTGGCCCACTGTTTTATCCACACCGTGGCTCTCCCACAGATGATCGGAAAGGCTGCCGGGCTGTTGGCGCTGCTTGCATGTGGCGAGAAAAAAAAATGTTCTTGTGCTTTTATTTGCCGTCCAGTTCATTTCGAAAAGTTGGGTCAAGGTGTACGAGATGCAATGTCAATGCTGGTGCATATATATTTTCAATGGGCTTTTTTTGCTGTAGATATTAGAGAGCTTATAATTGTGATACTTTTGCAAGGAATCCGTACGTGCTTGAAGCTTACCATACTTCGAACTTACCGGGCTGTATAGTATGAGAGGACACTGGCGAAGAAGACGAAAAGGACAGCCTTATCCACAAGCGAAGTCAAATGAGTGCCGCTTCTATGCTCACGGGTTATACTCAATTAAATGGGTTCCTTTCACAGTGCAGGCTGTTATGAGATCACAACACCCGTCACGTGCACCGCCGCCGCCGTTTTCCGTATGCACCATCGCACACACACACAAAAAAAACTCAGTTAATAAAAACACAAAGCACACAGTGGCATTTGAACAGAATTCTGCTGTGTGCCAACCAAGTTTTCTACCACTGAACCACGCGGGCACGTAGAACTGCTTGATGTCGGGAAAGCGATCGAGTTACTATAAGTAGTAAAGAGTTTCAGAACATCAAAGGAACAACCACGCGTAACACAATGTGAATTGTGTGACGAGTGGGACGTTCAATGCTCAAACTCATTACAAAAGCTTCTTGATTATCTGTTGACTGTGGCGCATACCCACGTCAGGCCTAATTATTCATCGTCGTCAGCCACTGCATGAAAAATTTGCACGAACTTGCAAGTGTTTAGCGGCTACCACGCTTCACCGAAGAATGACGAAAAAGAGAATAGTGAATGGAAGCCTGCTACACAAAAATAATAATTTTCATGGCGTAGTGGGTAACCAGCAAGCGTGCTAGTAGTAGTAGTTACCCAAAGTGTGTTCAGAAAAGGATCTGAAAGCCGAGCTGAATAACCACAATGCGTTGTAGATTTTCAAATCTAAATGTTTACATGCAGAGAGGGGGTTTGGCGGTCTTCCCTTATTGCTCATATTGCAACGAACTCCAAACTATCGATCTCTTCTTGTTGAGCTGCCGATGTTTTTCCTTACACAGAAAACGTCTCGAAGTTATATAATGTGGCAATGTGGTCTACCAGTTACGTCGGCTGTTCTGCTATCATTTGGGGCTTTTGCGCTGGGGCACTCGGACCGCAATGTTTTCCAAGCTGTTTAAAAGTTTATATGCTACTCGAAGAAATTTGGTAGGTGTATCAACTACTAACAATTTCTTATTCAGCCTTCCTAGTCAAATGATCTTCATTCTTTGGGAGAATACACAAAATAGTGCGGCTTAAAGTTAAAAAAATAAAATAAAGTTACAATTATTCATAATTACTGTTACAATAAAAACATCACCTCAAAATTATTTTAGCCCTTACTAATTATTATTCATAAATTCAGTATGCATGATCCGCCCGACTCGTGGCCGATTTCCTAGAGTGGGTAGGGGCCAATGATTTAGGGATCATCATTATCATCATCATTATCATCATCATCATCATCATAGCCATCGTCAAGCCGCTCTTCCAGCATTTGCTGTGACTGTGCTGCGCGTTCCACGCAAACCCGCTGGTTTTTTTTTCATGGAAGGAGCCCTGGTTTTCATAGTAACGGCGTTTTAAAAATACTCGTGGCCACTCTGGTGTAAAGACAACTGGCGCAAAAGCAGCGCTGACATAGCGTACATAGCTTCGCATTCGCATTCGCCTTCAGGGCTCCTCCAGTTTTCTTTTTCAACTACCTCCCATCACACCACAGCAGCAGCACACAGGCAGGAAGATGCGAGTGGTAGGCATACGCCTAGAATACATCCAGACTGAACGTTGCTGGTTCTGCGACAACCACGGACAGGTTACAGGCACGTTTCGCTCACTTAGGTCGCCCATTCGCAATGTGTGTTTCACGGTGTTCAGTGGATACGTTCGGCATTGTGAGAACAAACATCGAAATATTTTGCTTGTTCAAGAACACAACATTCGTTCAGAGTTTTGTATACCTGCTATAAAACACTGCGCGTTACATAAGTAACTATTTACGATTTTTTGGTGGTATACGTCAGCGAATACTTACTTTTATTCTGAAAGATGGCACTCTGCTGTATGTGCGACCTTTTATTTTGGATGCAGTCGTGAGTAAATTAAATGAACATGATACCAATATTTACATTGTGTCATGAGAATATAATCAAAATACTAATGACTAAAAAGTAAAAGATAACAACTAAGGCACCTTCTCTGGCCGTGCACGATAAAATAGTAAACCGACGCGTCACGATGAAAGGGCAACATGAATCAATGACGATCATTAGCATTAGCCAGTTCTCACCATTTCGCCAAAAAGGAGGAATGCTACATTGTATTCGTGTGTATGTTTCTCAAATCGAGCTATTTAGCACTGAGTGATAACGACAATAATAAAAGAGTGATAGTGCCACAAACAAATTCATACATTTTTACAATAATCATTATCAGAAAAATTAAGCAGTTGCCATGCTTCCTTCGCAGATGAAATGAAAATAAATGCAGTTTCAAAAAATACTTATCATCAGTGCAGCCACTACGTTGTGGTGGTGATTCTTGCTTGTACGCAAAAAAAAAAGTTGCGCACCCTGGAATCCCGTGCGGTCTGCTGTTTGCTGTGTTCTTCGTCTTCGCTAGAATCCACAGTGAATGCCACCTCTCGTGGTAGCCGGGTGTATGAATTGATACTCGTTAGTTTTGCTAGGAAGCACGGTGATTGGGATGTTCGGAGAGAAACGCGGCTTGAGTCAGCCATCTTGGAGGCCATGTGCCGATGGGGAGACAAGGTTTGATCCTAGAGAGCTCTTAAAAGAGCGCTCTAAAAGGCTCTAATGCTCTTACAGCTTTCGCCGTGACTCTGTTGCGCGTTCCGCTCAGGTGGGGTAATATTTTGAAGAGTAACCAGTTTGCATCTTCAGAACGCTTTAAAAGTATCTTTAAAGGAAAGCAGTTGATTGCTCGAGGTCAGTGTTTTCAATGGAGTAACCACGTTTGTCGTCCAGTGTTATTGTTTTTGTTGTATGGAGTAGCTGACAGAAGTTGAGTGCATGGATTGCGAAGTGGTCACTGAGCGCTGGCATGAACGTCAGCTCAAAAACGTAGTGAGACTCAGAAGCGAGAATAGGGTCATGAATATTAGGATAATTATGCTTGTAGCGCGTGCGCTACCTTCATTAACGAGGTGGGATAATCGATATGTTAAGTATGAACTGCTTAAATAGCTTTTTACAATGTTTCTGGAGACTGCGCATGCTAGATTATTTCAAAATATTGCCAGAAAACTAAAGGCTCCGGTAAGCTGCACCGAGAAATGTAGATGAGACTCGGCTAACAAGTGAAGAGCCTCATTGAAGTCGAGTACAACATGGGGTCACCGCGAGGAGGACGGTAACGAACACCGATTATCGTAGAAGGTTATGAAGTATTACAAAGAACCAGCATAATTTTCAACGCGACGATGTCGTAATTTTGCTACATTCCACATCTTTGAGGCTACCCATTAGTACACTGCCACCATGCTTGCTGGTACTATGGCAGGGCTTTTAGTAACTTGAAAGAGCACTTCGTAAGTGCCCTGTCAAGTTTGTCACGCAATCATGGTAACAATAGGGCAAAATATAGTACAGGAAAGGAGGTGTTTTGCCTTTTTATATTGAGAAGCGATGCTGGTGTGCACAAGGTTGATCCAATAGGTACGCATATGCTAAACATGATGAAGCGTGATGCTTTGGTATTCAAAGGAGAAGCGTGGTGCGTTGCCGTCTATGGTGTGCCACCAAACTGTATTCCTCAAATGTCTGCTTGCAAATATCTCGAAAACGCGTGCTTTTATGGTGTCAAGGGGAATTTTTTAACCGCTTTCATAATTACAGGCGATCTCACTGCGCAGCACCAAAGGGATCGCTCTTGCCGCTTCAGCTGCAGTGCTTACCGCTGGGAGACAGGGCCCGGAAGAATACGCTTAGATGTGCTCGCCATCCTAATTGGTCGAGGAGGCCTGTAGTTTTTAGTGCTGCATGGAAGTCATCACACAAAGAATATTTTTTTCTACTCACCGCTATTCTATCCGGTTTTTAGAATCGCAGTACACTCCAACAGTGGATCTAGTCGCCCTGCTCTCACTGCGCTGCGTTCCTCTGCGTGAATTGAAAAATCAGTAAAGAAAATGGTAGCAAGGCAAACCTAGTAATAGAAAGGGCAGCAAGCAAAGCTTAGCGTGAGCGTGCGTGACACCCCACGGGGGCGTCCGCTTACGCAGGCGTTTGGTGTCTTGTGACACCATGGACCCGATTTAACGGGGGAAGGTTTCGACTCCCTCTCACGTCTAGCCGTGCATGGCTGAGCCGTGTCTGGGAAAAAGAGGATCCTGGGGGTTGAGCTGACGCTGGGTGCTTGGACCTTTAAGGCCAACCGGCAGAGGCAACACACCCTTTCGGCCGCGGCTTCACGTAGACGGCACCCCTGGGCTGACCCTCCCAGAGAAAATCGGCAGTCGCCTCTTCCTATCTGTTTCTCTCTACATCTTCGTCTGTATCTCTCACTTTTTATCTGTCCTGTCGCCTTTTTTTCACTTACTTGCCCATTTCCTGGCGGCGAGGGTTAACCCTGTGGTTACACAACCTTGGGTAGTTATATTCGGTTGTAGAGGCGATGCATGGCTGGCGTCTCCAAGTGTTTACTATTCAACCTTGTAGCGTCCTCTTGTTGGGCTCGGTGGTGGGTGGCCATGATCGCCGCCGAACTTTACACAATCTGTATGGCCAACTTCTCCCCCCTCTCTCTGATCGCCGCCCGAAAAGGTGGCGCACCGAAAACACGTTCCTCTTTTGAAAACTAATGCAGTCTTTCCCCAAGTTTCATGCCGTGCATAGCCAGAAAGGAAACGAAACAGTCTGAGCAATCTCACCCTTTCTTGTCTCGAAAACACTCACTGAAGCAATCGGCCCAGGATATGGTGTGACCAAGTTGGGAAGTGGCGACCTCCTTTTGGAGGTTCTAGACAAGCTGCAATATGACAACTTACTTAAACTGGTAGCGTTTGGGGATGTCCCAGTTTCCATAGGCCCCCACAGATCCTTGAACACAGTCCGCGGTGTCATCTCTGATGACGACCTTCTTGGATTATCAGAGAGTGAATTATTGAAAGGCAAGCAAGACCGCAGATTGTAGTTAAGGTTCAAAGAATAGTAATACGACGAGACAAAAAAGAAACACCAACGAAACATATAATTATCACCTTTAGTACTACCGATTTACCCGATTCAACCGAAACTGGCTACTGCAAGCTTCGAGTCAGGCCCTACATACCATATCCTTGTAGTTGTTTCAAATGTCAGCGTTTTGGACACGGATTGCACAAAGCTGCAGAGGGCGCACGACTTGTGCAAACTGTAGGCTCAACGAACACCCAATGTACTGCTGCAGTCCACTGTGTACATTGCGAAGGAGACCATCCCGCCTACTCGCGATCGTGCCCATCCTGGAAAAAGGAAAAACAAAGTTTCAACTCAAAGTTAAATTCAATCGGCCTTTTCAAGAGGCACGCCAGCGCTACTTCCTCCACAACAAGCACTCTCCTTCCTTTGCAGATGTGACGTGCCAGGGAACCGCGTCGGCGAACGTCACACGAAGTGTGACCGCGGACGCCTCATCTGCGTCCAAGGCTGGAGTAGCCTGCTCCACATCCTACCAAACAGGTTCAACGTAATTAAGAGTCTGCCGGACCCCGGACCACTGCACCTGCAGTTACGTCTGAAACTTCTGTGAATGTGTCTGCTCTTCAGGGGCCGTCCTCCACATCGCAGGGGGTGAAAGATACAAGTCCCACTCTTCCGGCACCTCAGACGCCGAAGGATAGGCGCAACTTTTTGAAGCGCGCCCAGAAAAAAAACGTTCAATCACGGGGCCCCCAAAAGGCCCTGTAACCTGAAGGGACACTTCTTGTACACACATCACCACACATATTTAAAATGACACATATAATACAGTGGAACGTCAGAGGCCTGCTGAGGAACTTCGACGATATCCAAGAACTTTTACATAAAAATACACCAAAAGTGCTGTGTGTGCAAGAAAGACACCTAAATTCAATACACACTAATTTTCTTCACAATTACGTTATCTTTCGAAAGGACCGAGATGATGCTGTCACCTCATCCGGTGGTGTTGCCATAATAGTTAATCAAGGAACAGCCTGTACACATTTACTCATTCAGACATTCCCAGGAAGCATTAGATGTTCGAGCTGTCATCTTAAACGAATTGGTAACAATTTGCAGTATATACATACAGCCACACCATCAACTGACTAAACACGAGTTTCAGTCGAGGATAGCTGAACTTCGAGAACCGTATCTCGTCCTAGGGGACTTTAATGCTCATAGTAGCCTATGGAGTGACTCTCGCTGCGATGCGCGAGGCCGCCCTATTGAACAGTTCCTTTTCTCTTCTGGTGCGTGTCTCCTCACTTGAAAAGAGTCAACATACTATAGCCTTGCTAATAATACCTTATCATCGATAGACCTCAGCGTTGTCACTCCATCGCTTCTACCGCTACTCACATGGAAAGTCATAAACAATCCTTACGGAAGTGACCATTTTCCTTTAATTGTGAGTACACTAACATCTGAATGTCCTGCTCATGTTTCCAAATGGCTCATAGAAAAAACCTATTGTGACCATTTTTACAAGATAGCTAGCCTAAGTTGGACTAACATATGCGGTTCTAGCATAAATGCATCTGTAGGATTTTTCACTGCTTTTCTTATTGAAACTGTGGCTGAGTACATTTCGCAAACGTCTGGGCTACTCGGAAAACGGCGCATTCTCTGGTAGAACAGTCAGTGTCTCAATGCGCGCAAACAACAAAACAAAGCATGGAAGCGTTTTCGAGACTCCCCAACCACCGAGAACTTTGTAAATTTTATAAACATCAAGTCAGAAGGCAGGAGATTGCGTCGGTGGGCCAGAAGGAAGAGCTGGCAAAAGTTGCTGTCTGGCATCAACTCATATACACACGAAGCAAGAGTCTGGAGCATGGTCAGTCGAGTAGTAGGGCGAGAAGCACATCCTCCTCCTCTAGTAAATACACAAAGTAATGGTTTGGAAGACCAAGCGAACTCCCTCGGTGCACACTTTGAACAGGTCTCCATCTCAACCCATTACAGTCCGGCGTTTTAATGTTACAAAGCAAGAACAAAAAAAACAAAAAAGAACGGAAATCCACAAATGATGACACATACAATGAACCTTTCATCTTAGCAGATTTAAAAGCATCACTAAATTGCTGTAACAGGACCGCCCCAGGCTCCGATCGTATAGTGTACGAAATGCTGAAACGTCTGCCCCCTGAAACACAAAAAACCTCCTTTCCTTGTATAACGCGGTTTAGTTTTCTGGAAAGATCCCTTCCGCCTGGAAAGAATCCATAATTATTTCAATCCTTAAACAGGGTGAGGGCCCATCTTCAGCATCAAGTTACAGGCCCATAGCATTGACGAGTTTTCTGTGCCAGATATTTGAAAATATGCTAAACAGGCGACTGATGCACTTCCTTGAAACACATAGCCTACTTGACCCATACCAGTGCGGGTTTCGGGAGGCTAAATCTACTACTGACCACCTTGTCCGTATCGAGGCACACGTTCGTGATGCTTTCATTCAAAAACGTTTTTTTTTCTTTCTGTGTTTATAGATACGGAGAAGGCCTATGACACAACGTGGCTCTTTGGCATACTACGAGACCTGTCACACCTAGGTGTGCGAGGCAGAATGTTGAGAATAATCGAAACCTACCTCTCCAATTGAACAACCCGTGTTCGAATGGTCAATGCGTTGTCCCGTACGTTTGTTCAAGAAACAGGAGTGCCGCAAGGAGGGGTATTGAGTTATACACTTTTTATAGTGAAAATGATCGGCTTGGGTCTCGTTAGCCCACGAAATATGTTTTATTGTACATATATTGACGACGTGCAGGTCGGTTTCAAGTCCTGTAACCTCTCAGTGTTTGAACGTCAGGTTCAATTAGGCTTGAAAAAGGTCTCTCAATGGGCTGTCGAGAATGGTTTTAAACTGAACGCGCAAAAAAGTACCTGCATCCTGTTCTGCCGGAAGAGGGGAGCTCACCTCTATCCTGAGCTTAACTTGCATGATAAACATCTGGCTGTAAAGCCTGAGCATATGTTCCTGGGCCTAATATTGGATGCAAATCTAACGTTCATACCATATATCAAGTATTTGAAGAACAGGCGCCCAAAGACGATGAATATTCTGAAAGTCTCGTCACGCACAACATGGCATAGTGACAAAAAATGCCTGATGGATTTGTATAGAAGCCTTGCACGTACGCTTCTAGGTTGTGCTGCTCTCACCTATCAGTCTGCGACCCTATCAGACTTGAAAATGCTCGACCCTGTCCACAATCTAGGCATTCGCCTTTCTACGGGTGCCTTTCGAACTAGCTCCGTGGAAAGCACGTATGTAGAATCAGAGAAATGGTCGCTCCATCTGCAGAGATGTTACCTGTCCTTCACATACTATCTCAAGGTTAACGCTGAGGAGGAACATCCCGCTCATACCATAATTATCGATGTGTCCAATGCTGCCTTGCTGAACAACCGTCCTTCACTGAGACAGCCCTACTCGATCCGTGTAAAGAGCCTCGCTGAGGAAGCAGGCGTGCCACTTCTAGAGGACAAGTTAATGGCTCCCTTAGCATATGCACTGGCGTGGCGGCGGCTGATAATTGAATGTGACGAAATCCTTCGTGGAGGTTACTAAACATGCACCTACTGTACACATCTGCACACACTTTCTCAAACTTCAACATAAATACACTTGCCCGGAATTCTTTACGAATGCGTCAAAATCTCGTACTGGTGTGTCCTATGCAGCTATTGGCCCATCCTTTTCAAAATCCGGTATTCTGCATCCGCAAACAAGTATCTTCACTGCAGAAGCCCATGCAATATCTGTGGCCGTCAAGCATATCAAGAAATTACAACTGCCACGTGCGGTTGTGTACACAGATTCGCTGAGTGTCGTAACAGCTTTGAAAATGCTGAGAAAACATAATCCTGTCCTTATATCACTTTAATCTTTTTATGCACAATTTACGCCTTCAAACGACCGGTTGTGGTGTGCTGGGTGCCAGGGCACCGCGCGATCACTGGAAACGTAGTGGCGGACCAGCTGGCTGGGTCTGCTCACGACCACGCACCCGCCAATACATTCCTGGCCGTCCGTGCTATTGACATAAAATCCTTCCTACGACGGGAGCTCAGGGAGTTCTGGCAACACCTGTGGGATGGGAAAACGGATAATAAATTGCACGGTATCAAACCGAGACTTGAAAGTTGGCCAACAGTATCTAGATCCCACTACACACTAGTCACACTTACAAGGTTACAAATAGGACACACTCACTCAACACATTCACACCTTTTGTCTGGTGGCGATCCGCCATTGCGTGAAATGTGGAGAACAACTTACGGCTCTCCACATCATTGTGCAGCGCAAGGAACTAGATGCCCTGAGAAAAAAGCTTTTTTTGCTTCCCTACCGACAGCAGCTGCCCGTACATCCGGCCATGCTCATCAGTAGGGATCTGCTTTTTAAAGTCCAATCACTGTTTGCGTTTTTTAATGATATACATAGCTTTTAACCCACATACCGAGCTGATCCGTAGCACGACCTCACTACTGAGGTCGCGGCTGCAGTGGCTACGTCTTTAGCATAGCTTTATTGTCACGACAGTTCGCTTTTAAGTTTCACTGTACATATTTCACGCCACTGTCATGCTTTTAATACTCCTATGTGTTTACTCGAGTAAGCGCGAGAAATTTAAAGCCCCCTTTACAGCCACATACCATATCGTTGCTCACATTTCCTGTCTATTGAAGTGTCGCTCTTTGGTCATCAATTGGCCCTTGCGCCATTACGCCCTACACATCATCATCATGAGCGTACGTGGCGTACTTGTTTTTTCTGTTAACCTTATACATTCTTTTTTTTCTTTTGCCTTTTGTATTTTTTATCTCACGATGGCCTAAAAAGTGAGTATATGTGCCCAATCTCAAAAATAACAATTTCCAAACACTTTTAGGGGCGCCTAGGGTGGGCATTGTAGGATCTGAATTTCTCTTCTTTATAGGGGAAAATTTAGTCAAACGTATGAATTCATTGAAGATTCTGGACGCTTCAACAAAATGAAACTGAAGGAAAGAAATGGTGAGTTCCCTTAACTCTTGCTTCAATGTGAGACTACGTAGAGCTCCGTCCAGCGATATTCAGTATTTTCCTTGTGACTTCTTGATGAAAGACAAATATGAGCATAGAAGTGAGATATATGGTGCCATAGTATTTATTTATGAATCGATATAGAACTTCTGAAGAACTTTCATAATTCACAGTGGACTCCGGTGCGTTCTTGCTCATGTCTTGTCGTAATGGCCTGATCTCAGTTTACTTTACCATCTGGATAGGGGAGGAGCTGCGCTCTTCTTAAAAGTGTTTGGTTAGCCCGTTGTAAAAGAGGAGGTGATTTTCGCAGTCTGATTCCGCATCTTAATGCCTTGTGGCTGCATGGTTGAGAATTGCTCGTGCCGCATTGTGAACAAATCGCATTGCGATCGTATGGCTTCCTGCTCTCATCATATGGCTTCCTGTTCTCATGTGAGCAGGAAGCCATATGATCGTGTGAGGCTTGAATACATTGCCCTTCAGACTTGCCAGAGCTTTTATAAAAATGCTATTTTAGCAGGTGTTCAAATGGCTGCCCTAGAACTGATGTGAATCCTCGGTATGTTTTGTCTCATGCTAATGCGATGGCTACTTGTTCAGTTTTTCTATTTGTGTAGTGTAGGTGGATGCCAAGTTGACCGGGTCATATTTGCCGTTCACGAGTGCTGTTGTGAAGGTTCCTTTATTTGAAACAAAAGGAACGTCGACAAGCGAGTAGTATTAAGCCTCATCTTTAGCTTTTCCTAACAGGGCTCAGGCTTGCGTTCTATTCCCACTATGAAGGGGGTGAACATTCTTGGAACAAGCATGAGTGTGATAGTGTCCCTCACGTTGTTGGTGATTTATCTATGGTTATGATCTATCACTCCAATTGGTATACCAATTCAATTGAGGGTGTGCCTTTTAAATTGCGTACGGGGTAGTATATTGAATAGGGATATTTATTGTGCCTCGCTTCTTCATTCTACTGCATTTTGAATACCTAGGTACACAAGTCTTTCAGTTTCCGTGTGCATCGGTTGCCCGCAAGCTACTTCGATTACTTCTGTCAGTAATGAATGGAGTTTGTTCCTTTCGGTTCTCTGCCACTCGTGTACGGCTGCTGCGGAGGCCAAATGACAAAGCACAAAGGAATGAACTCACCTTACGACGTTGTTTTTTCTAATCTCTTAGCAGTGCAATATATATATTTCGAGCTTCGCAGCCTAATTTTACACTCCCGCCGGCGACCTATGCCAAGAGTGATGCTGCGGTGGGGCTGTGGCTTATCGGAATGCAGCGCAGGGTATGCCCGTGTCACGCCGAGCCAAGTGATAGCTAGTTAGAGGACGTTTAGAATTTTGCGCACATTTGTTAACGCTTCGCCCGGTTAACGTTTCTTCCTTCCTTGTATCACCACACCACTCTCTTAGTGCACTTGAGGCTGGTTCACTGGCTTGATATACACCATCCTAAATGCTTTGCTGGTTCACTGAACATGAATTAGTTATCTTCATTGAATGTGCCTGTTTTCTTTTATTTGTTTAATAATACTGCTTATACTAATATTATTACATTTATTAAAATATCATTGTACTTTCCTCTACACTAACCTTATTAAGCATTTTTGTTCATGCATTGTATCTATCACACCCTGCCAAAGCTCTTGAAGGTGTTGCAGTATCAATAAATAAATAAATAAATAGATATATAACATCAAATAAATTGCATGAATTTACTGCAAGACAATATAAATGACAGGCATGTAGCGATATTGATGTCACCACCTGTTATTTATATTTGTCATGCGGCAATGCCACGCAATATCAATTTAGAGTACAAGAAGCTCACGAACCAGCCGTGAGCACAACATGAGCTTAGGAAACCATGCTCTAGATTACATGGAAAGAATTATTTTGATGTTACGACCTGTCATATATTTCGTCATATAGATATATCTCGCCATAGGACATTTTGGCATGTCATGTATTTCGAGAGCTCTCATGTATTTCATGTTGCTTATGACATATGGCTTGATTTGTACGTTAGCACAAGCCGCATGTGCTCTTAATACATTCTGATAACGGCATGTTTCTGTAGATATAATGTTAATAACATGGCCGCAACAGCACCATGCCAGTGGTACGTTGTCATGCTGTTCATGGCATTCAATTTATGGTTTATTCTATGACCGGTGATTACTATTTGTCCCGCGTTCAAGTTATCTCATACAAATTGTGATTTTGATAAAGGCTATCCACAAAATGGCCAGGAGTACAAAGTCTTAGCTGGCTAGATAGATAGATAGATAGATAGATTGTATAATAGATAGATAGATAGATAGATAGATAGTTTGATAGATAGATAGATAGATTGATTGATAGATAGATAGATAGATAGATAAATAGATACGTTTAAAGCCACAGAAGTTCAGTAATAAGCAAAGTTTTGGTATCATGCCAGGTGGGAAAATGTGTTCCAAAACCTAGACACAGAATCTACTAATTTTCGAGATTTAGTAGAATTCCTCAATGCGTGCTCCCCTCCACCGCCATGCAGAGCAGAGAACATTGCGTCGTCTGCAAGAGTCCGCTATTACGATGTCCATTTTGCGCACCGCCTATAGCCAGCCTCTTGCCACAATTGGCAGCCAACAGGCATCGCGTGGCTGCATGCTTCGTTTCTTTAGCCAAAGGCTGTGGTACTTAAAAAGTGTAAGAAAATTAGTGTTTTCGCATTGAAAGGGCCACGCTTTCAAGAATTATCTCGAATTTTTTAAAATACAATTACCAACGTGAGTTTCTCACAGCAGAAAACTACCGTTCATGCCGGCAACGCTGATAAGTTTACGTTCTGCTGGCTAGTCGGTAACCAGTTATATGAGCTAAAGATGCAAAACACACACACGCAATTGCCATGGCCTTTCACTGTATCTCATTCATCAAAATGAAGAAAAGTTTAGCATTTTTGGCTGACTGAAAACGTGGCATGAGTGTCCGTTTTTAGTTGCTGGCGCACCATAGCCGTGTGCCAGCAACTAAAAAAAAACTTCCAAGCATTTCCCCGAGGGTGAACATAGTCAAGTGCGAATGCACGGGGTGATGCTATGAGGGGTATTTATTATTTCGCACTATTATATTTAATAATCACACTATGGTACCTTTATGGTGTAATGGTTTCTGGGAATCGCAATTTGATCACACGGGGGAGTTTACGTTAACTCACTGGTGAATGCCAACGGATTTTAACTTTACTCCCCCTCATAGCATCACCCCGTGCATTCGCACTTAACCATGTTCACCCTTTGGAGAAATGCTTGGGAGTTTTATTACTGATGATGATGATTAAAGTGTAATTAATGAATTCAAGTGTTGTTTGTCATAAAGCATTTGTGCACAGATACATTATATACGAAGTATTATTTATTTACACTTCACGATGCGTCCGGACGAGCAAAGTCCAGGGCTCGCACCCTCTCCCGCGCGGCACGTTCACTGGCTGGAACGGCTTCGGGAACATCCACTCGCCGTTGACGATTGCGAGCGGCGTCTTGACGCCGGCCTTCATCGCCCTTCTCCGCCTGACGCTTGCGTTGTCGTTCCGCTTCTTGGGCCGCGTTCGCGGCTCGATGCTGACGCCTCATCTCGGCCTCGCGAGCGCGAAGTTCGGCATCCTCTGCACGCTTCGCCCGCTTGTCCTCGGCCTCGCGAGCGCGAATTTTGGCATCCTCTGCACGCTTCGCCCGCTTGTCCTCGGCCTCGCGAGCGCGCAGTTCGGCATCCGCTGCACGCTTCGCCCGCTAGCACTCGGCCTCGCGAGCACGCAGTTCGGCATCCGCTGCACGCTTCGCCCGCTTACGTTCGCTCTCATGAGCCCTTCGCAGCGCCGCCTTGTCTTCCAAGGTCGGCGAAACCACCGCGGTACCGTCACCTCCAACGACGGGTGCAGTGCTGGCATTCGGTTGTACTGCATTTGTTGTTGATGGTAGCGTTGCCTCCGAGACATCCATCGCACAACCCGCTCTCGACGGGAGACTGAGAGAGAAGGCGGGCGCGCGAGAGAGAGGGGTGCGCGCGCTGCTGCAGCCAGCGAGGAGAGCGGAGGATCGAGCGAAGGGGGAGGGGGTATAAGGCGCGTTACTGACACCGATATCAGCGTCGCGTCCGTGGCTTATTCGGTAGAGCGTCGCGCTGCGGCCCGCCCTCTTTCTTTTAAAGATAGAGAGAAGACTGCGGACGCCGCCGACGACGGTGGATGGTTTGGGGTCGCTTATAAAGTGTATTCACACTTAAAAAAATGAGTTTCGTGTTCGTTGACCTGCGTTCGAGCCGTACGTTAGTGGTACGGTTTCTCCTGCTTCTACTTTTGTGTTCGAGTAAGAGTTGCTTTAGATCTCGTGCGGGGATGTCCGGTTGACGCATTTGTGGGTCGCACCTTCGGCTGCATCTAAAACTCTCAAGAGAGAAATGCATCGACTACAGGCTCTTTCAAAACAGCACGTTCACCCACAACTTACTATTACACCATATGATGCCAACGCTGCATAGCTACCTATACTCTCAATGCAATGCAGCAGACATACTGGCGGACTTCCTACTCCATTGCAAAGTAGGCGTCCCAAGGCTAGAAGCAGCTGCACCAGATGCGGACGAAGACCTGCTCAGTGAAGTTTGGTAGGCTGCGATCTCCCAGCCGGGCCTGGTCGACCAGCGTCAACTCATCGCTCGAGCCCAGCGAACAGTACTCAGAAGCGTTGCACAATACATGTTTTATCACTTTCTTCCTCGTGTACAATATTTTGAACATACATATTATTTAGAAACAAAACTACTTGTTTTGAAAGAAGTATAAAAATACTTCAACTGTTTTTACTGTTTTTAGCACTCAATATTATGCCCTGGCTATCACCATATAAATATTGCACGCTGTTTGTCGCATCCAGCCGACAAAAAACAGCGTTCGTCGTCACGTCACATGACATGATGCGACTTTTCATAACAAAAATAGCCCATGTTTGTCGCTTCTGTCAGAACGCAAGGCAGTTTGTGCTGTGAATGAAAACTATAACAACCGTAAGGAAGTTTATTTGACGAGCCTAACGTATGGGTGGCCGATTAGAGATAACCACAGGACGAGCTGCACGATGGCGTAGTGGTTAGAGCATCCGCCTCGCATGCAAGAGGTCTGTGGTTCAAATCCCGGTACCGCGCAGTTCCCAACCGGATTAAAAAAATCCCCGGGTTGATGGAACTGCATTAAGAGGCCTGGGGTGCGGCCTCACCGGCAAATACCGCCGAAAACGCACTCCCTCACAAGAGAAGGATTGGCCACCCTGGTGCAGTATCTGGCCACCACCTCCCACATGCTTACGTCAAATAACTCACGGCCCTCAGTCCCCAGCAGCTGCGAAGCAACTGACCACGGCGGCGGTCAGATCTGCAACGCAGCAGAGGGTGCTAAGAATCTCTGGATCCGTACAGGCCGCCATTGGAACCTGAACTTGACAACGTTTAACGCTAGAACCTTATCTAGTGAGGGAAGTCTAGCTGTACTATTCGAGGAGCTAGAGAGTGTTAAATGGGATATAATAGGGCTCAGTGAGGTTAGGAGGACAGATGAGGCCTATACAGTGCTAAAGAATGGGCACGTCCTTTGCTACAGGGGCTTGGCAGACAGAAGAGAACTGGGAGTGGGGTTCCTAATTCACAGAAACATAGCTGGCAAAATAGAGGAATACTATAGCATTAATGAAAGGGTGGTAGTTATCGTAAGTAAACTGAATAAAAGATACAAGATGAAGGTAGTACAGGCTTACGCGCCTACATCCAGCCATGATGACGCATCAGTTGAAAGCTTCTACGAAGACGTGGAATCGGCAATGAGTAAGGTAAAAACACAGTATACTATAGTGATGGGCGACTTTAAAGCAAAGGTAGGCAAGAAGCAGGCTGGAGACCAGGCAGTAGGAGATTATGGCATCGGTACTAGAAACGCCAGAGGAGAGCTACTAGTAGAATTCGCAGAACGCAATAATTTACGGATTTTGAATACCTTCTACCGAAAACGAGAAAACCGCAAGTGGACATGGAGGAGCCCTAATGGCGAAAATAAGAACGAAATAGACTTTATAATGAGTGCAGGATGTGGAAGTGATTGGCAAGGTACGATGCAGTGACCATAGAATGGTGCGGTCTCGAATTCGCCTAGACTTGAAGAAGGAACGACAGAAACTGATACGCAAGAAGCCAATCAATCAGCTAGCACTGAGAGGGAAAGTACAGGAATTCAGAGTGTCGCTGCAGAACAGGTACTCGGCTCTTGTTGAGGGAACCAACCTTAGCGTAGATACAATGAATGATAATCTGACGAGTATCATTACGGAGTGTGCAGTGGGAGTTGGAGGCAGGGTAGTTAGATAGGACACTGGCAAGCTTTCCCAGGAAACAAAGAACCTAATTAAGAAGCGTCAAATCATGAAAGTGTCAAGTACAACAGACAAAATAGAACTGGCAGAGCTTTCGAAGCTGAATAATAGACGTAAGGTATGCGATGTAAGAAGGTATAACATGGAGTGAATTGAACACGCTCTGAAAAATGGAGGAAGTGTCAAAGCATTGAAGAGGAAACTTGAGATAGGCAAAAGTCGGATGTATGCACTAAGGGACAAAGAAGGCAAAATAACTACCAATATGGATAGGATAGTTAAAATAGCGGAGGAGTTTTACAGAGATCTATACAGTAGCCAAGACAACCACGACCTTAATACTATAAAAACTAGCAGTAATCCAGATTACACCCCACCAGTAATGATAGAAGAAGTCAGAAAAGCTTTGGAGAGCATGCGAAGGGCAAAGCTGCTGGTGAGGATCAGGTAACATCAGATCTGCTGAAAGATGGAGGACAGATTGTGTTAGAAAAACTAGCCATCCTGTTTACGAGGTGTCTCTTGACGGGAAGAGTACCAGTCTTGGAAGAACGCTAACATCATCTTAATACATAAGAAAGGAGATGACAAGGACTTGAAGAATAACAGGCCGATCAGCTTGCTCTCTGTAGTATACAAGCTATTTACAAAGGTAATTGCTAACAGAGTAAAGAAAACATTAGAATTCAATCAACCAAAGGAACAAGCAGGATTTCGAACAGGCTACTTAACAATTGACCACATTCATTCTATCAATCAGGTAATAGAGAAATGCTCAGAGTATAACCTACCACTATACATACCCTTTATAGATTACGAGAAGGCGTTTGATTCAGTAGAAATATCAGCCGTCATGCAAACACTGCGGAATCAGGGCGTAGATGAAGTATATATAAACATTCTGGAAGAAATCTACAGGGGATCAACTGCTACCATAGTGCTTCATAAAGAAAGCAACAGAATACCAATCAAGAAGGGTGTAAGGCAGGGGGACACAATTTCTCCAATGCTATTCACCGCGTGCTTACAGGAGGTTTTCAGAAGCCTAGAGTGGGAACAGATAGGGATAAGAGTCTATGGAGAATACCTTAGTAACCTGCGCTTCGCCGATGACATTGCATTGCTGAGTAACTCGGGGGACGAATTGCAACTCATGATTACGGAGTTAGACAAGTAGAGCAGAAAGGTGGGTCTTAAAATTAATCTGCAGAAAACGAAAGTAATGTACAACAACCTCGGCAAGGAGCAGCGCTTCGAGATAGGTAATAGTGCACTTGAAGTTGCAAAAGATTATGTCTACTTAGGGCAGGTAATAACCGCAGAGCCGAACCACGAGATTGAAGTAACCATAAGAATAAGAATGGGGTGGAGCACATTCGGCAAGCACTCTCAAATTATGACAGGTAGATTGCCACTATCTTTAAAGAGGAAGGTATATAACAGCTGTATCTTGCCGGTACTTAGCTACGGAGCAGAAACCTGGAGACTTACAAAGAGGGTTCAGCTTAAATTGAGGACGACGCAGCGAGCAATGGAAAGAAAAATGGTAGGTGTAACCTTAAGAGACAAGAAGAGAGCAGAGTGGATTAGGGAACAAACGGGGGTTAAGGATATCATAGCTGAAATCAAGAAGAAGAAATGGACATGGGCAGGGCATGTAGCGCGTAGACAGGATAACCGCTGGTCATTAAGGGTAACTGACTGGATTCCCAGAGAAGGTAAGTGGGTTAGGGGGAGACAGAAGGTTAGGTGGGCAGATGAGATTAAGAAGTTTGCGGGTATAAATTGGCAGCAGCAAGCACAGGACCGGGTTAACTGGCGGAACATGGGAGAGGCCTTTGTCCTGCAGTGGACGTAGTCAGGCTGATGATGATGATGATGATGACAGGACGAGGAACATGATGGGGCTCGAGCGCCGATCTAGGGGTGCCTTCCTCTCGTGATGCTGCTTGTTGTTTCGTGTTGTTGTCGGCATCCCTTCGTTATAATTATCCCAGTTATTAAAGAAGAAGTCATCCTGTCTATCTAACAAGTGGGATCGAGCAGGTTGAGATAATCCTTCAAGCGGTTTACGTAAACAACAGCGTGTTTATCTCCGACGGTGGTCACAAAGTGGCGTAAGCGGTTCAATGGCGTAATTGATGGGTGATGTGCGCTCTACCACGTGGTATGGACTGTGGTAATTTGAAAGTAGCTTGGTAGACTAACCAGGCGCACGGAGGCTGCAGGCGCAGTTGCAGGCGCAGTTGGCGCTGAGAATCGTGTGGTGTTTTGGGATGATAACAAAAACTTGGGAAATGGAACGTGGCAATATGTTTCATTTCAAACCCCACAGAAGCCAGTCCATCATGCGCTCGAAGTGATCGGCGCGTGCCAAAGGCCAAAGGGCGTGACATGAAACTCGTATAGCCCATCGGGTGTCACAAAGACTGTTTTTGGACAATCGGCATCTGCTAAAGGCACATGCTAGAACATCGAACGCAAATCTAATGACGAAAAAAGAACTCAGCACCTCGTAAGCAATCAAGAGCGTCATCAATCCTGGGCAATGGGTAGACGTATTTTTGAGTGATCCTATTTAGGCGCCTGTAATTGATGCAGAAGTGAATCGAATCATTCTTCTTAAAAAGTACGACAGGTGATGCCCATGGACTTTGGAAGGTCGGATAATGTCGTGCATGAGCATATCGTGAACGTGTTCAGTGATGACCTGACGTTCGGGGGCGGAGACATGGTATGGTCGCGGTCATACTGGCGCGTTGGAAGTGGTGTCGATGTAAAAAAGTGGAAATGCGGCCCAGGGTAGGTTGAGCAGTGGAAATGGATTCGTGGAACTGGTAAGGCTGGAGAAGCTCAGAGCATTCATATGGCAACAGTACGTCGGCAATTGATGAATTGAAAAGATTGGAAGGTGGTACATCAGAAGGGTTGATGGCACTGACGGCGGTATAGTCATCGGCAGAATCCAGCAACAGGTTCCCCCTTCGCTGTGCGCAAGGACATCGTATCAAGAGGTGTAGTCACTTTTCGATGCTTGCGGCGAAGCTTGGCGCCCATGAGAAAAACAGCAGCACCCGTATCAACAAGAGCATATGCACAAGTGCCTTCTACAAAAAAAAAACTTTGGCAATATTTGACGCCAAAGTTCAAGCATTTTAACAGCGCAGTTCTGGCCTCCTGAACTATGGCGGCTAGTTTCCCTCGTGTTCAGGGGCTGGCTGACGACGCATGGGTGACAAGGAGTGAAGATGGGCTGAAGGTGAACGATCAGACACAGTTCGCGGATATTCCCGCGAAGACGTGCTTGAGTGAGGGTCCGAATCATCAAAACGAGATGGAGGAAGATCCACGTAGCTGTTTTGTGTCTGGGCGTTCGTGTATCGTGACGCGCGACGACAGCAGCATCAAGCATTATGGCCAGGACCGCCGCATGCAAAACAGATTTATTTATATATTTCATTACACTGTCAGCCCTCACTTAAGGGCTTTGACAGGGAGGGTACTACCAAATACAAACCAAGTAATATACATCGATGTCAGGTGGTAGTGCAATTCAGTTACTACGTGTGTAACACTTTATCAAATCGGAAAGCACTGCTTGCTTTTGCAGCAATGCCTGGCTACGAATTAGAAGGCTTGAACACAGCTGAGAGAAAGAAAACAAAGAAACTCAGATCAAGAAAACTTGCAGGCTTATCATCTGGCTGCTCCATCACACAAATACACGTCCAACAATTTTTCGAATTGGCAAAGATCGCTTGCATTTACTACAATGCCTGTCAACGAATTTCAAAGCTCGATCGCAGCTCAAAAAAAGAAGAATACCGAAACACACAACTCCGACAAGAGTGCGGTACGAAAACACAGTCTTAATTGAGCCGACTGGTTTGTTTCCCTGGTACTTATAAGTACAAATCTTTGTTAGTTTTTAGTTGTCTTTGCAGTGTCCTGAAAAGAGTATTCAACCAGCTCGTGCCCCAAGTGATTCTAGTTCCCAGGACTCCAACATCTGCGTGACAGAATCTAACCAGCGGTAACTGGTGCACATGAAGATAGGCCAGTTATCGCGCGTTCTTCAGGAAATCGCAGCGAGGAGAGCACTCATGCGGCGGACGGGTTAGTTGAAGCTGTCGTAGTAATGGGAGGAGACCATGTGGTGGACGGCTCAGTCGGGGCTGAAGTGTGTGGCACTCTCTGGAACGGCGGGGGCTAGTTTAACTTTTGCCGATTTACTGCCTCACCTTAAGGAAGAAGTGCGGTGACGGGGTGTGACTGAAAGAGCACCGGCATAGCCTCGGAAACCTGCTCCTACACCACATGTCGGAGCATGGGAGCCAATGGAGTTGGGTGTCGCAGAGGCTGCTGCTGCGAGAGCTCCTGATGTTGAACGAAATGCAGTAGAAAAAGCTGCCGATCCACTTCTGCTCGCACGAAGTCTTTGATTTGTGTGAAAAGGCATGTTTGGTCAGGTATTGCGTCCAGTGCAGTCTCTGCTTGGATCGGCCAGGATGGATGTCGCGTCAGAGCTCTTTGCCTTCTCAATTCGTCATAGCTCTGACAAAGAGTCGCGACGTCTGCCGCATTGCTAGGAGATTTCCCGAGGAGCATCTAGAAAATGTGATCGTTGACGCCCTGCATAATGGGCTGTATCTTAGTACTCTCGCTCATGGAGGCATCGATGCGCCGGCAGAGATCGATTACAACTTCTATATATAAGGTGAAAGATTCACCTGGTTTCTGTGCCCAGTTCCGCAGACGTTGTTCAGCGCGTAGCTACCGGAAGGCAGGACAACTAAAAACGACGAAAATAGCCTCCTTCAAAGCGTATCAGTTCGCGAACTCGGTGTCTCGGTTCGTATACCTGAGTTTCGCTACATTGGTGAGGTGAAAGTTATTATTGTTCAACTTAGCAGCGCTATCCCGCCTGTTGGGTTCACTTATTTTTCGTAGGACGACAGCTGATCCTCAATATCCTAGTTTTCGGTGGCCACAAATATCGGGGGGCCTTGCTAGTGAACCGGGCCAAGGCAAGGAGTGACAGTGAGTGGTACTGCCTGTTGGGCAGCGTGAACTTGCATCGTCGACGGCAGACTGCGGGATTGGAACTCTAGGGCGTTGGCGGTGTGATTACCCAGTACCATCCACCAAATGCAAAGAGGCTTATTTGGCAAGCATAGCGAATAGACGGACGATTAGAGATAGCCATTGAACGAGGAAAATGGTGGTGCTGGAACGCCGATCTCGTGGTGCCTTCTTCTAGTGATAATGCTTGTTGTTTACTATTTTCGTATGCATCCCTTTATTATAGAGCTTTGATTTCGGTGTTGCCACTTGCGCAAAGATATTGGCGCATTCCACAGCACCAGAAGAACTGATAAAAAACACATGCTTAAAGTGTCGCAGGACCTCTTTAAGAACAATGCATTTTGTGCTATACAAAATTAACGAGTTGAATACGCATGACATATAGCGTTCAAGTGAACGACTATTGCACAGGGTGTACTGGAGACAGCGATTAAGCTTGTCCGGGCTAAGGTTTTTTTACCAGTGATCTGCATTCATCTATAGCTTGCGTAAGGGAGTCTGTCACATCAGGCTCAATTGTGATAAACGTTCCAGTTTGACAGCACTATTTAAATGCTGAGTTGGCTTAACGTTCGCTGCACAACACAAACGGTCCTTGGGTTGCCACTTCTCACGCTTGATCTTTAGTAGCCGACGGTGTCGTCTTTTCAAATTTTTCAGAAATCTAAATATTCTTTAGCCATTTCGTGAGTGATTTGTGTACCGTGGCACGCAGCACCCAGACATATTAGCCTGAGAGAACTCCGCGCACGCGTCTCAATGAACCAGCCTTGATGAGGCGGGTGGAGCTGGATGGCGGTTGCCGATCGGAGCAACCTTTTTATAGAACTAGGTGAGTTGCAAAACTGAGTGATGTGCGGCGCCGCTGCTGCCAGCGACAAATGTGGCGCTGCTGTCGCATCCGGATTCACTCGCTGCATGCTCGCTCGTGTCACTCCCGTAACCTCCGTCGGCTGTGCATTTTGCAGTGCGTCGGTATCCATGGATGCTTCTTTCTACGTGAAAGGTTTTGTGCTTCAGCGTACTTTGAATGTGTCGCGTGTTTTCATCATACCCATATGTTGCGTTCCCGGCTGTACGAGTGGCTACAGGAAATGAGACAACACGACATTTATCTTGTGCCCCGCGTGTACTTGAGCAGCGAGAGGCATGGGACCACGCTATTCCTCATGCGGATAAGAAAATGCCCAGCAAATCACGTGTGTGTGATACGCACTTTCATGAGGACGACATCCTGAAGACTTTCACTAACGTCATCAATAGCAAGAAGGTATAAATCGCCAGAGGAAAATGGGACCTCGTCGAAGGATGCGTTCCACGAATATTCCCGAATTTGCCCGCTTACTTTTCAAAACTCGCGACAAAGAAGCGAAAGCTGCCCAATAGGAGTGGGGTACTTTCCAGAATATCTTCGGCGAAAAAAAATAGGCGAGAACTGAGCTTGAAAATAGTGAAACAAGTTCCAGCGTGTTGTCAACGAGTGGCGTCGTAATTTCGGTTGAAGACATAGAAAACGGTTCTTTGCCTGCTGAATGCTGGCGGAAAGTTCTTGAGAATGTCAAGACAAGACGTCTTGTGGTGTTTCCAGTGCTCAAAGAAGAAAAAAGTGCACTATTTGTGAAGAAATGCGCAGTCGTCAGAGATGACATGATAGTTACTATTAGCAGCCGTCGCTATCGCTTAGCGAAGTCATCCGGCAATGCAGACACCATCACCGAATCAGCCGAACTTCTGGAGGACATAGAAAAGCTGAAAGTATGTTCACGATGTGCCAATGCGTCAGCAGGCAGACTCGTGAGTAATGATTACGAAGTGCTCACCGATACCCCGAAGTGTGGTCCCTGCTCGAAGCTATGGCTTCAGTTGTGTTAACAGGTTTCATTAGAAGAACTCAAGAATAAGGAGGGGGAAGACTTGCTTAAGAAAAGCACCGCACGTGCAGCTTTTGTAAGTTGCTAAAGAATGAGACTCACATGACGAGACCAGACAAAAGCCAAGGGATTACGCTACACAGTTGTAACTTATTTTAAGGCACGAAAAACAGAGTTACAAGAGAGGATACAAGATATTGTAATTGGGTTTTTCGCGCCTAAAATTTGCTTGCGAAGATGCGCCATCTAGCAAATAATGGGCAGACTGGGAAGTTATTCTATCTAGCATTGTCTATTGTGGGCAGTTCAGAAAGCCAAAATTATACTGTATTTGCCTCACACCACTAAATATTACGAGTATTAAGTTTTCGGGGCAGAACAATAAGAAATCCCGATAATATACTGTTGGGAAAACTCTTTCAGAACGGCCACAACGGCGTCCTGCCACGACGACTGCTTGTTTTCGTTTGCTAGCGAAAGCTTGTTGCGCCGCCAGCGCCCCTAAAGCGGAAGTTGTCTCAGCACCGTGTGACGGGTCGTCTGACGCGGGGAGTTTTGCAGCTTCCCTAGTTCTATAAACGTTGGGTCGGAGGGCGGCGTTCACACCCTCATAGAAAGGCTCCACGTTGCAAGGGGGCGCGCGAATCAAGGAAACCTATGAGTAAAACGCCCAGAGTTCAAGGGGATTTTCCTATGAGCACACTGTCGCGCAATCTGGGAGCAGCAACGCAAAACACAGTGTGCGCTTAATGGGTAACGTGCTGATGCACTGGCGGCGCGACAATCTGCACGTTCGTGACGTCTGGGCCAATCGCGTGTCCTGATTTTGATACATGGAGCCTACGGGGAGTTTGGCTACACATATTGAAATACTCTGGTAAAAAGTACAGTAGCGCACGATAAGAAGGTTATCGCAATAGCGTCGACCTGCCTAAAGTCCCATGCAGTGACCATTGTGGCACGTTCCGGAACTGCAAAAATTAAGATTGCGCATTTGTCTGTCCCTTCTTGACTTTTACATGCTACAACAAGTGCCCCTACAACGAACTCTACATCATTTCGCTCTGTATAAGCCTTGCATTCGTTCGATCAAGTTTATTCTTCGTGGGCTGCTGTCTCTGCAGGCGATTAGGAAATTACTGGAATACATACTGATACGAAATGAGCTGGGATGTAGTATGTGGCGAGTAGGTAGAAGAGAAGGACGACGCTGTCTGGTGCGGCCTGAGGACTCCATCTTTACCACGACTGCCGAATTTCATGCTCACCCTGTAAATAAATCCACCTATCCTTTAATTCAACCGTAACCGTTTTGGGGCGGAGGCGCTGGGTAATCAAACAAGCAACACGACGCTCCAAGCGCCTGATCTACGACGAAGCCGCCGCCTTGCTGGACTGCCCCCGTTACCTCTGGCAGCTGAGATGTCTCGCGGCGAAGAAGGAAACCGGATCTCTGCAGCTGCAGAACTTCTACCAGTCCCAGCAGCACCGCTAGTGCCAGGTTCGCGTGCGGCTGGTCCCTGGTTGCGTCAGGATCTGATAGTGCCTTGCACATTCGGTGGCGAATCTGGCGAGGACGTGGACGCCTGGCTCACACACTACAAACGGGTGAGCAAATACTACCAGTGGGACGCAGCAAGCCAGTTGAGCAATGTAGTATTTTTTTAACAGACACAGCACTCGTGTGGTACGAGAACCACGAAGATGCCCTCACGTCATGGGATCGCTTCGTTTCCAAAATAAGAGCGTGCCTCGGAGACTCGTAGCTAAGAGAAAGCAAGCGGAACAAACGTTACTGCAGAGAGATCAGATTCCAGGAGAGACGAGCGCGACCTATGTCAAGGCAATCTTGAAGCTCTGCAAAATTGTCAACCCTTCTATGTCAGAAGAAGACAAACTTGTCCACCTGTTGAAGGGCATTGCCGAGGACGTGTATCAGTTCCTCATCAGCAAAGACAGCCTTCCTACGGTAACCGACGTCATAAGCCACTGTCGCACATTCGAGACCCTGAAGATGCGACGTATCAACCCCAAGTTTGGTCGCCTACCGAATGTAACCACTGTGGCAAGTGTTGGCGAATACACGCCGCTTGATCTCGCGTCGACGATACGCCAGATCGTTCGAGAAGAGCTCACTCGACACGCTCGCCCGACGTCGTACGAAGCTACACCCGCACCACCTCCCTCTCGCCTTCCCGTGTCAATTCCCCCAGCAGGCATCGATGACTGCAACTACAGGACACCCTCACCACCAAGGTCACAGTGCAATAACTACCTGCTGCCGAGGTACGAATATCGCTTCTGTTGCCCCCATCAGCCAACACCTATTACGACCCGAACTAGGATGTACGTGTACCACCACCACGCCAGCGCAATGCCTTCTAGGAGTAAAATGCATACCACTAAGCCCCTCTGTGCTACCGTTGCGGTATCGCCGGGCATATAGCTCGGTTCTTTCGTCAACCGAGAGAGCCGACATCCCGATACCATTCCCCATCAGAGTTTCCGCCAGCGGGCGTTGGTCACAACAACGGTCATTGGCCCGCCTATTCCTGGAGTACCTCACGGCGGTGAAATCACCGCGGCACTTCTTCCGCTTCTGAGCGTGGTTTGACGCCTCCATCTGGCCGACTGCATCGTTCCTCTTCGCTAGAACAACGCCTGTCATCACCGTCAACGCCGGGAAACTAGCCAGCGCGACCGATGGAGGTGAGGTCGCAAAACAGAGTTTGCCTCAGATGCCTCTGCCAGTTATAATGTCCAAGAACAAAATACGTGTAGAAATAGATAGCTTTTGTACAAGTTCTTTGGTGGACACTTGTGCTACAATATCAGTTATGAGTCTTCCTTACAAAAGTCGCATTGGCCGCAAAGTTATGTTTTCTTGGGGCGAATCAACAAGGTTTTGTGGTGTTGGTGGGGAAGTACTTCATCCTGTCGGAGTTTGTGACGTCAATGTCTTATTGGCAGGAAAGGTATTCCCAACAGAGTTTCTTGTGCTGCATCGTTGTACCCACAATGTGATTCTTGGTCTTGACTTTCTTCAAAGATGTGGCGCTTTCGTCGACTGTGGAAGTGGCGAACTTTCCGTCAGCGGTGACATTCTTCCTGCCATCGTCGATGAAGCGCCGCAGGCCACGAAGGACACTCTGTTTCCGATGAGCTGCCAGTGCCGCCAAAGTGAATGAGATCAGTTGCGGTGTTCGCCCAAGAATCTACCACAGCTTTTGACGCCATCGTTAAACCTACCATCGTTGAATGTGCTAAGGAAGGCATACTCGTCCCTCGTTGTTTGGTATCTCTTGATAAAGGAGCAACCTTTCTGTGGGCACTGAACAGTTCGCCAATGCCGGTTGTGCTCCCTCGAGGAATGAAGGTTGGCATTTTCGATGATTCCACTGAAGGTACTGTAGCGGTCATTAACAACGATGAAAGTGAGAAAGGTACAGTCTCGGGCAAGCTCAGTTGCTCTTACGAGTCGCAGATTCAAGGCATGATTAGCGCCCTTTGGCGGTCGCACAATTAGCAGACGCTACGCCATTTGTTGAGGCGAGATGCTTCTGTGTTTGATTTTTGCCAAGAGTAGAAGCCAATTTTACCATGCTCTCGCGCTCATCATAGGATTGACACCAGCACTGCCCATCCGATCCGACAAAAAAGCCTTACCGAGTGTCGTCATCAGAACGAAAATTTATTGCCAACCAGGTTCAGGAAATGATGAAGAAGGGTGTCATTGAAGAGTCGTGTAGCCCGTGAGCAGCACCGGTCATCTTGGTTAAGAAGAAAGATGGTGCCTAGCGGTTCTGCATTGATTACAAAAGACTCAACGCCGTGACCAAAAAAGATGTATATCCGCTGCCTAGTATTGACGAGGTTATTGACTGCTTACACTTGGCTTCGTACTTTTCTTCAATAAAGCTACCATCAGGATATTGGAAGATACCTATGCACCCTTCAGACAAGGAGAAGACCGTATTCATGACGCCTGATGGACTGTACCAATTCAATCTGATGGTGTTTGGGCTTTGCAAAGCCCCCGTCACTTTTGAAAGGTTTATGGACTCTGTCCTTTGTGATCTTTAATGGAAGGTGTGCTTATCCTGCTTGGACAACGTCGTCATTTCTGGGCGTATTCTCGAAGAGCACAAAGTCCGTTTAAGCCTTGTTTTAGACTGTGTCGGAAAGGCTGGCTTGATTTTGAGCTCAAAGAAGTGTTGGTTTGGTGAACGACAAGCTTTAGTCCTCGGTCACCTAGTTGACAAAGATGGTGTCTGGCCAGAACTCTGAAAAATCGAAGCAGTCGGCACATTCAAACCACCGCAGACACTGAAGGAACTTTGCAGCTTCTTGGGCCTATGTCCCTGTTTTCGCCGCTTTGTGCCCCGATTCACGGACGTAGTACACCCACTGACGAGCTTGTTGCGAAAACACAGCCCATTCGTATGAACAGCTGATTGTGATGCCGCATTTTCTGAACTGAAACTTCTACTGACATCTGAACCTATTTTTCGTAATTTTGATCCTTATGTTCCTACAGAAGTGCACAGTAACGCAAGTGGAATGGGCATCGGAGGTGTGCTTGTTCAGCGCCATGATAATTCAAAGCATGTTGTTGCTTATACGAGTCGATCCCTAAGCAAGGCTGAAATGTATACCCTGACCGAGCAAGAATGTTTAGCGGCTGTATTTGCCATTCAGAAGTTTCGATTTTACCTCTACGGTCGTCCATTCAGGATTGTGACAGACCATCATTCGATATGTTGGCTTGTTGCCCTTCGAGACCCTTCTGGCCGCCTTGCTCGATGGGCTTTACGCCTTCAAGAATTTGACTTCAGCATTTCGTACAGAAGTGGATGACGTCATTCAGACACTGCTTTTCTCGCCTACCTATGACCACGACGGAGGACATTGCAGATGCTCTCGACATCTCTTTTGCTGTGGTCTCTCACACGTTTTCTGATGCCAATGTCTTCAAACAAGAACAACTGAATGATTTATCTTTAGACCCTTTGTTCGTTGGCACTCGGAATCTCAAAGGCAGTGGTCGCTTTCGCATTCGTGATGAACTGTTGTGCAAAACGAATTACTCAGCAACCAGCGCACGTTCTTTACTGCTTGTACCTCAAAGTCTTCGACGCGACGTTCTCCGTACTATTCACGATGATCCAACGTCAGGACACCTTGCGTTCATTCGCACCCTGCATCGAGTGCAGAAGCGTTTTTACTGGCCTTGAATGCGAAACTTTACGAAACAATACGTCTCAAGCTGCGAGAACTGCCAGCGTCACAAACGACCTACCAGTGCACCGCACGGCCTTATTCACCCCGTAGAACCGCCTACTACGCCTTTCGAGCAAGTGGGACAACGACCTATGTGGCCCGTTTCTGCGATCTTCGAACAACAACCGCTCGATAATAGTGTGCGTCAACCACCTTACCAGATACGCCGAAACCGCTGTGATACCATCTTGTATAGCTGACGGCGTCGCTGCTTTTTGTAACACTCCGTTGTTCTTCGCCATGGTCCACCTCAAGTAATCTTCAGTGACCCTGGTCACCAATTCATCGCGGACATTGTGGAAGAATTGCTTCGCCTCTGCACTTCACAGTTCAGACATTCGACACCATATAATCCCCAGACGAATGGTCTTGCAGAACGAACCAATCAAACTCTTACTAACATGCTCGCTATGTACGTCGCATCTAATCACAAAAACTGGGATGAGATCTTACCATTTATTACTTACGCATACAATACAGCGAAGCACCACACCGCGGACTTCACGCCCTTCTACCTGCTCTGCGCTCAATCACCATGCAGCAGTCTTGATGCGATCCTCCCATTTAGGCTCCACACCGATGAGTCCGTGGCCGAAACATTGTGACGGGCTGAAGAATCCCGCCAAATTGCTCGCTTGCGCACACTGGAATCACAAGATCACTCCAAACAACGGTACGATCAACGCCATGATGTCATTTCATTCAGAAAATGTGAATTCGTGTGGTTGTGGACTCCCCCAATGGAAACCTGGTTTCTGTCAGACGTTTTTACCGCAGTAAACCGGCTCCTACGTCAGTGTAGATCGCTTCACTGACTGAAGTACGTTGTGGCACGCTTGACGACACCTTCTCATCGGTCAAATCAAACGCAGTTGGCGCACCTAGCTCGCCTCAAGAAATTTCATCCCTCCAGTGACTTAATATCGCCCAGCGGGCTTCGTCTGTGAACCGGGGATTGCTACGGTATGAGCCGGGCTGTAGTATTTGCCGGGTAGGTAGAAGAGAAGGACGACGTTGTCTGGAGCGGCCTGAGGACTCCATCTTTACCACGACCGCCGAACTTGATCCTCACCCTGTAAATAAATCCACCTATCCTTTAATGCAACCGCAACAATATGTTAAAGCTGGGGCTTGGAACTACTTCGTTTATTCTGTTTTCTAAAACAGGAGTGATCAAAGTTCAAGCGATAGCAAAACGAGCGAGTGAAACTTGCGTGATACCACCCCGTTCTCGAAATTGTATTATGAGACGTGGCCCTGCTGTAGTTCTTGTTCGGTGCTGCACACGATTACCTTCATATTGCTGGCGACTGTACCGCTTCGAATTTATTAACTGGCGACAGCTAAGCGCCTGCAGTCCGCATTTCTTAATCGTGTTGGTATGCATAGGTGCTTGTGTTGTCACTATATCTCTCAAAAGCAGACAAAGAGCAACAATAAGTTTCGTTCAGTATTGCAGTGCTCACAATGTGCAGTGCATGCAATGTGCAGAAAATGCGTTACTACTCGCCCATTGGACATCACTCCACCTTAGGCTCCGCCACGCTGGACCATACATGGCAACGGGCTGGAGTTTCGCGGTACCTTTCACGTTGCAGTGATCATAGCTAAAGCTGTATTGCAGCGCTGTCTGACAATGAGCGCCAAGTGTGGAGACATCTCACCATGCGTGCGTGTCCGTTCACGCTCGCAGTCATGTCATTCTACGCACTTGCAGTGGACTAGCCGATTTCATGTAACGATTTGTGGTAAATGTAGCTCTTTTGTTGAATCTGTCATGCGTTCAGTTTGTCGGGGGCACTGTGGTGGTACAGTGAACGCAGCTTGCGTTGTCAATATCAGACAGATAACTCGTAGAGTTGCTGGACCTTTGTGTTTTTGGCTATCACACAGTTAAAATGGGACACAATGCTATGTTTCTGGCAATATTGAACTGCTCCTACTAGGAGTGAGTTTCTCTTTTGGGCTTCTCTGCCTTGTCTCGTGCTACTTTCGCGCTTATTTGAATCGCCACGTATAACTAAAATCTTCATACACACGTTTTTCATGAATGACAATGTCCTCAATCTCATTTGTTTGCCGTTTCTAGGCGCACCAACAGGAATATATAGTTTCATTTACGCCTCCAGAGATTGCGCTGTAATGAAGATGGAAGATTTTCAAGTACATTTATTAGGTGAGAAATGTTTGCCATGGGTTAAGTGGAACATCTTGCACACCGCTTGCATGCAAAAATGTTTGAAAAGTGGGGTAAGATAATCATTTTATCAGATTTACTTCAACTTCTCTCAAAAAACACAATAAAATCCTTTAGGTGATCCAGCACCTACGCGAATGGTATCATCATTAAGCCTCATTGCACCTTAGAACGCGTGTTGGCGAAGTCCAAAGCCTAAAAGCTATGTGGGATTAGAGAGTAGTCGTTTGGTAAGTACAATGCGGAGATTGCGAGACTGCGAACACCGCAGAATTAGCAGGAAACGAACAACAAACCCGATGTCTTCGATTGGTATCTTGGCTTCTCCAGTAAGCTACGTTCAACATTAGTAGATCCTGTCATTTGTGAAAATGCGACTGAAAGTGATGCGAAATGTGAGATTCTGCCATGTCCTCTCATGAGATGGCACCGCCGCCGCGATCAGCCTGTTTGGCTACGGAAGCCTCGCAAGGCAGCAGCGTGTGGTCGACTGAATGTCGCTTCTCTTTATCTCATTCTGTTTCGTCGCGCTGCCTTCCTTAGCATCAAGTATAGAAGAAATGTTCGTTTTAGTTCATGCACTCTGTACAAGAGATGTAATACACGCATTAACTGGTCCCCGAGGCTTTTTTGCAAGGTATATTGTTTTATTTAGGCGTAAATATTGATAGATATGTGGGGTTTAACGTCCCAAAACCACCATTAGATTATGAGAGACGCCGTAGTGGAGGGCTCGGGAAATTTTGACCAACTGGGGTTCTTTAACGTGCACCCAAATCTGAGCACATGGGCCTACAACATATTTAGGCGTATAACAGGCCGGTATACAAAACTACAAAATTGTGTTTTATGACAATTACAAAAAGCTTTGCTTTATTGTTTGCTATAGCTACATTGGGACAGTTTATTATCGAGAATCGGCATCACTCGCTTAAAATAGCATTCGCAAAAAATGGAAACACTCAAAACCTCACGCGTGAATGCGAAGATATCCACTGCGAAGCCAAGAAGAGGCAAGCAAGAGACCTCTAGATCGTTTGAAGCTTTCCAATTATGTCTCCGCACAGGCTTACCTCATCCAGAAGCTGACACACTTTTGGCATCAGTCTTCATAAAGCCCCGTGTTTGGTGCGTTGGGTGCGTTAACGAACTTTACTTGAAACTTCTGCGCTCGGTTAAGTGACTGTCACAACCGAATAGTGGAATTTTAGGGCTTATATCTGCTATGCACAGATCACACGCTACGCCCTTTGCGACTTTGTGAATAACGCATCCAGACAACTAATCAACAACGCTGTCCTCTGAATCTATCTATCTATCTATCTATCTATCTATCTATCTATCTATCTATCTATCTATCTATCTATCTATCTATCTAGCTAGCTAGCTAACTAGCTAGCTAGCCAGCTAGCTATCCGTCTACGACTTTTAGCTCTCCTGGCCGTTTCGTTAATGGTATCGATTTATTTTATTACGTCAAGTTTTATTGGTGCAAGGGCATCTAAGGTCCAAGAGTACAAGCATTGTTTCATTTCTGGTTATTAGTCTAAAAAATTGAAACAAATGATGTGTAGCAAGTAATAGTGAGCCATTTATAACACAGTGCATTTAAAAAGAACGTCACTTTGTTAAAAAAATCTTCATTTCGCTGGCAATAAATGTCTGTGACGGTAGAGGGGTTGACAAGGGCCAAACCCCCACGACTAAAAACCTTGCCTGAGGAAGAACTGCGAAGGCTCAGACATACTTTTTATGCACCAGCCGGTACCTCACTCTTGAGGCGCAGCCTGGTGGCTAGGATGGGATAATATCAATGCTAAAAATTTGACTTTTCCAAGATATTGATGAAGTCTCATAAGGTCAACCACTGCACCATGTGATAAAAACAGCACGGGATGAAGTGGGATATGATATCGGTAGAAGAAGAAGGAAGGAAGAAAGTTTAAGCGGAAAGACAGGGAGGTTAGCCAGTTCTTAGACCGGCTGGCTACCCTGTGCTGGGGAAAGGGGTGAGGGGAATGATAGATGTTAAAAAGAAATGTTGCGAAGAGAGGGAGAAATTACAAAAAATTGCTACAGAGGAAAGGCAACATCAAAGAGTATAAGACACTAAAGTCTGTCTCTGAGGCCAGTTGTCCGCAAAAAGCGCAGCAAAGCTTTCAAAGCCTTCTGGGCTGAGGATGGGCTTGGCCGATGACCCAGAATATTTTGTTCCGACAAAGGCCGATTGTCTAGTCTATCCAGAGCTGCAGTGAGTTCTTGTCTTTGCACGTTGAAATGGGTGCACTCACACAGAAGGTGCGCGATGGTTTCTTCGCAACTGCAGTAAGTGCATGTAGGAGAACTGGCCATCCCGATGAGATAAGAGTATGCGTTCGTGAAGGCCACTCCAAGCCACAGGCGGCATAGAAGAGTCTCCTCAGCTCGAGATATCCTTGGGGGAAGACGAAGCTGCAGATTGGGATTCAAGTTATGCAGGTGTGCGTTTGTGAAGTCTGTCGAGTTCCACTGTGCCAGTGTGAGGTCACGTGCAAGTGAACGAAGTCTTGTAGCTGCGTCGGTTCTTGAGAACGGGATGGCTGTGTATTGGGTACCATCGTGTGCAGATCTAGCGGCCTCATCTGCGCGGTCATTGCCATATATACCGCAATGGCCTGGTATCCGCTGATACACTATGCTGTGCTGTTTTTCGGTTGCTTGGTGATGAAGAAGCCTTATTTCAGCTACTAACTGTTCATTAGGTCCATGGCGAAAGGGTGATATAAGACATTGAAGAGATGCCTTCGAGTCCGAGAAGATCGACCAAATTCCCGAAGGTTCTTTCACTATAAACTCCAGAGCTGCACGAATGGCTGCAAGTTCTGCAGCTGTCGACGACGTCAAATGCGATGTCATGAATTTAATTGTGATATTCCTCGCGGGAATAACCACTGCCCCTGCAGAGCTTACTGAAGACACCGAGCCATCCGTGTAAATGTGAAGGCGTCCGTTGTGCTTCTCTTGCAGGAAAAGTGATGTGGCCTGTTTCAGGGCTAGATGCGATGATTTTTTTCTTATTTTGGATGCCAGGAATTGTTAGAAAGGCTTTGAGTGGGTGTAGGCACCATAATGGTATCGGCGGCTGTGCTGCATGCGTGAAGTGCAATGGAAGCACTGCGCAATGCTGAGCTACAGTTGCGCTGAACGCTGAGTGGGGCCTGGAAGTTCGAAGTGAGGCTAGGTGATGAGATGGAAGCCGAGCGAAATGTCTTATGTGCATTCTCAAAGCGTCTACGCGGATGTATGCGTTGACTGGATAATCACGCGCAATGATGACTGTCGCTGCTGTAGACGCGCATCTCGGGAGACCAAGGCATATCCTCAGGGCTTGGGCTTGCATCGACTGGAGGACGCGCAAGTTTGTTCTTCGGATCCCGCAAAGCACAGGTAAGCTGTATCGCATATAACCCAGGAACAGAACAGTGTAGAGTTGCAGCATTGCTTGTACCGATGCACCCCACGTTTTTCCAGCAAGAAACCTCAGTACGTGGGTGATCATGGTGAGTTTAGTTTTCATGTGGGCGATGTGAGGGCTCCAGGAGAGGTCGCGATCAACTATGACTCCGAGGAATCGGTGGGTCTTCACGTAGTTGATCGTGTGTCCGTTAATTTTAATAACATATGGGCTCATAGCCTTATGCGTGAATGCTATAAGCGAGCATTTCCCTGACGACAGCTCTAGTCCCCGTTCTTCCAGGTACTTTGTCGCTATTTTTGCCGCTCTCTGAAGCCGGGCACGCAAATGAAGGCGTGTTACGCCTGACGCCCAGATGCAGATGTCATCTGCATATATTGATAGATGGACAGATTCTGGAAGCGCATCAACCAGGCCGAGTAGCGCTAGATTGAAAAGTGTGGGGCTAAGAACGCCGCCTTGAGGCACACCTCGACGGTTGCAATGGTGCGTTGTTGTGCCATTCTCCGTCTGTACAAAGAAAGTTCTGCCTTTCAGATAGCTGTGGATCCATTGGTATACCCGACCCCCTAATCCAACATTTTCCATGACATCCAGAATGGCTTCATGTGATACGTTATCGTATGCACCTTTCACGTCTAAGAACAACGCCGCAGATAAACGTTTCAGTCTTTTTTGATGCTGAACAGATGAGACCAGGTCTATAACGTTATCAATTGCGGACCTCCCACGCCGAAAGCCCGTCATAGCATGAGGGTATACCTCGTGGCGCTCCAGGTACCACTCTAGACGAGTCAAAATCATCCTCTCCATCACTTTCCCGAAACAGCAGGTAAGCGCGATGGGGCGATAAGAGGTCAAGTGCAGAGGAGATTTACCTGGTTTAAGCACAGGTACGAGGCGGCTGGATTTCCATGAATGAGGGATAAATCAGCTGCTCCACGAGTCGTTGTACACGGATAGAAGGGCCCGTAGAGCTGCTTCTCCGAGGTTGCAAAGAGTCATGTACGTGATCCCATCCGGACCAGGCGATGAAGATCGTTTGCATGCCGTCAAGGCCGCTTGTAGTTCCTCTAGAGAGAAAAAGGTGTCCATTCTTGAATCTCTGGAAACTGGAGCGTTTTCTAGGTGGTGCGTGGTGCACGTGGATGCATGACCGGCAACTTTCATGCAGAAATCTTCTGCTACTTCAATTTCGGTGCGTCCTTGGTGGAGAGAAAGATACTTGAAGGGGCGATGTTGATGTGGGGATGTTCGTAGGCCACGGACAATCCTCCATGTCTGCGTCAAAGGCTTGTGTGGATCCAAAGATTCGCACAGATGTTTCCAGCGAAAGGATTGAAGTGAAATGATTCGCCGCTGAATTTTTTTCTGTAGGCGCCTTGCCTCTCTCAAGTCGTGAATAGACTTAGTGCGCCTATATCTTCTTTCTGCGCGACGACGGATCGCTCTGAGCCGTTCCAATTCCGCCTGATATTGACAATAATCTGAAGTATGTTGAATATGATAGGTCGCTTCTTGAGTCGCACCTCTAATCATATCCTCGAGGGTGTCAAGAGGAGGCGTTTTATTTTCTTGACACCTTTTTTCCGTCAGTGACCTGAACTTTGTCCAGTCGATGCGAGTCGAAGTGTCGTAGTTAGGCGATTTTTCCAGGCCCTTGATCTTCAAATAAGTTGGTATGTGGTCGCTTCCATGAGTTTCATAGTCTGCGAACCACTTGACCTTTCCATTTAGGCTTCGTGACACAAATGTCAAGTCAAGGCAGCTGCTGTATGTCGTTCCCCGTAGAAACGTTGGGCTTCCGTCGTTTACACAAAGCAGCTGCTGCTCCAGAGCAAAGGAGAATACTTGCCTTCCGCGATTGTCTGTCTTCTGACTTCCCCATAGTGGGTGGTGAGCGTTGAAATCTCCGGTGATGATCCATGGTCCAGGTGTGGCTGTTAACAGTGCACGTAGTCTTTCAGGTTCAAAACGGTTCGAAGGTGATATATATGCGCCTACGAGCGTGAAATTGAGGTCTCTACGTTTAACTGTCAAGCAGACATACTGGTTGTCATCGTGAGGTGCTACACGGTGCTCGATATAGGTAAGGTCGCATCTGATATATACAATGACTTTACTCTGTTCGTTGAAGGTAGCGGACTTGAAGGCTTCGTACCTCGATAGTCGTATTGCATTGTGTAGCCTTGGCTCACAGATAACAATAATTGGAAACTGGTTTTTGAACACAAATTGTCGTATAACAGAAATGCGGGGCTTGAGGCCTCGGGCATTCCACTGAAATATCGAAGCTCCTTTGACCTCTTTACGAAAGGCTTGCAGAGGCGGAGCCATGGTGCCTTTCCAGACTTGATAGCACCGGCTTCAGCGCATCCACTAACTGAAGTGCACTTTTTGCAGCCGGACTGTCAATGCTAGTGAGGAGCATACGAATGGTGTTCATAAGGGCCTTTACCATGGCTACGATTTCTTTGTCGCGACTATCACCGCATTCTCGTTCCGAAGTTATTGTAGACGAGCGATGCGGTGGCTCAGACGGTGGGTCTATCGTTGGCAGCGCTGGCCATGCTTCAGGCGAGCCCGTGATGCTCTTGTCTTGCTTGGAGGATTTGTTGTCGGCGTGTCTGGACGCTTGAGGTGGTACGCCGGTAGTCGTTTGGTGAGGTTCAATCCTTGCTTCAGCACTGGGTCTCCTCAGGGGC
The DNA here is from genome assembly GCA_013436015.1 of Rhipicephalus annulatus. NCBI lineage: Eukaryota > Metazoa > Arthropoda > Arachnida > Ixodida > Ixodidae > Rhipicephalus > Rhipicephalus annulatus. The sequence goes on along the minus strand of WOVY01010479.1, from coordinate 524,201 downwards.
CTCCGGCGACGAGACCGCCGGCGTCGTACTTGGGCAGCGGCCTCCCTGTGAGTTGAGCCATCCCGGACCATTTGCCTCAACACTTGCATTTCCTTTTTCATGATTGGGCAATCTTTCGACGATGCTTCGTGAGGGCCATGACAGTTTCGACATTTTCGAAGTTCTGCCTGGCAAGTATCTGCGCTATGTGATTCTGAGCATAGCGAGCACACAGCCAGGTTTGTACAAACAGCACTGACATGTCCCAATCTATAACATTTCCGGCATTGAAGGGGCTTCGGTACGAAGGGTCGCACTGTGTGTCGAAAATGGCCGACCTTGACTTGCGATGGAAGGCTGTCACCCTTGAACACTAGCTTCACGCAGCGTGATTTGCCATGGCGACGAGCTTGCAGTATAGTAGGTTCTGCAGACACCGGTTTGATGAGAGCAGCAAAGTCACTTTCGCTGATGGAAATGTCGACGTCATAAATGACGCCTGCCGTAGAGTCGCGGCCATCAGGTATATATGAGCGAACATTGATGTTATCCAACATCTTGACATTGCTCAGCACTTCCAATGTGCTTCGTTGAGTGACGTCTACGGCGAGGATATTCTTACGGCCATTGATCCGCACGTCCGCGATTTCTTCCTGGGCGAGTTCCTCAAGAAACCTAGACGTGACTTGACGATTAAGCCGGTTGAGACTATGAGCCGCATCAACCGGCACAAACAGAATTGTGTATATCGTGGGCTCTCGCATCGTCGTCACATTCTTACTTGTTGTTGGAGACGGCATCACTAGTCTTCTTTTTCGCTGCCGCCTTGTCACAGGCACGAAGTCGCCTTCGTCGGAGCTCTCGTCGCTGGCCGTAGAGTAAATCAGCGTGTCTTCGCTGTCGGCATCATTCGGGTGGCCCGTACGCTTTCTCGTGGTAGCTGCGGACGACGTCGAGGGTTGCGGTGGAAGCCCAGGCGAATCCACGTCCATCACCGCAGTCACTGGAACGGTGTCTTCCACAGAGTCGCAGAAAAACTTTGAAAAATTACAGATAGTGACAGCAGTGTTCTACGCCAGAATCCGATAACGGTAGAGTTCCCTGAAATGGCTAAGTCGTGCTTGGTGAAGCACAGGACATTGAATGAGGACATGCAAAACAGTTAGGCTCTGTCCTCAGTGTAAACATGTGGGTGGATCAGTGCCTGTCAAAAGGTGTTTACGTCTGGCATTAATGTGGCCTATTCTGAGCCGCGTTAGAGTGACTTCGGCGATTCTGTTAAGTTTTTGTGGGATAAATTCCCTGAGTTGGGGTTTTACAAGGTTGAGTTTGTTGTTGACTTGTTTGTCCAATTAAGCTTGCCAGTGGTTGCATAGACCTCTACGTACAATAGGGTTTAGATCTTCACCCGAAACAGAGGTTATATCTATGGTTTGCCGACCAGCGGCTTCTCGTGCATTCTTGTCCACTATTTCATTTCCCGCAATTCCAGAATGACCTGGAACCCAGCAAATAGCAATAGAAAGTTTAATGTTATAGGCTGCATAGATTTCGTTAAGGAGCTTGTTGAAAGTGGGGTTCTTGCTGTACTTGCCACAAAACAGGGCCCTGACAACACATAAAAATCTGCGTATTCTATAGACTTTCGTATCTCGTGTTGTTTAATATGCTGTACAATAAGCAAGACACCATAGGCTTCCGCCGTGAAAATGCTGTTATATGTATGCATGGTTCTGGTGTCTGAGAACTTTTGCCCGTAGGCTGCGCACGATACAGATGTTTGAGACTTTGAGCCATCAGAGGAGAATGCAGCTGAACGATATTTGGGTTCAAGGGCCAAGAAATGTCGCCCAATGAGTGTATTGGACAATTTTCTTTATGATGTCCTTGAAAGACCAGTCACAAGTGACTGGACCCTGCTGCCAGGGAGGGATGTGTTCGGCATGGTCACTTTCCTCTAGGTCATTGAAAAAAATTGCAAGTTTTTCTACTGCGGGTCTTCCTGCCCATGAAAACGGTGGGGCGATAGAAAGACGGGGTAGGTATAACTGAGCAGCAGACACAGTATTCATAAGTGTTTTGCATGGGTGCTACTTCAGAGACATGATTCTAACTGCATCGTTGACTCCTATATACGTGTGCTTATAGTCCAGAGGCCACTGATCTGACTCTGCATAAAGGCTGTGAATAGGGCTGGTACGAAAGGCACCAAGTGCCAGCCGGATACATAAGTGGTATACAGGGTTCAACATTTTTAATGCAGTCCTTGAAGCTGACTCATATACTATGCATAGTCTATGCATGATATACTATCCGTAGTCTATGCGTGACAGAACCAGGCTTCGAAACAGAGATATGAGACAGCGCCAGTCTGTCCCCCACAACTGATGCGATGAAATCTTTAAAATGTTCTTGGTCTTGAGGCATTTCAACATCAGCTGCTTTATGTGCTGGATGAAGGCGAGTTTAGAATAAAAAATTCGACCGAGGAATTTTCGTTCTTTCGCGATGACTAAGTTTTGTCTATTCATTAGTATGCAGGGTTCAGGATGTATACCTCGTCGTCCGGAGAAAAGCACACTAGTAGTCTTGTCGGTGTTAAACTCAAAACCATTCTTATCAGCCTATTTCGCAAGACGGTTAACACCTAACTGTATCTGGCGTTTGCATACAGTCCAGTTTCACGATTTTAAACTAATTTGAATGTCGGCCACGTATACAGAGTACGATATTGCAGGTGGAATAAAAGAGCAAAAAGATTTAACTTTAACTAAAATAGTGTGGAGCCTAATACTCCTCCTTGTGGCACTCCATTTTATTTAAGAAATGAGCGCAATAACACAGTACCTATATTTACACGGAGATTCCTTTCAGACAGGAAATCTTCTAAGATGGTATTCCACCTGCCACATATTCCAAACGACAATAGATCTTGCAGGATTGCTTGCCCTGCCGCGGTGGTCTAGTGACTAAGGTACTCGGATGGTGACCCGCAGGTTGCGGGTTTGATTCCCGGCTGCGGCGGCTGCATTTTCGATGAAGGCGGAAATGTTGTAGGCCCGTATGCTCAGATTTGGGCGCACGTTAAAAAATTCAGCTAGTCGAAATTTCCAGAGCCCTCCACTACGGCGCCTCTCATAATCGTATGGTGGTTTTGGGACATTAAACTACACAAATCAATCAATCTTGCAGGATTCCGTATCGCCAGGCAGGACCATATGCCTTCTCAAGATGAAAGAAAACACCGTATTGATTGTGTACAAACGTGTCAGGTATATACCCCTCGAGGAGTACAAGATTGTCAGCTGTGGATCTAGCTGTACGGAAGCCAGACGGGCGCTGGTCCAATATACCGTTGTATTCTAAGTCATAGACCAAGCAGCTGGTAATCAGTTTTTCAAACACTTTGAGTAGGTAGCTTGTAAGGGCGATAGGCCTTTAACTATTTGCCGAAGAGGGCTTTTTACCTTGGTTAAGAATTGGTAGTACTATGCCTCTTTCCAAACATAGGGTATTTTTCCGGTATTGAAAATTTTGGTGTAAAGTGCTAAGAGGCAGTTCAGGGTTTCATCAGGGAGATTTCTGATCATTTCCTAGGTAATTGTATCAGAAACAGGAGCAGAGCTTCCACGGGAACCAAGGGCAAGCTTCAGTTCATATAGTGTTAGTGGTTCACTGTATCCTTCTGATACAGACTTGTTCCGGCACAGAGGTACACCTTCAGCTGTGCTTTTGTGGCGTAAGAACTTAGCGGTATACTTTTCTGAGCGTGATGTTTTCTTGAAGCGTTTGCCTGTTAAGGAAGAGATTTGGGCCTTGTCTTTTAAGTTTACGCACCCTACTATACACCTTGCTGACGTCTGTGTAGGAGTTTGATGATTTGATTGATATGTGGGGTTTAACGTCCCAAAACCACTATATGATTATGAGAGACGCCGTAGTGGAGGGCTCCGGAAATTTAGACCACCTGGGGTTCTTTAACGTGCACCCAAATCTGAGCACACGGGCCTACAACATTTCCGCCTCCATCGGAAATGCAGCCGCCGCAGCCGGGATTCGAACCCGCGCCCTGCGGGTCAGGAGCCGAGTACCTTAGCCACTAGACCACCGCGGCGGGGACTGTGTAGGAGTTTGTTGAGGATATATAAAGTGTCCAGCTTTCCGGTTAGGCGATACGGTGAATACGCCTGCCATTCACTTTGCAACTTTTTAGATTTATCAATCTTTCTGCTGTCGGGTAGCGAAAAAAAGTCCTGCATGCTTTGTTTTGCCGTTTTTCAGCAATTTCACACTCGCGATTCCACCTTGGCTTTGTGTTAACCTTAACATTGCTTGACTGTGGTATGTACTTTTTTGCAAAAGTAAGAACATAGTCGGAGATATAGTTGGCCATCTGTTCTACGCCGAAACGGTCCACCTCTTCGAGGCGTAGTGTACATAGCTCTCTGAACTTCACCCAGTTTGCAACATGACAGGTTCACTTTTTAGGATAAGATGGTCTGTGATCGCGTTGTCTTGTTATTGAAAGAGTTGGAAAATAGTCACTTCCATATGAAATATTCATAACTTTCTAATCTAAGTAAGGTAGAAGTGACGGTGACCCTATGGCTAAATCTATGCATGCATATGTTTTTTGTGTAGTACTGAAGTATGTTGGCTCTGCCTTATTGAACAGACAGGCTCCAGATGTGAGAAAAAAGTTTTCTATTGCACGACCTCTAACATCACATCTGGTGTCACCGCATAAGAAACTGTGAGCATTGAAATCCCCAATTAAAACGTATATGGTTCTGGGAGCTGGTCAATAAGCTTTTCAAACTTTATTTTATTGAACGATTCATCGGGGATATGTATATAGAACAGGTAGTAATCAAATGATTGAATATAATAGCGTGAACAGCCACAACCTGAAAATAGCATTGTAGCAGAATGTGCTGGCATGTTACTCTTGTTTGTGCATTGATGGCCGTGCCTCACGACAAGAAATTACGAAAAACCATATACCTATATACCTATATATACCTATATATCAATAAAACCTATATACCTATATATATATTGCCACCCACACGTAGTGGGTCGACTGCAAGAGCGGCTCTACCATCTGGAGAAAAGAAAGAAGATTTGCGTGCCTCTTCTCGGCTCGAGAGTCAGCCACGACTGACGCATTGTCCTAGAGCTAGCTACCCGGTCGTTCAATAAATCCCCCAGTACTTGTGACTCATCGTGACAAACTGGTGGAAGGGGCTGGGTAGGCCCACGGATGCTGCAGACCCCCCCCCCCCCAGGAAGCCGTAATACGAGTCCAGTGCCAGTCAATACTCCTGTGCATCGGACCAGCCGCCGAATCAGGGGATTGCCTCCGGAAGTTAACGATACGGCTCCCACCCCGTCAACAAACATGACCAGCACTTCGGTACAAACCTTGCCAACCGGCACGGGAAGCATGTCGTCGAACCGCTATACGTTGGAAAGCCCACGGGCACCGACGACGTTCCATGGTACGGAGCGCGAAGACGTTGAGGACTGGTTGGCGGACTTCGTGCGCGTAGCCAACTTGAATCAGTGGGACGACGCAGCGAAACTGGGTCGTGTCTACTTCTATCTCGAAGACGGGGCTCGCACATGGTATCAAAATCGAGAGGAGCAGCTGACGACGTGGCCCGAATTCTCTCGTAGACTCCTGCAGACATATGCCAGCGCTGACCGCCAAGAAAGAGCTGAACGAGCTATTCTTGCCTGCGTCCAGTCGCCAAACGAAACTGTGACCGCGTACGTCGAAGACATAACGTGTCTCTTCCGACGGGCAGATTCAAAAATGACGGAGGACAAGAACTTGCGTCACTTGATGCGCGGTGTCAAGGACCAGCTTTTCGCCGGCCTCGTGCGAAGCCCTCCGAAGACGGTCGCGGAGTTCTTGTCTGAAGCCGTGACAATGGAAAAAATGCTGCAGCAGCGATCAAACCAATACGACAGGCAAGTCAGTGGCATGTCCACTGCTGACATTTTCACCGCCGCTGGGACCAGCAATGACTCCTTACGTGAACTCATCCGTAATATCGTACGTGAAGAGTTGCAAAAGGCTGGTGTAACCCCTCATCCGACAGTTAGCTCTATTGCAACAGTGATCAAGGATGAGCTGCACCAGGCCCTCCGGGACACCTTGCCTCCTGATACAGCTGCGTCAGCTCCTGCCGAATACCACCGTGGGACAACCTACGCGGAAGCCTTGAAACGCCCTGCTGCATCGCCGCCATTGTTCGTTCATCCTGTCCCTGCAGTTTCACTCGAGTCAGCGCAGCACGTACCATACTACGAAGGCACGTACACGCCACCGCCCCTGCCCTTTGTCCGTGGTGCTTCTGTCGCCCATCGTTCGGTGCAACCGGTCCAGTACATCGACGATCGGCACTCGTCTCCTCGGAAGTCTGATGTCTGGCGCACACCCGATCACCGGCCTCTATGCTTTCACTGCGGAGAGGGTGATCACTTGTACCGCCAATGCCCTTATCGCCGTCTTGGGCTTCGCGGCTTCTCTGCGTACTCGCCGCCACCCCGTGACGGTCAGAAACCACGTGACATCCAAAACTACCTCTCCCAGCAGCATACACCACCGTCTGCCGGGCGCCAGTCGCGCTCGCCATCACCGAGGCGATTTTCATCAACGCCCCAGCGGTATTCTACCGCACGATCTCCCAGCCCCCGCCGGGAAAACTAGCCGAAGCGACCTCTGGGGGCGGGGTCGCTGAACGTCGAAGCACTGAAGACCTCCTATTGACGCAAAACCGTACAAAAACTGGTCCGACATCAACTGCTGCTGCAAAGAATAGCCGGCTTTCACTCGACATAGCAGTAACAATTAATGGTTGTGTAGTTAATGCGTTAGTGGACACCGGCGCAGACTATTCCATACTGAGCGGGAAACTGACAACGCAGCTGAAGAAAGTAATCACGCCGTGGCATAACTCGCAGATTCGGACAGCTGGTGGCCATGTTGTTACTCCACTGGGCGCCTGTACAACTAGAGTACAGATTCAAGGGTACACATTCGTAGCAAGCTGCCTTGTTCTACGTGAATGCTCCCGTGACGTCATTCTGGGAGTTGATTTTTCTACAGGAAAATGGAGCTATCATTGATCTGCAAGAGCGCCGCGTCACGTTCTCAGCCCAGCGAGCAATCAACGTGCAGGATGACGGAATGCGTGTCGACGTACTCCGTATTTCTGAACAGAGCGTGACGCTTCCTCCCCGAGCCAGTGTTCTAGTCGATGTAACGTGCTTTGGTTTGAGCGATGCCGATGTGGTGGCCGAGACAAATTTAGAACACCTCCTGCAGCAAGGCATATGTGTAGCGAGAAGTGTAATACACGTTCGTGACGGCCGATCTGAATTACTCGTTACCAACTTTAGCAACGAGCATCGACACTTTTTCCATGGCACTTCGATAGCGTTTGCCCACGAAGTAGCAAACGTAACCAACTGTCTCACGTCAGAGATAGTGGATAACGCAGACACATCAATGAGCAACATTGACATCAATCCTGATCTGTCCACCCATAACCAGACTGCGCTGCGGGCGCTCTTGTTCGAGTACAAGTCTTGCTTCGCAAGTTGCTCAAAGATCCGCCAGACTTCCATCACTCAACACAGGATCATCACGTACGAGGACGCACGCCCAATACACCAGCACCCCTACCGTGTGTGGGCTAAAGAACGTGAAGCGATACGTACGCAAGTTCGCGATATGCTTGACGATGGCGTTATCGAACCATCCAACAGCCCGTGGTCATCTCCAGTCGTGCTTGTCAAAAAGAAGAACGGGTCGCTACGCTTCTGCGTCGATTACCGGAAGCTTAACAACGTGACCAAAAAGGATGTGTACCCGCTACAGCGTATCGACGACTCGCTGGATAGACTTCGTCGTTCCCATTATTTCACTTCTCTCGATCTCAAAAGGGGGTACTGGCAAATCGACGTAGATCAGTGAGACCGCGAAAAGACAGCCTTCGTGACTCCAGACGGCCTATACCAATTTCGAGTACTCCCTTTCGGTTTGTGTTCAGTGCCGGCAACTTTCCAGCGAATGATGGACACTGTCCTCACAGGGCTCAAGTGGCAGACTTGTCTGTCTACCTTGATGATGTGGTGGTCTTCTCTGCCACGTTCGAGCAGCACCTTCAGCGCCTGCGCAGCGTGCTGGAGGCTATCCGATCGGCGGACCTCACTCTAAAGCCACAGAAGTGCCACTTCGGCTATGAAGAACTAAAATTTCTTGGTCATGTAGTTAGCGCCGAAGGAGTCCGGCCCGATCCAGACAAGCTTGCCGCTGTTGCCGAATTACCAGCTCCTGTCGATAAGAAAGCCGTCCGGCGCTTCCTTGGTTTGTGCGCCTACTATCGCCGGTTCATTCATGGCTTTTCACAGATAGCAGAACCTCTGACTCGTCTCACAAGGGACGACACGCCGTTTGTCTGGGAAAACGAGCAACAAGGAGCCTTTGATGAACTGCGACAGCGCATGCAATCAGCACCCGTTCTCGCTCATTTCGACGATGATGCTGACACGGAGGTCCATACTGACGCTAGTAACGTTGGGCTTGGTGCAGTGCTCGTTCAGCGTCAAGAGGACATCGAAAAGGTGATAGCCTACGCCAGCCGCTCTCTATCCCGTGCCGAGGCGAATTATTCTACTACGGAGAAAGAGTGCCTCGCAGTCGTGTGGGCAATCCCCAAGTTTCGCCTGTACCTTTATGGTCGTCCCTTCAAGGTAGTGACGGACCACCACGCCCTCTGCTGGTTGGCAAGCCTGTGCGACCCTTCAGGATGGCTAGCACGGTGGAGCTTGCGGCTGCAGGAATTTGACGTCACCATCGTCCATAAGTCCGGCCGTAAGCATGAAAACGCTGACACACTGTCACGCGCACCCCTTCATGTCGTCAGTCAGGAAGCAGAGGAAGACGAAGGCTTCCTGGGCGCCATTAGCTCATCAGACTTGAGTAAACGACAGCGGGATGACGCAGAGATTCGTCCGATCATCGATCATTTAAAGGGCCAGAGCACAATCATACCACGTCATTTATTCCGCTCGTTGCCATCGTTCTGCCTTCGAGATGGTGTGCTGTACAAGAAGAACGCTCGTTTGAACAACCGTGCCTACCTCCTGGTGGTTCCTAGAGACATGCGAGACGACGTCCTCTTCGCTTGCCATGACGAACCCACATCCGGTCATCTGGGCTACTCACGGACACTTGCCAGAGTGAGTGAGAGGTACTATTGGCCAGAACTTTCGGCAAGTGTCAAGAAGTACGTCAAGAGCTGTCGGGAATGTCAGCGCCGAAAGCAACCATCTGTTAAGCCAGCTGGTTTGCTTCAGCCCATTGAAGCACCTTGCACGCCATTCGACCAAGTCGGCATGGACATTCTCGGGCCATTTCCCTTGTCTGCGGACAGCAACAAATGGGTGATCGTCGCGACCGACTATTTGACACGCTACGCTGAGACGCAGGCGATCCCACGAGCTACGGCTTCTGAGGTAGCACAATTTTTCATGCGCCACATCGTGTTACGACACGGTGCTCCTTCCAGTATAATAGCGGACAGAGGGACGGCATTCACGGCGCAGCTTATGGACGAGGTTTTCAAACTGACCAACACCAGACAACGAAAGACAACTGCGTACCACCCGCAAACCAACGGACTTACCGAGCGACTGAATAAGACCATCGCGGACATGATCTCAATGTACATCGACGTACAGCACAAAACATGGGACCGGATCTTACCTTACGTGACCTCCGCGTATCATACCGCTGTGCAAGAGACCACGCGATTCACGCCATTTCGGCTTCTCCACGGCCGCGAAGTACAGACCATGCTGGACTCTATGCTACCGTGTCAAGACGAAGACGAGTTGACAACTGACGCCGATCAATTCGCAGAGCGTGCTGAGGAAGCCCGGCAGCTCGCGCGACTACACATCGGCCAGCAACAGCAGGCAGACGCACGGCGCTATAACATCCGCCACAGTGAAGTATTTTACAACCCCGGAGAGCGAGTTTGGGTGTGGACGCCCGTCCGCCGCCGTGGCCTTAGTGAAAAGGTACTAAACGGTACTTTGGCCCATATAAAGTGTTACGTCGCGTCAGTTACGTGAACTACGAAGTGGTTCCGGAATCAACATCGCAGGCACGGGGTAGGACACGACCGAGGTCGGATGTCGTTCATGTGTTGCGCATGAAACCATTTATTGCGCGTTGTTCATAACTTTTAGATGCGGAAGCATCTTATACTCGCGCCTTGTAGTGCGCCGTCCGCGCCGTCCGCACCGCTTCTCGAACATTCGACAGCTGACGCGCGCGCATGCGCCGTCGCGCCGTCGCCCACCATCTGTGCCGCGCGCGCTTCTCCTTCGAGAACATTCGACAGCTGACAGCGCATGCGCCGTCGCGCCGTCGCCATCTGTGCCGCGCGCACGCTTCTCCTTCGAGAACATTCAACAGCTGACAGTGCATGCGCCGTCGCGCTGTATATATACTCAAGGTCGGCGCTCGCTCGCTCAGTTGCCGCTCGTCCGTTGGTTTGTACGGCGCGTCGACGTCCAAGGTCGCGGTGAAATGAATTCCAACGAATCCACAAACACAATGATCGACGTCCCTTCGACCAGCGCCGCCCTTTCGCATACGTGTGTACGTGTTCACTCATTTAACACCCCCTCCTACAACCACGTTAACCAATTTAGCCATCGACCCAAGTAAGCCGCAATATAACACCTCATTTCACAACCACGTTAACCAATTTAGCCATCGACCCAAGTAAGTCGCACTTTAACACCCCGTTAACCAATTATATGCTCCGCATCCTCCTCAGTGTTCCCCCGAGGGAAGCTGCGGGCAATTTTTTTTGCCGTACACTGTTTTTTGTGTTATTTATTTATTTTTGTGAACTTGCTTCTTCATTCACTGATTTTTCCTATATTGTCACGCTTGTTAATTTCTACTTTTACTTTATCCGAATTTCCAATTTCTTTTTTTTTCCCACGTGCTTTGTCATAACATCGTGGTGGTGCTATGTACATTTCTTTCCCCCTTTGGGGGCTTTTGGGACTTTTTTCTTTCTTTTCGAAAGGGGGGGATAATGCCACCCACACGTAGTGGGTCGACTGCAAGCGCGGCTTTACCATCTGGAGAAAAGAAAGAAGATTTGCGTGCCTCTTCTCGGCTCGAGAGTCAGCCACGACTGACGCATCGTCCTAGAGCTAGCTACCCGGTCGTTCAATAAATCCCCCAGTATTTGTGACTCATCGTGACAATATATATACGTATTTATTATATAAAACCTATATATCTTTACGAAAAACCGTACATTGATTTCTGAAATTCACATGAGTTGACTTTGAATGAGTTTCTTGACCATAGAACACTTTTAGCTGGTAGTCATTTAGCAAGTCTTTAATATCATCTAGGTTAATAAATAGGCGTCTGGCATTTCATCGCAGTATTTGTGTGGTTATACTGAAAACAAAAATTTGTGTCCTGTGGTCAAATGAATTAAATATATGTGTTAAAGGGAGGCTACCCTTCAGGTTACCGACTCCGTCAATTGAGCGGTTACGGGATGTTTTCCTTTCATATCGCGCTCCAAGGAGCGCTGATCTTTGAACGTCGACAACGCTGGTGTTCGTCCTTAGATTTCCAATGCCTTCTCCGAGGCATTGGAAAGTCGAGGACAAGGCACAGAAATCCGGCCTTGAAATTTGATTCAGCTTCGGGGCCTGTCGAGCTAAAGCCTGCACAGCGACCTTTGATGTTGGAGGCGCGACACTAGCAGCAGCCACCTGGGGGGTGGACGAAGTGACTACTGGGCCACTGTTGGCGACCGCAGTTGACTGTCGAGGCACTACCCCCTGTTGCACCACCTCGGCAAAACTGGTGTGATCAAGGTATGACAGACGGTTCCTTGCTTCACGAAATATTATGCTTTTTTTACTTTTATTGAGATGATTGTATCAGATTGCAGCTTATCAGTGTGACTATACGTCACACTTACTCTGTCCTCCCTTGGTTCCTTTTCCCTCTTTCATATCGTTGGCTTGAAAAGGGCTCGAAATAAACCGCCAAGGTGCTCTTTTGGGTGGCGCAGCTCTAGCCAACATTACAGCCTGCTTCTTTTAGAGACACAATACATGTTGTCAGAAGTGCCAAAGCCTCGTCAAAATGAAAAACGTCAAGCATCTAGAACAACTGCGGTTGGCAGGCAACATACGAAGAAATTGGCAGATGTTCAAGCAAAAACTGGAACTTTTCTTCGCTGCGACGCCCACTAAACCACCCAGGACGGAAGCCTCCAAGACAGCAATCTTACTCAGCATCGCCGGTGAGGAAGTCCTCGACATCTACAACAACGTCTCGTTCGCAGACGGTGAGAGCAATGAAGACTACTAGACAGTGTTGCGGAAGTTCGAGGAGCACTGTGTCGACGAGGGGAACGAGGTTTACGAGAGGCATGTTTTTCGCCTTTGCATGCAGAACGCAGGAGAGCCATTTGAGCATTATTTGCGAGAACTAAAAAAATGGGCGAAGCTATGCAGTTTCGGCACGCTAGAAGAATCCATGATACGAGATCAGGTTGTTTTTGTCACAAACAACCCGAAGATAAGGGAAAAGATGCTGCGAGAAAAGGGCTTAACCTTACAGAAGGCTGAGCAGATTTGTAAAGCAGACGAGGTTTCAGCACGACAAACTGCTGCTTGGTCGAGCCAAACATTGCAAGTAGACTACGCCCACAGGGCAGAGCACAACAAAAAAGATTTCGGCGCCGACAGTGCAACAAGTAGCACGCGCAAAGGCAATGTCCAGCATATGGAAAGACATGCTTTGCTTGCAATAAGCCGAACCATTTTGCTATATGCTGCAAGCGTCGACCAAGCCGACACATAGACCAAGTACAAGAAGTTGAGGCAGAGGACGGATTTGACATTTTGGACATCGGTGTCTACGGTGTCAGCCTCGGGGAAAGCGCAGACTGGACGGTGAGGGGAAAGCTAGGCGGACAGGAAGTCAGATTCAAAGTGGACACAGGTTCACAAGCCAACATCATTCCGTGGTCTCTTTTCCGTCGTTTCAAGGCAGCAGCGGACCCGCAGAAAAGTAGTGCAGTTTTGAAGGCTTACAACGGCAGCGCCATCAAGCATGTCGGATATAGCAGGGAATTGTTGCTACTAAACGACGCGACGCATGCTGTGACCTTCTTCATAGTCAAAAAAGGTTGCCAGGCCATATTAGGGCTGCACGCATGTAAGCAATTTGGGCTGGTCCCGAAATCTGTAGATTCGGTAAGGTGGAGCGAGCCGGAACCCGAGAAGGCCTTTCCAGACTTATTTCAGGGTACGCACTGTGTCGGAAGGCGATACCGGATGGTCCTGCGGGAGGATGCTGTTCCAGTCGTGCACCCAGCCCGACGGGTACCCTTGGCCCTGAGAGAGCCTCTTCGACAAGAACTGGAACGCAGGGAAACTGCCTCCATTATCAAGAAACTGGATGAACCGACAGAATGGGTGAGCCCTCTGGTTATTACGCGTGAGAAAGATGGGGCCCTTTGTGTATGCATGGATCCGAGGGAAATAAACAAGAACATAAAGCGCGAGCACTATCCTATGCCAAAAAGGAAAGAGATTGAGGCAGAGCTGTCAGGTGCAACATTTTTTTCGCGCCTAGACGCCAAGGCAGGTTTCCATAAAATTTCATTGGACGCAGCTACATCACGTGTGTGCACTTTTGCGACGCCGTTCGGGCGTTACCGCTTCTTGCAACTTCCGTTCAGAATTTCGTCAGCAAGCGAAGTTTTCCAGAAAACGCTAACAGAAATATTTCAAGGATTGGCAGGTTTACGCATATACATAGGCGACATTTTAGTGTGGGGCGTCAGCAAGTATCAGCATAACGAACGCCTGCAGACCGTGCTGAAGCGGGCCTGACTTTTAACCTGCGGAAATGCGTATTTGGCGTGAAAGAATTTGAGTTCCTGGGTGACGTAATAAGTGAGCAGGGAATAAGTCTGAGTCGCCACCTGGTTGAAAGCTCCGTTCACTGCCGACACCTACAGATAGGCACACCGTGCGCACAATGATGGGCGTGGTCAACTATTTTTGCGAATATGTGCCGTCGTTGAGTAATAAGATTATCTTGCTGCACGGCCTTGTGAAAGAAAACTTCACGTTTGAATGGACCACAGCGCATCAGCGGGAATGGGAAGCAGTGTGCAACGCGTTAACAAACCCACCGTTACTCGCACTCTTTGACGAGAAGAAGGACACTAAGATTACTGCAGACGCTTCGGGGACCGGTTATGGCACGGCCCTGCTGCAGAAACATGGCAATGACTGGAGCCGCGTGACGTATGCATCAAGAACATTAACCGATTGCGAGACCTGTTTCTCGCAAATTGAAAAGGAAACGCTCGGTATAGTGTTTGCATGCGAGAAATTTCATCATTTTGTTTATGGTCGGAAGGTATGGATCGAAACTGACCATAGGCCCCTGCTTGCCATTTCTAAAAAGGGCATTGGAGACATGCCACCACGATTGCAGCGTTTTTTCATCAGGCTTTTACAAAATGATTATACTTTGCAGTTCGTGCCTGGCAAGGAGCTGGTTCTGGCGAACATGCTGTCGTGTGCACATATACCATCACAGTCATCGAGTGCCTTCACAGACGTCGACATCCATGCGACAGAGGTCGTCTCCGGCATCGTAAGCATGCCCATGAAAGTACGTTTGGAAAAAGAAACAAGGAACGACCCGTGTTTGAGCGAGGTGAGAGAACGAATCTCACGGGGTGACGCCGTCGAAGGTGAACTCAGGCCCTTTGCCAGGGAACTGTCAGTGGTAGAAGGTACACTACTGAAGGGATGCAAAGTGGTCGTACCCAAAACTCTGAGAGCAGAAATTCTTCGACAAATTCACGAAGGACACCTCGGACTAAATAAATGCAAGGCGAGAGCACGCAGGTTGGTATTTTGGCCTGGACTCAGCAGTGCCATTGACTCCTTTATTCGGGGGTGCAGTACTTGCCAGAGGTATGCATACAAGCAGCCGAGTGAGCCCCTTCTCATGAAGCCAACCCCGGACAGGCCATGGCACCGAGTGGTAATTGACATTTTTCAGTTCGGGGGAGTCTCCTATGTCATTGTATTTGCTGCCCACTCCAATATCCCTGACGTAGAGAAGCACAACGGCCAAAGAAGTCATGGATAAAATATCGGCCATCTTCTCACGGTACGGCATCTTGGTTCATGTATGTACTGACAATGGGCCCCAGTTTGGATCGCAAGAGTTCCGAGAGTTCGCGCAAAGATATGACTTTCAGCCCATCACATTGAGTCCAGAATTACCTCGGTCAAATGCACTGGCAGAAAAGGGGGTTCAGATCGTTAAGCGCATCCTAAAGTAGACCAACGACACCAACGGTGACTTTTGGTTGGGGCTTTTAGCCTATCGGTCATCCCCACTAGAAGATGGTCGCTCTCCGGGTGAAATACTGCAAGGCCAGCACCTTCGCACGACCCTTCCCGAGTACCAAGGCGATCCCCGAACTAGTGGAAAAGCGTCGCCAGTCTTCGAAGGGAAAGGCACTACCACCGCTCGGAAGCGGAACTGCAGTACGCATTCATAATGGACACTGGTCACGCACAGCGACAGTAAGCGAGCAAGCTGCACCAAGATATTACATGCTGAAGACAGAGGACCAGCGAATGCTGAGGCGAAACAGGCAACACCTGCTGCGCATACCCGGAAACGGTACAAGCGAGTATGAAGAACAAGACGCCGACAGCCCTGAAAACATGGTCAAGCGGGACAAAAGCCAGGACAGCAATACACCTGGCTTACAAGCGCACGGAGACCAACAAGGCATAGCCAATCCCACAGCTATAACGCAAGGTGCCCACCATGAAGGAGACAATTTCAATTTTTCAAGTGCACGAAAGTCTAACAGGAAACGTGCGGAACATCGACGATTGCATTACGACAACAACTTTCATCAAGTTTTCTAAAATGTTTTTAATCAGTCCCAGAACATGTATCAGATTGCAGCTTCTCAGTGTGACTGTACGTCACACTCATTCTATCCTCCCTTTGTTCCCTTTCCCTCTTTCATATCGTTGGCTTTAAAAGGGCTCGAAAGAAACCGCCAAGGTGCTCTTTTGGGGTGGCGCAGCTCTTGCTAACATGACAGCCTGCGTCTTTTAGAGACACAATACAATGATCTCTTTTTCAATCTTCCATTTAAGACATGTTCTAGAGTAGGCTGGATGACTTCCATCACAGTTTACACTATGTGGAAACGATTCGCAATCATCGGACTTGTGTTCATGGAGCTGCATTTGGCACATGTCCGCTTTTTCCAGCATGTCTGCGATCCGTGCCCGTACCGATGGCACTTACAGCACCGCCGAGGGTTCGGGATGTACGGCTTCACGCACAGTTTGGTGTAGCCTGCATCTAGTGTGGTAGGAAGCACACCACTGTCAAAGGTTTGTATTGTGTGTTTAGTACGGATCTGCTCAATTTTCTGGCGAACCAATATTCTTTCAACCTTTATAACATTTTGACTCTGAAACCCATCAATGATTGATATGTGGGGTTTAACGTCCCAAAACCACTATATGATTATGAGAGACGCCGTAGTGGAGGGCTCCGGAAATTTCGACCACCTGGGGTTCTTTTACGTGCACCCAAATCTAAGCACACGGGCCTACAACATTTCCGCCTCCATCGGAAATGCAGCCGCCGCAGCCGGGATTTGAACCCGCGACCTGTGGGTCAGCAGCCGAGTACCTTAGCCACTAGACCACCGCGGCGGGGCTCTGGAACCCATGAAGTAGGTCTTCATAACTAAGGTGCACGAAGTCATATTCTGATATAACACCGAGGCTCATGTTCATTGTTGTATGTGCAGATACTGTGACAGGTACGTCAACAATGCGTTTCAATTCATTTATTTTCTCAAATTGATCTTTGTTCTTAAGTTCAAGTAGCAAATCACCACTAGCCAATTTTGTGGCCTTGTAGCCTGGTCTAATGGTGCGTCCAAGGCGTTTCGCCACCACGAAAAGAGACAATTTGCAAGCAGTTTTGTTGCCCTTACTATGGATCACATGGTATTTTGGAAATATGTCATTGCTTTTCAGAAAAAAGTGGAAGGGTGCTTCGGCGCGCCCCTTTTTTTGAGGGCGATCAAGGAGTAAAGTAGCTTGTTTAGCCATGGGAGTAGTGCGTGTGTTCGGCGGCAGTGCCAACCGCCCAGCACGGAGCCCAACAAGGGGACGCGGCAAGACTTGAACCGAGTCTGCACAACGCCAGCTGTACGCTATCACGATAACTGGATATAGTATACCCAAGGTTGGATACCTACGCGAGGTTAAGTCTTGCCACCAGGAAACAATGAAGTAAATGGAAAAGAGAAGAAAACAGGATAGATTTAAAGAGGAGAAAAGACGAACATGTAGGGAAAGAGAGATAGGAAAAGGCGACTGCCGATTTCCTCCTTGTTGGTCAGCCCAGAGATGCCGTCTACGTGAAGCCGGGGCCAAAGAGGTGTGTTGCCTCAGCCAGGGGGCCTTAAAGGTCCAATAACCCGGCGTCGGCTGAACCCCCGGGATCCCCTTTTCTCCGGACACGGTAAAGGCACGCATAGCTAGGCGTGAAAGGTTATCGAACCCCCCCCCCCCCCTTTAGCTCTGGTCCGTGGTGCCGCTACGCACCTAGCGCCTGCTCTCACAGACGCATAGTATCAGTACGAAACTTGGCGTGGCATAACATGACTGTATGAAAAACATATTTGACTAGTAATGACATGAAAATCATATGTATTTCATGAATTTCGTGATTTACATATCATGGTCCTGCAGCTCTTGCGGTGGTTCTGTTCACGTGGCATGTTGCAAAACTGGCATGGCGTGATATGATTGCGTGTGGAACACAAGCGACGGACCCTAACATGAAAACCATTATATGCGTGTCATGTAACAACATGACTACCTGCCCCGCTCATGATGCGCGCGTGGCCGTTCGCTAGCGTCACATATACAAAATTTGGTATTACGGTGCGTGAATTGATGACGAAGGTATGTGACCGGTGCAAACATGATAAATTGAGACGTATGTAATGTAACAACATGACTACATGCTACGCTTATGATGCGCTCGCGGCCGTTTTGCTAGCTTCACATATGCCGAATTGGGTATTACGCGACGCCAATGAATGACGAAGGTATGTGATTGGTGCAAACATGATAATCATGAGATGTGTGTCATGCGAGAACTTGGCTACATACCACAGTCAAGGCACCAATATCTTTCGACGTGACGCAGTGCGGGTGCTCGCCGGCGTTCCTTTTGTCGCGTCACGCCGGCATTGCCACGCCAGGTGCCGGTCTTGCCATATGCTCGCAGGCGCGCGCGGCGCGGCGTTGCTTTGACGCATGTCCGTTTTAGCTCCTTCGGCGTCCTTTCCTCATGAAAAAGGGTAGACGAAGTGTTGTCTGGGCAACGCATTGGCGCAAAATGCATCATGTCGCAATTCATGCTGGTTGCCGTCGGGCCGCGCCGACGGACGCTGGTCGCGCTGGTCGTGCCTGGCGACATAATATAGAGCGCTCGCGTTTTGCTAACGTAGCGCCGCTGTGCCCAGCGTGTGTGTGTGTCAGCGCTACCGAGTATATTGGGCTCTTCATTATGCACTCGCGGCCGTTTTGCTAACTCCACCTATGCCAAATTTGGTGTTACGTGGCGTCAATGGATGACGAAAGTATATGACTGGTGCAAAATGATAATGCTGACAAGCGTGTCATTTAGAAAAATGGCAACATATCATGGCTCATAGCATGCTCGCGGCCGTTTAGCTAGCTCGATATTGTCACGGAGGTGAGAGACTGAATGAAATAAATATATTTACGAAATATACAGGGAGAGTCAGAGGCAGCTGCAGCCAAGATGGAAGAACAGCAGCCACAACAACACGAGCACGGTCACTTTCATAGTCTTCGTCGTCTATGATGCTCTTTCGTTGACGATGTCGTGTAACATATAACCCCCCGCTGCTGGCAGCGCCGTCTCGGTGCGTAAAGGAGAGTAGGATCATATGCGGATATGTACGGTTTGAGACGGGTCACGTGGACGATGTCAGTAGCGGGTGCGGACGACGATGACTGACTGTCCAACGGAGCAATCTCGTATGTGACATCGGTAAGCCGGCGTAAAACCTTGTAAGGCGCCGAGTAGCGAGATAGGAACTTCGAAGAGAGGCCAACGTGGCGGCATGGTGTCCAGAGGAGTACCAATGAACCTGGAGAGTAGGAAACTACTCAGTGATGGCTGTCGTAGCGGGCCTTCTGAGAGAGCTGCGAGTCAAGAAGACGTTCCCGTGCGATTTGGCGGGCCATTTGAGCCCGAGAAGTGGCATCCCGGGCGTACTCTGTAACCGTTTGCGTAGTTGATGGGAGAAGAGTCTCGAAGGGTAACGCTGGATGGCGGCCGAACAATAAATAAAAGGGGGAGAAGTCAGCGGTGTCGTGGCACGACGAATTGTACGCGAATGTCACTTAAGGCAAAGTACTATCCCAATCAAGGTGATCTCTGGAAACGTACATGGATAACATTGTTGTAAATGTTCGATTTAGGCGCTCGGTAAGACCATTCGTTTGTGGGTGATAGGCCGTATTGAGCTTGTGACGGGTCGAACACGAGCGAAAAATGTTACTTACTACTTTTGAAAGAAATGAGCGATTACGATCAGTCAGCAGCTGTCGAGGAGCGCCATGGTGAAGAATCACGTCATGAATCAAGAATTCCGCGACATCAGTGGCACAGCTTGTCGGTAGCGCTCGTGTGATAGCGTATCTTGTGGCATAATCAGTGGATACGGCTATCCACTTGTTTCCAGTGAGAGAAGTAGGAAATGGTCCAACGAGATCAAGACCGACACGATAGAAGGGAACGGTGGGTATGTCTATTGGTTGAAGCGGACCAGCTGGTGACAAGGCTGGAATGTTTGGAGCGGTGGCACGACTCACATGCAGCTACGTATCGGCGCACAGAACGGTAAAGGCCTGGCCAGAAGAATCTACGCCGCACGCGATCGTACGTGCGCGTGACACCGAGATGTCGCGCGGTCGGGGCGTCGTGAAGCTGTTCAAGTACAGCGGAACGGAGTGTCGCAGGAACTACGAGTAAAAGCTCTGGTCTTTCGGCGCTGGTGTTGCGTCGGTAAAGAATGCCATCGCGTAGAACGAACAAGTGTAGCGACGGGTCTACAAGGGGCAAGCACAGACACTGCATGATAGACTGCAAATGGACATCGCTGAGCTGTTTCTTGCGTATGTCGGTGAAAGCCGACAAGGCGATGACACAAGGGTCAGAATCATGTGCTGAAAGGTCAGGTGGGTCCACGAGGTGACGGGATAGAAACTCGGCATCCTGGTGCAATAGGCCAGATTTGTATGCCACGTCGAAGCTGTATTCTTGTGGTTTCAAGGACCAGTGGCCAAGTCGTCCTGTTGTATTTTTAAGGGACGACAGCCAGCACAAGGCGTGGTGATCTGTAACCACCAAAAAGGTGCGGAGAAACAAGTATGGTTGAAATTTTCCGACTGCCTGACTAGTGCGAGGCACTCACGCTCTGTAATGAAAAACTTGCTTTCCGAAGGAGAAAGGAGGTGACTTGCATAAGCAATAACGCGATCCTGTCCTCGTTGCCGCTGGGCGAGAACAGCACCAATTCCATGTCCGCTGGCATCGGTACGAACTTTAGTATAGGCTGACGGGTCGAAATGGGCCAAGATGGGTGGTAAAGTAAGTAATGTTGTAAGGGTGCTGAAGGCAGTTGCTTGGTCAGTACCCCAATAAAAGGGCATGTTCTTCTTCAGTAGCTCCGCAAGTGGTCGGCCAATGTCAGCGAAATTCTTCACAAAGCGTCGAAAGTAAGAACAAAGGTCGATAAAACTCCTGACATCTATTGTGGAACGTGGTAGGGGAAAATCTTTGACAACTCGAATTTTGTCAGGATCTGGTTGCATGCCTCGAGCACTGACAAGGTGGCCCAGCACAGTGATTTCCCGACGGCCAAAGTGACATTTGGAAGAATTGAGCTGAAGTGCTGCTTTCCGGAAAACCTCAAGAACAGCGGTTAGGCGGCTAAGATGGCTTTCGAATGTAGGGGAAAATACGATGACGTCACCGAGATAGCACAGGCACGTGGTTCATTTGTATCCACGCAGGAGAGAGTCCATCATCCTTTCAAATGTAGCTGGCGCATTACACAATCCGAATGGCATAACCTTCAACTGGAAAAGTTCATCTGGTGTGATGAATGCGGTTTTCTCACGGTCTCGATGATCCATAGAAATCTGCCAGTATCCTGATCGCAAGTCGATAGATGAAAAGTAGGCAGACCCATGTAGGTAGTCGTGAGCATCGTCAATCCGCGGCAGTTGGTACACGTCCTTACGTGTTACTTTGTTTAAGTGACGGTAGTCTACGCAGAAGTGCCAGCTGCCATCCTTCTTCTTGACTAGCACGACCGGCGATGCCCATGGACTGCAGGAAGGTTCGATGACGTCTTTTGAGAGCATTTCTTCAACTTCGTGCTGGATAACTTGTCGCTCAGCATTAGACACGCGATAAGGACGTCGTCGGATGGGGCTGGCGTCTCCAGTGTTAATCCTATGAGTTACAAAGGATGTCTGACCCAAAGGGCAGTCATCAAAATCAAAGATGTCGCGCTAGGATTTCAGCAGGTGCCGGATGTCAGCTGTCTGTGCTGGAAGAAGGTCCGGAGTGATCACCTTGTCAATGGTGGCATCCGCTGCGCTCTTTGAGGATAAAAACTGAGCAGAGGACGAAGAAGATTCGGCAACGACCGCCGAAATGGCAGCATCTATAGAAAAATTTTTGCCAAAGTCATACCATCTGGGATAACTTGAGCGCACCAGCTGAAGTTTAGGATCGGAAGAGATACTGTATTTTCTGTGACTGTCAAAAGTGTGCGAGGCACTATTTTTGGCCAGCAGAACGTCAGCAATAGGTGTCAACAAATAGTCACCATCGGGAACAGGAGGGACAGATCTCAGGTTCACGTAAGTAACGACTTGAAGTGCTAGGTGAACGTGATCTGCAGAACACAGACGGGGTTGAGCTGGTGTTGGGTCGTCATGGTAACACGGTAAATCAAGTTGAAGCATGCCGGTTCCACAATCAATAAGGGCAGAGTGGGCGGATAAAAAGTCCATGCCGAGGATCAGTTCATGGGAACATCACTCGAGCACAGCAAATAGCACTGTCGTGGAGCGATCAGCCACACTTATACACGCGGAGCACATTCTAAGCACGGGAAACGTGCCGCCGTCGGCGACCTAGATTAGTGGCACTGTGGGTGGCGTTAAAACTTTCCTAAGGCGGCAACGAAGTTCTGAATTCATCACTGATATGTGAGCCCTTGTATCCACAAGTGAAACAATGGGTGTGTCATCTACTTCAACGTCAATAAGGTTGCGCCGAGTCGGCAGCATGGTCAGAGGATTTGGCGGGCAAGTGGTCAATGCAGCATCACCTCCGGGAGCTGCATCATCTAGTTTTCCTGCGGCAGGTGGTCAGTCGGTGACGTTGGTCGCCGAAATTGGGGCGAGCGAGACGATGGGAGACGGGAGAGCGGTGAACGGGTCTGGTGAGCATGCGGAGATGGAGAGCGACGACGATATGGCGGCATAGAAGGAACGTCTTCACTGGTGGCCTGAGGTGACTCCCGGTAAGTTTGAAAGCGTCCATGAACCCTCTGCGGCCGATGGCTGTACCCATAGGCTGCCTGATGCCAATACCACCGAGTGTTACAATGGCGGGCCACGTGTCCATTACGGTGGCAGTTGAAACAAATCGGGCGATCGTCAGCAGTCCTCCACTCGGCTCGATTGCGAGGGCGCGCCGGAAGGTTTTGGCTTTGGGCATACGAAACAGGGGGTCGACGACGGTTGATCGGCTGAGAGGGAGCTGTTGTGCACTCGGAGGCCAGTCCAGCTTTGGAAAGCTGTTGTCGCACAATGGCATGTACCAGTGGCACCATCTGAGGGCTAGAGTCACAGGCATGGGAGCACGTGGACGCAGGAGACAGAGCTTCAAGTTCACGTCTGATGAGCTTGGTCACATGCTCTGCAGTTAACGGCGTCTTTAGTGCAGGCCTATCTTCGCACGACCAGGTTGCTGCTGTGTTTGGTAGTCGAATGAAATTATGGGCGATAGGTCGACTTTTTGCGGCCTCAAAACGCCGGCACTCTTTGATGATGGCATCGACCGTATTGTAGTCCTTGCACATGAGAAGGTTGAATGCATCATCTGCAATGCCTTTCAATATGTGAGCTACTTTTTCGCTTTTTTCCATACCGTTGTCCGCTTTTCGGCAAAGGGCAAGCACGTCCTGTATGTAAGTCACGTAGGACTCTGATGAAGTTTGCGCACGAGATGCCAACTCCTTCTTGGCCGCTGCCTTTTTACCCACAGACTTGCCGAAAAGGGCGCGCATCTTTTCTTTGCACGCATCCCAGCCTTCAATTTCATCTTCGTGGTTCTCGAACCACAATTTGGCTGTTCCTTTCAAGTAGAACAGGATATTGGCTAACATAAGAGTTTCATCCCAGCGGTAATTCTTACATGTCAACCACGCAACATTTTTTACATGTCAACAACGGCAACCATTTTTCGATGTCGACATCATGCGTGCCACAGAACATGCCGCTTTTAGCTGTGGAAGGACAACAGTTGCTGTTGTAGTCGCCTCGGTGGGAGCAGGTCCCTGGTTTGCCATGGTGGAAAAATCCAAGCGTCGGCCCCTGCGGAGCTTCGTTATATCGTGTTGTACCCCGCACCTCCACCAAATTTCACGGGGGTGAGAGACTGAATGAAATAAATAAATTTACTAAATATACAGGGAGAGTCAGAGGCAGCTGCAGCCAAGAAGGAAGAACAGCAGCAACAACGACACGAGCACGGTTGCTTTCATTGTCTTTGTCGTCTATGATGCTCTTTCATTGCCGGTGTCGTGTAACATTATATACTAAATTTGGTATGACGTGACGTGAACAGATTACGAAGATAAACGACACATCCAAACATGATAATCATGTTACGTATGTCATGTATGGCATAATTTACTTCCACCTCGTGAAATTGTGCTGAATTTAGAGGGACATACCAACCTTCCTTATTCGTGCTTCGCATATAATCGATACTAACAGTACGTGGGATGCGCCAATTTTTCTCTTCGAAGTGTTACCATAATTTCTTTGCAGCGCAGGGGTTTCATACAGATCTTTTTTTTAAATTTGGCGCATCCACATGCGGTCCGCAAAGAGTATTCAGCGTGTTGCACTCTGGGCAAGGGGTGTTTAGGCCATAACAGTTCATGTCTTTCATCTGCACGTCTCACCGTCTTTTGCGGCAACCATTGGCTACTTGATTTCTCATTACAGGTTGGCAGGACACTTTGTCACGGTTGGATTTTGTCGAAGCAGCTCAGCAGACTTTCCATGTCATGAAGTAAGGTTATTTTGTTTACGCATTTGTAGCAGAGATGGTTGACGATACAAATGGGCCATTCGCTACCACAGTTATCTTAAGGCCACGATACATCAAGTTTGATCTTCATCCTGGTATTCCGAATAATGTAGCGTACATTCCATGGATGCAGTGTTGTTTGCAGTTTGTTTCGCAGGTGTGCTAATGTGGTCGACTTATTTTTGCACAACAGCAATAGGCTTGCAGTCTTCTTCTGTATACTCAAGCGTGCCCCGATATTGTCAAAATTTTGTCGCTCTGAGCTAACATTCGGTGTGTTTACTTAACTTTGCTTAGCAGTGACGCCTGTCCGGAGCGCATTTCGTAGAGTGTTTCCATGATATCGGCCTTCTTAATTCCACGAGTGTCTGCACCATAGTTTTGTTCATCTCCTTCATTCCGATCACTTTGGAATAATGCGCATACAATCTTTGGCAATCACAATAGAACACCATGGGCTCTGGTAGCACAAGTAAACGAGCCTTACGAGTGCATATAGTAAGTAATGAGTATTCATAGTTTACCTGCGAAAAGAATAGGCGTTGAAAGTGAGAATACATGCTTTTCGCTGCAGCGACACCGATCCCTGGGGAAAGCCGCTTGACATTCGCCCGGGTTTATAAGGCAGTGATGCTGAGAGCAGGTGGTTGATTGCGATTCTATTTATCGGCATTTCCATGAGGGGTGGCCACAACCATTGCGGTTGCGCAGTTGCAGAATCTACCATGCACCGACGCCGTTGCAGAATTCCAAAGAAGACGGTCATACGATACCCCCCTTCAGGCGGCCACTCAAGCTGTGCATGAGCTGTGGTCAGGGGTCTACAGTACGCAGGTAGAACGTAGCCGTGGTAGGACATCAAACGGCATGCCAGTACTGAACAACACCTGCTTGATACCGTCGGAGTCGAGAGCTGCTTGCTGTGGCTGAGGCGCTGAAAAAAAGCTTCCAGCGGTTGGCGAGGCAGGATGTCCGAAAACTCTCCATTCTTTGCCAGTACATTCGTCGTCAACTAGCAGTAGGTACGGGAATGGGAGCATCTGAAAAACAAAAAGGCATTGAAGTTGAGCATGCATGCTTTTCGCTTCAGTGCCACCAAGCCCATACAACAGCGTACAGGGCGTAGGCCATTGACAATCTGACAAGCTGTGCAGCGCGTCGGCATCTATGCATGTGCCATAGAATATTCCAGCGTCATCACTAGCAGCCATGCAAGTTCGAGAAAAACTCTAATGTTCGAGTTGTGTGTGTAATTGCATCTGAAGGTTCCGAGATAATCTCGATGGCTCTTGTCATTCTTGGGGCGGTTTGCGCACGGAAAAAATTTCAACACTTTCACTGTAACGGGGTGATATCAAAACTTGAAGGGGTATGGTATCGCCCACTTTGAAAAAGTCATCGTTCCAATGCTTTAGGAGAAGGTTAAAGTACATTATTAAAGCGAGAAAATGAACAAAAAGCACAAGTGATAAAACAGCAATACAGCAACAAGAACAAAAATACACTTCCCAGGTTCGTTAATGGGCATGAAATGGCTTGAGGTGCTCGACATGAAAGACATCAGGTGGCGCCTGGCACCATGGAGACTTCGTAGTGCCGTCTAAGATAACCCCGTAGTCCGGGGCGCCGAGACGTCGAAAAACCTTATATGGCCCGAATCACGTCAAACAAGCTTCTCGCGTAGCCCACATCAACGAGTTTGCATCCAGATCTTGCCGCTGGCGCCAGGTTGGTATACTACGTGGCGTCGTGGAAGGTTATAACGAAGGTGATCTTTTTTTTGGATGCGCAAGAGGGCGCGTTGTTGGATGCCTTATATTGGTGCCCTCAAGGAAGATGGCCGCGTCGAAATTTTTCTGCTGGAGACATTTTGTAACATGGTGTCAAGTGTCGTTGCCGGCCTTCTTCCATACAGCAATATGTACAGTGTCCTTTGCGTGATTTCTACCACTACCGTGTTGTTCGTGGAGGTCATGTGCGGAAGAAAGGCATCTTATGTTTTGTATACAACGTCGAAAAACATGGCCAGCACGTCGGCGATGGTCTTATTAAGACGCCCGTAACACCATTTGTTCGTAGCTGGTTTTCTGGTTCCCTGGCTATGTATCAAGTTTGATACATAGCCAGGGACATACAACACATTATTTACTTAGACTGATTTGATACATTGATTATTGAATCAATACATTGATTATTTAGACTGATTTATCAGCGCAAAAAAGATAGAACTCTTAGAAAAGACACACACACACAGCGCTTTACTTTAACTGATTTACTATTTCAAACGCAGGGCCTGTTTGTAGGCACGCATCGAAACAACAGAAGATAGCATAATGAAATGAGGCGATGAAAACCACGTGACAACCGCTTGCCAAGAAGACAAACAACCGAAAGCAATCACGCCACAAGCTACAGCCCCTATATTGAAAGAGAAAAAGAAACAAGAAAAAACTATGTATTTGATGTCAAAACCAACCGGGCCAAACACGTTAAAGCCAGAGAAGCCCAGGCAGGCATACACGTCTGTCTTTAATATGTTATCTTCTTTTGTTTCGAGGCCAGGGAACACAGAGTATTCCACGCTAGAAAATTTGTGGGATCAGGCTAAAGCTGCTACACACAGTATAGTAATAGAAGACGGCTTAATTTCACAAAAAAAGTATTGCACAACACGCTTTGTCGGCAGCTCGTACTACCTGAAAGCCGCCGAAAGGAGTTGCTCACTCTCGCTCGTGATGTACCATGTGGAGGTCATTTCTTTGAGAAAAAAACTAAGAAATGAATTCGCAGTGCGTTTTTCTCACCAATGCTTTTAGAGGATGTTAAGGAGCATTGCCAGACGTGCAACATGTGTCAGGCGATTTCAAGAAAAGGGTAATGGGCAGGGTGCCTATCACACCATTGACCCGACCAAGCCAACCATTTGAAGATATTTATCTAGACTGCATAGGTTCCATCGATCCTTATCAACATGCGACCGCCAATATGCTCTCCGTGTCATAGACTTGTGCTCCAGATGGCCTGAAGTAATACCGGTTCGTGCGTTAAATGCTGTGGCAACGTGCCATGCGCGTCTGGACATATTTTCTAGGGCTTCCGGACATATTCCTCAGCTTATTTGCTGCGATCAGGGCACCAACTTCACAGCTTCTTGGACTACAGAACTAGCACAGCGCCTGTGGATAAATATGAGGTTCTCCATGCCAGAATATTCTCAAAGTAACGTATGAATAAAGCGGTGGAACGGTACATTCAATGATAGGCTCAGGAGTATCATAGGCGAACATGCACGCGATGGGGCCGCTTCATGCCACTGGGCTTACCGTGAGGTCCCGCATGAGATCACTGGTGAATCTCTGTTTAAATGACGCCTTCCGCATGGCCCTCTTAGCATATTAGACATGAATGGGAAAGCGGGCACCACCCACTAGCCTTAACAAGGCTGCGTCAGAGTATCTGATCGTGCTCCGGCAACGGATGGCTGAGGCAGCAGAGAAGGTTGACGCCCAAGCAACGGAAATGCAAAAGGCATACATGAGCAAATACAACTTGAGGATGAGAGAGAAAACGTTTGTATTGATGAGGAAGCTCTGGTGTTTGATGTGAACCAGGAAAACAGAATGCGACCGAAGTGAGAGGGACCAGCAAGGATTAAAAAGAAGTGACAGGACAGCTACAACAGTTTTCAAAATGGGCTGAAGCAGTGGATTTATGCTAATCGGCTTAGGCTATACCATGCCCGTGTGAATAATGTAGGGGTGATTTTTGAGTGCGATAAGAAGCTGGGTGTTGTAGACAGCATTCCTGATCTTTCCGATGAATCAGCGAATGTTTGACTCGCAGTACGCGCGTGAGAGCATTTAACACAGGGGCAGTACAGAGGGCTCATACAAGTGGTTATTCGCAAGGAGCATGTATTCTCTGAAAAACCCGGGCTATGCAAAGTAGGCGAGCACAAAATAAGTGTAATATTGGATGCCAAGCTGACGAAAAGCTACCCATACCGCGTGCCGATGACACTTCGTAGGGAAGTGGATCGACAGGTGAAAGAACTCCTGGAATGGGGTCTAGCGTATCCGGTTGCGTGCAGTTGCGCGCATCTCATCGTATGTGTTGCTAAGAAAGATGCGACGGCCGGACATTCTATTGTCTATCGGCAAATGAATTCTATCACTGAGGTGGATAGTTTTCCCATAAAAAATGTGATAGAACTTCTATACGGGTCACTAGGGCAAAGTACATATCTCTCCTTATCATGACGCGAGGATACTGGCAGATACCCGTTGAAAAGGAGTAGCAAAAGTACACGGCGTTCGCCACTCCTCGAGGTCTCTTTGCATGGAAGGCGATGCCATATGTACTGTGTAACTCGGCTGCCACAATTCAAAGAATCATGAACGATGTGTTGCCGGAGCATAGGGTACACGCTTGTGCGTACATAGATGATGTTGCGGTATACTCAGAGCTGTGGGACGAGCACCTGGAGCATCTAGATGGGGTTATACAGACCATTAAAGACGCTGGGCTCACAATCAATTCTTCTGAGTGTAAGTTCACACAACAAAGCGTTAGGTACTTAGGTCATGTAGTGGGATCAGCGTAGCATTCACCAGAACAAGAGTGGGTGGAAGCTATGATACAGCTGAAGGCACCCGTGACCAAGAACTCCGCAGTGCACGGGGTTTGTTCAATTCCTACCAGAACTACATTCCATCGTACTCCGAAACAGTACGGCCACTCACCGATCTCACCCACAGACGCGTCCCGAACGTTATTTTATGCAATAAAGAGTCGCAAAACGCTTATTACATTGTGAAAGTTGAGTTGAGAAACATACCTACACTGGCTGTCCCCACCCTTGTGCGACCCTTTGTCATAACAACTGAAGCGTAAAAAAAGCAGTGGGAGCGTGCCTCTCACAGGAGATAGATAGCCAGCAAAGGCCCATTACATTTTAAGTCAGAAGCTCACCCCTCTGCAGAATGGATGGTCAGCCTTGTAACGTGAAGCATATGCGATCGTGTAGGCACTAGGTTGTTTACATACGTGGCTCTGTGGTTCAAGGATCATGTTTGTCACAGACCATAACCTTTTACATACTTATTGACATCGGCATCATCTAGTGCTCACCTCACTCGATGGAGCCTGGCCTTGCAGAAATACGACATTGAATACAGCTACAGAAAGGGCTTCCTTAACAAAGGTGCTGATGCGCTTTCTAGGCTTGACAGATACACAGAGCAAGAGTGGACTGAGGCTGCGGGTCTAGAATCTGTCTTGTTGGTCCAAACCAAGAGTTTGCACCTGTGAGTGTGGCATGGGGTGCCGAGGAATGTATGGGGTAGTGGCCTGACCTGCAGACACTTTAATGTGTCAGTGTTTTGCGTTGCAAACTTTTTTGAACTATTATTGATTCCATGTTTTTTGGCATTACTGTGATGTCATTGATGTTGATGAAGCGTCATGACTGATTCTATGCTTTTAGTAGTGCGTTGTGTGCACAACAAGTGTACCACAACATTCTGAATGGAGAAGAGTTAACTTCACTGAGCTGAACCACGGCGCGGTTGAGTCAGTGGGCAGCGCATGAAACACGTGATTGAATTCTTTAATGGTTTTGTCACACACGTTTCGGTGCAGGAGGCAGTCGTTAAACTGCGGTGCGGCTCAAAAAGCATTCCTTTGAAGGAGAAACGGTCAAGGAACCATCTTTGCACGTCGGTAGGTGCCCGTGTGTGTACAAAGAGCCTCCTCGGAGGCGCCGTGTCTGTTGTGAATTCGGCAAGATAACAGAAGCGCGGGCCAAAGCTGGCGTAGTACGGAAGGAAGAGCTTGCTATGCATTGGGGGCGACCCTCGGAGGTAAGTTTTGTTTTGCGAGGAATGTGGCCGCCGACCCAGTTTCATGTAAAAAGGTGCATGAAAGGAGAATGCTCGTTTTGCCGGTAGTCGATAGGCGTTGACGGGGCAGGTGGCATCGTTTAATGAGGGGAAGCCCGAATGCCGACAAGGGGGACGCCTCGGTGGCGCGCATCTATGGCTTCAAAAAGACAACAGTAAGGAGAGGTCTCGCTTTGACTTTGCGTGGGAACAAAGGACAAGTTAACTTTCTCGGGGTTGGTGACATCCTGGCCAGCTGTGGGACACTCGAGTGATGTCGCCGCGCCTGTCGACTACACGGAAATAGAAGGAAGATGTAAACAAATGGGCTCTGGACACTGTTGTAGAGTTGTCGCACAGTCTTTACTGTACTGTATAGGGTAGCCTCTAAAGGAAGTGGCTACGATGTAGACTGGAATAGCCCCGCCTCTTGTTTTTGGGATTACGATCTGAGGCACTCATTGGTCGGAATAGGGTAAGAGATTCGAACGATTGTTTCACCCCATATCACGACTGTTTATAAACGAAGTGTATGTGTGAATGTGAGGAGTGCGAGCCGGAAATAGGCCGCTGCTGGGCATTATTCCTTGTTGACCTGATCTGACCTTGCCTTTGACTTTTGCTTTTAATAAACAGTTTTGTTCTGAAAGCTCATCTCCCTTGTTGCAAGGTGTATGGAGACGATCAGGAAGAGGCATCCCACGTAGCGGGAAACGCTGTTCTTCCTACCAGCCTGGCATTGATCGTGTTTAACTACCACTTTCTACGAAGACAGAGAGCTCATGTCTCCGTATTATGCTAGCAAATCATTGCTAGCCGAAGTCCTAGAACAATGAGCAGTATCGCAACGGCTTCAGGTGGCCGGCTCAGCTACGTCTAGCGTACTGGCACCGCCACCTCCTGTCCCCGCGGTAGGAGCAGCCACCGCTGCTTTGCCTTGTGTTGAAGTAACCACACCTGCCGCTGCTACATGCACTCATAGTGGAGAGGGTGACGCAGCAGCTGCCGAAGAGGTCCACTCGACTTCTGACCTGTCTAAACACCGCTCTGTAGAGCAAGTGTCTGTCACATCGGCAGATGCAATGAACACTTTCTGTTCAATGGTAAAAACTGCGCTATAGAATTGGCGAGAGCCCCTCGACCGCTCCAAGAAGGCAAAACCTTAATTTCAGGGCATCGCAAAGGGTCTCTAAAATGAGTATTTTTTTGTTTCGGACATCAATGTTCGCACTTTGTACACGCAGTGCTACTTTGTTTTAATATTGTTAAGAGTAACTTGGCTGTTATGTATTATTGTTGTATCAAACTTTATGCAATGGTACGTCAGAAGACTGCTTAGAAATCTCGATGATGTCCAATCACTATTACTGAAACATTCAATAAAAGTGCTGTATGTACAAGAAACACATTGAAACCAAAGAAAATAATTTTCTGCGTGAATATGGTAAACTTCTTTAAAAGGAGAGAGATGATGCTGCCCCACAGGGGCGTTTGCGCAAGCAGGTGTTTGGTAAGTAGCGACACCACGGACCCGAGATAACGGGGGGGGGCGGTCGAGTCCTTCCCAGGCAAGGCCGTGCGTGGCTTTGCTGTGTCCGGGGAAAGGGAGACCCTGGTGGTTGAGCCGACGCTGGGTGATTGGACCTTTAACGGCCCCCGCCAGAGGCAACACACCCCTTTAGCCCCGGCTTCACGTAGACGGCACCCCTGGGTTGACCCACCCAGGGGAAATTGGCAGTCACCTTTTCCTGTCCATCTCTACTTATATCTTCGTATTTTTTCTTTGTAAATCTGTCCTGTCTACTTCTCTTTTCTATTTACTTCATTGTTTAATGGCGGCTAGGGTTAACCTTGTGTGGCTATTCTACCTAAGGTAAACCATATTCGGTTATAGCAATGGCGTACTTGTGGCGTAGGGCAGACTTGTTCACATGTTCTGCCATGTCCCTTTGTTGGGCTCCGTGGTAGGTGGTAGCTGCTGCTACCGAAGAAGCCATTTTTTCACGTAACCTCAAAACCCCACTGTAACCGATCGTGCCCTGAAAAGGGTACGCACCAATGCATTATCTTTGTTTTTCTCCCAAATCACAGAAACTTTCTCAATTTGCCACTTAACTGCAAACAAATATCAACTGAAGCCAGAGCAAGTCTCGTGGTCAAGTGCTTAAAAGGCACCATTAGAAGCGGCTATAAGGCCACAAAGATGGCAAGTGGGAACTTTCTTCTTGAATTCAAGGACAAAAATTAGTACAACAGACTTTCACACCTTGTAGCTTTTCACAATATCCTTGTATCAGGTTCTGCAAATATACCTGTATCAGGTTCTGCAAATCGTACCATGAACACAGTGAGGGGCGAAATATCTGATCAAGACCTTATACCACTAAGCGAAGAGGAACTCCTTGAAGGATTAAAGGACCAAGGCTTAACACATGTGCAGCGCATAAAAATCAGACGCAACAACACTTAAATCACAACAAAGCACGCAATACTTACTTTCAATTCAAGAATTCTACACCAGCCACTCAAAACCGGCTACGTAAAACTTTCTGTGCGTTCGTACGTTCCTAACTCGAGACGTTGTTTTAAATGCCAGTGATTCGGACACATATTTCAGACCTGCCGAAGTCAGCTGACTTGTAAATTGGGCACAACTTGTCACGATACTGATGAGTGGCAATACGATGTGGCTCACTGTGCAAACTGCAAAGGCAGGCATCCTGCATACTCCAGAGCATGCCCAGGCTGAAAAAACGAAGTTATCATTATAAAAGTAAACGATATATAACGATCCGTTAAGCACGACAGCGAGTCTCACCTTCTTTCGCACCAAGAACCTCCTTCGATGAAGTGATGCAACAAGGGGCGGAAACACAATGGCCCTTTGCGGCTACCTGGATCACGCCTAACGTGCCCAGGTCAAAGCCACCTGCCCCTCTGGAGGGAGCAGCCAGCGCTCCACTACCGACAACCAAACAGTCCACAACGGTGGCCTCTACAAGCCATAGCAGCAGCTGTGCATTGAAGAGACTAAGGAGGTCCCAGCAACCTCCTGCCCAGTGAGGGCAAAGACTTCGTCGACTGAGGCGAAGTCTAAGCGACACACAGATCACTCTTTGGAACGTGTGTCCAGTGAGCTGCAGGAGGCTATAGATTTCACTTATAGCCAAACGGCACCAGTAGCGCCAAAGGAATGGTAAGCTCTTGTCGACTGCTTCAAAAAAGACAAAAAAAAAACCAATTACTGGGCCTCACAAAGGCCCTGTAAAATGAGTGTATCCCAGTCTTGTCTTCGCAGAGCACTTTTAATACTCATAATTAATACTCAACTCATAATACTTAACTCATAATTTATAAAATAATTCAGTAGAATGGTAGAGGACTACTCGAAAATCTAGATGATGTTCAAGAACTTCTCAGTAGGTTCAACTCAAAAGTGGTGCGTGTGCAAGAAACACAACTAACCCCTAAATACAGCAACTTTCTCCGCCAATACGTGACTTTCCGAAAGGACCGCAAAGATGCTGTCGTATCACCTAGCGGAGTAGCCATTATAGCTTATAGAAGTGTGGCATGCCAGCTGATGAAGTGCCGGACAGCCCTTGAGGCAGTAACATTCGAGTTGTACTGTTTAACAAACTCATCACTTTATGCTCTCTGTATTTACCACCACACCACCAGCCTAACATGCGTGATTTGGAACCGTTAACAGATGAACTCCCAGAACCATTTTTGATTTTAGGTGACTTGAACGCATACAGTGGCCTGTGGGACGATTCCCGCTGTGATGCTCGAGTACGTCTCATCGAAGGGCTTTTTTATTCATCTAGCTTATGTCTCCTAAATAAAAAGTAGCCTACACATTTCAGCCTCGCAAACAATTCGCACTACTCTATAGATCTTAGCATTTCATCACCATCCCTTTTAGTCGATTTTGAATGGAACGTTCTTAAAACCCTCATGAGAGTGAACACTTCCCGATCATTCTGAGCGCGCCGAACAAAGACCAACTGTCTTCGCAGGTTCTGAGGTGAAAGCTTGACTCAGCTGATTGGGAACAGTACCAAACTCTCACTCACATGACATGAACTGAGGTGGCTGCTCTGACCATAGATGACGCTCTCGCGTACTTCACAGCTTTTATTCTTGATGCTGTACCCAAGTGCATTATTCAAACGAGCGGATTGAGTTCAAACTGGCGAGTTCCATGGTGGAACAATGCCTGCGGCAAAGCGCGGATGAAACAGAACAAAGCGTGGGCGTTTCTTTGTGATTTTCCAACAGTAAAAACCTAGAAAATTTCAAGCAGGTCAATTCGCAGGCAAGAACACGCAGACAAGCCAGACGAGAGAGCTGGGCAAAGTTTATTACGAGCATCAACTCGTACACTGATGAAAGGAAAGTGTGGAACAAAGTCCAGAAAATTAAAGGCCAACAAACATATTTTTTTCTGATTAGTAAATACCCTCGGAGAAAGCTTGGAGCACCAGGCTAACTTGGTGCACATTTTGAAAGTATATTGAGCTCCTCACTCTACTCTGACGAATTTCCAAAACACAAAGCACATCTGGAACAACAGCAACCAGAAAGAAATTTTAAAAAATGGAGGCTAAAACGAATCATTGTGCTGCAAAGAGCACTGAACTGTTGCAACACATCTTGCCCAGGTCCTGGCTGCATAAAGTATGAGGTGCTGAAGCAACTACCCTTTGCAACACAGAGAAACTCTCATTTAGCCTTTCAATCTGATCTGGTTGTTTAGGTGTGATCCCCTCTTCTTATAAAGAAGGCGTGATAACTCCAATTTCGAAGCAGGGTAACAATCCCTCGACTGCATCAAATCACAGGCCTATAGCACTAACCAGTTGCACCTGTAAAGTTTTCGAAAAAAATGGCAGTGGCTTGGCTCAGCTATGTCAGGATATACGTAGCGTTAGCAAAGGTTCAGCTGATTATTCTTAGCTTTTCAGACATCATGCCTACAGCTGTTCCAAGGACACACACATGGTACACGTATTATGTGACACATGTATATCTATTTTGCCGGGCAACTACTTCGGGATCCGATGAGTTAAGCTTCTCCGCTCTACTGCACAGTTGAGAAGCGTTTTCACTCTCCTTCTCCATGGCTATACCACAGTGGCAAACGCCAGTCAGAGGCGCTATCAAGCGGCTCCAGCGCAGTGTCAGATGGCGACTGCACAGGGAAGGCGCGCGCGTCGGCATCCATATGTCTACCGAGGCTATGACGGAACTCCTTTGGAAAGCGCACACCGGCGGCGGCCAGTCGCGCGCGGCCGCGCCGAGTGCGAGGAAGGTGCCGGCTCCGTTTCGTGACACCACTGGTCGTCTGCGCAGCGCATCGAATTGCGCGCGTGGCAGCGGCGGAGTATCATCGCGCATGCGCATACCAGTGCCACGCGAAATTGGCTCAGCGAGGCCAGTGTAGTTAACGCTACAAAAATGATTGATTGCCGCCTACTTCATTTCCTAGGATCAAACAAGCTGCTAGACCCATACCAGTGCGAGTTTAGAGAAGGCCGATCCACCACCGATCATCTCATACAGATTGATGCACGCATGCTAGAAGGTTTAGTCAATAACCAGTTTTTTCTTTCTGTATTCCTCGACATGAAAAAGGCCTATGATACGGCGGGGAGGTTTGAATTATTGAGAGACCTCTCGCATATGGCTATACGTGGTAATATGCTCAATATCATCGAAAGTTACCTGTGTGATTTGCGTATTCCGGTTTCGAGTGGGAAATGTCTCTTCCCGAACATTTGTACAGGAAACCGGAGTACCGCAGGGTGGAAGTATTGAGCTGCACACTCTGTATTATAAAAATAATCTCTCTCCGTCTGTACATCCTTCATAACACATTTTACTCCACATATGTTGACGACATCCAGATAGCTTTTCGATCGTGTTCCCTCGGCATCTCTGAGCGACAGGTTCAGCTACCTCTAAACAAAGTGTCGAAACTGGCTGAAGAAAATGGGTTTAAAGTCAACCCACAAAAAGGCGCATGTGTCTTGTTCGAACGGAAAACAGGCTTACGCCCTGATCCTCAGATCTTCACGAAGACGAACGTCTACCCGTATGCACAGAACACAAGTTCCAAGGTATAAACCTGGATGCGGAACTAACATTTATACCACACATCAAAGACCTTAAAAATAAATGCATTGAAACATTGAATATCCTGAAGGTACTGTCGAACACATTCTGGGGAAGCGACAGAAAGTGCCTCAAGAACTTGTACAAAAGCCTGGCACATTCACGTCTTGACTATGGCGCAATAGTATATAATTCAGCCTCGCCAAGCGCTTTGAAGATTCTGAATTCTGTTCTTCATCTGGGCATCAGCCTTTCTACAGCTGCCTATCAAAAGAGACCTGTAAAGAGCCTTTACGCTTAGTCGAATGAATGGTCATTCTGCCTGAATAGTTCTTATATGTCTTTTATCTATTATCTGAAAGTGAACGGGGATAATAAACGCCATGCGATATTCATAATTATTGATTTGTCTAGTTCTGCATTTTCTGGAAACCACCCTCGACGAGGCAGCCCTACTTCCTTCGCGTGAGGGGCCTAGCCGAGATAACAGGTGTGCCGCTTTTTGAACATTGTCTCATGGCTCCTGCCGCACCCCTACTGCCGCGGCAGTGGCAGGTCATAGAATGGAATGTATCCTTAGCAAAAGTGACGAAGCATGCACCTATTGCACATATACACACATACTTCATCGAACCTAAACACAAATACGCTTGCCCTGAATTTTTTATAGATGGCTCCAAGTCTCTAACTTTTGTGTCCTATGCTGCTGTAGGCCCATCCTTTTGAGCTTCCGATATTCTGCACCCACAAACAAGCATTTTTACCGCGAAAGCTCATGCGCTGTCTGTGGCTGTGAACCGTATTAAGGAACTAAAACTAGAATGCGTGGCTATATACACGGACTCTCTGAATGCCTTAACAGCTTTGAAAGTAATTAAAAAGCATAAAACTCTTGTGCTTATATCGCTTTATTTGCTTTTATCCACAATATACGCACTCAAAAGGGATGTTGTAGTGCGCTGGATGCCAGGGAACCACGAGATTTCTGGAAACATGGCTGCGGACCAGCTAGCTGTATGCGCGCGCGACAACGCTGCCACCAACCCATCTTTGGCTGTCGCTTCACTAGACATGAAGCCCTTCCTAAAACAAAGCCTCAGACCTAATTGACAGCGCCTATGGGATAGGCAGACTAAAAATAAACTAGACGTTAATCAACCCAGAGTTGAAATTTGGCCACCCGTGTCGAAATCGCGCCAAACAGAAGTTAGACTTACAAGGCTACGAACAAGACATACACACCGCACACACTACTACTTTTTGTGCAGTGGGGATCCACCTTTGTACGTGATAGATGCGGTGAATCACTCACTGTCAACCACATCCTCATCCAATGATGTGAGTTAGACTTTATAAGGAAAATGTATTTTCCGTTAGCGTTCCGCGAACACATTCCACTTCATCCTGGGATGTTCATTGGCAAAGAACGACTTTTTAAATATCAGTCATTGTTTGCGTTTTTAGATGAAATCAAAGCTTCAGCATCGTATTGTTACGGAAAAGAAGAGACGCCGTATCGAGAAGGCTGTGAAATAGATGTATTTGAAACCAGCGGTATGGCGTGACCAGTTCACCAGCGATCCAGCGGAGAGAACACTTCGTCTACCTCATAATTGAAGTTTTTGCGCACACACACAAGGACACAGAAGAAGGGAACACAAGGACCAGCGCAGTTCGTCTACCTCGTCAGGCACACACGCGTGTCGCTTCCTAAAATCTCAATATGCATGCTTGTAACATTATTCCCGTTGGCAGAAGCGCCGTCTCGGCGCATCTAAATGTGAATGTCACTAGGAGAGTGGTAGGACGGTGGCTTGTTGGGCATCGGTAGCCTGTTGGGCACATGAAGGCGACCGGGCGACAGGACAAATTTCATTTGTCATAGGAGTAACCCCATGAAGGACTCGGTATGGACCTGTGTGGCAAGTAAGCAGTTTTTCTGACAAGCCAACTTGACGGGTCGGAGACCAGAGCAGGACCAAAAAACGCGGCGGAAAGTGTACGTCGTGGTGTCGTTGGTCATACGAACGCCATTGACTCTCTTGAGAGGTCAAAAGGCGAGTACGGGTGATTTCGCGTGCGTGAGCGGCCCGAGTGATAGAGTTCATGGCATATTCACTGGTCGCTACTGCAGGGGACGGTATGATGGGGTCTAGAGGCAATGTTGGCTCTCAACCAAACAGCAGAAAAAATGCAGAGTAACCAGCAATATCATGGCGCGAAGAACTATAGGCAAATATGACGTACAGCAACGCAAGATTTAGTCGGTGTGATTGGCAGAAAAATACTTAGGGAGCATGTCTGTAAAAGTTCGATTTAGACGCTCCGCGAGTCCATTGGTTTGTGGATGGTATGATATAGTCAGCTTGTGTTCATTTGACTAGACTACAAGATGTCGGCTATTACCTTCGACAAAAGGTGCGGCCACGGGCTCTAAGCAGCTGCCATGGGGCTCCTTGTTGCAAAACCACCTCCTTGAGGAGGAAGTCGGTGACGTCTGTGGCGCAGCTTGTTGGAAGAGCTCGTGTGATGGCATAACGCGTGGCGTGGTCAGTGGCCACAGCTATCCACTTGTTATCCGAGGACGATGAGAGGAAAGGGACAAGTAGTCCCAAGCCAACGCGGAAGAACGGTTCCGACGGAATGTGGTTGAAGGCGTCCGGCGGGAAGTGTCGATAGCGTTTTACGGCGCTGGCATTTCTCACAAGCCACAAGGTATCTTCAGAATCAGCGTGCAAGCTTTGGCCAGAAGCGTCGGCGTATTCGGTCGTAAGTGCATGACACACCAAGGTGACCGGCAGTCGGAAGGTCGTGAAGTTCATTTAGAACTTCCGAGAGAAGGTGATTCGGAATGACAAGCAGCAGGGCCGGTCCATCCGGCTCAAAATTTTGGCGGTATATTGCACCATCGTGGAGCACGAATGAGCGATGGGATTGACCGAAAGAAACTAATTCGAGGCGCTCAATGATAACACGCAAGCACGCATCACGGCGCTGCTCGTTACCGATGCATGTCAATAGCGAAAGGAAAAAGACGTAAGGGTCAGTTTCGGTGTCAAGTATAGTGCTCGACTCAGCAACCGGGTAGCGGGACAGGTAATCTGCGTCCTGATGTAGGCGCCCGGACTTGTACATCACCGTGTAGGTATACTCTTGCAGTCATAGAGCCCAGCGCCCGAGCCGGCCAGTAGGATCCTTCAGTGACGTAAGCCAACATAGCGTATGATGGTCAGTTATTGCAGAGAAACTTGTGCCATATAAATATGGGTGGAACTTTGTGACTGCCCAAACAAGAGCAAGACACTGACGCTCTGTATTGGAATAGTTGCGCTCAGCAGCTGTGAGGAGGCGGCTCGCGTAGGTGACAACTCGGTCGTGTACCCGTTGGCGCTGAGCTAGGACGTCTCCGATCCCGTGACCCCTAGCATCGGTTCGGACTTCTGTCGAAGCGGATGGGTCAAAGTGAGCCAATATAGGTGGAGTCGTCAGAAGCGTGATTAGAGGAGAAAATGCAGCAGCTTGGTCGGTACCCCACGTAAGTGACGTCTTTCTTCAGAAGCTCAGTGTGGGGTCGAGCGATGATTACGAAACCATTCACAAACCTTCTAAAGTAGGAACAAAGTTCTAAAAAACACCCGCCGTCTTTGACTGAAAAGGTACAGGAGAACTGGTGACTGCACAAGTTTTCTCCAGGTCTGGCTGCACACCAGATGCGTCAACAAGGTGCCCCAACACCGTAGTTTGCCGGCGTTCAAAGTGGCACTTCGATGAGTTTATTTGAAGGCCTGCAGTGCTTAATATGTTGAGAATAGCTGAAAAACGCCAAAGGTGTGTCTCAAACGTTGCGGAATATAAAACGACATCATCAAAATAACAAAAGCATGTTGACCATTTGAACCCTTGTAGCAGAGAGTCCATCACGCGCTCGAACGTGGCTGTGGCGTTGCATAGCCCAAATGGCATAAACTGGAGTTACAATTGCGGTCTTCTCCTGGTCTTTTTTGTCGACAGAAATCTGCCAGTAGCCGGAACGTAGGTCTATTGCAGAAAAGTATCGGGCGCCGTGGAGACAATCGAGAGTGTCATCGATGCGGGGTAAAGGGTAAACGTCATTTTTCGTGATTCTATTCAGATAGCGGTAATTCATGCAGAAGCACCACGTGCCATCTTTCTTTTTAACGGGAACAACGGGGGAGGCC
This sequence comes from Rhipicephalus annulatus, assembly GCA_013436015.1. Classification (NCBI taxonomy): domain Eukaryota; kingdom Metazoa; phylum Arthropoda; class Arachnida; order Ixodida; family Ixodidae; genus Rhipicephalus; species Rhipicephalus annulatus. The sequence goes on along the minus strand of WOVY01010479.1, from coordinate 483,429 downwards.
CAAGGGCTCGAAGAGGGTTCAATAATTTGTTTGTCTAGCATCTTGGTGACTTCTTGTTGAATTACTTTATGCTCGGTCTCAGACACCCGGTATGGTCGCCGATGAATGAGATGAGAATCACCTGTGTTAATGCGGTGCTTGACGAGTGAAGTCTGGTTGGGTGGGTGACTGCCTGTGGCGAATATGTCGCGGTATGAAGCCAGAAGGCGGCAGAGCGCGCCTGACTTCTCAGGTTCGAGGTCCGGGGCGATCATGATGCGTGAGGTTACATCGAGGCACGTGGTATCCTGCGAGTGATGTGGGTGATCGGGACATACGTCTGCCGCAAAACAGTTGACGTGGTCGTCAATTAAGGGTCTTAGCATGGCGACCGATATTCCTTGAGGCAGCACTTGTTTCATGAAACCAAAATTGATAACCGGTAAATATGTTTGGATAGAGGCCATGGAGAACATCAGGAATCGGCGTCACGATATAATCACCGTCAAGCACGGAAGAGGGTGTTGCCAATTCGACGAATGAGAGAGTTTTAGGTGGTATCCGGAAGCACTCAGTGGTGCACAGGCTGTTCGGGAGTTCAGGGTGAGAATCCGGGAAAAGAGGAAGTTCTAGGCAGAGAGTACCGATGGCACAACCGATCAGGGCAGAATGCGTCGATAAAAAGTCCATGCCGAAGATCAGGTCATGAGGGCAATTTACAAGCACCGTAAGAAAAACGGGGACATGGTAGACGGCAATACGAACACGAGCGGTACACATTCCAGTGATGGCCACAGTTCCACCATCAGCGACACGGAGGGCTTCAGTTGCTGCAGGCGTGAGAACATATTTTTGAGCAGGCGACACAGATTGATGATTGATTGATATGTGGGGTTTAACGTCCCAAAACCACCATATGATTATGAGAGACGCCGTAGTGGAGGGCTCCGGAAATTTCGCAGGCGACACAGATGAGCACTGATTATGGACACTTGAGCTCCGGTATCAACTAGCACCGTCAAAGAAATACCGTCCACATACACCTTAATGAAGTTCGTATTAGTGGGGAGCGTCAACGGAGGATTTGGATGAGTCGCAATTGATGCAGCGCTACCTCCCGTAGCTGCATAATCTAGTTTTCCGTCTGAGAGGATCCATAGTTGCTTGGCGACCGATAGTGGCGTGGTTGGGGTGGTGGGGAACGGCGGTGTTAAGGTGACGGCGAACGAGTGGTGGAGCAGCTGTTAGGGACGTCGGAAGAAGGGTCACCCGACTGGGCGAATACCGACGCGTGTCCTCGTATGGGCGAGTAGAGAAAATTGGGCTCCTGTTTGAGGGCGTCCAAGTGCTTCGGCACTTTGACGGACGTCCTCAAACTGGTCGCATTTATTGTCATTGGTCTGAAGGTGGGTCGGAAGGCAGAGCAGGCCACAGGAATACCGAGCTATGCAGTTTCCTGCCTCACGACGTCTTGAATAACGGAGACCGCCGGAGGTGCTTGTGCGGCGCCATGGTCGAGCGCATGTGGAGGAAATGCTGCCGGACTTGACGCCTCAAGCTCCCGTCAAACTATAAGTGTCACACTGTTCTGCATGGGTGGTGCGGAACCGAGATCGGTGCAGGCTGATGTAACAGCCGTGTTTGGTAGCCGCGTAAACTGAGGAAGAACACGGCGGCTTTTGGCCATTTCAAAGCGGTGGCATTTCTTAGTAATCATATCTACGGTCGTGACGTTGGTATACTCCAGCAAGTTGAAAATGTCCTGTATGTACGAGACATAAGACTCAGTTGAGGACTGCACACGAGTGGCAAGTTCTTTCGCGCTTCCATTTGGTGACCAGATGGGTACCCAAAGAGGTCGCGTAGTCGCTCCTTGAAGATATCTCTGCTGGTGAGCTCGGTGTCATGGGCGTCGAACCATAGGCGTCGTGGGGTGCCGTCCAAGCAAAATATGACGTTGGCGAGCATCATGGTAGGGTACCATCGGTGTGTCTGGCTAACACGCTCGTACATAAGAAGCCAGTAGTCAACGTCAAGCCCAGGTTGTGCAGAGAAGGTACCGGAATCACGAGGGTGGGGCATTGTCAGGTATGTGGGGGCTGGAGCTACAGGTGGATACGCTGATGGATTGTTATGATTGGTAGCCATGGCCGGAGACTGAAAGGTGCGGTCACTGCGAAGCTTCGTGGTGAGGACGGGGAACCGACAAGGCTGTGAAATAGATGTATTTGAAACCAGCGGTTATGGCGTCACCAGTTCACCATCAATCAAGTGGAGACAACCCTTCTTCTTCCTCGTCATGCTCACACGCGCGTCGCCTCCTAGAATCTCAATATGCATGCATGTAGCAATATACAAGCGAAGCCCGTAGCACAACCTCTCCACGGAGATTGTTGCTGCGGTAGCAACTCTGAGAAGCACGTGCCTCTCACGCTTTGGTTTCGAAGGGTTTAAAGAGGCATTCGTGCTATTGTACAATCGCTTAGGCACTGCGCCGTGCTCCCGACCGGGCTGCAGAAATTAGGTGCTTTTCTGCTCTTCTAACCACTACCACTACTACAATCGCTCATTTGTAGATACCATGGTCACTTGTAATTCATTCCATACCCATACACCAAATTGAGTATCTTTGTCATATTTCTGTACTTTATACACACATTTAACGCTTCTATACAGTACGTTATTTTAGGATTTTATACAGCCTTAACACACCCTGTCATCGCAATCATTGGTCATTGCTCACATCGCATCAAATACACGGCGCTCTTTGCCCACCCATGGCCCTTGCGTAAAAAATTGCCCGCAGCTTCCCTCGGGGGAACACTGAGGAGGATGCGGAGCATATAATTGGTTAACGGGGTGTTAAAGTGCGACTTACTTGGGTCGATGGCTAAATTGGTTAACGTGGTTGTGAAATGGGGTGTAAAATTGCGACTTACTTGGGTCGATGGCTAAATTGGTTAACGTGGTTGTAGGAGGGGGTGTTAAATGAGTGAACACGTACACACGTATGCGAAAGGGCGGCGCTGGTCGAAGGGACGTCGCTCATTGTGTTTGTGGATTCGTTGGCATTCATTTCACGGCGACTTCGGACGTCGACGCGCCGTACAAACCAACGGACGAGCGGCAACTGAGCGAGCGAGCGCCGGCCTTGAGTATATATACAGCGCGACGGCGCATTCGCTGTCAGCTGTCGAATGTTCTCGAAGGAGAAGCGCGCGCGCGGCACAGATGGCGACGGCGCGACGGCGCATGCGCTGTCAGCTGTCGAATGTTCTTGAAGGAGAAGCGCGCGCGGCACAGATGGTGGGCGACGGCGCGACGGCGCATGCGTGCGCGTCAGCTGTCGAATGTTCGAGAAGCGGTGCGGACGGCGCACTACAAGGCGCGAGTATAAGATGCTTCCGCATCTAAAAAACTTCACTTATCATAATCAGAGATGGTGCTGTGGCATCGTCCGGCAGCGTATACCCGTTATTGCTGAATGAGGAATAATATGTACACATCTACCGCTACAACTAATTCTTGAGGTAGTGGCAACTCTAGCAGGGCTTATGAACAAACTCATCATCATCTGCTCTCTCTACACATCTCCACATCACAGTCCTGAAAAACATGAATTCCAGTCTCTTATTGACGAACTACCACACGTCCTTGGGGAACGAATATGAATGAATAATGTACATAGCGGTCTATTAGGAGTTTCTCGTTGCCATGCACGAGGTCGCTTTATTGAGTAATTCAATTTTTGTTCTGGTACCTGCCGATGGAATATGAAAAACTCAACATACTTTAACTTCGCCAACGAAGCCTAGTCATCCGCAGGTGTCAGTGTTAGGTGTCCATCGCTTCTACGCCTGCTTCAATGGAATGTAATCAATAATTCTTTCAGAAGTGACCACGTTATTGTAGTTTTGAGCACACTAGTATCAAATAAATATCCTACACAGGTTACCGAATGGCTCACAAACAAAGCAAACTGAGAACAGTTTCATAAGATCACTCGCATAACTTAGACCGACACATCATGCTTAAACATATTAATTGATATGTTGGGTTCAATGTACCAAATCCACCATATGATAATGAGAGACGCCGTAGTGGAGGACTCCGGAAATTTCGACCAACTGGGGTTTTTTACCGTGCACCCATATCTGAACACACGGGCCTGCAACATTTCCGCCACCGTATGACGTGATGAATAAACGTAAATAAAGCTGTAGAGTGTTTACAGCTTTTCTGACTTAGGCTGCAACTTAATGCATCCCACAAACATGTGGACTGCCCAGCAAACGACGTGTCTCATGATGAAACAATGAAGACTGAAATGCGCGCAGGAAGCAGAATAAATCTTGGAAGTTGCTTCAGGACTCTTCCAAAAAGGAGAATGTTACATATTTGAAAAACATGAAGTCCCATGGCAGGAAGACGCGCCGTAATGCAAGAAGGAAATGTTTGATTGATTGATATGTGGGGTTTAACGTCCCAAAACCACTAATTAATTATGAGAGACGCCGTAAAGAAGGAAATGTTAGCTGAAGTTTTTATGTGGTATAAGCTTCTATGCGGACGAAGCTAAATTCTGGTGGAACAAGTTCAATAATTTCAGATGATGTGAAGCGCATTCACTCTCTTTTTTAAACACTGTAGGTAACTATTTAGAAGACCAGGCAAACTCACTTGGTGCACACTACGAGCTTGTTTCTAGCTCAGCCCACCACTCTAAATCATCGCAGTCGCAAAAAAACAAGGACAAAAATATACCGGGAAGGTGATTGATTGATGTGTGGGGTTTAATGTCCCAAAACCACCATATGATTATGAGAGACGCCGTAGTGGAGGGCTCCGGAAATTTAGACCACCTGGGGTTCTTTAACGTGCACCCAAATCTGAGTACACGGGCCTACAACATTTCCGCCTCCATCGGAAATGCAGCCGCCGCAGCCGGGATTTGAACCCGCGACCTGCAGGTCAGCAGCCGAGTACCTTAGCCACTAGACCACCGCGGCGGGGCATACCGGGAAGGTGTGAAATACGACGCTTACAATGAGACTTTCTACTTGGCTTCGCTAAACCTCTGTGACGCATCTTCGCCAGGCTCTGATCGTGTGGTATATGAAATGTTGACAAATCTGCTTTCACAAAAACAAAAAAAAACTCTCCTTTCCCTATACAATTATTTCCATGTGGTTTTCAGGTGTCATCACTGCTTTTTGGAAAGAGGTGTTTGTTATTCCAGTTATGAAACAGGTAGAGGAACCGTATTACGCTTGCAGTTATAGATCATAAGCTCTCACAATTTGCTTTTGTAAACGCTTTGAAAAGTTAATGAACAGTCGGATGCCACGCTTTTTTGAATCAAACTGGTTGCTTGACCCATCTCAGTGGGGTGTTCCTGAAGGTCGAACAACAACTGATTATCACGTACGCATACAGGCAAGCATCCACGATGCTTTCGTACACAAGCCGTTTTTCCTTTCGGTCTTGGTATGAATAATCGCATCTTATTACATAGTGGTTCGGAATATAAAGAACCTCTCAAAATATGAATGTGCGTGTGAAAATGTTAGAAATCAATACAAAGCTACTTGTCAAGATCACATTCCCCGTTCGTTTTTTTAACACACTGCCACGTCTATTTGTCCAGAAGACTAAGTGCCACGGAATGGTGTGCTAGTTTGCAAACTTTTTATAATAAAAGTGAACTCCTTGTGCTTATGTATCCCACGCAACATCTTCCAATTCAACCAATGTTGATGATATATAAATTGGTTCTAGATCCTGCAATCTCGCATTATAAAAACGGCAAACTAGCGTTCGAATATTGTGAGCTGAGCTTGTGAATCGTAGTGTCGGAGTGAGTCGACAAGAACGATTTCATCCTTAATACAGAAAAAGTCACCTGCGTACTTTTCAAATCCGAAGCATTTCTTAGCAAATTTCGGCAACATTGAGCGTATCTATCTATTTATCTATCTAGCCGCTTATGTTAGGGTGCTCTCGAGGTCACCTTTTTTTGACTTGGCGTGAACCTTATTTAGCATGGGAGGATAAGATGGCTTGACGAATATGACGCGCTAGTCAAGACTCAAATAATGTCACAATCCCGTCGCGTACGTCGTCAAACACTCCCCGCCAGACAGTGGCACATATCCATGGGCGGGTATGTGTCGGTGGTATGCGGGTATATGCCGCAGGTGATAGACACTTGGTATGTACCCAAGCACGAAAACACACATGGGCAATTTTAACGCGTTGGCGTTAAGCAATACCTGACATCGCTAGCGTCGACCGAACAAGGAATGCAAGTAATAAGTTTCAGGGCCCCAGCAGAAATTGAACTTAAGCATTCTGCGTGGCAGTCAAGCATTGTACTTCAGACGAATGCTATGATTCGGAACTAATTTTCAAATAGACATATGCCTGGTGAAACGTATTAGGGGATGCAGTGCTGCCTACCCAATTTCATAAACATATGTTCTCCTTTGATACAGCCGTCACGTCAGGTTAACGTTAGTTGCAGTTATGTGCCGTGCGCTGAAGTTGATTTATGTAGCAGTGTTCAGGGCCAGCATCGTCGTGAGTATCAGCGCTTCATATTACCTTCTGTTGCTAATACGCATGTTTCAGTTAACATTGTTGCACAAGTACAAACAACTGGCTATATACACACCTGCAACTCTTGAACATATTTCTCTGCGTGCAACATTTCTACATATATTCAGCGTTTTTCATGAGGTGCTGTTCAACCAAAAAAAAATTGCAACATGGTCACCTTCGCTCCGCATGCTTCGCATAAGTCGATTCCCAGGTACGTGGGAACTGCCAGTTCTTTTCTAAGAAAAGACGCCTGTACCCCAATCAAAATTTATGTTTGCAGGGCCGCCTGTACAAGCAGAGCAAGGGTTTCTAGGTGTAATTCTAGGCGCAAAATTATTTTGTGTACAGGAAATAAAACACCTGAAAAACAAGTGCCTGAAAACTACGAATATTTCACATTTTGTCGTGGGCATCATGGCGAAGTGATCACAAATGCCTTATGAACCTCTACAAATATATCATATTCACACGCCTAGACTACAGGATCATTTCTTATCAGTCTGCCACTCCAAGTGCACTAAAGATGCTGGAACTCACCCACCAACTCGCCATTCGCCTTTCCACGGGTGCATTTTGGACAAGTCCTGTAGAAAGCCTCTGCACCAAATTGAATGTGTGGTCAATTTGCTTTCAGAGATGATACGCCTCCTTCAAATATATCTTTTGAAAAGCCATCGTGAACAATTCACATCTCACGCACGGTGCCGTGAAGGATTTATCCCTTTCGCAGCAGTTTCACAGCCGTCTTTCATAGAGAGTTTCATATTCGTTATTTGTGCAAAGTCTTGGCGAGAAAATCTAAGCATTGCCCCGCCGCGGTGGTCTAGTGGCTAAGGTACTCGGCTGCTGACCCGCAGGTCGCGGGTTCGATTCCCGGCTGCGGCGGCTGCATTTCCGATGGAGGCGGAAATGTTGTCGGCCCTTGTGCTCAGATTTGGGCGCACGTTAAAGAACCCCAGGTGGTCAAAATTTCCGGAGCCCTCCACTACGGCGTCTCTCATAATCATATAGTGGTTTTGGGACGTTAAACCCCACAAATCAAAATCTAAACATTACTCTTTGAAAATGACGTTATGGCACCTGCTGGGCAGCTGCCGCCTTGGCATTGGCCGCTTATACTGGGATGTATCGTTCGAGCAAATTAGAAAGCATGTGCCTATTGCACATATCCGTACTTATTTTCTGCAACTTCGGGACAAATTAAATTGTCCCTAATTTTTTACAGATGCGTTGAAGTCCCACGTTGGTGTGTCGTATGTGGCGGTCGGTCTGTCCTTTTCTGATGCTCGTGGGCTCAAGCCTAGCTAGAGCATTTTTACAGCAGAAGCCCACATAATTCTGGCACTGGTTAAACATAATAAAAATGAGCATGCACCACACTGTTATATACATGGACTCCTTAAGCATTGTAGATGGCTTTTAGGTCTTAGAAGTCACCAAAATTCTATAGTAGGTGAATTGCATTACCCGTATACTGAGTGACATACGCAGTGTCAATGCTTTGTTAGAACAGGCCATATTGAAGTTGTTCGGTTAAACGAAGGCCCATTACAAAGTGATGTAGCTTCTAAACTTGAAAGTTGTTTTATTATGAAAGTCTAATGTATTATGTACCGCAGGGGTGCCTGCGCAAGTAGGCGTTTGGTGTGTAGCGACACCACAGACCCGAGCTAACGGGGGAGTTTCGACTCCCTCCCACGCCTAGCCGTGCATGGCTTTGCCGTGTCCGAGGAAAAGGGGATCCTGGGGGTTGAGCCGACGTTGGGTGATTGGACCGTTAAGGCCCCCCGGCAGAGGCAACACACCGCTTTGGCCCCGGCTTCACGTAGACGGCACCCCTGAGCTGACCCACCCAGGGGAATCGGCAGTCGCCTTTTCCTATCTCTCTCTCCTTACATCTTCGTCTTTATCTCTTACTATTTATCTGTCCTGTCTTCTACTCGCTTCCGTTTACTTCCAAACTTCCTGGCGGCTAGGGTTAACCCTGTGCAATAGCCTACCTTGGTCTAGGCGCATTGGGTTATAGTGGCGTTCTACGGCTGGCGTCTGCAGGTTTCAGCATTTGTAAACTTGTAGCGTCCCCTTGTTGGGTTCCGTGGTGGGTGGCCGCCAACGCTGCTGAACAACAATAAGGAAGACATGCATGGAGCATTCCCACTACTGTCTGATCGTACCGGCTTAAAGCCGGTACGCACCGATGATCTTACCAGAGAAGGATTGGCCACCCTGGTGCAGTATCTGGCCACCCCCTCCCGTAGGCATTCGTCAATTAACTCACGGCCCTCAGTCCCCACCAGCTGTGGAGCAACTGACCACGGCGGCGGTCAGATCTGCAAAGCAGCAGAGGGTGCTAGGAATCTCTGGATACGGACAGGCCACCATTAGAACTTGAACTTAGCAACGTTTAGCGTTAGAACGTTATCTAGTGAGGGAAGTCTAGCTGTATTATTCGAGGAGCTAGAAGGCAATAAATGGGATATAATAGGGCTGAGTGAGGTTAGGAGGACAGATGAGGCCTGTACTGTGCTACAGAATGGGCACGTCATTTGCTATCGGGGCTTGGCAGACAGAAGAGAACTGGGAGTAGGGTTCGTAATTCACAGAAACATAGCTGGCAACATAGAGGATTACTATAGCATTAATGAAAGGGTGGTAGGCATTGTAATTAAACTGAATAAAAGATACAAAATGAAGGTAGTACAGGCTTACGCGCCTACATCCAGCCATGATGACGCTTCAGTTGAAAGCTTCTATGAAGACGTGAAATCGGCAATGAGTAAGGTGAAAACACAGTATACTATAGTAATGGGCGACTTTAATGCAAAGGTAGGGAAGAAGCAGGCTGGAGACCAGGCAGTAGGAGATTATGGCATCGGCACTAGAAACGCCAGAGGAGAGCTACTAGTAGAATTCGCAGAACGCAATAATCTGGGTATTTTGAATACCTTCTACCGAAAACGAGAAAACCGCAAGTGGACATGGAGGAGCCCTAATGGCGTAAATAAGAACGAAATAGACTTTATAATGACTGCACACCCAGGAGTCGTGCAGGATGTGGAAGTGGTTGGCAAGGTAAGATGCAGTGACCATAGAATGGTACGGGCTCGAATCCGCCTAGACTTGAAGAAGGAACGACAGAAACTGATACGCAAGAAGCCAATCAATGAGCTAGCACTGAGAGGGAAAGTACAGGAATTCAGAGTGTCACTGCAGAACAGGTACTCTGCTCTTAACGAGGAAACCAACCTTAGCGTAGATACAATGAATGATAATCTGACGAGTATCATCACGGAGTGTGCAGTGGAAGTTGGAGGCAGGGTAGCTAGACAGGACACCGGCAAGCTTTCCCAGGAAACGAAGAACCTAATTAACAAGCGTCAAATCATGAAAGTGTCAAGTACAACAGACAAAATAGAACTGGCAGAGCTTTGGAAGTTGATTAATAGACGTAAAATATGCGATGTAAGAAGGTATAACATGGAGAGAATTGAGCACGCTCTGAAAAACGGAGGAAGCGTCAAAGCAGTGAAGAGGAAACTTGGGATAGGCAAAAGGCGGATGTATGCACTAAGGGACAAAGAAGGCAAAATAACTACCAATATAGATAGGATAGTTAAAATAGCGGAGGAGTTTTACAGAGGTCTGTACAGTAGCCGAGACAACCACGACCTTAATACTATAAAAACTAGCAGTAATCCAGATTACACCCCACCAGTAATGATAGAAGAAGTCAGAAAAGCTTTGGAGAGCATGCACAGAGGCAAAGCTGCTGGTGAGGATCGGGTAACATCAGATCTGCTGAAAGATGGAGGACAGATTGTGTTAGAAAAACTAGCCACTCTATTTACGAGGTGTCTCCTGACGGGAAAAGTACCAGAGTCGTGGAAGAACGCTAACATCATCTTAATACATAAGAAAGGAGATGACAAGGACTTGAAGAATTACAGGCCGATCAGCTTGCTCTCTGTAGTATACAAGCTATTTACAAAGGTAATTGCTAGCAGAGTAAAGAAAACATTAGAATTCAATCAGCCAAAGGAACAAGCAGGATTTAGAACAGGCTACTCAACAATTGACCACATTCATACTATCAATCAGGTAATAGAGAAATGCTCAGAGTATAACCAACCACTATACATAGCCTTCATAGATTACGAGAAGGCGTTTGATTCAGTAGAAATATCAGCCGTCATTCAGGCACTGCGGAATCAGGGCATAGATGAAATATATATAAACATTCTGGAAGAAATCTACAGGGGATCAACTGCTACCATAGTGCTTCATAAAGAAAGCAACAAAATACCAATAAAGAAGGGTGTAGGCAGGGGGACACAATCTCCCCAATGCTATTCACTGCGTGCTTACAGGACGTTTTCAGAAGCCTAGAATGGGAACAGTTAGGGATAAGAGTTAATGGAGAGTACCTCAGTAACCTGCGCTTCGCCGATGACATTGCATTGCTGAGTAACTCAGGGGACGAATTGCAACTCATGATTACGGAGTTAGACAAGGAGAGCAGAAAGGTGGGTCTTAAAATTAATCTGCAGAAAACGAAAGTAATGTACAACAACCTCTGAAAGGAACAGCGCTTTGCGATAGGTAATAGTACACTTGAAGTTGTAAAAGACTATGTATACTTAGGGCAGGTAATAACCGCAGAGCCTAACCACGAGATTGAAGTAACTAGAAGAATAAGAATGGGGTGGAGCACATTCGGCAGGCACTCTCAAATTATGACAAGTAGATTGCCACTGTCCCTCAAGAGGAAGGTATATAACAGCTGTATCTTGCCGGTACTTAGCTACGGAGCAGAAACCTGGAGACTCACAAAGAGGGTTCAACTTAAATTGAGGACGACGCAGCGAGCAATGGAAAGAAAAATGGTAGGTGTAACATTAAGAGACAAGAAGAGAGCAGAGTGGATTAGGGGACAAACGGGAGTTAAGGATATCATAGCTGCAATAAAGAAGAGGAAATGGACATGGGCCGGGCATGTAGCACGTAGACAGGATAACCGCTGGTCATTAAGGGTCACCAACTGGATTCCCAGAGAAGGGAAGCGGGGTAGGGGGAGACAGAAGGTTAGGTGGGCAGATGAGATTAAGACGTTTGCGGGTATAAATTGGCAGAAGCAAGCACAGGACCGGGTTAACTGGCAAAACTTGGGAGAGGCCTTTGTCCTGCAGTGGACGTAGACAGGCTGATGATGATGATGATGATGATGATGAAAATTCTATAATCGTATCAATTTAGTTACTGTTGTTTACAATTTAAGCATCTAAACAAGTCATGATATGCTGGGTGCCAGGTCATCGTGTCATCGAAGGAAACGATCATGGGACAGACTAAAACAAATATTAGGGGACCCTATAACTTCTCATTTAGGACTTGAACGCCTTAGCGACATCATATTCTCAGTGCGTATTTCAAACACTTTGTGCACAAAACCTTATCGAATTTGCTATGCACCCATTATACGCGGCCTAAAAAGACTAGACGCAGTAGCACGTGTGCCTTTTCTAGTGGGGCACCAGCTTTCAACCACGGGGCCTTTGTGGTCATAACATACTCTGACGCATTGACGTTCTGCACCCTGCAGTGAATTGGCTGTCTGTCTCTCCGCTATTTCTTTTTCTTCTCCTCCCTCTTTTTCATAATCTTTCTCCCCTTCCCTAATCGCTCAGTGTTGAATAGCCCACTGGACGCTTTTCTGGTTAACCTCCTTGCCTTCACCCTTTTGTTGCTTCCTTCCTTTTTTTCTTTCCTTTTTTCCTTCCTGATGCCCGCCGTCAATGAACGCTTGTACCACGTACGTAATATTGCTGCAATATTTTATGTTGCAATGTGAAGCTTGTGTACCGTAAGCGTGTGTTTTGGAAGCGTAAAAGGCACTGTCACTGCATTTCCAAGAAGAAGAAGTGCTTTTGACTGTTTTTAGAAGCAGAGGCGTGGCAGTGTAGTAGAACATCCATTTGCCATGCAAATTACCTGGGTTCGATCCCCGCTAAAAAAAACCCCGGTTTGGTCCCCACTTTTCGCCAGGATTCCTTTATCATTTATTTATATGTTTCATTTGCATTGTTCTCAATTTTCTGGTCACGCCTGAGAACATGATTTTTCACTCACAACCAATGACGCCGACACCGACGCCGACACTGGAATTTCTGCGAAGCGAGCTCTTAAATGTTGTCGCGTTGAAATAAGCTGTCATCAAGCCTACTCTTCAAAAATGACCACCAGTTTAGAAGTCTCGCCGCACGCAAATAGGACTAAGCAGCAGAAGATTTGGAAATACACACAGCACGCATGCATACCTTGTGTCTGATGGTGACCAACCAAGCTGCGACTGATGAGGAGAAGCGCTCACCGTTCTTCACATCCTAACCTAGTGCGATGAGTTAGACGCCATCAGGAAAAAAATTGGCAGATCCCACGTACAGTGGGAATTGATGTTATGCGAAGCACGAAGAAGAAATGTTGATATTTCAGTTTAAAATCAGCGCAACCTTACGAGGTGGAGGTAAATCACGCCGCACATGACTTCCATGTCATGATTATTATGTTTGGATGTGTCGTTTATCTTCATCATCTACTCACATCCCGTGATACCAATTTTAGTATATGTGGAGCTAGCGAAACGGCCGCCAGCACGCTACGAGCGTGGTATGTTGTCATGTTTTTACATGACACGCGGGTCAAGATTATCACGTTTGCGGCAGTCATGTATATCGTCATCTAACGATGTCACGTAGCATCAAATTAGGTATATGTGGAGCTAGCAAAATGGCCACGAGCGCATCACGAAGGGCCCAATAAACTTCAATGTAGCGTTGACGTGCCGACGCTGTGCACATCGCCGCAACTTTAGTAGAACGCGCGCACTCTATTGTCTGGCCCCAGGTATGACCAGCGTCCATCGGCGCAGCCCGATAGTAACCAGCGCAAAATGCGGCATGCTGCGTTTCGCACCGATCCGTTACCCAGACAACACTGCGTCACCGTGTTTTCGTAACGAAAGGACGCCGGAAGCGCTGAAACGCGCATGCGTCAAATCATGCGAGTATATGGCAGGAACGACGCCTGGCTTGGCAACGCCGGCGTGACACGACAAAATTAACGCCGGCGAGCATGCCAACCGCGTCTCGTCAAAATGTATTGGCGCCTTGACTGAGGCATGTAGTCATGTTCTCACATGACACTCAATGATTATCGTGTTTGCACCAGTGACATTCCTTCGTCATCCATTGGCATCACGTAATATCAATTTTGGCATATGGGAAGCTAGCGAAACGGCCGCGAGCGCATCATGCGCGTAGAATGTATTGATGTTGTTACATAACACGCATCTTATGTTTATCATGTTTGCACCTGTATCATAGCTTCGTCATTCATTCACGTCCCGTAATATCAAATTCGGTATAAGTGAAGCTAGCGAAACGGCCGCCAGAACATCATGAGCGTGGCATGTAGTCATGTTGTTACATGACATGCACTAATGATTGTCATGTTTGCACCAGTCGCATACCTTCATCATCTTTTCCCGTTCCGTATATAATACCAAATTTGGGTATATGTTACGATAGCGAAACGGCCGCAAGCGCATTATGCGCATGGCATGTAGTCATGTTGTTACACGACACACATGTCATGAATTTTATGTTAGCGTATGTTCTTTGTGTTCTCCATGCAATCATGTCAGACCATACACGCTTTGCAAGACGCAATGTGAACAAAACTAGCGCAAGAGTTGTGGGACCATGAAATGTAAATCATACCATTTATGACATACATGTCATAATTTTCATTTTATGTCTTATCAAATATGTTCTTCATACACTCATGTTATGCCATACCAAGTTTGGTATCGATACCATTATCTAAACGACCAGGAGAGCTAAAAGTCATTGGCGGCTGGATAGATAGATACGCTCAAAGTCGCCGAAGTTCGCTAAGCAATGCTTCGCATTTAAAATTGGCCCAGTATCTGCATGTTACACTGCAAAAGTTCTCGAAGGACGATAGTCTTGTGTCTGGAGAGAGTGATCAAAACTTTTATTTGATTTTCCGCGCAAGAAAATTGGTGAATGGTATTCTGGAGGTGCTGCGTTATAGTGCCTCGAGCGTGCAGCGGAGGCGAACGAGTGCATCAAGTCACGTACTCGTCAGGCATGAGCGCTATGTGGCAGTTATCTCGGAAAATCTCTGAGGTGATAAGGTGTAGAACGCAAGGCGACAGGTAGGTGTCACCACCGTGTCGTCTTCGCAATTGTTGGAAACACTGGTATTTTCGCGCAAGTGTTGCATGGTCAGCGCAGCGTGATAAACGCTACGGTCCTTAGAATTACTTATGTATACCTCTTCCAGTAAAAATACACATACATAATATTGGCGTGATGTTATGGTGCCTCAAATATGCGCAATAATTGCTTCTTAATTCGCAATCGCGCAAGTATAAACGCTGAACCTTGAGCATTATTGGTGGGCACTGCGGGTCAGTATTTCCTTGTTAGATTCTAATAAAGTTTATTACTTACCTACCTGCGGATGGCGTCGGCCGTTGGAGTGTCGTTTAGTCACTTTGGTGCCGTTTAGGGTACCGTTAAGAGTGTACAAACAGACAAAGGAACAGACAGACAGCTAGCCAGACAGACAGACCAAACTTTTTGCGTCGAAGGTCCCCAAGAAAGGCTGTCGTCTTTAAAAGCACTTTTCATAACCCCACCGACTGCAATTCTCTATGCGCTCGTCTTTGTTCATCGGTAAGAATCGGCTACTCAACTTTGAATCATTGTTACACTTCTGAAAGATATATACTCATGGAACCTGCAGCACAACCTTTGAAAAAAAGTTGTTGTGGCAGTAGTTACATGGCAGAATGCACCTGCTTCCCAGCCATCGCGAACTTCTTTACAGCGCAGCACCAGAAACACAGGACAGGGATTGAGCGAAAACGAAATAAAATACAGCGCTGATTCACAACGGATTTTTTTAAATTCTATTCAATGTTTCAACAAAAAAACTGTGGTGAGTCAGCGCCGTCTTTTCTTTCTTTTTTGCTTCTTCCCTGTCCTGTGTTTTTGGTGTTGCGTTGTAAACAAGTTCACCATGGATCCCAACCAACTGGCCCAACTTACCATCTTACGGATTCCGAGCCTTTCACCACAATAGCTTGAGGAAATATTCGTGCTACTGTCCCTTTTTTTCAAAAATTTATCACACCCGTTCACCGCTCAAGCTCACTGCACAAATTCTTGGCCAGTCGCATGATTTCAATTAGTTTTTGTCCACCTTTAGTGCAACGAATTTTAAGCCTATATGCAGCCGGTTACCATATTCATTGTCATCATCTTCTTCCCATGTATTGGTTCTCTTTGGCCGTCACAAGCCCTTGATGCAAGACACTATGTATCAACCAATCAATTCAACACTCCTTGCGTCAGTGTGCATTTATGTTTTGACAAAGTCGTCAATATGCGCAAGTAGGGGCTGTTTTAGCTCCTCAATTGCCTTTTCCTTCGGCGTTTCCCACTTGACCTCCACGCCAGTCCTGGTAAGGTGAATGAGTGGTCGGAAATGCGAATGAAATTTTTGAGGAACCACATGTAATAGATGCGCAGGCAAAGACATAAGAATACTGCCTTCTTGTCAGTGGGCGGTGGGAAGCCGGTGAGGGTGGCTGTTTTCCACGGGTCAGGACCGACTGCAGACTTGATAATCCCGTATGACAGAAAAATGAGCCCTTCGTACGTGAAATGGAACTCCCCTGGCTTCAGGGTGAGTGCAGATGTTTTGATAGCTTGAGCTATTGCTTCAACGCGCCCGAGATGCTCATGAAAGCTTGAAGAAAACACAATGACGTCATACAAGTACACCATACAAGTCTGCCACTTCTATCCAGTCAGCGCAGTGTCCATACACGCTGAAACGTCACAGTTGCCAAAAAAGACCTAATGACATACCTTTGAACTCAAAAAGGTTCTCTTGTGCAATAAACTAAGACTTCTCATCGACCTCGACTTGCCAATAGCCGTTTTTTAAGTTCATCGGTACAAAGTACTTTCCACTGGGAGTCAATCCAGGGCGTGGTCTATAGGGGGGAGAGAATACACGTCCTTCTTCGTCATTTTGGTCAGGAGGCGATAATGGACGCAAAAACGCAGTGTCCCATCCTTCTTCAGTAATACCATGGGTGACGCCCAAGGAGTATTGAAAGGCTCGATCATGTCGTCACGTAGCATTTCGTTGACTTGCTGGTTCGTGGCCACGTGTTCTCGCATCGAAACTCTGTATTGGCTCGGACGGAGTGACCTGGCAATTTCCTCTGTTATGCAAATTTCCGCGACTAGGTTCTGTCTAATTATTGACGATGACCAGGAGCAATCCTTAAATCGCAGAATCAAGGTTTTCAGTTGACCTTGCTTGCGAATCGGAAGGCTCGGATTCACGTCGGCATCTGGTTTGGTACATTCGTTGGTCATAGCAGGTTTGGTAGCACCCGAGATGGCAATAGCACTGCTGGCACTCACGAATTCATCTATGTACGCGACCATAGTACTGGGGCGCTATGCAGGATCAGCCGAGTTTCACCCAAGTTTCACGAAACTCGGGACATTTCCCAGTTCTCGCGACATTCCCTTATAAGCGTGCAACAGAACGAAAACTTGCAATACACTGCTCAGCGCGCTTGGTTTCTGTGGTTACTAGAAGCCACTCATTGCGTCAAGGGCAGTCGCCTAAGTTGGGTGGTGTTTTAAAACCAGAAGCATCTTTCATTTGTTTGTCGTTCTACTGAGTAGAGAAGTGCGCCCACGGGTAAAAATGTCAAGACCATTTTGTGATAATATTTTTGAGAAGTAGGGGGTGTTTAGATTTATTTTGAAGCATTCAATACCTACACTTTTAGTCTGTTTCAGAATAATCAGCATGGTGGCCTTTGAGATCAGTACCAGCCAAGCGTCTTACAACATCGCGACCACTGCTAAATCGGAGGCTACGTGTTATTCATCATGGTCAACCTTTACATTCTAGCGTGCTGCTCTGCCGATGCGCGTTATTTTTGTTGTTGTCGCCCTCTAGCACACGATTACGTGTGGCAGGGTAATTAGCTTCTAGGCTGCGTGGTTTACTTGGCTAGTTAGGCAAGGTCATGCTGTGACGAAGGTAATTACGCCAATTCACGGTAAGACCAACGTTTTTACGGCACATCTTAAAAATAGTGGGCTGATGAAGCCATGTAAAGCTAGAATTGGCTAACTACAATATGCTAGTTTTGAGCTAGCTAAACTGTGCTCTCTACAGCGAGGTCATTATTGAGCATGGTAAGTAAAACCATGCTAATTACCCCTTACTATTAGGATGACATAATATCCTGCTAATATGATTGCGTTATATCATGATCGTGCTAATTTCACACGAGATCATTGCCTTTTAATTGAAGCCTTATCAATGAAGACCACAAAGCTTAGTGTAGTGGTGGTTATGCTTCAGTAGATAAGTACAAACAAAATAAGATGGAGCTGATGTGGTCTTCACTTCAAAGCCGACCACGCCCATAAAAACACAAAAAAACTTGAAAACGGGCACGAAGCTAGGTTACCACTATCTCCTCTATGGCTGTAGCCTTGCACATGTAGTGTAAGGTTGCCAAAGTATTTTATATGCATAGAAGCTTCCACTTAGCGTTTACCGCATCAAACGCTTGAAAGTCACAATGGCACTGTAGCGACGTGGTAGTGTCTGGCGTAGACGTGCCGTCATCGCTTGTTGAATAAAAGGACGAGAAGCACTGGAAGCGAGCTGCTGAAGTAGAGTGGCGGCCTTGGCACCCACCCAGCCAGAAGACTACGAACATTCTAGGTGCCACAATGCCACAACCCACCAGCGCTCGTCATCTTTTTTTTTAGCTGGCTGGTCGCCGCAAGCACTACGCTACAAGGGCTCTCCGCCTAGCGTGTTACGTGATAAAAACACGAAAGTAAAATAGGTAAGAAAAACATATAAATACTATATACAAGTGCGTCAGTTTCTGTAAGTGTCCATTGGGATGTCCGAAGGTCGTCATGGTGGAAGGCGTACGGAAGAGTCCGACAGTTCCGGCGGGTGGCACTGAGAACCATGACTGCGCGTTGCTATGAGTAGCGAGCAAGGAAGAGTCGTGTGCTCGAAACGCTGGGGATGGAAGTTGTGTGCACGCCATGACCGATGATGCGCCACGCTTCATCTGTAGCAGATTCTTGAGAACAGACAAGAGTGCGTTTGCGCACAATGCAATGAGTGTTCTGGACGTAGCACGAGTCGTGTGCTGGGCATAGACGAGAGGCTGCCTCTCCTGACCTGAAAAGAATGCGGAGGTAATGAGGAAGGGCTGTCCACGACAGTGGATACTGTCGGTGTTACGGATTGGCCACAGATCGTGAGGCCTCACTTCTCAGAAAGATCAGACAAACTTGTCGCAAGCAGATCTTGAAAACTCTGGCTGCCACTTGAGGAGTTTGAAGAGTGTTCGTGATCGAGTAGACGGTCTACGAGCGATCGAGTGGCAGGTGTCAATGTGTTGGTAAATCCGATGCATTGCACAGTGAAAGTGGGCTCAGGGTCCATGTTTTGAGTGGTGATACGGGCTTCCACAAGAGTTGAGATGGGTGTGGAATCTGCAGGTGGGTCAGCTGGCTGGACGGGGATCCTCTAATCGGTTGGAGCAAGATGAAACAGCTGAGCAAGTTGTGCAGCGAATCCGACGGGGCACGGGGCAGTGGCCGGCGTCGAGTCTGCGACGGAGAGAGATAATAATGGTTCCAGTTTCGGACCTAGAACATCTAAGGCAGGAGCCGTGCATTCCGGGTGTGAAGCTCTCTCCGTGGACGGGTCGACGGATGTGGGAGGGTGCCTCCGTTACCTCTGTAACCAGTTGTCGGCAGGGGAATGGTCTGGGATGGCTCTGGGGCGGGAGGCGTCCTGGAAGTTGATGAGGCAGGTGCACTTGTGTCGTTTTTTGGAGTATACCGTTTGTATCCCGTAGTATCCCGTTTGATGCCGTAAGTATCCCGTTTGATGTTGTACAAACTGAGCATGGCATCTCGCGGATAATTATACTGTCGAAGGCTCCAGGAGAAGTAGGTGAGTTGGTCTTTGAGGTCATGTGGAAGCTGATATTCCAATACCTCGTACATGAACTTTTCGATCCACATGCCGTTGTCATCCAAGGCCACCTAAAACTCCTCGAACCAAGACTCTAGGCGAGAGGTCCGGAACGGTGGCAGTGGCGAGTCGAATTGGGGCTGTCAGGCTTGTACTGACTGGAACAAGGCCGCAGAACTCGGTGGCAGTAGTCCCCACAAGGCGTCTGTGCAAGCAGGCGTTTGGTGTGTAGCGACACAACGGAGCCGAGCTAACGGGGGGTTTTGACCTCTCCCACGCCTAGCCGTGCGTGGCTGAGCCGTGTCCGGGGAAAACGGGATCCAGGGGGTTGAGCCGACGCCGGCTGATTGCAGCTTTCGGGCCCCCCCGGCAGAAGCAACACACCCCTTTGGCCCCGGCTTGACGTAGACGCCACCCTTGGGCTGACCCACCCAGGGGTAGTCGGCAGTCGCCCCTTCCCATCTCTCTTCCCTACATTTTTGTCTTTAGCTCTCACTGTTTTATCTTTCCTGTCTACTTCTCCCTTCTGTTTACTTCCAATTTTTTTTGGTGGCAAGGGCTAACCTTGTGTATGTGCTCCATCTTGGGCACAATATATTTGGTTATAGCGGCTGTGTACAGCTGACGTTGACGTGCCTCATACCATTTTAGGACCTGTCGCGTCCCCGTGTTGGGCTCCATCGGGGGTGGATGGCATGCCTGCCGGACTTACATTTATCTTATGGCTCTTAGTTTTTGCCTTCGCTACACAATCGTCCTCCCTCGAATAGAGGGCGCACCGAGTACGTTTGCAATTACTTCAGAAAATCCAAAGGAACTTTTCCCCGCTACCATGCAATTCACTCTGAAACAGCTAAAAAGAACGCCAGAACAATCTCGCCTTTTGTTTTATCTAAATGCCCCACCACTGCACTTGGTACAGGTTACCAGGCTACAAGAATGGCCAGTGGGGATCTCCTCCTTGGGGTAAAAAGTCAGACCAGTACAAAACCCCTCGAAACTAGATCTGTTTGGAGACATCCCTATCTCAATTACACCACACCGTTCCCTCAACATTTAGCGAGGCGTTGCGTCCGATCAAGACTTGCTGGGCCTGACTGAAGGTGAGCTCCTCGAGGGTCAAAAAGACCAGCAGGTGACACAAGTTCAAAGAATGAAAATCAGGCATCATAAGAAGAAAGTCCCAACAAAACATATAATTGTGACATTTTGCGCCAGTATCCTTCCAGAACATCTCGAAACAGAATATTTAAAGTTGAAAGTGCGACCTTATATCGCCAATCTATGACGTTGCTTTAAACGCCAGCGTTTTGGTCACGGCTTGGTCTGTCCTTTGCCGCGGTTGCCGCGGCCAACACACCTGTGCAAAGTGCGCTGCTACAGGACATGCCACAGATGATTGTAAGGTGGAGGATGGGGCCCACTGCACAAACTGCAATGGTACTCACCTCGCATACTCCCAAACGTGTGCAATATGAAAAAAGAAAAAGTAAATATATTCGCAATCAAAATACACAAAACCTAACTTTCCGAAAAGCCTGGCAACAGGTAACTGAATTTTTCACAAATGAACCACCGTTCGCCAAAGAAGTGCAACAGGGCGCAGCACTACAACGGCCTGCGGCAGCTGCCCATGCCAGGCACAGTGTGCCCAGGTGGTTGCCGATTCCCCCTCCCTCCCCACCATGGTGAGAACAGCCAAGGCTGCTCTGCCACTGGCCCCCACGGCCACACCGGTGGCTGCTGCAAGCTCTTGCAGCAGCCAAGGTAACCCAGCAGCGAAGGAGGTCCCCTTGACTTCTGGTCTGATGGGACTAAAGGTGACGCCTCCCGAGGTGAAGGAGGACCTAGGGTCGGCAGATATGAAGGCCACGGTTCACCAGGCGAGGCCCCAAGCTCGAAACACAAGCTCGCAAATGCGGGCACGCAGTACCTCTCTTGAGGCTATGGAGACCACGGTACCCCTGGTTGCAAAAGATCTGCGTAGCTCACTGGAGCGCGCCAAGGGAAATAAAAGCCGATAACGAGGCCCGATGACGGCCTTGTTACCTTAGTCTTAACATCCAGCTTAAAGAGCAGACACAACCATTTTGTACTCACAGCACTACTTTACTTGTAATATGGAAACACAAATTATACATTGGAACGTCAGAGGACGGCTTAAAAACCTTGACGACGTCCAAAAAATCTTACACAAGCACTCACCAAAAGGGCTGTGCATACAGAAAACATACCTAAAATCTTCCAATACAAATTTTCTTTGTGTTTAAGTCATATTGCGAAAGGACCGAAATGATGCTGTGGCGTCATCCGGTTGCATGTCTATTATGGTTAATCAAGGAGTAGTGTGTACACGTTTACCACTCCAGGCATCCCTTGAGGCGGTGGCTCTTCGAGCAGTACTTCTAAACAAACTCGTCACTTCCTGCTCTCTGTAGATACATCCGCACCACCATCTTGAAAGACGTGAATTCCAGTCTTTAATGGACGAACTACCTGAACCTTATCTGCTCTTTGGGGACCTAAATGCACATAGCGGTCTGTGGGGTGATTTTTGCTGTGATGCACGAGGTCGTCTCATTCAACAGTTTTTCTTCTCTTCCTGTGCCTTTCTGTTAATTAGGAAATAGCCAACATGCTAAACGTCACCAAGAAAACTTACTCGTCTATAGAACTCAGCATCGTATGTCCTTCACTTCTACCCCTGCTGAAATGGAAATTCATAAACAATTTATGTGAAAGTGACCCTTTTACTGTAGTGTTCAGTTCACGAACAACATATGAATGTCCTCCACATGCTCTCAAATAGCTGATAAACAAAGCAGACTGAGAACAGTTTCACAACACTACTCTTTTAAGTTGGACTGACCTATGTAGGTTAAATATAGATGAAGCTGTGCAGTGCTTCACAATTTTTCTTTCTGATTCAGCAGCCAAGTGCATACCGCAAACATCTGGTATGCCTGGCAAGCGACGTGTGCCATGGTGGAACACTGAGTGTCGGATTGCGCTAAATGAGCAGAACAGGGCGTGGAGGTTGCTTCGGAACTCACCGACAGCCGACAATCTTGACAGTTTCAATAAAATTGAGTCTTGAGGCAAGAGAACGCGCCAGCAGGCCAGAATAAAAAAGCTGACAGGAGTTCTTCATATACAAAGGAGGCTAAAGTCTGGAACATGGTTGCTAGATTAAGAGGAACACGAGTACACTCACTCCCACTCGTAAACACACATGGTGACAGCTTGGAAGATCAGGTGAACTTCCTGGGCACACACTTTGAACAGGTGTCTAGCTCGTCACAATATACTGATGCTTTCCAAAAATACTGTTACGAGTGAGTGTAATTCTTTAAAGATGAGGTGAAATGGCTTTCGGAAAGAGCAGCCTACTTCTGAGACAGGCCTAGGCCGCTTCACCCAACCACACAGTCCAAGCACTGCTCCACTACTCTTCTGCTTTCGAGCCCCGTAGGCTCGCGCATCTTCGTTGCATTTCCCCCGGTGACAGACAAAGCTCGTCGAGCGAGTTAAACAAGCCTATGATGTTACTGTTTTGGGCGGGCTACCTGAAAAATTTGCGTAGTACGCGAACGCCGGTAATTGGCTGTGACTTGGGCGACAACATGATTCCGTCACTGAGACGAGTCACTATCACAATTGGGCCGTAATAGTTAGCTGCAAACTTCCGATACAATCTTTTTCTACAAACAGGAGTCGACAGCCAAACGTAGTCGCCAGGAGAAAACTTTACGGGGATATGTTTGGCATCGTAGCGACTCTTGCTGTGTTCTTGAGAAAACAATTTTTAAAGGCGCGCTTGTTGACGTTTTCCTTCAGCACGACACAACGTCTGAGCGATGGACAGATATTCCAGATGCGAGAAAGGTAATAAAGTGTCCAGAAAGCTCCGTGGATTTTGTGCGTAAAGCAGAAAGAAGGGCAAATGTCCAGTAACTTTATGTTTAGCGGTCTTATACCCGTAAGTAACAAACAGTAAGACGGCGTCCCAGTTCCTGTGGTTAGCATCAACGTACATCGGTGGCATATTCGTAAGAGTTCGATTTTTTCTCTCAGTGAGACCGTTAGTTTGTGGATGGTAAGGGGTGGAGTGGCGATAAGAGGAGCCACAGAGGCGCAAAATTTCTTCAACCACATCGGCGATAAATTGTCGCCCACGGTCACTGATGACAACCCATGGAGCACCGTGACGCAGTATCACCCGTTGTAACAGAAAAGAAGAAACAGCTGCCGCTGTGGCTGTTGTCGGTGCGTTCGTTTCCGTATACGCGTTAAATAATCCAAACACACTATAGCATATGGGTGGCCCGATGTGGTCTTAGGAAGGGGTCCAAGCTAGTCGATACCGACTTTTTGAAAAGGGGATGTCGGCGGAGGAATGGGCTGCAAATAACCTGCCGGGGCATTAGTGGATCGCTTGGGGCGCTGACATAAAGCGCAGCTGGCGACGTACTCTTTTGTAGTCTTCCACATTTTCGGCCAGTAGAACCTCTCACGTAGTCGATGTAGCGTACGTGTGAAACCGAGATAACCGGATGTTATTTCATCGTGCATAGATCAAAGGACGACCTGGCCCAGGCTTTCCGGCACCACTAGAAGCAACGGGAGGCCGCCGGCTGAATAGTTTCTTTTATACAGCAAGCGATTCGATATTTTAAAGTGCTTGTCGGCGGAGTTATGTGCAGCTAGCTTCGAGCAAGGGTTTCATAGTAGGGTCGTGCTGTTGCTCACGTTTGAAGCTGCTGGTATCTGGGAAGTCGGACAAAACAGAAACTAAATATTCATAAATGTCATCGTCATCAGCTTTGGTGTGTACTGAAGGAAGGCGGGATAAGCAGTCAGCAACTGTGTAACATCGTCGGCTCTTATAGATCACAGAAAAGATGTACTCTTGGAGGGGCAACGCCCAACGAGCCAGCCGGCCAGACGGGTCGCGAAGTCCCACAAGCCAGCATAGTGAGTGATGATCGGTCACTATTGGGAACTCGTGGCCATGTAGATACGGTCGGAACTTCTGAATGGCAAAGACGACTGCTAAGAACTCGAGCTCGGTGACTGTGTGATTCTTCTCTGCTCGGTTCAGTGTCCGACTGGCATATGCTACGACGTGCTGATGGCTGTTGCAGAGTTGGACCAGCACAGCACCAACACCTAGCCCACTAGCATCACTATGAAGTTAAGTCAAATCATCCAGTCCAAATGCTTTAGGATCGGTCCTAAACTCAATAAAATCTTCGGCTGTTGAAATGCAGCCTCACATGTATCATCCCACAAGTACGGTGTGTCTTTATGAAGAAGAGACGTAAGTGGGGCGGCAAGTTGTGCGAAGTTCTTAATAAATCGGCGGAAATATGAGCACCGACCCAGAAAACTTCGCAGGTTCTTCACTGTTCGTGGTGGTTCAACGTTCCAAACCACTGCGGTCTTCTGTGGGTCTGGTGGCACGCCTTCTTTATCCACGAGAAAGCCTAATACGAGGGCTTCACGTTCTCCAAAATGGCACCTATTTGAGTTTAAAACAAGGCCAGCTTCGCGTAAGCAATTAAACACGAGCAACAAGAGGTGGTTATGTTCTTGAAAAGTTGCCGCAGATAATCACGTCATCTAAAAAGCACATGCAAATTTCTCATTTTAGTCCACGGAGTACTGTATCCATATATCTGTCGAATATCGTTGAAGCTTTGCACAAACCAAAGGGCATAACGCTAAACTCAAAAAGACCGTCTTGTAATACGAAGACCGTCTTCTCTTTATCTGAGGGATGCATAGAAATTTACCAATATCCAAAACGCAAGTTCACAGAACAAAAATAGAAGGCAGAATGCAGGCAGTCCACGGCGTCATCTATACGTGGCAAAGGGTAGACGTCTTTTTTTGTGATGGAATTTCGGCGATGATAGTCTACGCAGAATCTCCATAAATTATCCTTTTTCGTGACTAGAATAACAGGAGCGGCCCACGGACAGCACGATTCTTGTATGACGCCCTTCTTTAGCATGTCTTCAACTTGCTCAGCGATGACTTTCCTTCCGGAAGGCGATACGCGACAGGGCTTCTGGCGTATTGGTGGTGCTTGGCCTCTATAGATGCGGTGTTGCATACGTGAAGACGGTGGAGTTACGGTAGACGTCTTGTCTTGGGCAAAGTCAAAGACTGAGGCGTAGTGTGCGATCACCTCCTGCAGCAGCGACCGTTCAGTTGAAGGAAGTGACTTATTGATCATACGGTCAATGCTGCCAGAGTAGTCGGGGTACAAGTTGGCGTGGGATTTCTTTACTGACAGTTGAAGTGACCGTATGGTAAGAGTACTTTGCTCTTGAAAGCTTGCCTATATAAGTTCTTCAGGCAAAGATATTGGCTGCGCGAAAACGCTCACAGTCCACAAATGAGCACAACCATCGACGGTGAGCACGAGGCAACGTGGTACAATAATCTTTTTCCTAAGTGCGTTACTGAAGTTTAACTTGGCTGAACCGTAGTAAGAACCCGCACAAGAATGCGAAGGATTTACGCACACAAACATTGCAGTATGCGGGGCCAAGCAGAAGTCTTCAGACACGGAAAATATTTCCAAGCAGTCATCAACGGTATGTTTCGTCAATGGAGAGAGCAACACGGGACGGAAAATAATCCCACCACTACAACAATCTAGAGTGGCACCACATTAACACAAAAAATCTATAGCTAGAATGACGTCGTGGGTCACTCACGCAAGCACCGTTAGTTCAGCTCTAAACGTTTGATTTCCTACAGGAAGTAAAACAGAACAAACACCAACAGGGCTCACCGTTCCTCGCCCTACGCCGCGGAACGTAGCACTTCAATTCCAAGCAAACATTACTTTCGTCCCAAGGTGATTTTTAGATGAAATGCTAATTATGGAAACGGCAGCAGCAGTATCGACTAGTGCAACAGTACTCACAATGTCTACAAAAACACTCACTTGGTTCTCAACCATTACAACACAAGGGGGTCTAGCGAAGATGATTTTGCGGCCTTGCCCCCATTGGTCGCAGCAGTTTGTTTCCCAGTGGTGGTGGCGTCCCCGAGCGGCGACACGGGGACGGGGATCGCTGTTGGCGTGCGGGTGGTGGGGTAACGCTGTGGTCAGAGCAAGGCGAGTCAGCACGTGCTGCGTGTTGCCGTTGGAAAGAACCCTGAAATGGCCGAGACTCGCTAGCAGGTACATTCAATCGTGGAGCTCGATGGTGGCGACGGTAGCAGTACCAAGCGATGGGTCCAGGTAGCCCGCAGTTGTAGCAAGTACGGGTGTCGCGTCTAGTCGTCCCCGGCTAAGTAGACATCTTTGGTTGATAAAAGCCTGGCAAGTGTGGCCGACGAGTAAGTCGCCTTGATGCAGCTTGCCTGCGTTCCTGGTTTTCGAGTGGCCGTTCACTCCTTCGTTAGAACCAATCGGTGTAATTGGGTGAGGCTCAAAGTAGCTCTGACGGATCCGAGGTACAAGTGGTCCACGGGGCCGTTGGTCGAATGCACACTGATGGCAGACACCGGCGGTGTCCACAGCTTGCAGTTGAGCAAGTTCTTCCTTAACCAGTGGCATTATAAGAGAAGAGATGTCGTCTAGCGATGGAAGGTTGACACTTGCAATCGTGGGCACGTTGTCAAGACGTCGAAATTTCGGTAGGACTCTCCTCCTCTTTAGCGCTTCAAACGCTCGTCAGTGTCTCCTTAGGTCGGAAGGTGTGTGTAGGTCTTTCTTAGTGCTAAGAAAATTGTACACGTCTGCCGCGATTCCCTTGAGCAGATGACTTACCTTATCTTCGTCAGTCATGGTCGCACTCACAAATCTGCAAAGCTCCAAGACGGCCTCGATGTAGGTGGCGCATGTTTCGCCAGGTAACTGAGCTTTGCGCGAAAGCGTTTGCTCCTTTCTGTGAATCCGCCTGCTTGACCTAATCTGTTGAGTCACCAAAACACCTCTCCAGCTCGTCCACAAAAATGTACCATGTGGTCAATGCACTCTCGTGGTTGTCGAACCAAAGAGACGCGGTGCCGACGAGAAAAAACACCACGTTCTCGAGCTGCTTAGCATTGCTCCAGCGGTTGCTGCGACTCACTATTTGGTAGTGCTTGAACCAGTTCTCAACATCGCCATCCGGCTGCCCCGAAAAGGTCCTCAGTTGACGTTCAGGCGTGCCGCAGCGAGCTTGCCCTGGCGAGTGAGCGTGTTGCTGCTCATCAACAACGAGGCTGTTATGACCTGCTCCCGCGTTCTCCATGTCTGGTAGCTGCGGTGGCAGGACTGCCAAGCGTCTGCTCCGTCGCAAAATTGGTTGAGCTGGGTCCTCCAGATCGATGTACCCAGCACCTCCACTAAACTGTTGGGAATGATTGTGTTTATTTACAGATTAGGTGAGATGGCGTTGGGAAAGAGCAGTGTTCTTCTGAGACAGGCCTAGTACGCTTCACCTAACCACACAATTTAAGCGCCACTCCACTACTCTTCTCATTCTTCGGCACCCGTAGGCTCGCGCATCTTCGTTGCAATACAACACAAGAATATAAAAGCAGAAACTCGAACACAAATTTACCAGGTATGAGGCATACAACCAATCTTTCAGCCTAATAGAGCTTCAAACATCACTAAACTCCTGCAGTGATTCTGCACCTGGTTCTGACCAGATGCTGTATGAAATATTGAAAAACCATCTAATGGAAATGCAAAAAACTGTACTTTGTAAAATGCTATCATGGTTTCTGGCACTATCTCTGCTTCCTGAAAATATGCTGTTTTAAGTCCCATTTTGAAAATAAAGTATTTCATTCCATTGCATTCTCATTTTGAAAGAGGGCATGGACCCTTGTTCAGTTTCGAGTTATAGGCCTATAGCATTTACATGCTGGCTGTGCAAACTATTCTAAAATGATAAACTGTCGACTTGTATAGTTTCTTGAAGCAAACAATTTGCTCGACTTATACTAGTGTGGATTTCGACAGGGTAGATCCACCACTGACCATCTTGTTCGTATCGATGCACAGATCAGAGACGCTTTCGTTCACAAGCAATACTTTCTTTCTGTGTTCCTCGATATTGAAAAGTCTTATGATACAACATGGCGTTTTGGTATATTAGGAGACACGCCTAGACTAAGGCTGTTGCCTCATAGTCACGTACACGTAGAAGACCCGCCAATCAGTCTGCGACACCTACCGCCCTTAAAATGCTTGACCCTGTTCGTCATCTAGGCATCCGTCTCTCCACGAGTGCTTTTTGCACTAGCCCCGTGGAAAGCCTGTACGTGGAATCGACCGAATGGTCGCTTCATCTACAGAGATTTCACATGTCTTTTGAATATTATCT
Organism: Rhipicephalus annulatus; assembly: GCA_013436015.1. Taxonomy (NCBI): domain Eukaryota; kingdom Metazoa; phylum Arthropoda; class Arachnida; order Ixodida; family Ixodidae; genus Rhipicephalus; species Rhipicephalus annulatus. Next base: position 454,372 of record WOVY01010479.1, on the reverse strand, counting down.
TCATGTAAATGCAGACAAAAATAACCTATCACACTCCACAATTAGTGACAAGTCAAGCATTTCTGTGTTTGAGAAACGGCCTTACAAGAGACAGCCCTACTCACTCCGTGAGATGGGCCTAGCGAAGAAAACTGGTGTGCCACTTGAACACCATTTCAAGGCTCCCGCAGTATGCCAGCCATCGTGGCAATGGCAGGAGATAGATTGCGATGTTTCTTTCTTGGAGGTTATAAATCATGCGCCAATTGTACATATCTAGGCATACTTCCTCGAACTACAACAGAAATACACATGTCCTGAATTCTTTACGGATGCTTCAAAGTCTGACACTTCTGTCGCGTACGCAGCCGTCGGTCCATCGTTTTCGGAAGCCGGCGTTCTGCACTCTGATTGAAGTGTTTTCACCGGCGAAGCTTATGCGATACTTGCGGTCGTTAAACACATCAAACAAATAATATACAGAAGGCAAAAATATATACAGATTCCGTAAGCGTAGTAAAAGCCATGAAAACTCTTAAAAAGCACAAAAACACTGTCTTTATCTCACTTTATTCACTTCTATGCACAGTTTACTCACCCAAGCAGCATGTTGTGGTCTGCTGGGTGCCAGAACACCGCGAAATTCAAGGCAACGTTCTGGTGGATCAGCTAGCTGAATCCGCCAACAAAACCACTTCCAATACATCGATACCAGTTCCTGCACTCGATTTGAAACCTTCTCTAAAACAAAAGTTCAGAGGCTATTAGCAGAGCACATGGGACTCACACACAGATAATAAATTGTACGTCATCAAGCCGCAACTTGGTAATTGGCCGCCAGTCTTGCAATCACGCCACACAGAAGTAATCCTTACAAGGTTAAGAATAGGACATACACACACAACACATTCATTTCTTTTGTCTGTGGGCGACCCAACGTTTTGTGATAGATGTGGAGAAGCACTCACCGTGCTTCACATTTTAATCCAGTGTAAAGAATGAGACAAGCTGAGAAGACAACACTTCCCGTTACCTTACAGACAACAGATATCACTTCACCCTGCAATTTTCGTCGGTAGGGAACCACTTTTTACACATAAACCTTTGTTAGCTTCTTTTGAGAGAACGTCATACTTTTATTATATACCCCGGCGTTTCGTAGCATGACCTCGCCAGAGAGCTCTCTACGGCGGTGGCTACGCTCAAGCAAGCGCTTGCCTCACGGCCTTTGGACGCAAGGGTGTGAAAGATAGAGGCACTTGTGATAAATGCCGTACATGTCCACCATCGTTTTTATCATCACAAACGTTTGTCCTCCATTAACACCACACACTCTTTACAGCACGGTCAGGATTTTATTACTTCTATGTTTTTACCCGCCTTAGGGTGAGGAAATTTAAGGCCCTGATACAGCCGCTTAACACAATCATTGTTCATATCTCTAATTACTTGAACTTGCACTCTTTGGCCATGAAATAGCCCTTGCACCGCAAAACATCAAACACCATCATGGGTAGTAGTAGTGCAGGGCCGGTCGCTTGTCCATGTGTCCGTGGCCACCAATTTGTAGCTACGCGACGGCATCAAACCTAGACGTGCCGTCATCGTTGGTTGAATGAAAGCACGAGACGTACAGAAAGAGAGCTGCCGAAGTAGAGCGGCGGCTGTGGTGCCCAGCCGGCCAAAAGACTACGAATATTCTAGGCGCCACGCGCTATGAGCCAGCAGAGCTCGCAATCTTTTTCTCTAGCTGGCTGGCCGCCACTAGCGCTACGCTACAGCACCATCACAGTCACGAGTTGAACTGGGGCCTTCCCAGAAACAGCGAGCTTGTATCCGACTTTACGTGTCAATCATTGTACTGACATCCGCTCGCGGCCAAGATCCGCTACAGCCACTATGTTTGCTCTTGCCGAGAAGCAGTACTCACGTCGAGCAGCTAGCTCGTTTAACCACTCAGCTTTGTTGCACAGACAGTGCGCCTACTCACGCAGAAGTAAAAACGGTAACATCACGCGGCTGCGATGTCTCGCATTCAATTCCACCACGCTCACAACGTATCCGATCACAGCAGTGATGCCGCCATATTGTGGGCGCCCCTCGTGACCACCTGTCCTTACATTTCTCTGCAATATTTCATAGAAACAAAATGAGCAGGACGAGAGTGCTACCGTGTGCGCCTTTGCTGCCTTTGAGGATGAACATTTCCACGCTGTATGTGAAACAAAACGACCTGTCCGAAACAGGAAATACGCCCACGAACATGCCTTAAGGAGGCGCGTGTTGAGTTGGCAAAAAATAGCGCGAGAATCACGCTGACGTCGCTGCACTGTTAAATTGTTTACTGAGGGGTGGTGTTGACGTGTTCGCACGCAGTGTTTCTTTGAAAACAACCGCTGGTCACCCACATGCGTTTACGTCACACACGTTTTTGTAGCCATTTTCATCAATGGGGATATCTCGCGCTCCGCATCGTTTTCAAGCCATGGCTCCCTTAAAGCGAGGTCAGAGCTACTCGTCTGCTAAGTAGCTCGAATCATCCCGCATAGCACTCCTGATCTTGACGTGCCTGTATTCATGGCTGAAGTTCGGAACCGTCACTTTAGCTTCGCTGTCGTGCAGCTCGGCGATACCTCTTGTGACGCAAATATGAGCGTTATAAGCTGGTCGCCCTCAATGACGCCTTTCATGTCTAGGTTTTTGGTGCCGACAGAAAGGATTACGCAAAAGATAAGCAGAGCGGTGACCTGCTCTCCTGTCGCATTCATATAACATATATGTCGTTGGCATCGTGTGCCGTGGCAGTGCTTTTTCTGCGGTTAGTGTTATTGAGTCAGACCTCAGGTCGATGATGGCGCCGTGAAGTGCATCTGAAGTATATAACATCCCTGGATCGCTGTCATAGCATTGCAAAGGTTCCAGTGTAAGTCCACTTATTGAGGGTGACCCATGCTGTGAAAAGCCCAGCGTGTCTTATTAGATGGCCTCCTGAATTTCGAATGTCAGGGCCTCCCATGTGATACCGACTTTTTTCAAGTTGGCAGTGAACGCCTTACTTATGACGGAATAGTCGGCTTCATTGTCGATTAGAGCGGTGGCGCTGTGGCCGCCGATTGTGCGCGAAGTTTAGACGTTGAAGCAGCGTTCGGGTTGCGGCGAGTTTTAAAAGTATCGTCGCGGAGTCGTCGTCAGAGGTGGAAGATGTTCGGTAGCTCGTCGTACAGCAACCGCAGCTTCATTGGTGGCTCCTTCGTTTTCCGGATATGGGCTGGCCGAACGACTAGGGTTGCGTCCATTATAGTGCTTTCGTCGCAGTGGGGACCGGTAGGGTCGAGGCGATGGCGAACGTGATGACCATTGCAGTCTCTCTTCAGTGCTGATCAGGTAGTCAATAATACCACGTGGTCACTGGTAGTTTTGTCTGCGCTGGCAGTGTGTTGATGGCGGAGCCGCGTAGGCCCATTTGACCGTACTGGCAGCGGCAGCTTGTGTGGCCTGCTTCTCTGCCGTGGTAGCACAGCGGGTGGTTTTCAGACAAGACAAACAGCGGTTTTCCTTGGCGTGTTGCACTGTCCAACAGGCGAACGATATGGTGGCGATGGTGGTGACACTCTTCGGCATCTTGACGTGGACGCAGTGGAAAAGCGTTGCGTCGGGCTACAACAAGGTAGAATGTGATCACGGAGCTTGTGATCGAGGCTACGCTTGGTGTGGCGTACGGAGAAATCGCTAAACTTCCTGGTATACGATGTCGGCGATGGTGTCTACAGGATTATGAGAGGGTAGCAGCAGTTTACGCTATTGTTTCCGTGAAATGGCCTCACAGTCTTGCACAGGTCATCGGTTTGAAAAAACTGAACCTCTCAGCGAGTCTTCATCAGAACCTGGTGCCTGTACTCCCTCCTACGCACTCTAAGGGCCTTTTCGATCGTCATAACATGCAAGTTCTCTGACCATCTTGATGAATTTCATGCAATGCCGGTGAAAAGTTCCTGCTTAGCTCTGTGCATAAGGATGCGAAGCTCTTCTGTTTGGATATAGCGGGATCAGCGTGACGGAAAAGGCGCGTCATTCTATTGGTGCACATATGGAGGTAATTTTTTAGGAGCTTTACACGGCTCTCCAGTAACGTTTCGGCTGTTTACGTTCAAACGATGCTTGTGAAGGTGGCCAGAAATGCTCCACGAGAAATGTCCCTTGTCCGAAGTGTGGCTTCTTGGTTCTCTTACCATGTGCGAACTCAATCTTTCAGGGCTAAATAAACGTCCCTCAACTTGTCATCATCAATCCAGTCGTTGAAAAAGACACTGTGAAACCTTTCAAAGCAGCTCTCCGGGTCTTGCAGCGGTGAAGCGCGAGAAGTTGGTCGCGCCTTGCGTTGCCAGAGAAGGATCGTCGCAGATGGCATAGGGGTTGTCATTGTACCTGTCGAGGAAAGGACGAGCCGCCATGCCCATGGCGAAGCTCATCCATCGACCTCTTCTTTAGTGTGAATGCTGCTGTGATCCTAATGATGATATCACCACTCCTCGTCTTCTACACAATTTTCGAAATCCTGCGCGCCATCACAGTGATGAATGACGATGGAGAACACTAAAATCGCACATGTGTTTCGAGTATACAATGTTCATCAATACGAGTTCCATTTCAGTCCTTGTATAGAATCATCCGGATTTCTTTTGGCGCTTGGTCTTCCAGCGATGTTTACGGCACTTGTTCCACGCTCTTGCCAATGGACGCGTCACTTTCTATAAACTGCTTTATACGATCGGTTTACATGCGCAGGAAGATCCATTATGCAGACTCTTCCGCAAGTTTTTGGCGTAGCTGATCCGCAGAGCTTTTCTCGATTTCTTTCGCTTAGCTGCCCTTGTTTTGGGAGCATCACCTCTTTCACTCTGCGTTGGTCTGGGCTGTCTTAGTCGGTGGGTTGACTGCTTGAGACTTTGCATCTTCGAAGACATATGCCGTACCCACCACAGTATCTCTAATCTTGACTTCTGTGGCTTACCCGAAGTGCGGTAGCTTGATAAATACTGGCAGTAGGCTTCCGTTTTCTCGTTGACTTTAAATTACCCTTCCCTTGGTGTAATGACCTTGATTTTCTTTCATCAGGTATTTGGTTGCAGAGACGTGAGGACGGCAATACGACAAAATCTTGCGTCTGCGGCGTGCAATCACCCTCAAGCTCTTGTGCGTCACCTTTTTGGATTTCTAGATGCACTCTGCTTTTCTTTCGTACAAGTCTCTTCCAGCACTTGCGCTTGAGTTGCTGTAACTGTCGTGTCGTTTGCTTGATTTAGAGTGTACGCTGATTGAATTTCTAAAGGTGTGGGCCAGTTCTTTGGAAGTAGCGGTTGTTCTGTACGTGCTTGAATGCTCGTTGCAGTGGTGAAATCGGTGACTTTTCAGCTTTCAGCACGTTCAGCTGTTCATCGTCAGTCTGAGCCGTCTAGCTTCCGTAAAACGAGATTGCTGCTGAAGAAGCAAAGGCTAGATGGCGGCGCCACAGATGAAGAGTGCGTTTGTACTTCTGTCCAAATCATTTGCCTCATGGCCTCCAAACGAGCTTGTGGAACATTTATTACGTCCGCAATTTTATATTCCACTCTCACCTTGGCTAGATCTAGTGTTTAGAAAGCTCTGCTTCCAAATGATCGATTCTGTGTTTTCAATCTCCTTATCAATTTCTTTGAGAAGCTCGTACTGTTCAATCAAAATTCGGAAAATGTAATGTTGCGCAACTCACACATTGATGGGTGGTCGATATGCCGTAGGTGCTCGATATCTGCGATGTCCTGTGGACACCCTTACGCGTTTAACTCCGCCTTTCGTAGAGGGCCTCTATGATCCGGTTCAGTGTCGGAAACGGGAGAGATCACTGGCCGGCTGCGTCACGAGGCAAAGTTGGAGTTATCACGGCGTGTATTGCAGAGGGTTCGCACAACGAATATATGTGACTTGTCGGGCTGTCGTTCTTCATGATCTTGGGCATATCGGGCCATCGACGCAAAGGGTGAGTCGGGACAGAGCCGAAGTAGACTTGAGGGCTCCCGTCTCGCGAACCTCCAGAGGATGCCTGCACTCACGTCAGTCCCTGAGTGCTCCTAGTAGTCTTATTTGAAACCGGAGTTGTGCACTCAGGTCACAGCAGAGGTTAGGCCTCGCACATCAGCTTTAGCGACGGCGGCTTCACAAATGTCCTCGAGGCTACGACTGCGGTTGAAATTCGTGAATTGCTCTGCAACTCACTTCCGAAGGTCCTTCCTCCCGGGTTTCACGGTGCCAAATTGCGGAAAAAAGAACGAGCCGCCATGCTGAAGGCGAAGCCCACTCATCCACCTCTTCTTTATTGCGACGGCTGCTCTGATCTTAATGATGATATTACCACTCCTCGTCTTCTACATAGTTTTCAACAGTCCCCATGGTCGTGGTCAAGCTCATGATTTCCTGGGTCTTTTCAGGTATAGGATCCTACTCTGGTGGTAGGCAGTACTGACTGTGGCTTCTCCGCTGCTTCAGATTGTCGTCGATGCCGTCTTAACGATTGATTGATATCTGGGGTTTAACGTCCCAAAACCACTATATGATTATGAGAGACGCCGTAGTGGAGGGCTCCGGAAATTTATACCACCTGGGGTTCTTTAACGTGCACCCAAATCTGAGCACACGGGCCTACGACATTTCCGCCTCCATCGGAAATGCAGCCGCCGCAGCCGGGATTGATGCCGTCTTAACGACTATCACTGGGTTCAGTACTTGACAAGGGCGTCCGGTACCCCAGCGCCTGTACCAGATGTCACGTGGGCGTGATCGTCATGAAAACAAAAATAGTGGGGTCTAAGTTGATTATGTTTATTTTGATCATAATCATACTGCCACATTGTCTGCTTGGGTGAGATACTTGATTGAAAGAGGACAAAGACAATTTATCTAAGCTGCTGCTTGGCTAGTCGACTCAACGAGCTCATTACATCACGTTTGTCGTGAGAAACGTGACCGTGGAAGCGGGTAGACGACTTTTTTTGTGACGCTATTAAGCTTCCTGTACTTAATGCAGAATCGCAGCGTTCCGTATTTTTTCTTCACTAAAATGACTGGCGAGGAACAAAGGCTGCTGGATGCTTCAATAATCCCGTCATCGAACATATATTTTACTTGTGTCTGAATAGCCTCACGTTCTTTGGCAGAAACGCGATAAGGCTACCGCTGGGTGGGGCGGACGTCATCGTCGGTAATAATTTGATGCTTCGTGAGGTGTTCTTGACGGACTTTGGAAGAAGAGGCGAAGCAAGATTGAACCTCCCTTAAAAGGTCGAGAAATGTAGCCTTGCTCTCGTCTGACAGCGTCGAAATAATGCCGATGTGGTCTAGAACTTCCTCATCTTCTTGCGTCTCCTCGGACGCGAAGCACTCCGCGACGTCGGCAACAGGGTCTCCTTAGGCTACGGTGGTTCCACGGAAAAGATGCCAATGCTCGTAGTTGAAGTTCGTAACCAGTATCTGTGACTGTTTGTCATGGACACGCACAACACTTCGGGTGGCGCATCCACCTTGAAGCAGCAGAAGTGACAGGTTGCCTTCAGCCACCACGTCACTGTCTAGGAGGTCTTCACAAGTGACTTCGCTGAGAACAGTCGCTCGAGGTGGCAGCTTCACACTGTCGTCAACAACACGCAGCACAGTTCTACGGCATTTATCAGCGTCTCGATCTGTTGCGCCTTAAGTCGAGAAGGTCACGATGCGCACACGGAGATCCATCATGGCATCGTATTCCCGAAGGAAGTCCATTCAAATAATCAGCTGACGTGAACAATCGTGAAGAATGAAGCAGATGAGTACAAACGTTGACGCACGAATTTTCATTCTTGCCGTACTGCGACCCAGCGATGTTACAACGTGTCCTCCAGCTGTTCGAATTCACGTTCCATTCCACGGCGTAATCGCTTTCCTGAGATCTTTTGCTAGCCTCCCACTGATCATAGAATAGTCTGCACCAGTGTCTACGAACACATTGACCTGAAAATTGTCAATCAGCACAGGTATATTGAGTGACACGTGATCACTGTGTTCAGATGTGGATGTCGGCGTTTCTTCGGTACTGCAATCAATCTCTGACGAAATGCCTTCGGAATGGCGGGAAAGCGTCCATTGGAGGTCTTCCGCACTTTGAGTCCCAGCGACCTTGCCCCCGAAGGCCGCTGCCTTCAGTTTTCCTGATGAGGGCTCGGGGAGCGTCCCCGTGCCATTATCTCATCGAAACGTGGCCCTGTGGCGGCGGGTCTCCTCAGAGAGGGTGGCCGCGATGGCTGTCGTGTGAAGGTTGCACGCTGTTGCGCGAGATACTCTTCGATATCCCTTGACCAATTTGGGGACGACGGGCATTCTCCGAAAATCCGCGCAGTCCAAGTTGCCAGTCCGGGCATTCGCAGTAAATGTGACCAGCTTCACCGCAATGATAGAAGAAGAGCCGTCTGTCCAGCGTACACCAGAGATCAGACTTGCGCGTTGGTGCACAGCGATCATCGATGTCCGAACTAACGTGTCGCACTGTCTAGACGAGACGTGTGGCAATGTCTGGGTAGGCACTCCTTGACCAGAAAGAGGCATGGCAGATCGCAAGGCTTCCGCGTATGTATGGCGGCGACTTTGAGTAGACACAGGAGCCGTTTCCGGATCATCTGACACCGGCGAAAAAGATTGAGCGTGCAGCACCTGCTGGACCTCGTCGCGGATGGCACTTGGCCAATTTATGGACGAGGGGAGTTGACGGAAAATCCGGGCCGACTAAATTGCTGGTATGGGCATTCACGGTAATTGTGACCAGCCTCACCGTAATAATAGCAGAGGGGTTGTCTGTCCGGCGTACGCCAGACATTAGACTTGCGCGTCGGTGCGCAGTGACCATCGATGTCCAAACCAAAATGCGCTTACTGAATCACGACTGATACCATCATTGTCTGGATCGGAACGTATGACATTGTTTGGATCGGGACGTGCGGCCCTGGCTGAATCGGGACGTCTGGCATCGTCTGGGTTGGGACTCTTTGACCAGAAAGAAGCGCGGCAGATCGCAAAGATTCCGCGTACCTATGACGGCTACTGTCAGTAGACACTGGAGCCGTTTCCGGATCCACCGACATCGGCAGAAAACAATGGGCATGCAGCACCTGCTGGACCTCGTCACAGATGACAGTGATGACAGAACCGACATCGATTTGCCTTGTCCCGTACATCTTTTTCATTTCTTCGCGGATGACACAGCGGAAGTACTCGCGAATCTATTCGGGGTTCTCGCTCCCAGGGGTGGCGAAAATGTCGGGAGTTGAGGCAGCATTCACTTGAGGTTGAAAGGGGTCAGACCATTGGTGCAGCACTTGCTCCATTGACGCCACTTCAATAAGGAACTCAGCAATACTCTTTGGGGGGGGGGGGGGTCTACGCACCAAGCCAGCAAAAAGTTGTTCTTTCACACCACGCATGAGGTGGCGCAACTTTTTGTCTTCTGCCATAGCAGGATCCACTCGCTTAAGAAGCCGTGTTATGTCTTCCACGTACATCTAGATGGTCTCGTTTGGCTTCTGGATGCGGGATTGTGGTGCGCGCTTCGCCCATTCGTGGTGGTCGGGACTCCTGCAGGTCTCCAGAAGGCGACGCTGGAACTCGCGCCAAGAGGTCAGAACATCGTTCCTGTTCAAAGACAACGTCTTGGCACCGTCCTTTAGGCAAGTGTATACGTTCCTGTGCTTCGTGGCTTCATCCCAGTAATTGATCGCTGTGACACGTTCAAACTCACTCAGCCAGTCGTCAACGTCTTCATGCTGCTCTCCGTGAAAGGGGCTAAGCATGAGCGGGTTCTGGACGGTGCAGTAGATTGGCGTCGAAGGTGTCGGAGCTTGCACGGGATGTTGTGTCGAAGGCATAGTCGCTGCGTCAGTAGTTGGTGTTACAGGTGGTAAGCCTTGCTGGCGGTGGCTTACTCTGTAAACGCGAGTGTCCACTGGTGCAGGGCTTGTGTTCCGGCTGCTGAGCGGGGTTTTGGGCATCGGGTGGATCTAGAAAGACGTTGTACCCAGAACTTCCACCAGTATTGTCACGTTTCTCACGATAAACTTGGTATAAGGGGCTCGTAGAGTCGATTAGCTAAGCAGCATCCTAGATAGATTGTCTTCCTCTTCTTTCACTCATAGATCTCATTCAAGCAGACCATGTGACAATATGGTGGTTTTGGAACGATAAACCCCACAATTCTACTGTTTATTTGGATGAGCTTGCGGGCGCTAAAGGAAAATTAAGATTACAGCGACACTCACCAGCACTGATAGTGGCGTACAAGACGTCGGCCGTCAATCATTTGGCAAGCTGTGCAGTGCGTCGGAAGCTGTACATGCGCTATAGAACATTCCAGCGTTATCAATATTGGCCGCGTAAGTTCCAGAAGTAAGTGTAATGTTTTACATTGTACGCCTAATTGCGTCGGATGGTTCTAAGATTATCTATATGTTTCTTGGCTATTCGATGTAGTTTGCGCATGGCAGCACATTCAGCACTTTCAGTGTAATGAAATGGTAAAAATGCTTGAAGCAGCGTGGCAGTATTACTGCAATAAATCTTTTTCCGAAGTGTCGTGGTCCCAATAGGGCGTCACAAGTCAGTGTCACTTCTACCCGGTTCATCAAAGTGCACCGAAAAGTAACATCAGCCACAGACACGCGGCGCTAGTTTCAACTTCAGGAAACATGTGCACACGTAGTGGTTGCCATGCATCTGTAAAATCTGTTTAACGAAGTGAGGTCAACGTGCTTGTTCGCACTTACCGTCTTTTAGCGTGGTAGCGTCAAAAAGCTCGTGTCGCAGAAAACCCGCCGCCGGTGTCGGCCTTATTGGTTGTGAGTGAAAAATCGTTTCTGTGTTTGTGACCGAAAAATCAAGTTACCGAGATAGCCACGGGAGGCCACTACTTGTCCAAGCGTACGCTGGCGATCACACTGAAACAGCCACGCATTCGAAGAAAAAAAAAGTGCTCAAGGTCACGAGGCGCCGTAGTTTTTTTTCCCTGCCACCCCTCTCTGTTTAGCTTCCAGCGCTTTTGTCGGGACGATAGAAGAGATAATGCAATTGCAGCATGCGACAAACCTTTGTAACTCCACTCGCCCTGAAGGGATTCTTCAAATTTTTGCGGCGTTGAATTCGTGAAGCAATAAGCTCTGCTAGTGAAATCAATCTATGGTTACTTGAAAAAGTTCTTCAGGACCCTCTAATGCATTTTCTTCGACAGGTGTCACGACGAAAATGAGCTCATTCGGCGATATTAGCTGGAGCTGGTCCAATCTCCTTTGTGCGTGTTTCTGTGCGTGTCTATGAAACAAGACATATGAAGAAGTATGCACTTAGCGGTTGAAAGGCGCACTAGGGGCCGGATTTCACTATCGCGTTCAACTCTTAAAGGTGAAGCTTAAGGGTCCACCCATTTTTTACCAGTTTTATACAAGTAAATTTCATGACTGTGATTAGTTCACGGTAATAGAGCACATCTGGTGATAATTTGTCTTTTTAGGAGCGAAGCTTCTCAGGCTGCGCGTCGTTCACTCCTCTGTAGTAGTTGTATTAGTACGTAGCCACCTCTACATTATTAATAGATCAATCGATAGCGCTGTGTGTATCTGTGCTTGGAACTAATATCACTAGATGACATTAGTGGTCTTCGTACAATTCACGATGTTGTATTGTTGACGGATGGACGGACACAGACAGATACAGATAGGTGGACGGACAAACAGACAGACGGACAGGCAGAGAGATAGATAGATGGACGGACAGGCGCACAGACAGACGGATGGACAGACAGACAGACGCAGACTGACGGACGCGGAGACAGGAAAAGACAGACGCATGGATCAACGAACTGACGTTTGTCAGTCCAGACGGATATAAGCATGGACAGACGGAAGCACAGACAGGCGGACGGACAAATGGACGGAAGCATGGACGGACAGAAGCACGGATTGGCAGACAAATGGAAGCACGGACGTACGGATGGACCGAAGCACGGAAGGATGAATGAACAGATGCAAGCCCGGATGGACAGATGGGTGGAAGCATAGACGGACGGACGGATGAATGGAGAACGAGACGCAAGCATGGATGAATAGACAGACGGAAGCATGGACAGACCGATGAACAGATGGGCCAAAACAAGGAACGACGGCCACATGGACGAACGGATGCGCATACTGACAGACGGACGGAAGCATAGACGAACCGAAGCGTGGATGGACAGACGGACGGAAGCACGGATGCAAGCACGGATGGACGCAAGCACGTTTGGACGGAGTGATGGATGGTACTCAGGCGAATAGAAACAAGCACGGGCGGACAGATGAACGCAAGCATGGACGAACGGACGGACGAATGCAAGCATAAACGGACAGTCGGACGGAAGCACATCAGGCGGACGGGCAGACGCTTCGCCGCACTCATTATCATTCGCTCCGTGGATATGCTGCCAATTTTTAGCTGCTAAGCATTTAATGGCAGACTCCAATGCGATGTGCGACTTCACAGTCTTCACTACTCATGTGCTTCCCCTCCCCTTTTTCTCCTCTCCTGCGCTTTTTATGTCTGGCCCGAGTCACCGGCAAAGGCAACAAAACTCTTCCTAAATCGTGTGGCATCGACACATTAACTACAGATGCCTGTCGCCCTCCCCCTCGCTCTGTAATGTTCCGGCCCGGCTCCTACGCTCCCACTGGAAATGTGTTCGACGTTTCCGTGAGATAGCCAGCGTCTGCTTTGTTCATAGCGGCTGATCGTTGGTCTTGCGGCGTTCCCCATTTTCGTGATCGGTAGCGCGTCTGCTTTGGTTAGCACAGGATCACGTTCGATGTCTCCAGCGTGTGCTTCGAGGGACCGGCTGCTTAGTAGCATTCATCGCAGCGGTCATCGGTGTCAAACAATGGTCGCGAGCAGCGTTAATCAGGTAGAGGTTTTGATTGGTGATACACCTTCTTAAGGCGAAGTAGACGAGTTTCTGAAGGTTACGTTTACCATCTTCTCGCTGCTTCGCATCGCACATAGTTTCCTTCAGCGGGAGATGGTGTAAATTTTTTATTGCTTGCTTTGGGAATATTGAATCGACCGAAGCATGGGAATAGGGGTGTTTTGCGCTTGCCTCCACTCCCCCTGGACACTTGCTCAGCGATCACACGTGTTGGGTCACACTCGCTTAGCGTGTCAAGTGTGGATACCGTGAAGATAACGTTAGCGCTTGTGTGCCCATTCTCTTGTCCCTCGCCCTGAAGTTTGCGTTACTTAGCAGTTCAATAGAGTACCAAGTACCTTTGGAAAGCTAAGACGTTTGATGTGGCGTGCAGTGAACGGGACCCGCAGCGGGCCTGGCATGTGAGGGCAACCATGCATTAGACGAAAATGGTTAACTTGAGGCATTCCAAGTTTTGCGTTGATCCGCGGTTTGTTAGCCCTGAGCTTACAGTTGCGCAAATGTTTTCGAGGTCTCCTAGTGACAACGGGTAAGCAGAATGATTCAGGTACGTTATTTGAGCAGGTATTCAAAATGTACGAGAAAACCCACTTTTGTCAAGACTGACATAAGCGTGCTGTCTCAAGACTAATTTGGGATGGCTAGAGGCTATACTTGCTACTGACAAAACATCCATCATGAAACGCTTTAAAACGTTGACTCAGCTGCAGAGTTTGTTACTCCGTTAGTTTGGCATGTAGTTCAAATGCTGGGAAACAATCGAAGGCTCCTCTCTGTTCATGGAAATGCATGTAGCCAGTTCAAAATCTCTAATACTGTCGATGAAATAAATACAATGGACTCACTGATGCTTTCAGAAATAGTTGAGCAGGGAATGTCAGTGGAGCCAATGTTTTGAAAAGTGTACATTTTTTCCTGAAGCCAATGCCTTGAAGAAACTTGTCAGCTAGCTGAAATATATTGACCAGAGGCATTCGCTGTTCAAGGGTTTCTCATTGCTTTTTACCTTTATCTTCTTTTTTGTAACATAAAACAACTTGCCATATAAACAACCGGCGTAAACTTGATAATAAAATACATTCATTAAAACCTAACAGACCGCTCGCGCTAACCCTACGCCTAATCGAGACCCAGACTTACCAACACCTTGCAAGCTTCACGTTTATTATCCAGATGCATACCCCAGGGACATGTGCCCCTCGTGTAGACACATGATGACACTCGCACACATGCTCTGAGAGTGCAGAAAAATTCCTCCCGACTCTACCTCAAACAAGTGGGAGAGGTTTCTCAAGAGCTCACTTCTCGCCGACCAGCAATGGGCTGTCCAGTAGGCCTACGAAGCGGCCGCCAAGTACTGCCTGTTGATTCCTACGTGGGAGACGCCCGCTGCGCGCTAAAGGTGTGCTGCACGACTAAAACAAAGTTTTTTCATAATTGAAATACTTTGTGAATAATCTCTGAGTGATCTAATAACGGCAAAATCTTTCCGCCTGTCCCTAAACATTGCCTGTAAAGACGGCAAATGGCTGCTATAGCTTTTTGATAAAATTCTTATTGCTTAAAAAGCATCATGTATTTCTTGGATTCGGTAAAGAGTATATTAGAAGTTTCATAGACATATTGTCTATACCCAGATGCACCCGCACACATGCATGAAAAACGTACGCTGATGCACAGCGTGTCATAAGGACTTCATTTCTCTTGAAGACAACTGAGGTGATCTATGTTACTCCTTGCTGACTACTTCACAATACATTCAATTTCAAAGTACGTAAGATTTGCCTGATTTACTTTTCAGCTAAAAGTTGGTTAGAATCCAGGAGTTAACCGACAGTATGGCTTGTTTTGCGCCGTTAGTTTTGCCCATATTTTCTGTTCAAAGCCATATTTGTTCAAAATCATGCTTATATTGTGCAGCGGTACTGGCACAAAATCGTACTTCATCAGTATCTGCAAAGAATTTCGGGCTATCACATCTTATTTGCGGTCCCATCTAGGCGGAGAGGACTTCCGATGGCCGGGATTGCTGAATGGCCAACAGTAATGACTATAGATCTGTACTTTTATACGTCAGTTCTGCTCGGTGTCTGCCTCAATAATAAATTCAGTGATCATCTTTTTTTTCTTGAATGCTTTTTTCAGATGCTGAAGAAGAGCTTGATGATGACACTGCTGAAGGAACTGTTCAATCTGCTGTTGACATTCAAGAACGTATTAATCGAGGCAACAGGCCTGATTGCATGATGTGGCTCAGAAATGAGAATACTAAAGCACTAGAGAGCTTTTGCGAGCCATACTTCAGCACATGTTGTCGGTCAAGGAATTCAGCCTACAGTTACACTCCTAGTACGTGTCAAGTTCCTGATGAAAGGTCAGATCTGTAGACGCCGTATTCATAGCAGCACTGTTTCACCCAAAGAGTGATGACAGAGATGTAAGACGAAATTAAAAAAAGTGGTGTTTTAGTGCTCGAAGTGAAATAAATCACTCGAAAAAAATGCATTCTGGTGAGTCTTAAAGTTCTTCACATTTAGTTTTCTTTATCTAGGAGCACATAAGGGATCATTGCTGTGGCCTTTTGTAGTTTGAAAATGTATCATCTTGTATTACTGGCAGGCTGTTATTGATGGCCTTTCGCTGGTGCCGGTGGTGTAACGCTGAGCACGTGGCCTTGAGGCACGTTGGTAGTAAGATAGGGAGGGGTCAAATGGACGGCGCCATGCCATGAAAGGCCTCAGAAAAGGAAGGAATGCTGTGCCTTGCCGAGAAGGGTGATTGAGAAGCTTCGTGGCTACGGGTAACCAGTCGCAAACGCGTCACGACGTGCGAGGCAAATGAAGTAAATAAAAGGGGTTAGTGAGGGGTTTAGTGGAGTACAAAAAAAGTGGCAGCTTTGCCGCAAAGCTGAAGCAATGAACGCGATAGCAACAATTGGGACGGTGACACGCAGAATGGCAAGCAGATTGAAACGTGCCCCGCGTTTTTCACGCACAAATAAGCCATGAAACAAACTCACATGAAACAGATGAGTACCTATAAGCGTCTCAGTTGTTACTTCGCTGTGTCTGAAAAGCGCGCTCTTTTCGCGATCGGAGACTGTGCAACTATTACACTGACCTTTGTGCGCCTGGTAACTGCAACAGAATCGTTCCGGTGAAAGCTTAAGCACAGCCAAGACACTATGCTGCTCCCAACCGCGAGATAAGGGCGCGCTAGCGGGGGGGGGGGAGGTTCAGGCGCTTTACGACCACCCACTTTTCTCTTCGAGGCAAAGCACGTGCCACATTCCATTTCTCAAGTTTTGTTATCGCCTCAATACACTACACAACTCCCAGCGTAAACCACGCCTGCAATTTTCGAAAAGCTTCAGGACTGCAGTAGATCATTTTGATAAGATCACGCCCACTCTGCGAACTACAGATTATTCCGGAACCTACGTCACTGCCAGCGATAACGCTAGAACATTCGATAGAACGAGTATAAATGCCGACGCACCTCGCCGCTTGTCGGTAGTTGATCCACGGCCGGCGCTCCGTTCGCCACCTACCTGGTGCCGGGATTCCCGCCACCAAGCACGCCACCATTCGTCGACACCATCTCATCGAGCATCGCGCGGACCCCTGGACATCCCCCTCGCTCTGTGCAGGCCTTCATTGTGACTCAACGCCCGGGCACCACAGCGCAAGCCGTAAGAGCCAGGGCCAGGACGGAAGCGTAATGGATTTCGCAGCGCCACCGCCGAAGGCTCATTGCTCATTTTCAGCGCTCCAGAGGGGAGCTCCGTCGACGACATCATGGATGCCCTCGAAGCCTTGACCAGCCCAGCCGGTATCAGGTCCCTCCAGCACATGGGAGGAGCAAAGTTCGGTTTGCAGCCGCAAACGTCAACGCAGCCACCAAGCTGAAGAGCGGGCGCGCCATTCTCTTGAACGACGTATCAGTTCCACTAGTCAGCGTTGGTCCTGAAATAGTCCACCTAGCAGTCTTCCGGGAACTGCTGTGGCTAGGCGACGCAGCCCTAGCAACTTCCCTCTCCGCCTACGGCAACTTGCAACATATCCACAAGCCAGTGTTCAAGGGCCGCCCTGGGGTGGGCACAGGTGTCCGTGTAGTGCGAGTGGAAATGAAAATTCAAATACCGAACTTTCTGACAGTACAAGGCTACAATGTCATGAGTGAATACCGGGAAGTCAAGAAATTGTGCCCTAAATATCGGAACGCTGGCCACATAGCCAAATATTGTGCCACGCCCCGTTGCACGCGCTGCAACGTGTTTGGACATGCTACAGAGGGATGCGCAGAACCGTGCTGCAAGTGCTAGGGCAGCCATGCAACACCTCACTGCGTACGTCCGAAGTCCTTCGCAGTGGCTGCAGCAGCGACAACTGAAGAACAAGTGTGCACCAACCTCACGCCCGCACTACAAGAAGATTATCCGGCGCTCGAGCCTGAAAGCGCCACTGAAACAAGCAAAACTGATGCCAATGCTGTACCACAAGACGCAGTAGACCTGCATCCCCTGTCTGAGAAAGCCTTGTCAACCTTTCACGCCCCTTCTGAGACCAGCGACTTTTCGCCGGACGCCTATGAAGACCACAGCTCATCCAACGTCGAAGCCAGAGTGCCCGTACTTAGCAGAGATTACGAGGGCTACAGCTCCGACTCAGTTGATACCACCAGCAGCACCGAGGCACGGAGAGCTTCGATAGGACGCGGCGGCTGAACAACGGGACGCGCAGACGCTCCGGTCATCGGCCCAGAAAACACCACAACAATGATTATGCCACTGACAACGCCGAGTGCCCACGCCGGCAAATACTCTGATCAGACCCGCAAACTAAGCCTGTCCAACCCCATTTACCAGATTACAAGTGCGGCCGCTGGTGCGAGTGTCGGTGCCAGTGCCATGGAAGTTGACCGTCCAGCCACGAAACGTGCCCACCCACCGACCACGGCCTGTGAGGGCTCTATGGACAGTAGTAAGCCCCAAAAAATCGCTAATGCTCTGACGACGTCAGAGCATTTCTCTCTCTAGTTATGTTCACTCGTTGAGCGCTCGCCCCACCCTCTGCAAGGGGTTTTTCTGAAGTTTGCGCGCACTCTTCCTATTTTCAAAATGGCTACGGTGCATTTTCTCTCCTTAAACGTCAGGGAGTTCAGACGCCGAGATAAGCAGAGAGAAGTCATGCACTTCGCAAGGTCACGTCATGTCGATCTCCTCTTCTTACAGGAACGTATTTTAGAACCCCTTTTAATGTGCTATCCTTTTGTTCACCTTTTGGAGTCGAAGACTTTTTTTTCGCTGACTGATTTAAACATGTGCGGAGTTGGAGTTGTTTTTTTTGACATCAGCGTTACGTCGAAGAGCACACTGTGTTTGTTTTTGACGGCCGCACACTAGCAGTAGATTTGACTTTCACGGCAGACGAGTAAGGGCGCTCGTAATATGTGCCCCAGCTCAACGCGGGGGCACGGCCGACTTTTTCAATTCACTCGGCTCATTTATGTTTGACAGTTACCCACTTTCTTAGTGGAGGATTTCAACTGTGTTGAGGACACCGACAGAGATGCACGCGGACGCAGACAAAGCAGACAATATAGCGGAGTTAGCGCATTGCGACAACTCATCCGCAATTTCGAGCTCAGGGATGCGTGGGTTGACACGGGAACGACTTCTTTGCAACCTGGCAACGGGGTCCCAACATGACCCGGCTAGACCGCTAATATTTTTCAGAAGTGCTAGCCACACATATCCTTAGTTGCAAGGTCCTACATTTCCCACCGGTCGTTCCATGCATTACACACCACTTTCTAGTGTCTGTAAAACTAATCTTTGAACAATCCACTACATTTAGAAACCATTGGAAAATGAACACCACACTCATGCACGACCATGAAAGCGTAGCATTATTGCGCAATGCACTAGAGCAAGCGTGCGATGGGCCACCCGAACCCCGTAACTGGGACGCATTGAAACACAGTTGGCGCGCCGAGCTTATCAAAGTGGGGCGCGAAAGGAAAGCGCGCCTGACGACAGAAATAAACGACACGCTACGAAAAGCGTGCATTGTACGAAGAGCCGAGACGCTGACGTTCGCAATGCAATGACTATCTTGATCAGTTAAAGGCGCAGAACGAACTTCTGCTACGTCTTAGTTCGCGCACGGCTGCGTAGTCTTTCATCATCGGACGACCGGTTTCCGATCCGGCTGTTATTCGAAGCGTCCGCAACGGCTCCATGAGTGAACAAATGCATGTTCGTTTTGTTCAGTTGCCGAACGGTGAACAGTCCACGCGAGCAGGAGACATAATGAAGGTCTCTGAAACTCATTTTTGGAATCTTTCCAGGGCGGAGAACGTGAGCGACGTGAACCATGCCACCATAGTTCATGAGTTTTGCGCGGGAATTTCCCGCGTACCGGAGGAGCTCTGCGGTGGTCTGTGCAGCCCAGTGACGCTGGATGAATTACGCATCGTGCTTCAGCGCATGAACACAACCGCCACCACCGGCCCTGACGGGATACCTTTGAGTTTCTACAAAACCTTCCTTGAAACAATACAAGACAACGTTTTGACAATGCTAAATGGGCTTCTTGCTGGTGGAATCAGACCGAATACGCTTCATGAGAAAATAGTTATACTCTTGCTTGAAATCGAGGGAGAACCGTCCGATCCAAGGGCGTGGAGGCCCATTTCCTTACTTAACTCAGATTATAAGATATTGTCACGTGATTACAGAACGACCACAACGTCTGTTCACAGGAGCAGCACTGGATGTCGAGCCGAACCAAACGTTAGAGCATGAGCACACTGACCATCCTCTTCTTCTTTCACACCATGGCACATGCTCGCATTGGCATGGCTAAACCTCGTTCTATGCCTGTGGCATCGCCCCCCCCCCTTCGAAAAAAAGTACCACCCCGATGACCAATGCCCATTAAAAGTTAAAGTAATCGTGTACACGCACAAAGACGCATGATGAAGCAGTGTCAGGTGCCTCGGGGGTAGTGTGGTTTCATCCGTGACACAAGAAGAATGTCGGCCTGCTGGAATCATCGAGATCACTGAGCTGTGTCTTCAAGCAAAATTTCGTAGTTTACATCTCTGAGGCGCCGTAGTACTCTATATGAACCGAAGTAGCGGTGAAGTAACTTTTCCGAGCGGCCCCTTTGGCGAACGGGGATCCACAGCCAGACCAGATCACCGGGCTGGTAAATAACATGGCGATGACGGCAGTTGTACCTCTGCGAGTCGATTCGTTGTTGTTTTCGGATCCGCTCGAGTGCAAGCTGGCGGGTCGCGTCGGCAAGCCGGATAAAGTCGTTCGCATCAGTAGTAATATCGGTCGTGCCAGGCAATAGCATGGCATCAAGCATCGTAATTGCTTCTCGGCCGTGAAGCATCCGGAAGGGAGTGTAACCCTTAGTCTCTTGAACCGCAATGTTGTAAGCGAACGTTACGTATGGCAAAATTGCATCCCAGTTTTTGTGATCACGGTAGACGTACATAGATAGCATGTCAGTGAGCGTCTTGTTTAATCTCTCCGTCAGACCGTTGGTTTGTGGATGGTATGCGGTTGTTTTGCGATGAGTTGTTCCACTAAGTCTCGTGACGTCTTGCATCAATTGGGATGTAAAGGCTGTTCCACGGTCAGTGATAAGAACTGTTGGCGCTCTATGGCGGAGGACGATGCTGTTGATGAAAATATACGCAACCTCATTGGCGGTGCCTCGTTGTAGGACTTTCGTTTCGCAGTACCTCGTTAAATAGTAAGTAGCGACTACGATCCAGCGGTTGCCATCATGTGACTTCGGGAAGGGCACAAGCAAGTCCATGCCGATTCGTTCAAACGGTTGTGACGGTGGTGCAACAGGCTGCAATAAACCAGCAGGGTACACAGGTGGGGCTTTACGGCGCTGGCAATGTTTGCACGTTTTAATGTAATGCTTGACATCCTGGGTGAGCTTTGGCCAGTAGTTGCGAGTCCGAATCCGGGCAAGGGTACGTGCGAATCCTAGGTGGCCGGAGGAAGGCTCGTCATGGCAGGCAAATAAAACGTCAGCACGTAGCCCTGGTGCAACGACGAGAAGGTACTCAGTTGCATAAGGTTTGAAGTTCTTTTTGTAGACGATGTCGTTGCGGAGACAAACTGACCCTGAACGTGCGAATGCCGATGGTGGACTCGAGCTGCGACCTTGAAGGTATTTGATAAGTTGTCGGATCTCTGAATCATTCCACTGTTGTTAGGCCAAGTCAACGAAGTGAAAAAACAGCGCGTAACACAGGACAGAGAAGAGTCGTCCGTCTCTTCTCTGTCCTGTGTTACGCGCTGTTTTTTCACTTCGTTGACCATGTACCAACCGGCCCAAATAAGCACTTTAGTAGGCCAAGTCAGTGTCACTGACTGCACAAAGAAAATGGCCATCGGTATCATCGTCCCTCGATGTCATCGCGAGGGGTGCGCGTGAAAGGCAATCAGCATCAGTGTGCCTGCGGCCCGACTAGTACATGACTGCAACCTCAAATTCTTGAAGGTGTAAGCTCCTCTTCGCAAGGCGCCCTGAAGGGTCCTTGAGATTGGCTAGCCAACAGAAGCGTGATGATCCGTAACTACTCTGAATGGACGGCCATACAGATACGGTCGAAGCTTTGTTATCGCCCAAATAACACAAGACATTCTTTCTCTGTGGTCGAGTAGTTAGTTTCCGCAGATGACAAAATGCGGCTCGCATAGACGATGGGACGTTCAACGCCGTCTTGCCACTGCACGAGCACTGCACCAAGACCGATGTTGCTTGCATAAGTGTGAAGTTCGGTGGCGGCATCTTCATCAAAGTGCCCTAGTATGGGTTCACTCTGAAGGCACTGCTGAAGCTGGTAAAAAGCGGCTCTCTGCTGTGGACCCCACACAAAAGGAGTATCCTCCTTCGTTAAACGGGTAAGGGGTTCAGCGGTGTTGGCAAAGCTCTGGACAAAGCACCTGCAGTAGGCGCAAAAACCCGAAAACCGGCGCAAATCCCGTTTGTTCGAAGGTGGAGGAAATGCAGCAACGGCCATGGTCTTTTCTGGGTCTGGTCTAATGGCATCGTGACTGATAAGGTGGCCGAGGAAATTTAGTTCTTCGTAGCCGAAATGACATTTGTCCGGTTTTAGCGATAGGCCTGCGGATCGAATAGCGACGAAGACGGACTGAAGTCATAGTAAATGTGGCTCAAATGTTTTAGAAAAAACAAAGACATCTTCTAAATACAAGAGGCAGGATTCCCACTTCAGACCGGACAGAATGGTGTCCATTATCCTTTGAAACGTTGCCGGTGCAGAGCACAATCCAAATGGTAACCCTTTGAATGCGTAGAGGCCATCGGGAGTTATGAATGCTATTTTTTCCCTGTCACGTTCGTCGACCTCGGTCTGCCAGTATTCGCTGCGTAAATCGATTGATGAAAAATATCGGGCATGTCGAAGTCGATCAAGAGAATCATCTATTCGTGGGAGAAAGTAGACGTCTCTTTTCATCACTTTGTTGAGCTTCCGGTAATCGACGCAAAGTTGGTGAGTGCCGTCTTTCTTTTTAACCAGTACGACGAGCGACGCCCATAGACTGTTCGAGGGTTGGATGACGTCGTCGTCAAGCATCTGTTTCGTTTGAAAATGTATTGCCTCTTGTTCTCTTTGCGACACGCGGTAGCCGTGCTGTCGTATAGGCCCTTCGGTAGGGTGCGTTATATTGTGGTGCTTCACAATTGGGGTCTGCTTGATTTTGGAGGTGGACGCAAAGCAATAACTATACGTACGTAAAATCATGCGTATCTGCTGTTGCTGCGCACGGGATAGCTGGCAGTTCACGTCAACTGTACTGGCTAATGCAGTGTTACCTTCGGCAGCAGTGGCAATCGGAGTGATAGTGGAACATTCTTCGTCATCAATGGCTTCAAAGTTCGCGATCGCTGTTCGCTTTGCCAAGTGTTGGTACTGGCCACCGGAATTCGTGATCAGAAGCTGAGTCCTCCGATTTTTCAGCTGGACAATAGCACGCGCGACACAAATCTGCCGAAGCAAGAGCACCGAGAGGTTAGTTTCCGCGATGCCACTACTCTTGTTGTCACAGTCGCTCTCCACAGTTACCAACACACTGGCTCGCGGTGGAAGTGCAATGGTGTAGTCAGCAATTCGAAGTGTTGTGGTCGGCGCAACTGCATCCTTTTGTAGGGTTGTATGGTCTTTAGATAACGTTACGAGCCGGTCGCGAAGGTTAATAATGGCTCCATGCTCGCGGAGAAAGTCCATTTTGAGAATGAGGTTTTGAGAGCGTTCGCGCAATACAACGAAGGAAACAATGTACGTCGACTCACGAGTTCGGAGGCGGGCAGTGCACATTCCTAGCGGTGTTAATAGGTGACCTCCCGCAGTCCGGAGGCTGGTTACATGTCCACAAGGTATCGTTACCTTTCTTAGCTGTGCAGCGAGGTCAGCGCTTATACCAGAATGATCGGCACCCGAATCTACCAGAGTGGTCAGCGGGTGGTTGTCGACAAGGACAGAGATACGAGCACAGACACGTTTGTCGTTGATGGCACACGTCGGTGAAAGAATGTCGTCGGATGTCGGCAGGCAGATCGGGGGAGGGTCTTGTAACGGTCGATCAACAGCGGCCTCACCCCCAGAGGTCGCTGTTCTTAGTTTCTCCGGCGTGGGGTTGTGGATCTAGGTGATCTTCCTTCAAGGACGTCCGCAAAGGTCGATTGTTGGCCAGGTGACGTGGACTCCACGTCACCTGGCCTCCACCTCGACGCGTCACCTCCACGACGCGGAAGGGTTGAGGATCGTTGGCTTGCCAAGTATTCGGCGATAGCACGGGGCCGCTCACCATCTCTGGGTCGACGAGCATCCGAACGAAAGCTAGGAAGACCCATGTGCTTGTAGGCGCACTCACGGTATATGTGACCTAGTTCACCACAGTGATAACATAGAGGCCAGTTGTCGGGAGCACGCCATACACTGGATTTCCGTGTAAGGGGTGGGTTGCCGTACTGCGGTGATCCCGAGTAGAACGACGGTGCCGTCTGCAGGGTGGACGGACGGGATGGATAGCCAACAGCCGGTGCAGGAGTACGTAGTGCTTCCGCGTAGGTTAGTAGCGGAGCTTAGGCTGGACGCGGGGCCGTCATGTGTTGGACTTCGGCTGCACGCAGAGTCGTCATTGGGTGCTCCAGCTCCCGGACCTCTTCGCGAACGACATCCGTTAGAGCAGCAACATGGGGTGGAGAAGACACCACGTGCAGCTTTTGCAGCTCCTCGCTCACAATACTGCGCACGAGCTCCGTCAGGTCTTTTACAGTCGTGACGTCAGGTGTTGGCAGGGCCGACGACACTGTCGAAAGACTGCCAGGACGCTCATACTGGCACGAACGCTGCCTTAGCATTCTCTCCCTTGTCGCGGCTTCGCGGAGGAAATCCTCTACAGTTCTGTGAGGGTTCCGCACTAGTCCCGCGAACAGCTGCTCTTTCACTCCCCGCATTAGGAGGCGCACCTTCTTCTCTTCCGTCATTGAGGAGTCGGCTCACCTGAACAGCCGCGACATGTTCTCAACGAACATGGCAACACTCTCGTTCGGACGCTAGTTTTGGGAATTGAGGAGCCATTCCGCTTGTTCCTTTCGGTCAGAGCTTCGGAAGGTATTTCGCAACTGGTTGCTAAACTCTGGCCAGGTTGTCATAGTGGCTTCATGGTTTTTGAACCAAGTGCGCGCCGAGTGCTCGAGATAAAAGTAGACATACCGAAGCTTTCGCTGCTCGTTCCACTCGTTGACGCTGCCGCAAAGGTTATAGTCGCCAAGCCAGTCGTCGACGTCTTCGTAAGGGTCACCGTGGAACGGCTTTGGAGCTCGCGGGACGTTGAAGAACCATGGAGGAGTTAGCATTGATGTTTCTTGGGTTTGCGTTCCCACACTAGCCATAGTACTGCCGAGTTGTGGTAATGGTCCGAATTCAGGAGGTAGGCCTAGTTGTCGCCTGCTACGCCGTAGGTCAGCTGGTTCTTCCTAGTCGCGACTTGTGTCAGGACCTTGCTGCTGATTGCAGTGCATACAACACTAAGCACCTCCACCAGAAAATGTCACGTGATTACAGAACGACCAAAACGTCTCTTCACAGGAGCAGCACTAAACGTCGAGCCGAACCGAACGTTAGAGCACGAGCACACCAACCGTCCTCTTCTTTCACACCATGGCACATACTCGCATTGGCATGGCTAAACCTCGTTCCATGCGTGTGGCAATATTGACAGCCATCCTTGCGAACCGCATAACTACCATCCTACCGGAAATAGTAAGCGACATAGAAACATGTTGCGTTCCGGGTCGTACGATCTATTTCTCGCTTGCGCTGACCTGCGACTTGTTCATGTATGCTACAAGAACACAAACATCTGGCATTTTTGTTTCCTTGGATCAAGAAAAAGCTTTTGATCTCGTAGAATGGAACTATCTCTTCGCTGTGCTTGAGTGGTATGGTTTCCCAGCACATTTAAACGACGTCTTCCGCTCACTCTACACAGACTTAGAAACGTCATTAGTAGTGAATGGATATACATCTGAACCTATTGAAGTCAGTAGGGGCATTTGACAAGGCTATCCCCTCTCCGCAGTTCTTTTTGTATTATGCATAGATTCATTATTAAAAAAAATCAGAAATGCACTTCGATAGACGGTTTTCCTCTCCCAGGCCTGGGCAAAGTGAAAGTAGCGGCATGTGCCGATAACATCTCGTTGTTTATTCGGAACACAGATAGCTACAGAGCCTTCTTGCGAATATTTCACACGTATAGCTACCTGTAGGGAGCACGTCTTGATTAATATGTGGAGTTTAACGTCCCAAAACCACCATTTGATTATGAGAGACGCCGAAGTGGAGGGCTCCGGAAATTTTGACCACCTGGGGTTTTTTAACGTGCTGCCACATCTGAGCACACGGGCCTACAACATTTCCGCCTCCATCGGAAATGCAGCCGCCGCAGCCGGGATTCGAACCCGCGACCTGCGGGTCAGCAGCCGAGTACCTTAGCCACTAGACCACCGCGGCGGGTCAGGGAGCACGTTTAATCCGGGAAAAAGCAAGGCATTGTGCTTTTGGATGCACATTGAAGAGTTCCCTGACGGCGTCCAAATCGTCCAGGAGTTACTCTTAGGCGTACCGTAACTTTCCTTTTCACTGGTGAGGTAGCCCGCACCACATGGAAAGAAATCCAACACAAAGTGGACAGACGCATTGAAGTTGCCAGAAACTTTCAACTTCCGTTTACTGAAAGGGCTTATCTAATTAAATCCAGCATAGCAGCGCGACTGCTTTATGTAGCCAGAATTGCTCGACCACCTCGTCGGGTTTTGCTGAGAGTGGCTACTGTGTGCGGCTCCTTTTTTGGAATGGCCACGCCAAAGCTGTCGCTAGAGCCTTGGCCCGCCTGCCAGTAAAATGCGGAGAGCTCAGTGTACCCAACCTTGATGTAATGTGCCGCATGTTGGCTCTCAGAAACACCTGGGCACTCTTAGAGAACTCATCGTATCGAGGCAGTCAACTTGTATTGTATCTGCTAGGAACCTCTAGAAGACTTTTTGGTGTAGCAAAAAACACGGGACCAGCTGCTGAGCAACCACCAGCGTATTACACACATGTTAGAAAATCTTCGCACCAATGGCGAAATGATTTTCCAGTTGAAGAACTCATGGAAATGTCCCCTACCGACATGAGCGAACTAATAGCATTTAAAAGCCTATCTGAGAAACAACGCCAGAATGGCCGGGCGAAAAGACGTTGGACTCTTACAAACACGTCTCTCCCCTCCGAAATCCGTGACCTAAACTGGCTTAGGGAATGGGAGGCTTTACCAACGGCCGACCGCCCTGTGGCGTGGGGCGTGGCGCCCTCCGCCACATGCGCGCAGTGCAGTCACATCGAAACACTGAACCATGTCTTCCATGAATGTATAGTAGCGCGCACCTTTTGGCGCATGGTTACCAGAATATTCCAAATAAGTATGCAGTGAAAGTCTAGCCACGGGGATAACTTCGTCGTACTCTTAATGGTTATCGGAGCTTTAGTTTTATGGAAACGAAGGGGACTGGCCTGCCTGAGGGGCGCCCCCAGAGAGCCATGTTTCCCCTACTTTCTTCGCTAAGAAACATAATGCTTATGCATGTTAACGCAGCACTAGTTATGCTGGGAGATGAAGCTTTCCTCCGAAACTGGTCTACGCGATTTACTATCGTTAAAAACAACAGAGTGTCCATGCCATTCCTCCCCTATCGAGGAGGTGGGCTAGAGCTTGTACCACTGTAACATTACAGTGTGTATTTTCCTTTTCTTTCTTAGAAACATGTCCTTTTTGTGAATTGATGTTCTTGAGCGTGAGAGCAAACTGTCCTCACAGGTGAATGCTAAGCATCACACTACATTGTGAATGACACCCCCCCTTGTTTGTTCACATTACCTTACTATTTATTTAAGTTTAATCATCTCGATGTCATGAATGTCTTGTCTCTGTTGTACAATTTTGCATTGTACGTTACTGCATATGCAATAAGTTCTTTTCGTTGTATATAACAGCTTGCATTGTACATACACATTGTTCACCATTGTCCATATTTATGTGTGCACATAAGCTGTGTATGTTATATCCGGAAATAAAATTCTCTTAAACGCAATCTGTGCAAGACTGCTACTGTAATCGGACTTTATGCTTACCGGGCACAGGTTCACCAAAATAAACAGTTAAATCCCGACACAAAGTTTCCTATCTTCAGGCACGTCACGACCACGTGACATCTGGTGGAGGTTCTGTTTCGTTCATGTACCGGACGCCCCGTTAAGCCGTCAACCAAGCCTACATAGCGGAGAAGACACCGATGTCAACCAGTAGCAGTGAACAAGCCGCCGACAGCAAGGTCTACCACCGGAGTACGGGCTTCTACAAGACAAGGCGCGGAAGACCAAGGCCATGACCACGACTGCATCGACAATGACAACCGCAGCGTCCCAGCCCGCGATCGTCATGCATCAACCCAGGGAACCACCAACTTTCAATGGGTCATCGTTTGAAGACCTGGAGACCTGGCTAGAAACATACGATGTAGTGGCCGCCCTCAACCACTGAGACAATAAAGAAAAGCTTCGTCGTGAGTACTTCCACATGGAAAACACCGCAAAGACCTGTCTCGAGAATCGGGAGTCTACGCTCCGAATGTAGGATGCCTTCTGCGGCGCATTCCTGCAAATATTCGCGAGCGTCACTCGCAAAGAGAGGGCCGCTGC
The DNA here is from genome assembly GCA_013436015.1 of Rhipicephalus annulatus. Classification (NCBI taxonomy): domain Eukaryota; kingdom Metazoa; phylum Arthropoda; class Arachnida; order Ixodida; family Ixodidae; genus Rhipicephalus; species Rhipicephalus annulatus. The sequence continues at coordinate 426,084 of WOVY01010479.1, read as the reverse complement.
TTTACTAGAGACCCGGGTTCAGCTACCAAATGAAAATGTTAACATTTTCACAGGAGAAGACTGCCTATTCCGTCATGCTGACCCAGACATGCCTGAAGAGAAGAAAGTTCATTTCCTCGTGTGAGGAGTCAAACAGGAGCTCTTCGCGGGACTAATGAGGCATCCGCCGAACACCGTCCAAGATTTTGTATCCGAGGCGACCACTATCGAAAAGACCCTCTACATGCGCACAAGAGTGTATAATCGTCGCCTGACTGCAGAATGCACTGCTGCTCAAGCCAGTGACTCCGAAGATTTACATGAAACGATCCAAGCAATCATGCGGGAAGAGCTGCGGAAGCTGTTGCTTTCGGCGCAACCTTAAGTGGATTAGATCGCCGACATTGTGCGAGAAGGTCCGCAGTCGCTTCGAATTCCCCAAGCACCGCTGCCCGAGCCGCAAACTATGAGCTACGCCGCTGCACTGCACCACAACGCTCCTCCCTGTTCACGCCAAGATGCCGCCCCATCGAACTTCCATCGCCAGACGCCAGCGCCGCCACCACCACCACCGACGTCCAACCGTTCGCCAGCGGGCCAATGCAATGAGCCGAGGAAAACGGACGTTTGGCGTCCACCTGACAACCGCCCGCTCTGCTAGCACTGCGGCAAGGCTGGGCACACATATCGCCGTTGCCAGTACCGACAGATGGATCTGCGTGGCTTCGCCGTCAATGCACCGCGTCAGCAGCCAGGGGAACGGCCACGTGACATCGCCGACTACCTGACAGGAACTCGATGGACGCCACGAAGTCCTTCCCGTTCACTGTCGCCCATCCGCTGCATGTCACCGCACCACCGGGAGTACTCTGTCCCAACCACCATTTGATTATGAGGGACGCCGTAGTGGAGGGCTCCGGCAATTTCGACCACCTGGGGTTCTTTAACGTGCACCGAAATCTGAGCACACGGGCCTACGACATTTCCGCCTCCATCGGAAATGCAGCCGCCGCAGCCAGGATTTGAACCCGCGACCTGCGGGTCAGCAGCCGAGTACCTTAGCCACTAGACCACCGTGGCGGGGCCATCGTCACCGACGAAGGAAACCTAGATGTGAGAGAGCACCTTCAACTCGCCGAAAAAGCCCGACAACTCACCCGTCTCCGTATCAAGAATCAACAGTGACCGACACCCGCCGTTACAATCTTCGATGACGCTTCGTGGAATACCAGCCCGGTGAACATATTTGGGTGCTGGCGCCGATACGCCGACGTGAGCTAAGTGCAAAGCTTCTGTGGCAGTAATTCGTACCGTACAGGGTCGTTTGACGTCTCAGCCCACTTGATTGATTGATTTGTGGGGTTTAACGTCCCAAAACCACCATATGATTATGAGAGACGCCGTAGTGGAGGGCTCCGGAAATATTGACCACCTGGTCTCAGCCCACTTGATTACGAGGATGTCTCCGACGGCATGACGAACTCTCAACGACACCAATCGCGACCGGAAGTCGTCCATGTCTCGTGCCTCAAGCTGTTTCTTGCGCATTAACTGAAACAGTGTTTTTTGTATTATTGTTCTATCATAATATATTTATTGTACTTTTTTGCAATATTGTTGTACCTTAATCTTTAGTTAAAGCATTGGGACGATGCTTTTTCAGAGGGGGGCAGTGCCACGTTTCATTTCTCAAGTTTTGTTATCACCCCAATACATTACACGATTCTCAGCGCAAACCGTGCCTGCAGTTTTTGAGAAGCTTTAGGACTGTAGAAGTTCATTTAGATAAGCTCACACCCACTCTGCGAACTGTACAGACAATTCCGGAACCTACGTCACCGCCAGCGATAACGCTAGAACATTCGATGGCACGAGTATAAATGCCGACGCCCTTCGCCGACTGTCAGTAGTTGATCGACGGCCGACGCTCCGTTCACTGCTATCTGTGCAAGACTGCTACTGTAATTGGACTTTCCGTTTACCTGGCACAGATTCGCCCAAATAACCAGTTAAATTTCAAACTGAAGTCTTCTGTCATCGGCCACGTCACCACCCCGTAAGACTGTTTCTCAGTAGATGAGTGTCCGTTCTCCGGATGTTCACTGTTCAAGAGTGCCCAAGACAGCTTGTACCAGTTTTGCTTCTCCGTGACTTTCATGGCGTGGACCTGGCCAAATTTATTTATTCTTTGACTTCACTTGTATTTGTCTTGCCCATAGAGTGTTGCCCCGGGAAACGGAATATAGGGGAGTCCTTTCAAAGATGGCAAGTAGACAAATGCTCCCCTGTGCGGCTGTGCTAGCCTCAGTGTTAAAGCGTTAGCAAGAAACGAGCAGTATCTCTTTGTACGTTTTCTGATATCAGTGAACAAGCCGGAATATCCATGACAGGATACGTCTGACATGTTCTTGTAGCACGGGAAGTTTTAGTAAATGTACTGTACGTGGCAACTCACTCTTTCCATGAAAGCCCGCAGAGTACGCGTACCAGCGGCGAGAGGTTTTCCGTAGCGACGTAGGTTAGGTAAATATTATCGTTTGGCCTTGTGTTGAGACTCACCTCGTTTTTTTTTACTTCCATACAGCAATCGCCACTGGTTTTGCAGTGCGTGATTCTCATTACGTTGTACACGGCTAGTAGCTTAGGATTGCAATATGCTGTTTTATCACTCAACAATTTTCAATTGACAAGCGCTGCGCCTCAACGCCTCTTGCTTTTGTACGATTATTATTCGATGTCAGCATGCTGCAAGCGATCTGCTTGTTGACGAGTTTCAGAGGGAAATTTGCAATATGGTCTCCAGGGGTCCCGAGATAAACCTGGTGACGCAGTGTTCTTGATGTTGTCAAAATCGTTCGGCGGAGGGAATTCTTGATTGCTTTCTGCAGTGACGACGAAATAAACCGTCTTGACGACACGAAGTTTTCACTGAACGTAGAAAAATGTGTGCGCACCGAGACAGAGGCGATAAATGATTACCTCTTAACTAACAAAGAGCGAGTTCCGCTTCACGTATTCTCATGCAATAATGTTCTTCGTACTCAAGTGAATTTGATTGTATTAAATGCATAAAATTTTCAAACGAGATCAAAATAATTTCAAAGTTTTTATTCCTCATGAATCGCGCGCAATTACGGAGAATGATATGAAGCGCCCCAGGCCGCTAACCCTCGAGCTCGACCAGCAAAGCAAAATGAATAGAGCAATGAAATGTGCAGTCCTGGTTACAATGCACGCCTCTGCAACCTTTTCCTGTACTACCAGTACTTTCCGAACGCAATCATTACCACATAAATTTTCGCAAATTCAAATTGCGAAGAGCATACACGTGCATTATTTCAATATTGAAGGTTTGATCGGGCTAATAAAATATTCCACGTCCACATGAAGAGAATCCCACACGGATAACGCCTGAGCAAGCGCTGCGTGCGGCTTTATGATATAGTATGTGCCTGTGTTTTGTCGAAAAAGCAATTCTGTGTCCCTGACAGCGCAAGGAATGACGACGGCGTAATATGTTTGCACGCCATCACCACAATAAACATACGGTTTTGTGTAGTAGTGATTGCGCTACTCGCTAGCGGCCTACTGCTGCGGCAAATACGTCAGGCAGGTCCGGTACATACTACCCTATTGAGTTTCAGTGCTGAGTACGCAAGCATCCAGGGCCCCGCATGCTTATAGGGGCGCGCGGCGTTGTGTTCCAAACCGAAATGCCTGAGTGGTGCGCACGCGAACACGAGCCGTACATACGTCACATCCGCTCACATTTCCATGGTGTCTTGTCACGTAAACATCTGAATATATATATAGAAGAATACACTAGTTGATTTATTGATTTGTGGGGTTTAACGTCCCAAAACCACCATATGATTATGAGAGACGCCGTTGTGGAGGACTCCGGAAATTTTGACCACCTGGGGTTCTTTAACGTGCGCCCAAATCTGAGCACACGGGCCTACGACATTTCCGCCTCCATCGGAAATCGAGCCGCCGCAGCCGGGATTTGAACCCGCGACCTGCGGGTGAGCAGCCGAGTACCTTAACCACTAGACCACCGCGGCGGGGCAGTTTTGAAAATTGAAAAATTTTCTAAGTATTCTGACAAAATTGAATTATTTAAAACGCGGCAAAACGTAGAAAATCAAAACCTAGAAGCTCTTTGAAGGCTAAAAATTTGCCACTTTGTCTCAAAGTGGCCATAATATATATTTATTAGCAATCGATGCAACGTTGAAAAATTGAAAGTTTTCAAACCCCATTGTCTTGCGATTACTTTCTCTAAATGATGCCAAAATTGAACTATTTAAAACGAAGCAGGGCATTGAGAATTTAAAATATTGAAGCTCTCAGAACGCTCAGAAGTCCTCATTTTCTCTCCAAAGTGGCCCTGACATTGATTTATCAGCATTTAATGCAACCTTAAAAAATTGAATGTTTTCGGAGGATATAGTCTTCTGAATTTTGATCAGAGTTATGCCAGAATGGAAGTATTCAAAACGTCACAGAACGTCGAAAGATTGAAAAATAGAAGCTCTCAAAATACTAATAAATTGCCAGTTTATCTCCAATAGGCCCGGAATAAGATCAGCATTCGACGCAACTTTGAAAAAATCAAAATTACCAAAGTCTTTGTGATTCACACAAAGCCTTGAGAAATCGCAATTATTTCAAAGTTATAATAGGCTTACCATTTTTTTCAAAAGGCGCCGATTTTAGTTATTCAAAAGGTGACAGAACATGAAAAAATTGAAAAATAGAAGCTTTCAGAAGGCATTAGCTTACTCACTTCGTCTGAAAATGGCCCTCAAAATAAATTATCAGCATTGGACACAACCTCTGCAAATTGCAATTTTTCGAAGTTGTAGGATTGCAATTTTTCTCAAAAGGTGGCAACAGTATTATTCAAAAGGTGACAGAACATGGACAAATAGAAAAATAAAAGCTTTTGGAAGGGTATTGTCTGCTTATTTTGTTTCAGAACGGCCCTCAAAATCAATTAACAGCATTCAACAGAGCCTCGAAAAATTGCAAATTTTCAAAGCCTTGCAATTTTTCTCAAAATGGCGCCGACACCTAAATATTCAAAAGGTAATGGAACATAGAAAAATTCAAGAATAGAAGCTGTATGAAGGGTATAGTTCAGACATTTTGTCTCAAAATGACCCTAAAAGTGAATTATCAGCATTCTATACAACCTCGAAAAATTGCAATTTTTAAAGGTTATAGGCTCACTATTGTTTCTCGAATTGGTGCCTAATTTAAATTATTCTATAAGCGACAGAGCATGAAGAAATTGAAAAATGGAAGCGTTGGAAGGCATCAGGCTATTCATTTTGTCTTTAAATGACCCCCAAAATGAATTATAAGCATTCTACAAAACGTCAAAAAATTGCCATTTTCTGTGCCATTTTTTCAAAATGGTGTCAAAATTCAATTATTCAAAAGGTCACGGAACATGGTGAAATCGAAGAATAGAAGTTTTTCGAAGGCTATAGACAATTTTGTGCAGCTGGTTTGCTCAATTACATCTACATAGTGTCATAACAGCGTGTTTGTCTCCTTACTGTGGCCGTCTTTCTGCCGTGTTTTTCTGCAGCTCTGCTCAGACTCGGCATCGCGTCGTCCCCTCGGCATCCCCGTAGCATCTGTGCGCGCGTGAGTAAAAGTGAAGCAGGTGCGATGGGGCCACCTAGCAGTCTCTATGACAACAATTTTCAGCAGTGCCGCAAAATGCCACAGCAGAAAGAACGCCACTGTAGGGAAATTCAACTTTGCAGCGCCTGTTGGTTCACTCTACTTCCGACTGGATTTTAACATGTCGTCCTACGCTGCGTGGCCCGTAAGTTCGGAGCGCAAGCGTTAATTTTCTTTATATTCACTTCCTAAAGCTTCTAGAGCAATGTATTCGTCGGTACTTTCCAGTGTGTTTTTTTATTCAATCTCATATTCTTGGAAAGAAAGGCTTAGCAGGCATGCCTAAATAAATACAGCTATTCTTTTTACTACAGACAGGATATACCTGATGTCTGCTTCCCAGTGAGAAAATAGACGAAGCGGTAGCTGATTTCAACATTTATTTATTGCTTTGATGGCATCGGCGAGTAGCAAGCGTGGGTTTGGATCGAAGCAGGCGGTAGCGTTTGCATTGATGCTGCCTTGTTGGCTTCCAAACCCAGGTTCCGGTACTTACGGCCACCACCACTTTGCTTCCCCAATGCGTTCCTTGGGCAACGGCCTTGTAGAAGGCCATTTTATGGTCACTTGATCACACATCGCAGCATACAGGTACCGCCGCGGAAAATCGTCAATAGGCTACTCCTATTGTCTTAAAATGGCATAATAAGGAATTGTCGGCATTCAACAAAACCCGGAAACATTGAAATTTTTCGAAGGCTTGTGATTTTTTCTCGAAATGTTGCTGAAATGGAAACATTTAAAAGGTGACAGAACATAAAAAAATCCTAAAATAGAAGCTTTCGGAAGGCTATAGCCCGCAGGGGCGCCTGCGCAAGTAGGCGTTTGGTGTGTAGCGACACCACGGACCCGAGCTAACGGGGGAGTCTCGGCTCCCTCCCACGCCTAGCCGTGCGTGGCTTTGCCGTGTCCGGGGAAAAGGGGATCCTGGGGGTTGAGGCGACGCTGGGTGCTTGGACCTTTAAGGCCCCCCGGCAGAGGCAACACACCCCTTTGGCCCCGGCTTCACGTAGACGGCACCCCTGGGCTGACCCACCCAGGGGAAATCGGCAGTCGCCTTTTCCTATCTCTCTCTCCCTACATCTTCGTCTTTATCTCTCACTATTTATCTGTCCTGTCTTCTACTCTCTTCCGTTTACTTCCAATTTTCCTGGCGGCAAGGGTTAACCCTGTGCAAATAGCCTACCTTGGTCTAGGCGCATTGGGTTATGGCAGTGTTGTACGGCTGACGTCTGCAAGCTTTCAGCACCTGTAGACTTGCAGCGTCCCCTTGTTGGGCTCCGTGGTGGGTGGCCGCCAACGCTGCTGAACAAAAATAATACCGGCATGCATGGCGCATTCCCTTTACTATCCGATCGTACCGGCCTAAAGCGGGTACGCACCGACGACATAAATCTCTTTAACCAGCCAATAGAAACTTTTCCCCACTTCCACGTCATTCACTGTGAAAAAACCGGAAAGCAAGCCAGGACCGTATCTCCTTTCGTAGTTGCCAGGTGTCTTACGGAAACTCTCGGGGCTGGATACAAAGTAACCAAAATGGCGAGTGGAGACCTTCTTCTAGAAATTCGGGACAAAGCACAATTTGTAAAGCTAAACAGCCTCTCAACGTTTGGTGATGTACCGATCACCGTAACACCACACCGATCCATGAACACCACTCGCGGAGTGGTATCTGATGCAGACTTACTTGAGCTCACCGAGACCGAACTTTTGGAAGGGTGGAAGAGCCAAAATGTCACTAATGTACAGAGAATCATCATTAGAAGAGACAATAAGGAAATACCAACGAAACACTTAGTACTCACGTTTGCATCCAGTAAACTACCAGATTCCATTCAAACAGGGTACACGAAAACATCTATCAGGCCGTATATACCAAACCCTCGTCGTTGCTTCCAATGCCAGAAATATGGCCATGGCTCCAAAATGTGTCGTGGTCGCCAGACTTGTGCACAATGTGGAGTTCTAGGCCACGTGTCTGAGAACTGCAAACAACCACCACACTGTGTAAACTGCAAAGGAAACCATGCCGCATATTCACGCTCCTGCACATACTGGAAAAAAGAAAAAGAAATAATTACGTTGAAGGTGAAGGAAAACATTACATTTAAGGAAGCACGGCGAAGAGTCGCTCCATTCTATGGAGCTACATACGCTGATGCGGCGCGTCAGGGGGCACCGCCGCACCAGCCCTCGCCACTCCCTCGGCCCGCGCATACCGAGCCGGTGGTTGTGGCACCTGCCCCCAAGGCGGCTGTAGCCCAGGCTACACCGCCTACTCCCAAACAGAGACCGGAGACTCCAGAGTCCTCCAGTCTCAAGGCCTCACCTCCCCAGGTGAGGCCCGAAACTCGAACTAGCAGCCCGCACGTGCGGGCATCCAGTGCCTCCGAGGAGGCAATGGATACGTCGGCACCCTTGGTGCCGAAAGAGCGGCGTGGCTCCTTGGAGCGCGCCAAGAAAACAAAAAAGCCGATAACAGGGCCTGGTGACGGCCCTGTTAAGTGAAGTCAAACTCTGTCTAAACAGCCACTCGCTTTTCGTACACACAGCACTATTTTACATTCACCATGAACACTCAAATTATACAATGGAACGTCAGGGGCCTTTTCAGAAACCTTGACGACATCCAAGAACTCTTACACGAATACTCACCAAAAGTGCTGTGTGTACAAGAAACACACCTTAATTCAAAGCACACAAATTTTCTCCGTAAATACGTTATATTCCGAAAGGACCGTGTTGATGCTATGACATCATCCGGAGGTGTTGCCATCATTGTGAATCAAGGAATTGCATGCACACACTTACAACTCCAAACATCCCTTGAGGCAGTGGCTGTTCGAGCAGTTCTTTTTGATAAACTGATCACAATCTGCACTATCTACATTCCTCCTAGCTATCAGCTGCAAAAACGTGATTTACACTCTTTAATTGATGAACTTCCGGAGCCCTATGTTCTCCTTGGAGACTTTAATGCGCATAGCAGGCTATGGGGTGACTCTCGATATGACGCGCGAGGTCGACTGATTGAAGAGTTCCTTCTCTCCTCAAGCGCGTGTCTTCTAAATCGAAAAGAATCAACGTATTATAATTTCGCCAATAACACCTACTCCTCCATAGACCTAAGCATAGTATCCCCATCTCTTGTGCCCCTACTCCAGTGGAAAGTCATCAGTAATCTTACGGAAGTGACCACTTCCCCATAGTTTCGAGCACAAATACAGTAACTGAGTGTCCATCACGTGTTCCCAAGTGGCTCATAAACAGAGCCGACTGGGAACACTTTTATACCATCGCTCGTCTAGGTTGGAATGACATAAGTACTTTGAACATTGATGTTGCTGTCAACTATTTCACAGCATTTTTGATTGATGCTGCAACAAAATGCATCCCACAAACAAATGGACACCCTGGAAAACGGCGTGTGCCATGGTGGAAGTCTGAATGCCGAAACGCGCGCAAACAGCAAAACAGAGCTTGGAGGCTGCTTCGGAACTCACCGACAGCCGAAAATCTTGACACCTTCAAGAAAATAAAGTCTCAAGGCAGGCGAACGCGTCGGCAGGCAAGAAGAGAAAGTTGGCAGAAGTTTTTGTCAGGGATCAATTCATACACACAGGAAGCTAAAGTCTGGAACATGGTCGGTAGGATAGCAGGAAAACAAGTACACACACTTCCACTCGTAAACACTCAGGGTGACACCTTGGAAGATCAGGCAAACTTCCTCGGTGCACACTTCGAACAGGTGTCCAGCTCATCCCACTATACTGACACTTTCCAAAAATACAGAACAAGAATAGAAAAGCAGAAACTCGAACACAAATGCACTGGATACGAGGCATATGACCAAGCTTTCAGTCTAGCTGAGCTCCGAACATCTTTAAACTCCTGCAGTACTTCTGCCCCAGGTTCTGACCGTGTGGTGTATGAAATGTTAAAAAACCTACCAGCAGAAACACGAAAAACCCTACTCTGTTTGTACAATGCTATCTGGTTTTCTGGCACTATCCCTATCTCCTGGAAAGAGGCTATTATTATTCCCATTTTGAAAGAGGGCAAGGACCCTTCTTTAGCTTCAAGTTATAGGCCTATTGCACTTACAAGCTGCTTGTGCAAAGTCTTCGAAAAAATGATAAACTGCCGACTTGTACATATCCTTGAAACAAACAATTTGCTCGACCCATTTCAGTGCGGGTTTCGAGAAAGTAGATCCACCACAGACCACCTTGTTCGTATCGAGGCACAGATTAGAGACGCCTTCGTCCACAAACAATATTTTCTCTCTGTGTTCCTCGATATCGAAAAGGCGTATGATACAACATGGCGTTTTGGAATCCTAAGAGACCTGTCCCACCTTGGTGTGCGCGGAAGAATGTTTCATATAATCGAAAGTTACCTGTCAAACCGGACATTCCGTGTCCGTCTGGGCAGTGTGCTCTCTCAAACATTTGTCCAGGAAACAGGCGTGCCACAAGGTGGTGTGCTTAGTTGCACACTTTTTATCATCAAAATGAATTCTTTGCACTTGTCCATTCCCCGCATGATGTTCTATTGTACATATGTCGACGACGTTCAGCTTGGCTTCAAGTCATGCAACTTAGCCATGTGTGAGCGGCAGGTTCAGATGGGTTTAAATAAGGTCTCCAAATGGGCAGACGAAAACGGATTTCGACTTAACCCACAAAAAAGCACGTGTGTCTTGTTCTCTCGAAAGAGAGGCATGCACTCGGAACCTGACATTCGGCTGAACGGGCAACGTCTGTCCGTCAAAGCCGAGCATAAATTCTTAGGCTTAATCCTGGACAACAAGTTGACCTTCGTACCGCACATCAAGTATTTAAAAACAAAATGTTTAAAAGCCATGAATGTTATAAAAGTGTTGTCAGGTACTACGTGGGGTAGTGATAGGCAATGCCTCATGAACCTCTATAGAAGCCTTATTCGTACCCGCTTAGATTATGGGGCCGTTGTCTATCAATCTGCCACTCAAAGTGCCTTGAAGATGCTTGACCCCGTGCATCATTTGGGCATCCGCCTTTCTACGGGTGCTTTTCGCACCAGCCCCGTAGAAAGCCTTTATGTTGAGTCAAATGAGTGGTCGCTTCATCTGCAGAGAACTTACATGTCCTTTGTTTATTTCCTTAAGGTGAAAGCAGACAAGAAGCACCCCTCATACTCTACAATTAATGATTTGTCGAGCTCAACTCTGTTTCAAAACAGGCCTTCGATGAGGCAGCCCTTCTCAATTCGCCTGAAGTGTCTAGCTGAAGAAACTGAAGTGTCACTTGAACACAGTTTAATGGCTCCTGTAGCATACCCGCCACCGTGGCAGTGGCAGACTATAGACTGCGATGTGTCTTTTCTAGAGGTTACAAAACATGCACCTATTGCCCATATCCGAACATACTTTCTGGAACTTCAACACAAATACACATGTCCTGAGTTCTTCACAGATGCCTCCAAGACTAACTCCTCTGTGTCCTACGCTGCTGTCGGCCCATCCTTTTCGGATGCTGGCCCTCTACATCCACGCACAAGTATCTTCACAGCGGAAGCTTACGCGATACTGGTGGCAGCTAAACACATCAAACAATTACAAATACAAAAAGCAGTAATTTATACAGACTCTCTCAGTGTAGTAACGACTCTGCACAGTCCTAAAAAACAAAAAACCCAGTTCTTGTCTCACTTTACTCCATTTTTCGCACACTCTACACACACAAACAACATGTTATAGTGTGCTGGGTGCCAGGGCACCGTGAGATCCAAGGCAACGTGAGGGCGGATCAGCTCGCTGCATCCGTCCATGAGAGCACCGCCATTACATCCATATCAATCCCGGCCCTTGACCTTAAGCCGTCTCTCAAGCTAAACCTCAGGGACTACTGGCAGAGCAAGTGGGATACACACACACAAAACAAACTACACGTTATCAAGCCACACCTTGGCCATTGGCCACCAGTATCAAAATCACGTCTAACAGAAGTAACACTAACAAGACTCAGGATAGGGCACACATACACGACACACACTCATCTTTTATCCGGTGGTGATCCACCATTGTGTGATAAATGTGGTGAGGCTTTAACAGTTCTTCACGTTTTAATCCAATGTAAAGAGTTAGACCCTCTAAGAAGACAACACTTCCCATTACCCTACCGACAACATATACCTTTACACCCTGCAATGTTTGTCGGTAGGGAACCACTTTTCACCCATAAATCATTGTTAGCTTTTTTAAAAGATGTTAATTTTTACCATGTATTATACCCAGGCATTGCGTAGCGTGACCTCTCAAGAGAGGTCGCTGCTGCTGGATTACATTTAAAAGCACTTGCCTCGCAGCCCTTGGACACAAGGGCACTGATGAGGCAAGTGTGCTAGTGCCAAATATTTTTACATGTTTTTATTATCAAAACCTTTATCACCCTTTTAATATGCATATCACGCCACTGTCATGTCTTTAATACTTATGTTTTTACCCGCATTATCGCGAGGAATTTTAAGGCCCCTATACAGCCACGCAACATAACATTGTCCGCATCTCTATACTCATTGAAATGGCGCTCTTTGGCCATCAATTGGCCCTTGCGCCATAAAACACCACACATCATCATCATCGGAAGGCTATAGGCTACTCGTTCTGTCTGAAAATGGCTCTCAAAATGAATTATCAGCATTCGACACAACCTCGAAAAATTGCAATTTTTTAAAGGTAGTGTAACCAAAGCAGTGCTAGCATTCACAACTATTTTTCTCCAAGTGGTTTCAAAACTTAATTGTTCAAAAGGCTACAGAATAAGAAAATATCCAAGAATAGAAGCTTTGCTAAGGGTATTGTCTACACATTTTGCCTGAAATGGACCTCAAGATGACTTATCAGCATTTGACACAACCTCATAAAATTGCAATTCTTTCTGGAATCGGAGGCAAAATTCAATTATTCAAAAAGTGATGGAATATGAAAAAATAAAAAGTGGCAGCATATCCATGGGGTGAATAATGGAGAGTAAAATGAAGCATCCGTCCGTCCATGCGTCCGTCTGTGGGAACGTCTATGCGTCCATCCGCCCGTCCGTGCGTGCGTCTGTTCGTGCGTCCGCACGTCCATCCGTGCGTCAGTCCCTGCGTTTGTCTATGCATCCACCCCTGCGTCCGTTCGTGCGTCCATTCGTCCGTGCAGCATCCGTGCGTGCGTCCATGCATCTGTTTGTGTGTCCATTCGTACATGTAGTCAATATTCCAAGTACCACCATCTCGCATCTTTTCATCATATATGCGTTCGTCTGTGTGACCGTCTGTGCGTGCATTCGCCCGTCCGTGCGTGCATCTGTTCGTGCGTCTGCACGTCCATCTGTAGGTCCGTCCATCCGCACCTGCGTCCGTTCGTGCAGCCATCCGCACGTCCGTCCATTCTGTGTCTGTGTCTCCTATCGTCAATCTAGTCAACACTCCAAGCACCATCTCGCATCTTTCCATCATATATTCCGTATATACAAGCACAGCCATCCAGTGGACATTCCAGGGACTTAACGAGAGGAGGCACACGCCCGCTTTCTTACGGCTTGCGCTGCTTGTCTACTTCCCACCTTTAACCACCTCGAGTTCATGGCGTATACTAGTTCAAAGTATTCATGGCACTGTGGCCCAACACTCTCCAAACCTTTCCTAAACCAAGGAGGTTACGCCCAGCTAGTGTAACCTAGTGACCCTTTCTTGTCAAATAGCGCTCAATGTACACGCCAGTGGCTGCTAATTGGGAAGGAGAGACAGGAGAATTCGGCTTTTAGTTAACGCGCACGCTGCGAATTTTTTATTGTTCAACAACGTTGTTGAACGCTTTGACCTGCAAGTTACCGAGCGTTCATTACGGCTGTGTTACGCCACGGCTAAGAATATGTCGCTCGGTGACATGTGGCGTAACATGGTAGCTATTTAGTACCCTGAGCCTTCAGAAAGTCCTAAGCCACCATAGTAATTGAACTGGTATAGCGCATTACGGGGAAGAAGAAATGTCCCAGCAGACCAACACAAGAGGATAGAGCGCTAACTTCCAACTTCGTTCAGTTGGAAGTTAGCGCTCTGTCCTCTTGTGTCGGTCTGCTCGGCCGTTTCTTCTTCCCCGTAATGCGCTATACCATTTCAAGTACGACGAACCAACTCGCCCAATCTTCAACACTCGTGAGCCACCGTAGATCATGTCCCTTTTCTGAAAATAGTTTTTTTTTTCACTAAAAAGCGGTATTATATTTGCTGGTCGTTTTTTCAGGCCTGTAAGCGCCACCTGCAGTGTCGCCATCCGCATTTCAAGTATCTGCCATTACGTGCATATCAGGTTTGGCACTAATGTATCTTGATGACATCCTGGCGTTCCGGCACTCCCCACTCATTGATTGGAAACATCAACCTTTTGTTTATGAACACAACGCCATACGCACTCGACTAGCACCACGACACAGGTTTCTGTATTTAGAACTTGGTCTGCTCACTGTACTGCAGTTCCATTATAAAAATAATCAACGGACATACGCGTATTAACGCCCGTAACCATATCGCCTTTTTTTCTACAAGCCTGCTGGCACAGGGATTTGAACCAGTGAACCTTTCATTTGCAGCTGAACACCTTACTGATTTGGCTATTCTGCCATGGCTTGATAAGATGGTACAAAAGTGCGTGTGCAGATTAGGCAGCCAATTTTTAAATTTTAGGTCGTGACATTTTGTGTTCGAGCCATGGTACAAGCAGTTTGAAAAAAGAACGCATGAATTATCATGCGTTCTTATCAATTAGAATTATCAATTTTTCAAGCCTCCGTCGAGTGCTGAAAACTCATTTTATGGACATTTTGAGAAAGAATGGCAACTTTATAGCTTTCAGAAAGCTTCTATTTGCCGATTTTTCGACGTTCTGTAGCAATTTGAATAATTTAGTTTTAGCGTCCTTTTAAGACAAAATCTCAGAAGTATAGCTTTTGGAAATTTTATTTTCTGTGGTTGCATTGAATCCCATTAATTCATTTTTAAGGCAATTTCAAGAAAAAACGGCGACTTCATTGCCTTCGTGAAGCTTCTATTTTATGATTTTTCGACATTTTGTTGCGGTCTGAAAAATTCAATTTTGGCATCATTTAGACAAAAAATTCTATGAAAATTTCAAATTTCCCGACGTTGCATTGAATTCCGATAATTCATTTTCAGGTCAATTTTGAGACAAAATGGCGACTTCATAGCCTTTCAAAAGCTTCTAATTTTAGATTTTTCTAATTTTTGGAGCGTTTTGAATAAGTCAATTTTGGCCTCATTTTGAGATAAAAACCATTGGTAATTTCCAACTATTGAAGGTTGCGTCGACTGCTGATAATTCATTTTATTGGTCAAATCGAGACAAAATGGCGACTTCATAGCTTTGAGAAAGCTTCTATTTGCTGATTTTTCGACGTCCTGTGGCATTCTGAATATTTTAGTTTTAGCATCATTTTGAGACAAAATCTCAGAACTATACCCTTTTAAAATTTTATTTTTCGACGTTGCATTGACCTCTGATACTTCATTTTAAGGTCTAACTTGAGACAAAATGGCGACTTTAGAGCCTTCGTAAAGCTTCTAATTTCCAATTTTTGGATGTTATGTCACAGTTTGAATTATTTAGCTTCGATATAATTTTGGAAAAAAATCCCAAGACTATACCCCTTGAAATTTTTTATTTGAATCCGGTTGCCTTTAAAAAAATTCAATTTTGCGAGGTCGCGTCAAATTTGGATAATTTCTTTTAGAGCCAATTAGAGAAGAATTGGGGACTTTATAGCCTTTGGAAAGCTTTCAATTTCTTATTTTTTCACAGTTTATGTTTTGAATCATTCAAAATTAGCATCATTGTGAGAAAAAATCAAAAGACGTGTAGCCTCGTTATAACCATTAGGAATTTCCAATTTTTCAACGTTGTGTTGATTGCTGATAATTCATGTTTAGAAGCCCCTTGAGACAAAGTGCGTGGCCTGTGCCCTTCAGAAAGCTTCTATGTTTTGATTTTGGCATCATTTTGAGAAAAAATCGCAAAGCTATAGGCTTTGAAAATTTCCGAGGTTGCGTAGAATGCTGATAAGTAATTTTTAAAGCCATTTCAAGAAAAATTGGGGCTTTATATTCATATTTTCAACTTTTAGAGGTAGTGTCGATGCTAATAAATATTTTAGGGCCATTGCCACACGAAATGGCGCCTTTATAGTCTTCGAAAAGCGTGTATGTTCTAATTTCTTGATGTTGTCTTCCGTTTTGAATCATCCAACTTTGGCATCATCTTGAGAAAAAATCCCATGAGTATAGGCATTTAGAAATTTCTAATTTCCCGACGTTGCGTTGACTTCTCATAATTCATTTTCAGGTCCAATTTGAAGACAAAACGGCGACTTTGTAGCCTTCCTAAAGCTTCTAATTCCCGATTTTCGATGTTTTGTCACGTTTTGAGTCATTCAACTTCGGCATAATTTTGAAAAAAGATCCCAAAAATCTAGCCTTTAAAAATTTTCAACTTTTCGAGGTTACGTCAAATGTGGATAAATAAGTTATAGAGCCATTTTCAGAAAATGGGGACTTTATAGCTTTCGGAAAGCTTTTACTTTCAGATTTTTTGACGTTCTGGTAATTTTTGAATATTTCGAAATCGGCATCATTGTGAGAAAAAATCACAAGACTATACAAACAATATGTATCTCAAGCGTCCCCCCGAGCGACATAATCTTAGCCGTGCCGTAACACCGTCGTGATGAGCGCTCGGTAAGCCGGAGAACACCATCCAGGCGACGGGTGTACCAGGTTTGGATGAGCCAGGTGTGGGTACAACTTCCCTCTGCCTTTGATTCCGGTGGCTTTCCGGCCGACACTAGTACGGAATTGAACCTGGTGACCACCCACAATGAAAGCACACGCTCATAGCATTATGCTATGAGCATAACAAAACATATGAGCATCATATGACCACCATATGAGCACACCATATGGACATTAAAAAATAAAAATTTAAAAGCATTAGGAACACTTTTGGGGCATGAGCACGCCAGCAGCTTTCGAAGCATTGCTTTTCAGAATCTGAGCCGAACACTTTACGACATGGCTACTTCCACGGCTTGATAGGATGGTTTAAAAGTTAGTCTGAACAGTATGCAGCCGTATTTTTTGTGTCCCTGCCTTGAGGAAGACATTCTTTTCTTGCCTTCCTTAAGAAAGAGACTGGTGGCATAAAAATTATTGGTGATTAAGTAAACTGTAACTAGATATCTGAAAATCTTGTAATTTTAAATTATGGCTCTACGCTCTCCATTCTTGATCAAAATGGTGACGAAATCATACTCTTAGAAATGTGATTTAATGCCAAGGAAAATCAGAAAATAGAAGCTTTCAGTACACTACAGTCCACCCATTTGGTCTCAAGATGCCTCTAAAAATGAATTCTCATCACTGGCGCAACCTTGAAGAATTGAAAATTGTCTTGTGGTAATTTCTCAAAATGATGCTGAAGTTTAATTGATTCGAAGCGTTAAATAATATCGATATATTTTGAAATTAGAAGCTTCCCGAAGGCTACAAAGTCGCAATTTCGTCTCGTAAAAATAAATAATTGGCATTCAACGCAACCTCTAATAATTGGTAATTTCCAAAGGATTGGGACTTCTCAAAATGATGCGAAAATTGAATTATTCAAAATGTGACACAACATCGAGAAATAAGAAAATAGAAGCATTCCGAAGGCTATAAATGCTCCAATTTGTCTCGAAATGGTCGTAATATGAATTATCAACATACAACGCAACTTCGAAAAAATTGGAAATTACCAAAGGCTATATTCTTCGAGTTTTCTCTTACTGATTCCGAAATAAAATTACTCGTAACGCGATAGAACGCTTAAAAATAAAAACTAGAAGCTCTTCGAAGGCTATGGAGTCGCCGTTTTTATTTCAATCTGCCCCTAAAATTGATTATTCAGCATCGGACGCAACTTTGAAAAATTTTTAAGCATTTAGTCTTGCGATTAAATCCTCAAAATGATGCTAAAATTGAATTTTCACAACGGAGGAGAACATTGAAAAGTAAAAAAAAAATTATAAGCTCTAAGAAGGGCTATAAAGTAGCCATTTTGGTTCAAAATGGCCCATAAATTGAACTATCAGCATTCGGCGCAACCTTAAAAATGGAAAATTTCTCAAGATTTTACTCTTGTGTTTTTCTCTGATCGATGCCGAAATGTAAATTAGTCAAAACGCAACAGAACATTCGCACATCGGAAAAGAGAAGCTTTCTGAAGGTTATAAAGTCGCCATTTTGTCTAAAATGGCCATAAAAAGTGAAATATTAGCAATCTATGCGAGCTTGAAAAGTCAAAAATTTATATAGCATATATATTGTACCGGAGCATAGTGGCGCCAGCTCTGTGCAAGGGTGAAAGAAGACGTTGACGTCCATGTGTGGCTCGTGCTTGCCGGGTTCCTGCCTGTGCCAGCTTGTTGCGGCTAACGCTTCTCGAATAATAACCTGTGTTTTTACTTAACCTCGCTCGTTGCGTTTGATGGAAACGTGCCGGGTAACGTCCTGGAGCTCCACAGCCGTAAGCTACCATCTGATTCTGCAATGGCCGAGCGCGTCGATCCCCCACAAGCCTCTTCCACGTCAGCACCTGTCATGTGCCCTGGCGTACTTAGTCTGCGTGGCCCACCAGTTTACAACGGCACTGAAGATCGCGATGTCGAGAACTGACTGGCAGAGTACGAGCGTGCCAGCGCGATTAACAAGTGGGATGGCCCTTCGAAGCTGACTCACGTCATCTTCTACCTGACAGATTTGGCCAACTTATGGTTCGTCAACCACCAAGCCGACAACCCCACCTGGTCGGTTTTCAAAGAGACCAAGACCTCGTTTTTTGGTCGTCCAGCTATGCACAAGCTTCGCGCTGAACTTGGCCTGCGGTGACGATTTCAGCGAAACAGTGAGAGCTTCACGAGCTACATTGAGGATGTGATCAGCCTCTGCAGGCGTGTTGATGCGAGGATGACGGAGGCTGACAGAATAAAGAATATATTGAAAGGCATTGATGACGACGCTTTTCATATGCTTGTTGCCAAAGACTCACAGACCGTCACGGTCGTGGTTCAGCTATGTCAAAGTTTCAATGAGCTGCGCAAGCAGCAAATTTTTACACGTCACGCTAATACGCAAACAGCAGATATTTTGGCTTTAGAGTGCAAAAGCAGCAGCCCCGACTACAGCGTGTTAATGCCTCAAATTCAACAGTACATCCGGGAGGAAGTTGCTCGACAGCTCTCTCTTGTCGCCACCATCAACGAGACCCCCACAGCACTGGACCACTCAGTTCGCCGTGCTATTCAGACACACGTTGCCGAGGCTCTCCTTCCGCCCGCGTCCCCAATATCAGTTGCTGCACCGCTGACCTATGAAGACGCTGTCTGCCGACATCCTGCCCAACCAACGCTTCCTTCATACAGTGCAGTCACCAATTACTACTGGTCACCAGTTTTGGTTAAACGGTTAATTGGCCCTTTCCGCCACCTCGAGCACCTGTAAACTCTTGGCATACTCTGGATAACCGGCCCGTCTGCTACAAGTGCGGTATTCCAGAACATGTCGCACGCTACTGTTGTCGCCCTGGAGTCTACTTTATTGATGCTCAGCATTCCGACAACATACCTCGGCAATCAGAATCGCATGCGACACGTGATGCACATGACCCCCATTCACGTCGATCAGACTTCAGCCGACGTCGATCTCCTTCACCCTGTATTCGGTCTCCTTCCCCCATGCTTCACCGTTCTAACCACGCCCAGGAGGAAAACTAACAGTCACAGTTCCTGAGGCAAGAACTGTGGCACCGACGAAATTTTCAAAGCCTCATCTTTCGCCCCATAACGAGATTGCTGTGTTTGTGGACGGTTTCGCCACAACTGCTCTTGTCGACACGGGTGCCGCTATTTGTGTAACCAGTGAAGTGTTATGCCACAAACTGAACAAAGTGACGATTCCACTGGTTGAAATTTCTTTACGCACAGTGAGTTCGCAACACGTCCAACCTTCTGCTATATGCGCTGCTCGTGCTGTGATTCAAGGAGTGCTTTACATAGTTGAATTCGTCGTCTTTCTGCATGCGTCTCAAGAAATCATCGTGGGATGGAACTCTTTTCCCGCTAATCATGTGGTTGTCGACTTCTCTCGTGCTCAACTCGTTTTGTTTTCATACAGCACGACATTCATAGAAATCCCTCGCTCCCCCAAAAGGTGATCGTCGCCACTGACGTCGTCATCTCTGCTTTTTTGGTCACCGCGGTATTTCTTTTGTGCAACTCCGTTTTTGATTCAACTGCCCTCTGTATGCCGTCCCAAGAGTGCGCTCGTCGCCGGAACCTTGTCGTCCTGTTTGCCGTCATAACACTTGCCGGTGGCTCCAGTGCCGTGTACGTGTGCAATCTGTTCCCTTCTCCCGCTACCTTATTGCATGGCGAATGTATTGGGAGTCTTGACACTTATGATGTCATCTTTCCTTTCGTTACCCTTTCGGATACGATGCCGATGCCCATGGATGCTGTCACAGCTGCCACCGCGCCCTCTTTCCCTGACGAAGATGTTCTGTTGCGCAGCGTGGACACCGGCCTTACGCATGACTAGCACAATTAGCTCATTCAACTACTTGACCGTTTCCACGCCTCCTTCGACCACGGACAACCTTCCTTGGGACGCATGTCAGTTGTCGCTCACCATATCGACACCGGTCATCATAATCCACTTCGTCAGTGCCCCTACCACGTCTCGCAGGCTGAGTGTGACGTCATCGCTCAACACATTGACAAGATGCTGCAACCTGGTGTTATTCAATACTCACACAGTGCCTGGGCTTCGCCAGTGGTCCTCGTGCGAAAAAAAGATGGCTACATCAGGTTTTGCATAGATTATCGTCGATTAAACAAGATCACACGCAAGGATGTTTATCCCCTGCCACGCATTGATGACACCTTGGATTTCCTTCAAGGTGCGAAGTTTCTCTCTTCGCTGGATCTGCGCTCTGGATATTGACAAGTGCCAATGGCAGAACCAGACCGTCCAAAACGGCGTTTGTGACCCCTGAAGGCTTACATGAATTTAATGTATTGCCCTTCGGTCTTTGCATAGCGCATGCGACTTTTGAAAGGAGGATGGGCAGTGTCCTCAGGGGACGTAAATAGCACATCTGTTTTTGCTATTTAGACGACATAGTTGTGTTCTCGGCGAATTTCGAATTTCGTCTTTCCCGTCTGTAACAAGTTCTCCAGTGCCTTACGGCAGCCGGGTTGCAACTAAACTTCAAGAAATGTCGTTTTGGCGCCCGCAAACTCGCAAATCTCGGCCACGTCGTTTCAAAAGAACGAATATCGCCAGACCCTGCCAAACTAAGTGCCTTTACCCAGTTCCCCGAGCCTACTACCCTAAAGGAGCTTCGTAGTTACGTAGGCTTGTTCCTATTTTTTGGGTTTGGCTCGCAATTTTGCCTCTATAATTGCCCCCCTGTCTCATCTTTTCTCCCGTAGTGTGGACCTCTCTGGCTGAAATTCCCACTGCGATGACGCAATCACGGCGCTGTGCCGGCTACTCACGTCTCCGCCAGTTCTCCTCCACTTCGATCCCAATGCACCCACTGAAATTCACATGGATGCAAGCGGTGTCGGCCTCGGTGCCATTCTCGCTCAACGCAAGGATGGCTGCGACGAGTACGTTGTCGCCTTTGCCAGCCGTACCCTAACGAAGGCAGAGTCCAACTATTCCATCACGAAAAAGCAGTGCTTGGCTATCATTTGGGCTATAAAAAATTTCGCAGTTACCTTTACGGCGCCAGTTTGATGTCACAGATCATCATGCCTTATGCCGGCTAGCGTCCATGAAAGATCCTACTGGCCGCCTCGTTCGTTGGGCTTTACGCCTTCACAAATACGACATCCGTGTTATTTATCGCTCAGGACGCAGAAATTCAGACGCCGATGCACTATCCCGTTCTCCACTGCCTCCTGACCTTGCCTGCTTACCAACTGCCTTCTGCGATTCCTCATCGTTGAGCATCACCAACATGCCATCCGAGCAGCGCAAGGATCCCTGGATCAATTCTTTGCTCGCCGTCCTCTCTCACAGTTCGTCAGAAACAACTTCACGCACCCTCTTTCGTCAAGCAAGACACATTGCTTTCCGTGAAGGCTTGTTTTATTGCCGCAATTACGTGACGGACGGCCGTAGGTGGCTCCTTGTCATCCCTCGTCATTTGCTCTCGGACATCTGCGCTGCCTTTTACGATGACCCCCAGTGTGGCCACCGTGGAGTATTCAAGACCTATTCTCGCCTTCGTCTAAGATACTACTGGCGCGGCGTGTATCGGCACGTTCGCTAGTACGTTCGGTCATGCACCACTTGTCAACGACGCAAGACGCCTTCTCACAGCACTGCTGGCCCTTCACAACCCTTAACCTGCCCAGCGAGACCATTCGACTGCGTCGGAATTGATATTGTTACGTGAAAATGACACGAGGCGTGTCTATTTAAAATCTATAGTTAAACTGATGCGTATGGCGTCGGCTAAGATAGAAGCAGCACGCACAACCAACAGACCACTTCCTCGTTGTCGTCTTCTGACTGCTGATACGTCAGCTACGAAGCATTACTCCCCCCCCCCCCGGCGGTAAAAGCGCCGTCTCGGTGCACATCAACTACGGTCTTCAGTAGGCAGGTGGTAAGGTTTTAGCCTGCTGACGTGCACAACATCACTGTGTGTGGTTGCAGGCAGACTTGTGGTCTCAGATGCAGGAATGATCTCATAGGTGACGTCGGTTACCTGGCGGATGATACGGTAAGGACCCATGTAGCGAGACAATAACTTCTCTGATAAGCCAACTCGACGAACTGGGCACCACAGGAGAACAAGAGAACCGGGTGAGAAGTGAACGTCAGCATGCCGGCTGTCGTAGATGGCTTTCTGGGTGGCTTGCGAAGCCGAAAGTCTAGAGCGGGCGATCTGACGTGCGTGGTCGGCACGAGCAATAGCGTCGCGTGGATATTCGGTTGACGGCGTTGTAGCGGTTGGAAGTACGGTGTCGAGTGGTAACGTCGGATCACGTCCATAAAGCTAATAAAAGGGTGAATAACCAGTGGTGTCGTGGCGCGAAGAATTGTACGCGAAGGTCACGTGAGGTAGCGCCAGGTCCCAGTCATGGTGGTCGGAGGACACATACATCGCGAGCATGTCCGTTAGGGTCCGATTTAGCCGTTCGGTAAGGCTATTTGTTTGGGGATGATAGGAGGTGGTCAGCTTGTGGTGCGTCGAGGAAGAGCGCAGAAGATCGTCGATCACACGGGACAAAAACGCGCGGCCACGATCCGTGAGTAATTGGCGAGGAGCGCCATGGTGTAGGATGACGTCGTGGAGCAAAAAGTCCGCAACGTCAGTAGCGGTGCTGGTGGGGAGCGCTCGAGTGATGGCATACCTAGTCGCGTAGTCTATAGCAACGGCGACCGACTTGTTGCCCGATTTCGACTCGGGAAAAGGACCGAGAAGATCTATACCAACACGGAAGAAAGGTTCTGTTGGGATGGAGATCAGTTGAAGAAGTCGAGCCGGGGGCGCAGTAGGTCGCTTCCTACGTTGGCATTTATCGCAGGAGGACACGTACCGGCGAACGGACCGGGCGAGACCGCGCCAAAAGAAGCGGCGACGCACGCGGTCGTACGTCCGAGATACACCCAGATGACCTGCAGTTGGTTCATCGTGAAGCTCGTGCAGCACGGTTGAACGCACGCAAATTTTTCGGCACGACAAGAAGGAGCTCAGGGCCATCTGGCTGGAGGCTACGACGGTACAGCGTGCCATTCAAGAGGACGTATATGCGAAGTGACGTGTCGTTCGGAGCAGATTCGAGACGGTCAATAAATTGTCGCAGAGAAGCATCACGACGTTGTTCATCACGTATCTGAAGAAACTGGGACATTGACATGACGCTGAGGCTAGGCTCGATGTCTGGTTCGTCGGGCTGATCAACAGGGTAGCGGGATAAGCAATCGGCGTCCAGATGAAGACGTGCAGACTTATAAGCAACCGAGTAGGAATACTCCTGTAGGCGTAATGCCCAACGACGAAGTCGTCCAGTGGGGTCCTTCAGAGAAGAAAGCCAACACAGCGCTTGATGATCTGTGATGACACGGAAAGGACGGCCATACAAGTAAGGACGGAATTTCGAAACCGCCCAAACAAGAGCGAGACATTCCCGTTCTGTTATAGAATAATTGCGCTCAGACTTAGAAAGCAGACGGCTTGCGTACGCGAATACACGGTCGTTGCCCCGCTGAACTTGCGCCAAAACTGCACCGATTCCGTGACCACTCGCGTCTGTACGCACTTCTGTGGGAGCATCGGGGTCGAAATGTGCAAGAATAGGAGGTGTCGTTAGAGCAGTGATTAGCTGAGAGAAGGCGTCAGCTTGAGGAGGGCCCCAAGAAAATGGAACGTCTTGTTTGAGAAGGTCGGTGAGTGGCCGGGCGAGTGCCGCAAAGATTTTTCACGAACCAGCGAAAGTAGGAGCAGAGGCCCACAAAACTGCGAACATCATGGACAGAGCGTGGGACTGGGAAGTTTGTGACAGCGCGTACTTTCGCCGGGTCTGGCCGTACGCCGGCAGCGTCAACAAGGTGACCCAATACGGTAATCTGACGAAGACCGAAATGGCACTTGGAGAAATTGAGCTGCAGGCCGGCCCGTCGAAATATAGATAGAATGGTCGAAAGGCGTTCAAGGTGGGTTGCAAAGGTAGGTGAGAAAATGATCACGTCGTCCAGGTTACACAAACATGTCGACCATTTAAATCCTTGTAGGAGCGTGGCCATCATTCTCTCAAAGGTCGCTGGAGCGTTGCAGAGCCCGAATGGCATGACCTTGAATTGGTAAAGACCGTCAGGGGTAACGAAGGCGGTCTTTTCTCGATCCATTTCATCTACAGCAATTTGCCAGTAGCCAGATCGGAGGTCGAGAGATGAAAATAAGGTGGCGCCATGGAGGCAATCAAGGGCATCGTCAATGCGTGGTACAGGGTACACGTCTTTTTTGGTAATTTTGTTGAGGTGGCGATAATCAACGCAGAAACGCCATGAGCCATCTTTCTTTTTTACTAATACTACGGGAGATGCCCAAGGGCTCGTTGATGGTTCGATTACGTCTTTCGTAAGCATTTTGGCCATTTCTTTCTGAATCACTTCTCGCTCAGACGCTGACACGCGGTACGGCCGACGGCGAATGGGCGCAGAGTCACCAGTGTTGATTCAGTGAGTGACAATTTTAGTCTGGCCCAAGGGACCACGTTAGTGTCGAAAATGTCACTATATGAGGCCAAAAGTTGGCAGAGGGCGTCGGCCTGGTGAGGTGACAGCTCCGATCCAATCATGTTTCGAAAAATAGCATCGTCTGATCTGGGTGACCGTGAGACTGCGCTTCGATCAAGAGCAGATACAGCGACAACACTGACATCGTCCTCTGTTATGGCAGTTAGCTGGGCTAGAGACATCTGGCAGGGCAACACTTGAGGGGTGAAACCAAAGTTAAGGAGCAGAAGTAACATACAGTTATCCGCTATGATCGCGATGGTATATGGCACAGTAACACTGCGCGTCAGCCGAACGTCAGTAATTGGCGTAACGATATAATCACCGTCAGGAACGGGAGGGGTCGATGACAAGGACACGTACGTGACGGCTCGAGGTGGCAGGTGAACGAAAGTGGTTGGGCTCAAGCGGCTGGTGGCCTTTGCTGAGTAGTCGGCAAAGATTGGTAGATCAAGACTGAGGGTACCAGACGAACAATCAATTAGGCCGAGTGTGCCGGAAGGAAATCAAGGCCAAGTATGAGGTCATGAGAGCAGCGGGCTAGCACGGCAAAAAGGACCACGGCGTGACGACCGGCAATGCTGACACGAGCAGTGCACATTCCGATTACTGGTACAGTACCACCATCGGCCATACGTATTGCCTGCGTCGTAGATGGCGTCATAATCTTTTGTAAGCGGCAGCGTAGAGAAGCGCTCATAATAGACAGGTGCGCACCTGTGTCAATGAGGGCGGTCACAGGAACATGGTCGACTTGTACTTCAAGCAGGCTATGGTGCGTGGGAAGCGTCAGTAGAGGATTTTCGGCCGTCATTGGTATTGCAGCTTCACCTCTATAAGCTGCAATATCTAGTTTTCCTGCTGCGGTCGTCCAGAGAAGCTCGGCGAGGAAAAGCGCCGAGGTGGCGGAGAGCGGGATTGGCGACGTAGCGGCGACGGGGAGCGAGAACTGCGGCGACCGGACGAAGGGGCGTCAGGGTAGCGGCGACCGGGCAAAGGGGCGTCAGTGGAAGGCTCGTAAAATGACGACGAATAGAAATTGAAGGGTGTGGCGACTGAACGTCGAGGGGTTGTCGGATGCATGAGCGCCGAGGTAGAGAAAGTCTGACGTGGTTGGTTCGACCAACGGCGGCGGCAATAGCGAGAAACGTGGCCAGGCTGGTGGCAGGAAAAACAAATAGGCTGGTCGTCGGGTGTTCGCCATTCCTAAGGGTTACGGAAGGGGCGTTGTTGGAGGTGAATGGCGAGCGTGTCCTCGGGAGTAGGACGGGGCTTCAGGGCGAGTCAAAGGACATGCTGATGGAAGTCCGAGATTCGCAAACTCCTGCCTCACCACAGCTTGTATTAACGCCACTGACGGCTGTTGTTGGTCAGAGGCGAGCGTTGCGAAAACGGGTGGCTCAAGAGAAGCCGGACAGGCGGCTTCGATTTCCCGACGAACAATGCGTGTGATGTTGTCATACGTTGGGGACTGGCGGGCGGCTTCACACGATGAGGTCGCGGCCGTGTTGGACAGCCGGGTGAATCGCTGAGTAATACGGCGGCTCTTGGCTTCTTCGAACCGCCGGCACTCTTTAATGATGGCGTCGACGGTGGCAACGTTGTTGTAAACTAGAAGATTAAATGCGTCGTCTGTTATGCCTTTGAGCACATGGGCCACTTTCTCCGACTCACTCTTGTGCTCGTCAATATGGCGGCATAGGGCGATGACGTCGTGAATGTACGCGACGTACGACTCCGACGTCTGTGAACGAGCTGCCAGTTGATTCCGCGCTGCGATCTGCCGCCCAACGGTGTCGTCAAAAAGGTCGCGGATCTTCTCTTTAAAGGAGTCCCAGCTCGTAATCTCCCCTTCGTGCGTCTCGAACCACACTCGCGGTGGGTCATCGAGGTAAAAAAGCACATTGGCAAGCATAAGAGTCGGGTCCCACCTATAGCTTGCGCTGACCCGTTCATACCGGTTGATCCATTTGTCGACGTCAATGCCATCCTGACCGAAAAATACACCGGGATCACGAGCAGGAGGTAGAACCACGTATGTAGAAGTCACGGTAGGGGCAGGTGGCGAAGACGATGGTTGTTCAAGCTGTGACATGGTTGGACCTATGATGATGCGGCCGTTGCGGAGCTTCATGATGAAGACGGGGAAGTACCCAGCACGTCCACCACAAAGATGTTACGTGAAAATTACACGAGGCGTGTCTATTTAAAATCTATATTTAAACTGATGCGTATGACGTCGGCTAAGATGGAAGCAGCACGCACAACCAACAGACCACTTCCTCGTTGTCGTCTTCTGACTGCTGATACGTCAGCTACGTAGCAATATTTATGGTCCTCTAGCCAACACTCTTCGAGGCAACCGGTGGATTATCGTCGCCATCGATCATTTGACACGCTACGCTAAAACATCTGTGCTGCCTGCTACCACTGTGAAAGACGTTTCGTCCTTTCTTCTTCACCATCTAATTTTCCGACACGGTGCACCTAGTGTATTACTGAGTGACCGTGGACGCGTGTTTCTCTCGAAAGCCGTCGACGAGCTGCTCAAGGAATGTCGCACTGCCCATCGGAAAACGTCGGCATACCAATCTCAAACCAATGGCATGACAGAACGCTTTAATCGTTCCCTTTAGATATGCTTGACATTTACGCCTCTGACGACCACACAAATTGGGACCAAGTGCTCCCCTTTGCCACGTACGCGTACAACTTTGCGTCACAAAGAACCACAGCCTTTTCTCCTTTCTTCCTCCTGTACGGACGTGAGCCATCATGCTCCATAGACACAATTCTCTCTTACAGGCCTGATGTTTCCGAAGCGACGCCTGTTTCCGAAGCAGCTGCCTATGCCGAAGAGTTTCGTCAACTCGCTCGCTCATTTACCGCTCAAAACCAATGGCGCCAGAAAACTGACCACGATGCCTCTGCGTCTACTGTCCACTATAACCCAGGAACGCTGGTTTGGCTCTGGGTCCCGTCTACACCTCCTGGTCTTTCCCCGAAGCTTTCGTCGAAATACCGTGGCCCCTACCGTGTGGTGCGACAAATATCTTCTGTCAATGATGAAGTTGAGCCCATTGATCTACCTTTAGACCAACGCTGCCGTGGGTGTGAAACAGTACACGTATCACGTCTCAAACCATGCTATGACCCCCTTGTCTTGTCATTTCTCTAGGTCGCCAGCTTGGCTCCTTTCTGCGTGGGGAGTAATTGTACCGGAGCATAGTGGCGCCAGCTCTGTTCCAGCGTGAAATACGACGTTGACATCCGTGTGTGGCTCATGCTTGCCGGTTCCTGCCTGTACCAGCTTGTTGCGGCTAACGCTTCTCGAATAATAACCTGGGTTTTTACGTATTACGTAACCACACACACACACACACAACACACACACACACACACACACACACACACACACACATATATATATATATATATATATATATATATATATATATAGTGTGTGTGTGTGTATGTGTGTGTCTGTGTTTGTGGTTTTTCGGATTTTTTTATAATTGATGCCGAAATGGAATTTTTAAAACGTGACAGAACGTTGGAAAAAAAACCTCGTAAGGCTCTAAGGTCCCCATTTTGTCTTAGAGTGACCCTAAAAAGGATTTAACTGCATCACACGCAACCTTGAAAAATTAAAAGTTTCCAAAGACTATAGTCTTCAGATTCTTTGCTCAAAACGATGCTAAAATTCAGTTATTCATTACGCGACAGCACTTTGAAAAATAAAAAGAAAAGCTCTCAGAAGGCTCTAACGTAGCAATTTGTTTTCAAAATGGCTCTTAACATAAATCATCAGCATTTGACGCCACCATAAATCATTTAAAATTTCCAAAAGGGTAAGTTTTCCGAATTTTTTCACTAAATGATGCGGAAGTGGAATATATTCAAACCAGAAATGAAGATTGCAAAACCGTGAAATAGAAGGTCTTCGAATACGAAAGTAGCCATTTTGTCTCAAAGTAACCCTGAAATTTATTATTCAGCATTCGACACAACATTGAAAGATTGAAAATTTCTAAAGTCTTGCGATTACTTTCTCAGGTTTTTCCCTCATTAAAGCCTACATATGAGTCAATACCTGTCATCTTTCAAACAGAGGCCACATCACGTATAACTTTGCTGACACTTTGTTTATCGCAAGGGAACACAGCAAAAGCCCTTTCGTGTGTTAACATTTTACTTCACTTTTCATTAGCTGATAACCCTTTCTTGTTTCGTTGCTAGTAATCTTCATGCAGAACGATTCCATATATATTGCAAATGATGATGCGGAAATGGAATCACCTTGCCGCACGCCATTTGTCACTCGAAAGCTTTCATAAGTCATCCATTAATTTTAATAGACATAAAGCACTTTTTATAGGATATTTTGATAATAATGAATGATACGTGGGGTTGAAAGTCTCAAAACCACCATATGATTATGAGAGACGCCGTAGTGGAGGACTCCGGAAATTCCGACCACTTGGGGCTCTTTAACGTGCACCCGAATTTGAGTACACGGACCTACAGAATTTCCGCCTCCATCGAAAATGCAGCCGCCGTGGCCGGAATTCGATCCCGCGGCCTACGGGTCAGCAGCCGAGTACCTTAGTCCCTAGACCACAGCGGCGGGGCATCGGTGCAACATTCAAGGGCTGTGTCTTCCACATGTAGGTGGGTCATAATTGACCAGACATTTAGTCCACACGTCTGATGCGGTCCTACAGTCTGTATAGCAGACATCCGAGAACCTTCGTATAGATTTTGTAGTCTGTATCATTAAAAATGATGGGGCGATAGGCCCGTACTGAAGAGCTCGAGGGTCACCGCTTCTTAGTATTAAAGATAACATGACTTTCGCGAAACGAGGGA
This sequence comes from Rhipicephalus annulatus, assembly GCA_013436015.1. Classification (NCBI taxonomy): domain Eukaryota; kingdom Metazoa; phylum Arthropoda; class Arachnida; order Ixodida; family Ixodidae; genus Rhipicephalus; species Rhipicephalus annulatus. The sequence goes on along the minus strand of WOVY01010479.1, from coordinate 396,147 downwards.
GTTGGAAATTGTTTGTCATGTGCTTTTTAACTTCGCCGTGTAGGATAACTACTACGTCCTCCCTGAAAGCCTTATAGAAAGCGTCACCCAGACCATCCGGGCCTAGTGTTTTGCCTGCTGCTAACTTACTGATTGCAGTTTTAATTTCTCCAACAGTAATGAGTTGTTCCAGATTAAGCTTTACATCATCATCTAACTTTTGTAACATACTTAAAAATAGACCTTCAAATTTTGATCAGCCCGTTTACTTCTACTAACAGTTCGCGGTAGTGTTCTTAAAAAGCACGCTGAATATTGTCATCGTCTCGAACTATTTCGTCCCGATATGTAGTCACTTTTATTTAATTCCGCCCAGCGTACCTTTTTTAGTCCAAAAACGCCATTTTTGTCGGTTGTTCCCCAAAGGATAATCCTTTTTGCGCGCGCACGTTTAACCGCACCGCGGTGCTTGTCTTGCTGAACACTTTGCAACTGGGTTTGAACTTATTGTATTCTTTCCAGTAAATGCCTGGGTTAGCAGTTTCCATGGCTAAATAAAAATTTTGTTTGCAGCATTCAAACTATTTTTCTTTTCTAATATTTTCTTTCTGTAAACTTGATGAGCTTTTTAACACGATTAACCTTGTCTCCTCTGTAAAGCATTTGCATGCTTCTGTAAGACGTTTCTGCTCTTTTTTAAGAATCTCTCGAATACCCGGTTTAATTTTGTCCACAAAACAATCAGCAAACAGCTTATTGTTCAGCTTCTACAACTCCCAGTTAAACTTCAGTTTTCTGGGACCTAATGTGACCTTGACTAAATATTGATCACTAAACGCAACAGATGGAGCTTCATAATTGTTGCACGATGTAATCGAATTTGCAGTCATATACACCCTATGTCGCCTCGCATAGATAACTCCTTGAAAATGTGTAAATTTCAGTGCTTGATCAAGTGTCATAACGTAGTCAACGTCAGCTAGATTGTCTTCACCAACTATTTCACACAACATTAGTGCACTTGCACGAGAAACTGGCGGAATTCGCGCTCTCTCCCACGTAGCACACACAATTGAAATATTCCAACAAGGTAACAATATTTTGACAATTTCGGTAACACTTTAACCCATCAAAATAACCCTTTGCACTCGCTCTTCTGATATCGGTGCATACGCACATATCACTCGCCACTCCACAGTGCCAATTACAAAATTGCACATTGCTAAACGGCCATTGGTATCAGTCAAAACACTTTCAGGTATTACTTCTACAGCTCTTCTAATGAAAAATGCACAGCAAGCAGCTTTACGCACAGAACGGGATACGCAGATAGTGTACCACTGCCGAAAAGGTTCTACCATCCTGTGAGATCCTTCTTCGCTTTCCACTTTAGACTTTGCTTGCACCACGACAATCAATGTCCAGATAATTTTTCATAAAAAAAAACCTGCGTAGCTGGTACTCCTTTCGTTTATAGTCCAGACCCCTTACAATAACACTACCAATGCGTAACGCTATGGTTTCGTCATTTATTTTTTTTGAAGAAGCTACGGACCAGGAAAATTTTTCATTCTTACAGTCAACTTGCAGCACACTCACGTTCAGTAGCACTGCTCCACAGTACATGTTTTAGACTCTGCTGTCCCCGCTCGGTGCTTTGCCTTTTAGTTCAATTGCTTAAAGTTTTTGTCCACCAGCCGTATTCTTCTCCATTTCTATCACCGTGCGTGCCTGCCCACCAACCCACCCCCATTCCCCAAGCAATCACGAAAAAAAACCCTGCACACACATTATCCCCAGATGTCGGTGAACTCACCTGCAGTTTCCTCAAAGTCGTTAAGTTCGCTGAAGGTTTAAATATTGGACAGCGACCAGGTGTCGACTTCAACAGTTGCCCGCAATTTCGTGCAGTTTCTTGCTTAAAAATGCAGCCACTTCTACAGCATCAAAGGCGTCCATAACACGCTCTTGAAAGAAATCGTCCGGTTTCGATGGGCCAGCGATGTTAGTATACGTGCTCACGCACTGGCTCTCATCGCGTCCAAACCGATGGCAGAGAGTGCAGCGTGGAATGTGACACTCCCTCTTAGTACGCTCTGTGCGATTGCACCTTAAACATAACGGAGGCCTTCCAGGAGCCACAATAAGCGCTATCATACTAGCTATGCGAAGCAGAAGAGCAGAGGCTTCAGCTTCAGGGTTATAGTGCTAGTCATCGAACCATTATCCGTAATTTCATGCAAGCACCAGCGTTCTTGAGATACTTCAGTAACTTTTACCTTAGAGGCAAGCACTGCACCAATATCATCGTCGTGGACATGGTGAAGGAGCCAGTATACCTTCAAGCGCACGTCTTGCTTGGCAGGGTCAAATATCAGGCAATTACTGTCTTTCACTTTTACGTCGCAAAAGGCCAGCATTTTCATGTAAACTCAGTGTTCCTGAACGTCACCGCTCAAACGTGATTCATCTGGAACGCCCCCAAGGTGATGACCTCAAAGAGCATTCCTAGACAAGCCAAAGTGTCCCCAAAATCATCGGCGTGGAAGGGCCTTGCCTTTACGTCTTTGTGAAGGAAAACTGTGTTGAACACGCATGGTCCTGTTGGCAACTGCGGCAAAATAACTAGATAATTCTTGTTTTCGATATGAGTGTCCGTTTCCGCAACTCGTCTAATGTGCTAGCACGCGTCAAAAGACACGTGGTAGCGCATCATAAATTGATGTCGTTCAATGTAGCCGCATATTAGCCCTTAATTTATTTTGATGCATCCGCTGAGTATATTGGAGCCCACTACACGTGTGACTTGCATAAAGCGTCAAAGCAGTCAAAATGGTCGGAGTATGTCGTCACTCCCACGTGATGAAACGTCCCGTCCGATCTCCAAAAGTAGCCGTTGTGGGTCACTCTAACTCAAAACATGATGCCTTGTCCGTTGAAATAAAATATAACAGCATTGCTTTTTACGTTGCCACTAACGTAATGGGATTTGTGTATTCTGCAGTTTTAGAAGAAGTGATGAAAGTGATGAGGACACCTTTTATTGCTAATCTGCACAGAATTGTAGGCCCGCAAAAATAGGATTGTTGATGGGCGAAAGAAGCTGGCTATCGCTTACGTTAAGTAATTGCATAAGGAAGCCTGTGAGTGGAGTTTTAGAGGCGGAGCACCATATGGCAGAGTCTTGCCTGTTCACGATACCAATTGCCGTGGCACAGCACCGAGTAAAATGTTATCAAGACGTTAACATGAAGAAATAAAAGGCCACAACTTCATAAAAACACTGGCATTTAAGCACACATCAACCTAAATGTACAAAAAATGCTTAAAAGAACACAATTATAAATCATACTTGCGACAGAACAATAAAAACACGAAGCACTAATTCTTTGTACTAGGCAGCAACTTCAACATAAATATGGGCCTTTGGACCTGGCTTTGTCGTGGACTCTCACAGTTGGCTGCAAAAGTATATAGCAAAATGTTCCTATTATGAAAAATATGTGTGTGTGTGAGAATAAAAAGGGAATGTTTACAATAAACGAACGCCAATCGTACTTGTGATAGCGTAATATCAACCACCTACAAGCCCAAATCTTTTATTTTAGGCGGCGACTTCCACGCGCACATGTACCTTCAGGGAGTCAAGTTGTGTCGTTGATTCTCTATGTCACTTTATGTCACTCAATTGACATACCAAGGACCAACTTTTTGGGTAACGTGATGTTTCTAACCAATACAATACCCAGAGCTCCGCCCACTCGTCGTGATTGACTTCGTGGCAATGCAATGAATTTCCTTTCCTTTCTGGCTGACGCCGAGTGGAATTGTAGGCATCACGCAAACTCCATCATGGGAAGAGGAACACTGCAGTGTATAAACACTAACTTGTCAACCAATCAGAATGGAAAGCATTGAAGAGGTAGAAAATATTGGTTTTGGTTGCACTAGAGCGTTATTTCTTAGAGGAGGCTTGTGATATCTCTCGTGATATTTCAATCACGCTTTTTCGCTTGGAGAAAAAAAAAGAAAGTTCCCTATAGACACCTTATCCGCAGTGTAAGCTCGAAGTATTTTAAAGTAATTATACATTGTTCTAACAAAGTAACCATTATCAATCTAAACGCACGTACTATACTGAACAAATCTGATTTGCTTCAATCTTTATTACTAGAACTAGAACCCGACTTTGTAGGAGTTACCAAAACTTGACTGTCAAGTGATAATTATAATCAGGAATTAGGTAGCCCCAACTACGCCATAATACGGAAAGGCCGGATCACAAGTGGTGGTGGCGTCGCCATTTTTGTCAATAAAAATTGTCTTGCAAGGTTCTTTTAGAATTTGAAGGTGCAGAAGCAATATTTTGCAGATTATTCCTAGCTTCACGTGCCATCACTTTCGGTTGTGTATACCGTAGCCCGTCTGCGTCTAGTGACGTCATTACTTCATTTTGTAGTTATATGCAGAGTCATGTATCAAATGCCAGACTAATCCTTTTGGGTGATTTTAATATGCCAGAAATAGACTGGCAAGCTATGCATTTCAAGCCTGATCGCTCGCAGTTGATATGTGATCTCATGCTCAATGTCAATTTCCATCAGTTAGTGACCCAACCTACGCGAGTACATACATCATCGTCGAACATTCTTGATTTAGTTTTTTTAACTGATCATTTCCCGCAAGAAACTACAATGGAAATAATGGAGGGCATCTCAGATCATAACCTAATTTATTGCACTGTAGATGTGGATGACTATAAATCTCATCAACAGCTGCGATTGAAAGCGATTGTTTACAGCTGCGATTGAAAGCGAATCGCTTGCCTCGCAAATCTCACTAACATCACATCATCAACATACAAAATAAACAAGTCAGTGTCATATTGCTAAAACAAAAGTTTTGTATTTATAATTATTATTTTCAAGTGACAAGTTTTTCGATTAGCTTATTGTTCATAAAAGTGGTTGAATAAGTTGTTCAACAAAAATGCCTACTTGCTTTCCCTAACCCATATTACAAACGCATGCATTATCTTTTCGCGGTCGTTTTAAACGATAACCTAGTTCAAGATTTTGTTACGCTATTACTAAAATTGTTTGATTGTGTGTTCTTTAACAGCATTGTGTAACATAAGATTACCATGTCATTTTGTATACCGCCTGTTTTTTGTGTTTTATCAATATGAATCTGTGTAAACAAATATTCGTTTTCATATGCTTTCCCCGCTATAAATTCTGATCGGCAGTAATGTTAAATAAATAAAATAAATAACTAAATAAATAAAATCGTGTTTTGACAAAGAATTTCACTTGCTGTCCGATAGAGTAACATGTACGAGTCATTGCGATATTGAAATGAACAAAGTTTTCTACGCCACGAGTCTTTAGCCCAGTCTCTAGGCGGATAATTACCAAGGTGTTTTATTATAAAGATGAAGGAGATGGTAATCTCATGTACACGGATCGTATGAACCACGACGGTCGTACACGTGCGTAACATGGGATGGCTTACAGATCTAGCCTTAAGGCTTTTGGTCACGTATGTACTGAGTGATTGATTGATATGGGAGGTTTTACGTCTCAAAACCACCATATGATTATGAGAGACTCCGTAGTGGAGGGCTCCGGAAATTCGACCACCTGGGTTTCTTTACCGTGCACCCAAATATGAGCACACGGGAAGACAGTATTTCCGCCTCCATAGAAAATGCAGCCACCGCAGCCGTAATTCGATCCTGCGACCTGCCGGTCAGCAGCCGAGTACCTGAGCCATTAGACCACCGTGGCGGGGCCATATGTACTGACCATGATTACGAAACACAGTGCAATGCAGAAATTTGTACCAACGAAGAGATCTTAATTCTGATTACCATAAAAGAAACAATTATCTCAATGAGATTCTGCTCCTATCTGCGGCGTTTTCTTTCGAATTTAATCCCGATCTAGTCGCCACAATACGGATCCAGCATCGTTGCGGTTTTAAGAACATCTTGATTGTCTACTGTGCTAATACCAGCACGAACAAATTAATAACATTTCCAAGTCTCAAAATTACGATATGAAGTTTGAAGTTTGAAGTTTGAAGTTTATTTGCTTCCATTACAGAAACAAGGAGCAGGAGCAAAAGGCTACAAAGGCCTGACAAAGGGCTCCCACTCCTGTTGGCACTCAGCATCAGCGGTACATATGGCAATACAAAATTCATCACAGAAATTCATATCAAATTAAAGATCATATAAGCAGTATACAGACCATCTGATGAATAATACATGATAAAAAGATAACATGTAGGTTAAATCAAATCAATCCGGATAAGCAGCCCGGAATACCAAAGAAATATGCACAATAAACAGTCGCAAAATACATAAGATTATTATTATACAGAATAAAATATACTGACTTCAGTAAAATATAACATAGGCAACGAGTGTGAATGGCATTATTCATTTGTGAAAAAAAGAAAAAAAACAAAAAACATAACAGTATGACACGAAAAAGATACGCATCATACATATTCCAATTGATGATTTATAATATACAGTTTCATAGATTTTTTCGACATAGTATTAAAATCAAGGGGGCTTAGGTGATTTATTAAATGCGGAACCTGGTAGCCTATATGCTGCCGGCCATAAGCTGTTCGGAACTTCGGTATTACCCTAGTTTCATTGCGTAGAGAATAACGACATTTTGATTGGGGTGATTTAGCTGTGTAGAGCTTGTTCTTTTTTATATGCTGAAATATTCTATAATAGTACATTTGGTTAGCTTTTAGCAAATTGTGTTTAATAAACAAATCATGCGTTCGCAAATCTCGAAGCCTACCTGTGTAGTTTTCAAAGCATCTAAGGACTCTCTTTTGCAATATTATCAATTTCTGATAATTTTTTGAGTATGTTGTACCCCAGACTAGCATGCAATATGTAAGGCGAGAGTAGAACATGGAGTAATATAATACTTTTTTAAGCCAAAGCGGTATCAGATCCCGGATTTTATTAAAGCATCCCGTGATTTCACTCAGTTCAGCGGACAATTTTTCCACATGTGTCGTCCAGGACATATCGCCTCTAAACCATATGCCCAGGAATTTATGAGCCTCTACTTGTTCTATTTGCACATTTTGAACAGTATTGCTAGCTTAAAATTGATCGGCTTGTTAATAGGGGCAAAAATAATGTATTTAGTTTTATTAACATTGAGTTGCAATTGGTTGCTGTGCAACCACGACATAAGTAGTTTTAAGTAATTATTTATTGAAATTTGTAGCATTTGCAGCGACTTTCCAGCAAAAAATACATTTGTGTCATCAGCATACATAATTACACTTTGGGAATATGGTATATAAGCAAGATCGTTTATGTACAAGTTAAACAACAAGGGTCCAAGTATAGATCCCTGCGGGACGCCTTGTAGTATCTTTAATTTCGTAGATTTGGAATTGTTAATAGATACATACTGATACCTGTTTTGTAGATAACTTCGAATCAAGTCATGTGCTGTCCCTCTTATCCCACAATCATATATCTTAGTCAACAAAATGGCGTGGCTCACAGAATCAAAAGCTTTTCTTAAATCTAGAAAAAGACCAATGGTGTATAATCTTTGTTCAATGTTATTTATTATTTCATGTTTTATAGAAAGTAATGCTTCTTCACAGGATCTTTTTTTTCGAAACCCATATTGCACGTCAGACATAATAGAGTACTTTTGAACAAAACCATCAACGCGAACGTTTATGACTGTCTCAAAAATCTTTGACATGACTGGTAATACCGATATAGGGCGGTAATTATTAAAAGTGTAGTCTGTGCCACCTTTGTGCACCGGGCACACTCTAGCCAGCTTGAGTGCTTCTGGGAACACACCCTGTTCGAGCATGCAGTTAATGACGTGGGTTAAAGGACTGCAAATTATATCCATTACATATTTCACGGCAGCTGGTTTGATATCGTCGTAGCCTGCAGCTGCATTGTTTTTTTAGGTTACGCATGATGTTTGACAGTTCGTGCTCCGTAGCTGGTGCCAGTACAATAGAATTACTTGAACTGGTTTTTTTATACGCATCTACACTTGGATGTTCATAGCGCACAGTCGAACTGTACTCTCCACTACGAATGAATTGGTGGTTTAACATATTAGCGGCTTCGTCATCATTTAGGATGCCTTGATTTGTAGTTACAACTATTGGCGCTGCGTCATTCTTTCTTTGAGCAAGATTGTTAACCGCCTGCCAGAACTTCTTTTTGTCATTTGCTACTTGGGAGAACAAATTCTCATAATAACAGATTTTAGCATATCTAAGTTCTGCATTGAGCTTATTTCGATATTTTTTGAACTCAGCAAACTTTTGTGGGTCACGCGTCTTAACGAAAGAATGATACATGTTATTTTTAGCGGCAATCTTATTTAAAAGTGCCTGCGTAATCCATGGCTTTCTAATCTTTTTCTTCCGGGTACGCTTAGTTGTCTTAATAGGAAAGGCTAGCTCGTAGCATGACATGAAACTGGCATAGAAATTGTTATATGCTTTATTTACATCACATTGCTGGAAAATCGGTTCCCAGTTTGTCTTTTGGATCAGAGAGCGGAAATGAGCTAAAGAATTTGGGTTTATATTCCGATATGTGCACACGCCCATTTTTATGCTTTTATCATTTGTCATTGGCAAGAAACAAAATATCGGTAAATGATCACTTATGTCCACTGATAAGAGGCCAGCATAGCTACTTGTGCCAGGTGCATTTGTAATGGCGACATCTAGCAACGTCGCGCTATCCGCTGTAATACGAGTGGCTAGATTGATAAAATTTTCACAGCCATAAGCATATAGAGTTCGCTTAAGTTCACGCGCATTAGTGTCATTTCCCAGCATGTTGATATTCAAGCCACCCATTATCAGAAACTTTGAACCAGTGTTAGTTAGATAGTTTAATAGTTCATCAGTGAATTCAAAGAATGGCGTCTTATTTCCGTTTGGGGGCCGATATATGACACATACATAAAAAGATTTCAAACATACCGTAAGACATTCTATATGTTCGTTAGTAGTGGTGAAACTTGAAATCACTTCGTATTGCAGATGTTCTCTAAGATACATAGCCACGCCGCCACCACGCCCATTAGTACGTGTGATGCCTTGGTATGTGTACCCTTCTAATTGAGGCGGCTTTTCACTTTGCGTTAGCCATGTCTCAGTAAACATCAACACATTGAAGCTAATGTCCATATTTTCAAGAAATTCTCGCAGGTCATCTCCTTTGTCTCTAATACTTCGTAGGTTTAAATGCAAGGCTGCCATGAATTTATTTGGATTTAACTTAGAAACAGAAATATTAAACGAGTCATAATCGTGATAAGTACAGCAGTTGAGACCGGAATTAGCCATGTATGTCAGTAATTAGTGCACAAAATTGTGTTCAGCTAGACTGTGGCATTCACTCGACCATTTTATCAACATCATCCAAACAGATTAGGCGAAGCACAGGTGCGGTTTCATTTCGCCGTGCGAAAATCTTTCCGCCAGCTGTCCACACAAATTTCCAGTTAACAGCTCTTTTCTTTCTGATGGCAGCTCCGAGCAGCTGCTTAGCTTCTTTCGTCAAATGCTCATTGATGAACACTGGATTCTGCTTGTCGAATCCAAGCATTTTTGTGTCTAGTCTCGTCTTCTTTGATTTAGCAAGAATTGCATTCCTTTTGTCTCGGCGGACAAAACGAACAATAATGTTGGACTGGTCATGCCTAGCAGTAGGAACTCTGTGGCAGACGTCTATGTCATGCTTTTCAATGTCCTCTTTTATCAGTTCGCCAATTTTTGTTACCACTGATATTGGTTCACTGTCAAGAGGTATGCCCTTGATTTCTAGATTGTTTGATCGCTGGTATTGCTCTAGCTCCTCCAGCCTGCGCGTCAGCTTTGCATTTTGTGACTTCAGTTCCTTGTTTTCAAGCAGAATTTTTTGCAAATCCTCTCTTATAAGCTTGAGTTCCTGAATATCAGGCCTCAGTCCTTTAAGTTCATTCAATGTATCCTTAATTTCATGCAACTCAGCGGCTAATTCACTCCGCAGATCGTCAACCTGCTTTTTAGTCATAATATCTAAAAAAACGTACACTATTCACAACAAACAACAGATCCAAAGTCTGGGCAGGGCAGTTTTCGCTCGGCAGCAGTGCACACGTTTCACGTTTGGCAACACAAACAGAAAAACAGCAAACCTCACCTGGAAAGACAGATATCTTTTAGTTACGTGTGCAATGTGCACCGCTGCCGAACTGCAAACGCCGGTAGGTCCGGGGGCGCTTTTTGAAGCCAGCCGTAGCGTCCACCGCCACCAAGCGGACGATGCCGATCGCCTTGGTGATGCCGATGCCGATGCCGATATCACGATGTCGATGCCGATAACGATGCCGATGCCGATATCATTCTCAGAGGTGTTGTTCAGGCTTATGTAAATATTTATCCTTACGTATTCTCTTTTAAAGGGAACAGACACAACTTTGAGACTATGAGGGATTGTGATAACTATGAATGCTTTGCTCCAACTAGCTCTGACCTTCCAATTGCCTTGCGTTACGGTTCCAGGTCAACACACGTGTTCATCCCGCAGCTGCTGATGGCACGCCGCGTATTAGGAGCGAAGCACCATAGACTCACAACGTCTCAGCGTTCATTGCTGCCTGCTGCGGATGCTGCTGTCGTGACGGTCAACTTGCTAGACAGCAAGAGCTCTATCTCGCCAACACCTTAGCGCTCACCTCGTGACCACGTGAAGTGAACATGAAGTGAACGCCTTCACTGGGCAAACGCTCCCTCGCCTGCGAGAAAGAACGCGCTGCACATTCATACACCGGTCACCCCATTTATATCTATAAATACTGGCTCTTGACCTGCTATATCGTACCGGTAAGGTATTTCTTTTGTAGTTAGTTGAACAAAAATATTCGCAGCGTGCGCGTTAACTAAAAGCAGACTGCATCATTCGCCCTTCCGCAGCTTTCAAATTAGCAGAGCTCGAATACCCCGCCTTACATGCTTCGTCCATCCCATTTTGTTGCTCACACTTAGCTCGCGCGGTATAAAAACTGGGTGAGATGGCTACACGGGCTGTCTCCATCGGCTGCTAAGCGACATCGTGCGATGAGCCAGGCGCAAAGGTTTTTTAGGTGTGAAGCTCCTCAAGGCAAAGGCTTGTACGTCCGTTGGCGTTGTCCGCCGTTGCTGTTGCCTCCGCTGACGATGACGATGAAGAACAAGCGCTTGCCAGACCACACGTCTTTCTGGCATCACGGCACAGCACATGCAAGGTACAGGTACCCACTAAAGGTCGTGACGATGATTATGGCGCTGACGAAGATGATGGCGATGATGATCGCGGACAATGGCTGACTCGTGCAGTTTATGACGTCGTGACATGCTTTCAATACGTTTCGTATGTCTGAAAACAAGCAACAACCACCAGGGGAATGTGCTCAGACGTCGCTCAGATTCGATACCACAGAGCAATAAATAATGAAGGCCTAACAAAATTCACAACTTACACAATATACCACTTATGAGCAATAAATATTGTATACTACTTTAACACCCACCTACATGCGATCGTGGTCAATGTCACGGCTGATTTATGGTAACACCGAGCGATCCAACTGCTTCGCCGACTCATCATATTCTCTTCGTGGATACGCCGGGATTGTTGTTACTGGCGGGAATATGACTTTTGCGGCCTATTTCATCCGGCGAGTGTAGTTGACTCAGAAACGAAGAAATGACAATGATCGGCACTTCACAACGACGCTCGTTCATTTCTCATGCGCTGTCGGCTGGTCGACAGAAGAGGACTTTATGACCCATTAGTTTTAAATTTAGGGCATTGCGAATGAAAGAGCGCGACAGCATCTCGTATTCCACGCTCATCCTGGTTGTCAGAAGATATATTGGATCCCAAAGCCTCTTGAGTTCTCAGCTTGAGTAGTGTCTAACGTTCACGCTCGACAAATAAATTTTTCATTGAGGTGAGAATGTGGAAACTACCACCTCACTCGCATCCAAGTGGCGGCTTTGCCTGGCATGAAGCTGTTTCGACATTGCTACAACGAATTTAAAAAGTAATACTGCTCGTGTAGGCTGCTGGTATGCTTACCTTGCACGCCCTCCAGAGAGAGAACGGTAGGTTTGTGCCGTTGCTAGTATAAGCGCTCGTAGACATCATATATAAAGCCAGCATATACAACACAGACACACAAGAGAAGCACCCGCTCCCATTTTCAGCTCATGTTTATTGAAGAAGGTTCTTGCAATGCACTCATTCAAAGAACGTGTTCCCATACAATAGGAGGAGGTGTTTTGTGAGTGGCATAGAGTAGATTTAACGAGATGGGGTGCACTGCCATTGCAACTGCAATGTCGTGGGTATATATTGGGTATCGTCAACTAAGGCTGCCGTAAAGCAACAACTTCTTTCGGTTTTTTAGGTAAGCTGTTTCCTTAGGTGAGGGGCAACTAAAAGGCTGGCTTTGGGAAACTCTTAGGACCCAAATATTTGTCGTATCCAATCTTAAGGTATTGATACCAACCAGTACACTTAGGCGACGGCATAGCACTGCTCCTGCTATTGACCTGAACTTAGGCGGTTTCTACTGATGAGCACGAGCAAGCACCATGGGTTTTACGTGACTCCTAACACGTATAGATATTCTCTGTGCAAACGACATTACTTGCCTTGAGTTTGGTTGTAGGTCTCGTATCTGTGGCTTGAGTTGTTTCCCCCATAGTTATTTTTCTACGATTTTTACACCCTGTCTATGTGAAAGCCATTACATAACCTAATTGCTTTAAGCTCGTATCACTCCCGGATCATTTGTGTGCGAGAAAATTATAATCTTATGCTATTGGAAAATATAAACAGCAAGAATATTGATATCATGAAATAAAAGCCTTAGTATTGTAAAATGCAGAGCTTGTAGAATAATGACTGACGATGTGGTTTTAGTTCATATTTGAGACAAAATTTCTTCAGAACGGTGCGCTTTTAGTTACGCTCCTTTTAATGCAACTACTTAATGCACTATTATTCCCCGTTGCGTGATGAGATCAGAAGTGTGATCAGAACTGTGATGAGATCAGAACACGGGTCAGGCGCGGCGCTGTAGTTGTCGCCAGGAAACTCAGTAAATAAAGAAAACATCAAGGATAAAATGGGATCCGAGCTCGGGTCTGCTATGTGTTAGCCCAGTATTTTACAACTTAGTCACGCCTGTGCTTGAAACTCGTTTCTAAACTGGCCGTATGCAGTCTTGATGTCGGGAAAAGAATCGCGTTAATATGAGTAAAAAAGAGCTTTGGAACATCAAAGAAGCAACCAGACGTCACACAATGTGAATGGCGTAATGAGTGGGTCGTTCTATGCGGCACGCTATTGCAAAACTTGTTTTTGGTCGCATAATAACTGTGGCGCATACCCGCTTCAGCATAATTCTTCATCATCGTCAGCTACTGCATAAAGAAATTGCACAAAACTCCCAGTGTGTGTAGTTGAAACCAAAATTCTCCAAAAAATGATGAAGGATAGCATAGTGAATACCGGCGTACTAACTCTCAAAGTATGATTATTTATGGTGTAGTGGGTACCCAGCAAGTGTGCTTGTAGTAGTTATCCAGATAGGG